>CAJGYO010000002.1:119152655-120352655 GCA_904845875.1 Miscanthus lutarioriparius
AGGGGCCAGGGGAGTGAACACGAGGAACAACTCACTAGTCAATACTCATATTGGGGGAGCTAGCTTCAAAGAGGCGATTAGCGTTTAGCGATCTTCTTCTTTAGTCGCTCTTGATGTTGTTGCTAGGTCGCCCAAAAGCGCATCCGGCCGGTGGCTACTCATCATAGAAAAGCAGTCGCAAGCAATAAGAGCTAGCAGCCCTCGGTGTTTTTTTTGGTTGTATATTCTTTCTCCTTGCAGGATGATGGCATGGGGTCACATTATATTAGGTGCGCATAATAAATAATTCCACGGACATAAATAAATAAACAGATATAGCGCTGGAGTAGCATGATGATGTCCAAAGTGAAAGTTGCTCTCAACATCATGGCGGCATTTTGCCACCATTTTTGAACGAAATAAATGCGTTATGCGAAATTTTGCCATACGGTGAAACCCAAGTGATACTGTGAGAAGACGACGCAAATGACGAAGTAAACTGCTGAATTGGCAGCCAGTAGTCGTACAAATATATATAACTCGTATGTATACGCGGCGGCGCCGGCGGGGGCCGTACGCTGTCCACTGCCCGACGGCAGCGCGCCGTCGATGCTTTCGCTAGGTCGGCCGGCGGTGGCATCGACAGTGCCATCGATGGTTCACATGAAAACTAGTGGCTTCGTGGTGCGTGTGGGCGCGTACGCAGAGTCGTTTAGTACACGCGCGCTCCAGGTCACGAGATGACGCCCGACCCGGAGCCGTGACGTCGTGCAGCAGCAGCCGCGCCCGCAGGGTGCGAGTGTGTCCGCCGACCCGCCGGCGAAAAAAAAAAAACCCCACTCCATGCCATGCGTCTCCGAGCTGGCGAGGTGCGACCGGAATCGCGTGCAGGGGAGGGAGGATTCGCGTGATCGTCATCCAGCGTGTTTGGATCAGGGAACGCAACCATGCGCAGGCATCCGAACCTACGTCCGAAGCTAAATGCAATGTTTGGTTTGGTGCAGGGAACCGGTCCATCCGTCACCAGGTCGTGCTCTCCGCCAGTGTGAAGTAGTCATCCACTCGTTCCTTGAAAAACGGTCGGACAACACCGTCCTCCAGCGCTATTCCACAATCCAAATGTCCGCATGTCATCACCCGACCTCCTAGGAATGATTCCATGCCGGATGCGTTGGTGCCGAACGTGGCCATTTGTCAATCCAAGTTTACCAGCTCGCCCGAGCGCACCACCGATCACTAATGACAGGACAGCTGATACCTCTACAAAACTGTAAACTGTTGCATGTGCCACCGCCAACTTTTGTTGGCAATAACATGGCAGACTTCAGTGGCAAAGACAGGGGGTCACACACTATATACGGTCCCCAATTTGAGTTTTGGCGGTTTGCTTCTTAGCCTTTTATATAAGTATTAGATAGAGATGAGCACAAAGGCTGATCTAGCCTAGTCGCAATGAACACAACACATAACATTAGGGATCACAGACCTTGGAGTCCATCCGCCATTGGTGCAGTAGGGAGGTGACCATGAGATTGATGTGGTGGTATGGCGGTGTAGCATCGACCCTCAAGATGCCAGCGGCACTGACCAATCACCTTGGTCGTGCCTGGAGTCGGGGAAGAAGGGTTGCGGCCTTCAGGTCGATCCAACGCTCTCTTAGGATCAGGAATTGTGCGTTGGTCAAAGGAGAAGTCGGGCCACAACCATTGGTTGGTTTGGTCATTACTGATTGTTGCACGTATGGGGTTCACCCCAGATTGAATCGGACAGGGGAAAACGATACTTGACCCCACACCCCATTCGTAATGGTACGAGCCAGAGATTATGTAATTCCATCAATAAGCACAACCAAGCACAATGAATGTTGATTTTGGGCTATGGCCTTTCACCTATGTTCATGTAGAATACAAAGAGTTCAACAGCCCTCGCGGATACGTTGCCGCAGCAATGTGTCGCCGCCAGTTGCGTTAATGATCAAGAGAAAGGTACATTTTTCTAACCTCTGTGATCTCACATCCCAATTGCACAAAGTACAACAGATCAGAACTTGGACTCATTTTCGGAATTTGGAATCTGCAAATTTCGAATTGGTAACATCCGCAATGGTCCACTTGCTCTGAACAAGACGAGAAAAAGCAATTGAATGATACCCTGCAGATAGAAGCCACTGCTTTAGGATATGCTCTGAGTTTTGATCCGAAAAGAATTGACACCACGACGGGGGGAGATCGGAATCATTGACCAAGCAGTTCAAAAACCACATTGAAGGGGAGGGGCAACTACCACTGCACACTCACACATTTGTGTCTTTCAGACTCACACATCGTGCCCTTTACAAACCTCAGTCATGCATACTCTACTCCATTCCCTCCATCCTTCCCATCTGAAACTTATTGAGTACTACTGATTAGTGTTCCCACCAGGCATTGGCTATAGAATACACATTGGCGGCAGAGGCAGTGGTGGTGCCGGTGGTGACAACAAGAAGAACGACTGTGAATCGAGGCGAGGAACAAGACATCCTCCATGATGGGGGACCAGAAGGACGTCAAGCACTCATGGAGATACTGGTTCATCCTTCAATGCCACATGGAGACGGAGATGTCGCTCACCATCGGCATCCTCGTTGTGCTGGTATGCATACACGCATGTTCCACCCTTGGGGAATGCCATTACGAGGCGATTGATGTAACCCTCGACGAGTTTGACATGTATACTACCCTCTCGTTTGACCCAATGTACGATGCCTTCTCCGTACTGAACAACACCATGCCACGCCTAGCCTACACTTGCCATTCTACCTAGGGGCCAAGGATTGTGAGCCTTTCAACAGCTCGCCAGGGAGGTGCATTAAGCTCCCCATTCGCGGCGAAACCGACAAAGACCGGGTGTGCCTTCAAAAATAAGGAAGGCACCTAGCATGTCTTCAGAGGGTTCGAGCACATGTTCCCCAGAGCCATAGTCCTGAACAACCCGAGCCTGGACGAGATGTATTATAAACTTGTTCGTGGTGGGTATAATGACTTTTATTTGGTACCCCTAGGGAGGGACGCAGGCTTGCAGGTGGCGCAGACGTTTGGTAGATACAAAAATGGGACTACCCCTGAGCCACAGCTTAGATGGCTTTGGTTCATTGATGATAATGGTCTCTGAGGCCTTGAGGTTTCGGAGCATCCATGAATAGTTTAGCTACCAGTGTGAGACGAAGTCGCACCTCACCGAGATGCAGTCAAAACACGTGCTACATTGGGCGGATTTGTCACGACTCCTGCTGATCTGGGAGGAAGACAACGTATGGGATCCTAATAGCGTGCTAGAAAACTGATACGGGAGGAGATCCATGTTACGAACACGAATGAAGCCCTAGAAATTGTGGACTTTCTGAGGCGGCAAAAATAATTTCGTGTTCCTGATTTTCATGTTTAGGTGCCGAATCTTCAAGGAGCCTGCAGTGTACTAGTGCTAGTAGACTAGTAGTGAAGTTTTATGAATTCACCCACCTTATGTATTTCTTGTTTATGTTTCAAGATTCGTGGGGTACTATGTTGAAGTTACCCTTATGTATTTCCTTTTTTTATAAGTTTTGTGGACTACTGTGTGTTCAAGTTATCCCTATGTGCCCCTTCCATGAAGTACTTTGTTGTATTTTTTTGCAAGACTTTGTTGTATTGGACAATAGTGTTGGGGTGTATTATGTGTTAGGGCTTCCATTAGTGCGTACAAGTTCTAATTACATAGACAAGAAGCTTTCTGAGATGATGTTTAGAGCCCGTTTGTAGTCTCTGGAGGCTCTTTTCTAAATACAAGCCCAACCAGGAGAAATAATGAAAACCTCCCATACTACCTTTCCTATAAAATGGGAGGGGAGGTGGAGAGAGGGGCTCGCTTCTCACTCATTTGGCTTTTTTCTTTTTCTCTACTCCCACCTCTCTTATCTTAGGTCATTATGTATGATGCATTTTCCTTCTTTCGGCATTTGTATGCTTGATCAAGAGTACAATAGATGAATAGATCACTTACTGCACAAAGGGAACATGCATATCACATACTTCAATATATAGTTTTTTTTTCAAAAAATCATTTTTAGTATTTAGTAATCGAATGCTTTTGCATTACTAAACTAAAAAATGTTTGTTAGCATACCCATGAGGTGTTCTTTTTAATTTATTCCACCCTTGGGGAATGCCGTTACGAGGCGGTTGACGTAACCCTCGATGAGTTCGACTTGTATACTACCGGCTCATACGATCCACTACACGACGTCTTCTTCGATGTATAGAATAGCACCGTGCCAAGACCGGTGTACGCTGGCCATGTCTAACTAGGGATCAAGGAATGTGTGCCTTTCGGCAGCCCGCCAGTGAGGTGGATTAAGCTCCCTCCTCGTTGCGAAACCAACGAGGACCAGACGAGGCTGGTTTTCAGCGACAACAACCTGTACCTCCATGCCTTCCAGAACAACGAAGGCACCTGATACGTCTTCAGGGGGATGAGCACATGTACCCCGGAGCCATAGTCATGAACAGCTCGACCCTAAACGAGATGTATTATAAACTTTTCCTGGTGGGTATAAGAACTTGTATTTGGTACCCTAGGGAGGGACGCATGCCTACAACGGTGCAGAAGCTAGGCCGATAAAGATAGGACTACCTGAGCCACAACTTAAGATGCTCTGGTTCTGTTCATGATAATGGTTTCCGAGGCCTTGGTTTCGAAGCATCCGCGACAAGTTTAGCTACCATTGGGAAACAAAGTCACACCTCACCGAGTTGCATTAAAAAAATATGGTGCACTAGGCGGATTTTTCACAGTTCCTGGCTATCTGGGAGCAAGACAACATATGGGACTAGGAAATATGATACGAGGGGAGATCGATGTTACAACGCGAATGAAGCCCTAGAGATCGTGGACTTCTTGAGGCGGCCAAAGGCATTGCGTCTTCCTGATTTTAGTGTTTAGGTGCCGAAGACAATCCACATGGGTACGGGGATGCTAGGCTTCAAGGAGTTTGTAGTGTACTAGTGCTAGTAGTGAAGTTTTCATTAATTTAGCCTTATGTATTTCTTTTTCTTTTTTAAGTTTCATGGAGATGTTAAAGTTACCCTTATGCATTTTTTATTTGTTGAAGTTTTGCGGACTACAATGTGTTGAAGTTATCCCTATGTATCCCTTCCATGAAACACTTTGTTGTATTTTTCTGAATCAAGTACTTTGTTGTATTGGACAAAAAAAATATTGCTGAGCGCTACATGTATGTTGCATTTTCCCTCAGCATCTGTATGTATGTATGCTTGATCAAAAGATCAGGAATCTGTTGTTCATTGATAATGCCGAGTACAGTTAGTTATGAGGTTTGGCATAGATGAACAGATCACTGGCTGCATAGAGGGAGCATGCATATCACATACTTTAATATTTAATATTTTTATTTCAAAAGTCGTCTTTAATATTTAGTATAATTGAATACTCGTGCATTACTTACTAAGGTAAAAAATGGTTTTTTAGCATAGTCGGGCAATTGTTTTGCCTTTTCATTCAGTAGAAAGTATGCTTAAAATTTTAGAGCATCTCCAAGAGACTCAATATCCTTCCTAAATGCTAGGAATAGAGATTTTAGCGAAAAACTACCCTCCAATAGCCTCTCTAAATGGTCATCCAAATATAGCCATCTTCTATTTCGGATTTTTCGCTAGCCAAAAATAAAAGACGAGAATGGCTCTCTAGAGTGCTCATGAGAAATAGAAAAACTGTTGGAGAATAAAAAGATATAGAAAACGATTTTTATACAAATGGCTCTCCAAATGATGATTTAGAGAGTTAGATTTAGAAAGGCTATTGGAGATGCTCTTACATAGGCAATCACTAGGATTTAGCAAATGGACCTAGTCTGGTAAAAGTAAACCATGCTTTAGAGCAACTTCAACAAAGACCTTATTTAAGCCCTTATCCGATTTTGGAAGTTCAAATACATAAAAAAGCTCTCCAACCGAGCTCCTATTTAGCCCGGGATGGATGAGGGGCTCTCATCCTCTGAGCCCCTTATCCTCTCCTCCTACTCCTCCTTTCTCTCTTTTCACAAAGTTGACAAGTGGGACCGATGAGTAGGACCCATGATAATATAGTGTAAAGTTGAAAACATTTGGGAGATTGGTTGTTGGGGTGCTATAAAGATGAGGCTGAAACATGGATGAGGAGTTAATAGTTTGAGAGAGCAGTGGGGCAAAATAAGAGTGTGGTTGGAGTTGCTCTTACTTGGCATGTCATGCCGGTTTGTCCATTTGGACAGCTACAATTTTACCCAATAGAAAAACAAAATAAAACAAACCTAAAATCAAGTGGCCGATCGTGGCCTACTCTGAGGCCAACCTGAAATCTAAGCATAAAAAATTGTTTTGCCTCCAGAACTATTGGCCTTCTTATCTGAACTACAAACCAAAGATTCATACTCTTTCAAACATCAAAATCACACAAGTTACCTCCTTAACCTATTAAAGGTGGTGTCAGTGATATGTACCCAGGGTACCTCACCACATGGAAAATAACCTAAAGGGGACAAGGTATACCAAGCAACCTACACGAGAAGCCCAACCCAGATGAGGTACCTCGCCTACTTGGAAGACAAGGCATAGCAATATGTATTTAGAAACCAACTCCATCTAGTAAATTGTCTTGTAACAAACTAGGAAACCCACATGTAAATTGATCAAGACTCTATCTATAACCCCACCCCATAGACTATATAATGAGGGTTGGGGAGCCC
The DNA here is from genome assembly GCA_904845875.1 of Miscanthus lutarioriparius. Taxonomy (NCBI): domain Eukaryota; kingdom Viridiplantae; phylum Streptophyta; class Magnoliopsida; order Poales; family Poaceae; genus Miscanthus; species Miscanthus lutarioriparius. The sequence continues at coordinate 119,159,395 of CAJGYO010000002.1, forward strand.
TGATCGGTATCTCTTCAGATCTTCTCATATCACAAGACATCTCGCCATATATAGGCAACTAGCCATCAGCGCCCTGTAAACCCGAGCATACGAGATAGAGAGATATACTCTCAGCTAGACGTAGGGTACCCCATACTTGAAGCAGCATAAATCTATGTCCCGTGTGCTACCTTTCTGATTCCCTGTGCGTGATACGCTGATCTATATTGCCGGAGTAAATATGTCGGTGCAGAAACTGACCAACACGTAAATATTTGTAGTTTTGTCGTACGTTGTCATCGGATGTGGCCTAGCACTCAATGACATAGGGTTTATACTGGTTCAGGCAACATGCCCTACGTTAGGTTTGAGTCGGTCGGTGACTTTATTCCTGAGCCCAGGTGCTCAAAGTTTGCAGTGGGGTTACAAACGAGAAGGAGAAAGATGGGGGTACAAGAGGTCTGGTCAGACTCTGGTCTGAGGGGCCGAGAGTGATGGAAGCTCCGCTGTGTGCTATGTGTTCGGGCGTGTGCTTATAGTTTGAACCTAGTGGTTCTGTTGCTGTGTAGTAGTAAACTTGATCGATCTGAATCAACTGAGTTTTTGGGAGAGAGCGCATCCCCTTTTATAGATGAAGGGAATGGCCATACAACTAAGAGGGAGAGAGTATGTATACTACTAAGTCTTGTTGCCCACGCCGGTAGGTACAAGATGATGGTAGGCGCCCACAATACTGTTTAGTGTCAGATGCACGTGGGAGGTTGTAAGCAGGGGTTTGGCGTTTCCCCGATCGAAGAAGTGGGTTGGAGTCAGAAGTGGTGTTCTGGCCAGGCCTTCCGGTCAGAGAGGCCGTCCGGAGGCGGGCTGGAGTCCGAAGCGAGCGCTCCGGTCAGAGAGGCAGGCCAGAGTCAGAAGCGGGAACCGTTCCTCCTCGGCCAGACCTTCCGGTTGGAGATTGGATCGCCCTTATGGACTGTCGTTTAGGTACACGGGTCGGCCCAAGAGTTGTGCGTTGGTTCATAACATTGTCTGCTGGGCCGAGCTTTTGCTGGGAAGCCGGTCCATGAGGGACCCTGGGTTTATAAACACGACAGGAGCCCCCAAGCTCCCGGGCGATTCGGGTAGAATCGTCTGGAGGATTTTTGTCTTGACGGCGGGTGTGCGCGAGCGCACCCGTGAGTGTAGCCCCTGAGCCCTCGGATGATTCGGGCATAATCATTTGGGGTTTTTTTGTGTTGCTAGCGGGGGTGGTTTCATTTCGTCAGCGGGTGCGCGCGAGCACACCCACGTGTGTAGCCCCTGAGCCCCCGGGTGATTCGGGTAGAATCGTCTGGGGGGTTTTGTCAGTGGGCATGTGTGTGTATTTTAGTCGAGACAGAGTTGTCCTGGCATCGGTGCAGCCAGCGCAGCCGAGGTAGTTAGTTTAGGGATCGGGCGAGGCGGAGCTCGTGGATCCTAGCATCGGTGCATCCCGCGCAGCCGAGGCAGTTAGTTTAGGGATCGGGCGAGATGGAGCTCGCGGATCCTGGCGTCGGTGCAGCCTACGCAGCCAAAGCAGTTAGTTTAGGGATCGGGCGAGACGGAGCTCACGGATCCTGGCGTCGGTGCAGCCCGCGCAGCCGAGGCAGTTAGTTTAGGTGCCTTGAGCCCCTAAGCCCCATTGGGCTTGGTAGGGGTCAGTTTGAGTTTTGTGTGTTGCCCCATCCTCGGTTTCTCACAACCAGAGGGGCTGAGCTTTGTCGCTTGCCTTGATGGCTCGGGCTCGAGTGACGCGCTCGATGAGCTCGCTAACGGGTATGATCAACGAGAATCTGGGTCCATCGTTCGTGATGGGGTTGGCATAGCCCTCTTATGACATTGCACTGCTCCTTAACCTGTAACCCGGCAGATGCCTAGGTCGTTTCGGAGACCGACCTGGGTGGCACTCTGGCCTCCCCTCGATGGAGATTCTGTGGGTTTGGCAGAGGTTTAGGATCGAACGAGAAGGTTGAGATGACCCTGTCCGCTTTGGGGCAGACTAGGCGAGGGCCGCACGGGGCTCATCTGTGTTTTCTCCCCTGGCTCTGTTTGATGTGAGGCGGCCTCGAGCCCTTCGTGGGCCAGCCTTTGAACCCCGGCCGATCGTTGCTCATGTATGAATGAGGCAACAGCCGCTTTGTGACGCAACACGGAGCGTTGTGATGCATTTAGCCGCAAGTGTGATGCCTTAGTTCCTGAGCCCCCGGGCAATTCGGGTAGAATCGTCCGGGGGGCACGGGTGTATGGAATGAATGCATGTATGGATGTATGAATGATTATATAAAGAAAGAGTGGGGTTTGGTAATGTTACCTTGATGACTCGAGTGATGGGGTTTGAAGAGTTCCAATCGGAAATGTCCGACCGGGATCCATGCTCGTCATTCATGATGGAGTTGGCATGGCCCACATGGGGCGTCCCTTTGCTCCTTACCTATCTCTCGGCGTTCGCCTAAGCCGTTCGATTGACTTTAGGAAGCCCAACGGTCTCTCTTCGGTGGAGATCCCATAGTTGGGCCTTTCCAAGTCCCACCTGGGAAGGCGAAGGGCCGCCTACGCGTAGTGGTGCTTTGGTTCTTGCACCCGGTGTGCGGTAGTGGTGGGCCATACCCAGGCCATGTCCCGTCTGATCAGGCGTCGTTCCGTCGGTCAGTGTGTGTCCCATCGGTCAGGGCACGTCCCATCATTTCCCATCCGTATTGAATGGGGGAAGGGAGAGAGTTTTTCGCTCCAATCCTTTGCCCTTCTTTAGCTGCTGCATTTCCTCCTTAAATATTGGAAGGGAGAGGGCTTCTCATCGTAGTCCTTTGCCTATTCTCCAACTATTGCCTCTCCTCCTTCCTTCTCACTAAGAGTGCCTATATGTCACGGCGGTTCCTAAGTGAGAGAGAGGGTAAGCGAGGGGGAGAACTCACAGATCGCTTTGTGAATCCAGAGCGCAATGTCGAGCTAAAGGCTGCCTGAGGCGGTGCTAGCCATCTTTGCCTAAGAAGGGGCGGCTTCCACCAAAGGGGGTGGCGCGCTGGATTCATTTGTGAGGCCTTTTTCGAGATGGAGCCGTGCGTGGACTCTTTCCGGTGGATCTTCACCGGGCGAGCCTTGTCGGAGGGGAAGTTGCCCAAGATTGTGCTGGTGGAGGGTTCCGTGCCTGCAGCTGCTTAGGTTGGCCAGTTCATAAAGTTTGATGAGATATCTTCCAACCACGGTTGCCATACCTCGGCGACCAGCGTCCCTGCCCAGGAGCTGCCTCGACTGCATGAGAAGGTCAGGGGCTCCATGCTCTTCTGCTGAGCATCTATGGGTGCAACACCCTTGAGGTACCCGTTGCACTCGCCGAAGTCGAGGGAGCGGAACCGGGCGGGGTCCTTGAGGTACCCGTTGCGCTCGTCGAAGTCGAGGGAGCGGAACCGGGCGGGGCCCGTGGCTTCTCCTTTGGCATCAGCGGATGCCATTGAGCGACCACAGTAGTATTTGGAGTAGAAGTAGTCAGCAAATGTAATCATTAAGTTTGTGGGGGAGCCCCCGTATGAACAATTTTTTGTATCAATGAATGCATCAGTTCTGTTTTTGTGATAGAATCACTATCCGTTCCTTATTTTTTATCCTAGCATAGCTTTGTTTTTATCCTTTCCTTTTCGCACCTGCCCATTTGTTCCGTAGGCTACAGCTTTTAGGAACCTGGGCATGGCCTGTGGGGCTCGGCTGCTCGTAACCGTAGGTCATCGCGGGATGCGTTCGGTTGGGAGTAAGAACAAAGTTACGTAGGGTAATCCAAGGAATGGAATGCGCTTTCATTTGGGCAAAGTTCTTTACCATGTGATAGTAAAAAAGAGAGGTAGTATTTAGTATTGTACCCTCATGGAGCCTCCGAGCAACCTAGGCTGAAAGTGTTCGGGCTGGGGTGCTTTACAGGAGCAAGTGTTGAGTAAAAAGCGGTAAGACCAAATTTAGGGGGAAAAACGATGTAGCTGTTCAATGTTCCAAGTGTTGGTGAGAACGTTGCCGTTGTCGTCCTTCAGTCGGTAGGCGCCCGGTAGGATCACTTTGGTTACCATATAGGGTCCTTCCATGGTGGAGAGAGATTGTGTTTTTCCTTCGTTTAATGGGTCCTCCGGAGTACGAGATCACCGACTTTGAGGATCCTCCCCCTAATCTTCTTTCGTAGTACCTACGAAGAGTTTGTTGGTAGCGAGCGGAGTGGATGACGGTCATCTTGCGGGCCTCCTCGAGCAAGTCGACTACATCTTGCTGAGCCTCCATGGCTTGGTCGTGGTTGAAAGCCTTCACTCTTGGGGCGCCGTGGTCGAGGTCGGAGGGCAGCACTGCTTTAGCTCTGTAGGCCAGGAAGAAGGGTGTGAACCCTGTGGATCGGTTCGGGGTCGTTCTCAGGCTCCAGAGGATCGCTGGGACTTCTGCAACCCATTGCCCGGCATACTTGTTGAGTCGGTCAAAGATGTGTGGCTTAAGTCCTTGGAGGACCATGCCATTGGCACGCTCGACCTGACCATTAGTACGTGGGTGTCCAATCGAGGCCCAGTCGATTCTGATGTCATATCCATCACTGAAGTCCAGGAACTTCTTCCTGGTGAAGTTAGTCTCGTGGTCAGTGATGATGCAGTTAGGAACACCAAACCTGTAAATGATGTCGAGGACGAATTTGACCGCCTCTTTCGAGCGGGTGTTGGTGATAGGCTTGACCTCTATCCACTTGGTGAACTTATCGACTGCTACGAGTAGGTGAGTGAAGCCACCCGGGCCCTTTTTGATAGGTCCTACCATGTTGAGGCCCCAGACCATGAATGGCCAGGTGATGGGGATGGTTTGAAGCTCCTGTGCCAGCAAATGAGTTTGCCAAGCATAGAATTGGCATCCCTCACACCTACGGACGACCTCCTCTGCATCTCATAGTGTGATGGGCCAGTAAAAACCTTGGCGAAAGGCTTTTACGACCAATGACCTTGGGGCCACGTGATGTTCGCAGATCCCGGCATGGACCTCGAGGAGGAGCTGCTTCCCTTGGTTGGTGGGATACACTTCATGAGCACCTCTGATGGACTCCATTTGTAGAGTTTGTCATCGAGCGCGATGAAGGTCTTGGTGCGTCGAGCGATCTGTCAGGCTTCAGTCCTTTCAGGCGGGAGAACCTCCTCGAGGAGGTAGGCGAGCAGCGGTGCTCGCCAGTCGGTTTGATCGAGTGCCAATATGGCGACGTCAGTGGGTGATGTCATTATAGAGGCACTAGGGTCAGTGCCCTCGAGCGCCGGCTTGGCGTCAGGGTGTGTCTGGATTGGACCTTCTAGGACATGGGCGGATGGCTCGCGGAGATCGTTGATGAAGATCCCACTCGAAGACGGATCTCGCCTAGCGGCCAATTTTGCGAGGAAATCGGCGGTGGCGTTGTCCTTTTAGGGGACGTGATGCAGCTTGATTCCCTAGAATTTGTCCTCAAGCTTGCGCACCTCTTAGCAGTATACTGCCATGAGAGGGCTTTTGCAGGAGGACTCCTTCATGACCTGATTGACGACTAGCTCTGAGTCACCACGAATGTTGAGTCGCGTAGCACCAAGTTCGATGGCGATGCGGAGTTCGTTGATGAGGGCCTCGTACTCCGCAGCCTTGTTTGCAGCCAAAAAGTGGAGGTGGATGGTGTAGCGGAACCTACTCCAGTCTAGGGAGATCAGAACCACTCCAGCCCCTGAGCCAGGCGCCATGATGGACCCGTCGAATTACATTATCCAGTACTCGTAGGTGACGTCTAGGGTCGGTAGCTGGACCTCCATCCATTCGGTAACAAAATCCATGAGAGCTTGAGACTTAATGGTGGTATGAGGAATATACCTGATGTCGTGGCCCATGAGTTTGAGTGCCCACTTAGAGATTCGACCGCAGTGTCGCGGTTGCGGACGATGTCTCCGAGCGGGTATGAACTAACAACCGTGACTTCGTGGTCGGTGAAGTAGTGCAGGTGCTTTCGGGTCGCCATTAGCATGGCGTATAGGAGTTTCTACACCTGGGAGTACTGAACCTTGGGGTAAGTGAGTACCTCCCCGACGAAGTATACAGGTCGCTGGACCTTAAGGTGGTGTCCTGTCTCCTCTCTTTCGATGACCCGGGCGGCGCTCACCACATGGTTGCTTGCCGCGACGTAGAGGAGGAGGGGTTCTCCCCGTTCGGGAGCGACGAGGATTGGGGCCGACGTCAGGGACGCTTTGAGCCTCTCTAGAGCCCGCTGAGCTTCCACAGTCCAGACAAAGGCATCCGTCTTTTTGAGGAGCTTGTACAGTGGCATCCCTCGTTCACCGAGCCGGGAGATGAATCAGCTCAGGGCAGCCAGACAGCCGGTGAGCCTTTGTATGCCCTTAACATTGCGTATAAGGCCCATGTTAGAGATGGCCGTGATCTTTTCGGGGTTAGCCTCGATGCCGCGCTCGGACACAATGTATCCTAACAGCTTCCCCTTTGGAACCCCGAAAACACATTTCTCGAGATTCAATCTAATGTTGAACCTTTTAAGGTTCACGAAAGTTGTGGCCATGTTTGCGATCAGGCCGCAAGCTTGAGCCGTTTTGACCACTATGTCATCAACATAGTTGGCGATTGTTGGTTTCGGCAGCTTGGCTTGATTAGGCTGATCGAGCGGGTCGATTTGGTCGGCGAAGCATTGCTACATACACCTTTGGTAGGTGGCGCCAGCGTTCATCAGGCCAAAAGGCATGGTTACGTAGCAGTACGAACTATACGGAGTGATGAACGAGGTTGCGAGCTGATCAGACTCTTTCATCATGATCTGGTGATAGCCCGAGTAGGCATCCAGAAAGGAGAGGATCTCACAACCTGAGTTGGAGTCGACTATCTGGTCTATGTGCGGCAAAGGAAAGTGATCCTTTGGACATGCTTTATTGAGGCCAGTATAATCAACGCACATTCTCCATTTCCTAGTCTTCTTTTTAACAAGAACGAGATTGGCAAGCCAGTCGAAGTGGAATACCTCTCTGATGAATCCGGCTGCCAGGAGTTTGGCGATCTCTTCGCCTATGGCCCTTCGCCTCTCGTCGTCAAAGCGATGCAGGCGTTGCTTAGCGGGCTTCATGCCCGAGATGAGGCATAGTGCGTGCTCGGTGACGTCCCGCGGGATGCTCGGCATGTCAGATGGCTTCCTTGCAAAGACATCACGATAGGCGTGCAAGAAGTCGACGAGCTCACATTCCTATTTGGCTGGGAGCTGGATCCCAATCCGCACTGTCTTGGTTGGCTCAGTGGGGTTGATCCCTACCGCCTTGGTTTCCTTGAGCTGGCGGAAGGCCATCGAGGAGGTTGGTTTGTTGTAGTCTGGGACTGCTGGGGTCGACGACTCCCCGAGCCGCAGGAGCTCGGACGAGTTGATGACTGCGGTGGCAAGCTCAAAATGCTCGCGATCGCACGTGAAGGCGTGCGAGAAGGCCCTGCTCATGGTGATGACGCCGTTCGGTCCTGATATCTTTAGCTTGAGGTAGGTGTAGTTGGGGATTGCCATGAATTTGGCGTAGCATGGACACCCCAAGATGACGTGGTAGGACCCTAGGAAGTCCACCACTTCAAAGGTGAGGACCTCCGAGCAGAAGTTGGCTCGGTTGCCAAACATGACGGGTAGGTCGATCTACCCGAGTGGGTATGCCTGCGCTCCTGGGATCACCCCATGGAAGGGAGAGCTCGCTAGACGGAGTTCCGACCGAGGGATGCGCATGGTGAGGATGTTGAGGCCGCTGCCTCTGTCTATCAGCACCTTGGTGAGGCGCTTCTTGCGGACGATGGGGTCGACGACGAGCGGGTAGCATCCCAGTCTCGCGATGTGGGAGGGATGGTCCCTCTGATCGAAGGTGATCGGAGATTCCGACCAACTGAGGAAGGAGGGGATGACCGTCCATGCGGCATATGCCTCCCTATAGCGCACCTTGTGCTGGCGTTTGGACCAGATGGCGTCTGATCCACCAAAGATCATGATGCATTCCTCTGGGTTGGGAAGCCATCTCCATCGTTGCCCGCCGTACATCCTTTCTTGGCCATCTCCTTCTTTCGGCCCACCGGCCTATCAGAGGAAACGTTTGAGGAGCTCGCAGTCCTTATAGAGGTGTTTGACGGGGTAGGCGTGGTTGGTGCATGGGCTATCCATGAGCTTATTAAAGTGGTCAGGTAGGCCCTGTTGGGGCTGCTTGCCCGTGCGATCAGCTGCGGCGACCAACACGGTGTTGTCCGGTCAGCGTCGATCCTTTTTGTTCTTCTTGCCCCTCTGTGTGGAGGGGCCCTCATCTTGGTCCGGCGCTTGGCCTTGCCTTTGTCCCGGCCTCCGTTGAAGACCGCCTCCTCGCCGGAGGCATGGTTAGTGGCGACGTTGAGCAGGTCGCGGGTGGTATGGGGCTTTAGGCGGCCAAGCTTGTGGATCAGGGACTCACAGGTCATCCCAGAGAGGAATGCACTGATGACATCCACGTCGACGACATCAGGGAGGGAGTTGCATTGTTGGGAGAACCTGTGGATGTAATCCCGCAGGGACTCGCTGGGCTCCTGCTGGCAGCTCTTGAGGTCCTAGGAGTTACCAGGGCGACCATATGTCCCCTGGAAATTTTTGATGAAGATCCTCTTGAGGTCTGCCCAGTCACGGATGTTGTCGTGCGGGAGGAATTCGAGCCATGCCTGAACATGTTCCCCCATGCAGATGGGGAGATATTGAATTATGTAAAGGTCATCATCCACCCCTCCAGCTCGATAGGCGAGCCAAATATTGGGGTTCGTCTCCCCGATGTACTTGGCGATGTTGGTGGGTGATCGGAAGCGCTGTGGGAACGGCGCTCTTCGGATACACCAGCCAAAGACCCGTGGTCCCGAGCCCTCAGGGCTATGACTCCGGTTGTCTGGCCAGTGACCATGCCTGGGGCACGTTTCACCGCTCCCCTAGATGGTTAGGCCGAGACCCGTGTCACCTGCCCTCATCGCCGCCCGGTGGACGTCATCATCATGCCGAGCCTGATGTCGGTTGCTGATGACGCTGCGAGGGTCTTGGTGCGGACCGGGCCATTTGCGTACCTATAGTCGGTGTAGAGCCGGCGCCAGGTTGGACCGCGGCATAGCCGCTGCCTCTCGAGCCGTGCTTGGCGGCTGTAGCGGTGAGCGGATGGAGCGATCCATCTGGTGCGCACCCACTCCGTCAGTGGGGAGAGAGGGCGGCTGTAGCGGTGAGCGGATGGAGCGATGCGAAGCTTTCTGCCTGTTGAATGGCGATGGCTTCTACCAACACCCGGAGGTTCCGGTAGACCGCCCGCTCCTGGGGGTCGACGGGCTCGGGAATATCGCGCAGAAGCATTGCCGCAGCAGTGATGTTCTGGCTAGCCTGAACGAACTGTGGGGGTCATTCCCCTCGTTCATGATGTCACGCTGGACCTGGCGGGCGCGACCCCAGGCGCCGCCCACTAGGTCGTGCACATGGGGCGCAATGTGATGCACCAAGCACGCTGGTGCAGGTGGCGACTGGTTTTGCCACCGTCTTCGTTGCTCCTCGGCGTGCTCTTGTGTAAGCGTGAGGGCCCCCGCACGCGGGGTCCGGAGGGGTGTGAGTCTGCACAGACTCTGCAACTACCGGCGGCTGCCCCAGGGCGTCCGTCATAGCGCACTCCCAGGACGGTAGGTGTCTAAGTGCCACATCGCCGATGCTGGAGCCGTCGCTCTCAACTTCGTCATCCAGGAGTTTGTAGAAAGTGGTGGGAGCATAGCTCGCCATTCCCATGAATTTGGATGTGAGAGGGGGTGGCGCCAGCGTCCTTCGGAGCCCCCGAGCGCACGCATCCACGAGGGACGCGAGGCCATAGGGGAACCGGTCGTACGGTGTTCATGGTGCGGACAATGCGGTCCCTCCGGATAATCGGTGAGAGATCATAAATAGAGAGTAAATAACAATATGCACATTACTCACAGCGGGGTTTGAGTAGAGAATTTACTCGGGATGAAGCGCAGGTGCGTCATCGTTGAAGTCATTGGGTGTCCCAGAGCCAATGGAGGGCGCCCCTCCGACGGGCGCCGGAACAAATGCCTCCTCACGGAGGTGTAGTACGCCGAGCCGGTCAGCGACGAAGTCCAGGCTTCCAAAGAGGAAGGCCTGAGATGGCTCAAAGACTGGTGGAACCCACATCCCAACAGGTGGGAGTGCGGGAAACTCTAGTGAGCCGAAGCGAGTCGTATCGCTTGAGCCCACCATGGCGAAGGTGGCGGAAAAGTGGGCCATCCGATGACCAAAAAGTGTTGAACGTACAACGTCTTCCTCACGGACGGCGCTAACTATCGGTGCAGAAAGTGACCAACACGTAAATATTTGTAGTTTTGCCGTACGTTATGATCGGATGTGGCCTAACACTCAATGACACAGGGTTTATACTTATTCAGGAAACGTGCCCTACGTCCAGTTGGAGTCAATCGATGACTTTATTCCTGAGCCCAGGTGCTCGAAGTTTGCAGTGGGGTTACAAACGAGGAGAAAGATGGGGGGTACAAGAGGTCCGATCAGACTCTGGTCTGAGGGGCCGAGAGTGACGGAAGCTCCACTATGTGCTATGTGTTCGGGCGTGTGCTTGTAGTTCGAACCTAGTGGTTCTGTTGCTGTGTACTAGTAAACTTGATCAATCTTAAAGAAAGGCACTAGATTGGGCAAGTTTGGCAAGAAATGTGATGAAGGATTCCTACTTGGTTATTCCACTACAAGCAAAGCATATAGAGTTTGGAATTTGGATAGTGGTACTCTTGAGGAAGTTCATGATGTTGAATTTGATGAAACCAAGGGTTCACAAGTAGAGAATGAGAACTTAGAAGATGTTAGAGGCATTCAACTTTCAAATGCCATGAAGAATATGGATGTTGGTGAATTGAGGCCTAGGCAAGTGAATGATGATGAAGATGATCAAGTGCAAGTGCTCTCTAACTCAAATGTGCAAGATGATACAAATGAAGCTAGTACAAATGGATCTCATGATAATGAACAAGATCAAGTGGCTAGTACATCATCTCTATCCAATAATCAAGCAAGTGCAAGCAATCAAGTTCTAATCCTCCAACCAACCAATGTTGCAAGGGATCATCCATTGGACACTATCATTGGAGATATTTCAAGAGGTGTTCAAACAAGATCAAGATTGGCTTTATTTTGTGAACACTTCTCATTTGTGTCATCCATTGAACCAAAGAAGATAGATGAAGCATTGAAGGATATTGATTAGGTGAATGCTATGCATGAAGAGTTGAATAACTTCACAAAAAATCAAGTATGGGAATTGGTAGAAAGACCAAAGGGACACAATATGACTGAAACCAAATGGGTCTTTAGAAACAAGCAAGATCAAAATGGGATAGTAGTAAGGAACAAAGCAAGATTAGTAGCACAAGGCTATACATAAGTTGAAGGTCTTGACTTTGGAGAAACATATGCCCCGGTTGCTAGATTGGAAGCAATTAGAATCTTGCTAGCCTATGCTTGTGCCCACAACATCAATCTCTATCAAATGGATGTTAAGAGTGCATTTCTCAATGGTTACATCAATGAAGAAGTATATGTTGAGCAACCTCCCAGTTTTGAAGATGATAAGAAGCCCAACCATGTATACAAGTTGAAGAAGGCTTTGTATGGATTGAAGTAAGCACCTAGAGCATAGTATGAGAGATTGAGGGACTTCCTACTCTCCAAATGGTTCACAATGGGCAAGGTTGATACTACTCTTTTCATCAAGAAGATTGGAAAAGATCTATTTGTGTTGCAAATCTATGTTGATGATATCATATTTGGATCAACCAATCAAGATTTTTGTGATGAATTTGGAAAGATGATGGCTAATGAGTTTGAGATGTCCATGATTGGAGAGTTGAGTTACTTACTTGGTCTTCAAATCAAGCAATTGAAGAATGGTACATTTGTGAGTCAAGGCAAATATATCAAGGACATGATCAAGAAGTTTGGCATGAGTGATAGCAAAGTCATTAGCACGCCAATGGGAACAAATGGCAACTTGGATAGTGATGCAAGTGGAAATATAGTGGATCAAAAATTGTATCGGTCTATGATTGGAAGCCTACTCTATGTGACCGCATCAAAGTCGGATGTCATGTTTAGTGTATGCATGTGTGCAAGATTTCAAGCCTCACCAAGAGAAAGTCATTTGAAGGCTACAAAGAGAATATTGAGGTACTTGAAGCATACACCAAATGTTGGTTTGTGCTATCCCAAAGGAGAAAAGTTTGAGCTAGTTGGTTACTCTGACTCGGATTATGCGGGATGCAAGGTTGAAAGGAAGAGCACCTCGGGCACATATCAATTGTTGGGAAGATCACTTGTTTCATGGTCATCAAAGAAGCAAAATAGTGTTGCATTATTAACCGCCGAAGCCGAATACATATCCGCCGGTAGTTGTTGTGCACAAATACTTTGGATGAAGGCAACTTTGAGTGACTTTGGAATCAAGTCCAAGAAAGTGCCATTGCTATGTGACAATGAGAGTGCAATCAAGTTGACCAACAATCCGGTTCAACATGCAAGAACAAAGCATATTGATGTCCGCCATCATTTCATAAGAGATCATCAACAAAAAAGGGACATTTGCATTGAGAGTGTAGGCACCGAAGATCAACTTGCCGATATATTCACTAAGCCATTGGATGAGAAAAGGTTTTGCAAGCTAAGGAATGAGTTGAACATATTGGATTTCTCAAATATGTGTTGATGCACCCCCACTTATATGACATGCCTCTCCTTCGAGCAATCCAAGGTAAAAGTTGATTGGCATGGCATGAATCTTTGCTAAGGACTTGTTTAGTGCATCTAGACATCTTTCGTATTTAATAGGCTCATTCATGCAAATCAAATGAATTTGATGATTATATGGTACCACTATTGCTTCTATGCTTATTTTGATCTAGTGGTAGCATATGACATGTTTGTGGGCTTGTAAACCTAGTGTTTAATCTAGAAAATAAGCTCTAAGTGTTTAACTCAACATGGTATAAGATAACCCTTATTTGGAGGTGTGAAGAAGCTTGTCCTTGGATCAAACCGAGTTAAATATCTTTGGCAAATATTCTAGGTTGAACCAAATTTGGGAAAATGATCCTCACCCCATTAATTGACATTGATAATCCTAACCTATCTATAATTTAAGTCTTTGTGATCATTGATGACAAAGGGGGAGAGAAATAAAGATATAAGTAATAGGGGGAGAAATAACAAAGATATTAGTACATGGGGAGAAAGACAAAAGATATATTAGTGTACTAAGATGGTGAAAAGACAATAAAAGGAGAACTTGACATAGGGGGAGAGATATGACAAAGGAAAGGGATCATTTAAAATTTTGAGCACACAAGTAGGGGGAGCAAGCTCATGAACTTGTATGGTGCATTTGAATGTGCATTTCATATGTTTGCTTGCATGGCACAAGTTTTAAATTTCAATATCCATGCTTGTGTGGTGTATGTTAGTTATAGGTTTGAATGATGAAATGAAAATCTAGCATGCATAGGTTATCTAGTGATTTCATTTTCAAAGTGTTTCCAAGTGGTATTAAGCTAACCATGGTGCTAAGGATGGTATAATGGTGCACTCCGATTGGTATCATGCTTCAAAGGTCCATCTTTTATACCTTAGCATCATTTGGTAGATATTGTCTCCTATATTTCCTATCTAAGCATATGTGCAAGCTACAATCCAAACTCGTAGCACATATGTAGGGGGAGCAATTGCTACCATATGGAGTTCATGAAACTTGTCCATATCCTTTTACAAATGGTAAAATGCTTGGGCAAGCAACATGGATTCAATTGAATTTCAATTCATATCTTTATAAAAGGGTTGTCATCAATTACCAAAAAGTGAGAGATTGAAAGCTCTAGTTTGGTTTTGGTGAATTGATGAAACCCTAAGTGCTAACCTAGTTTATCAAGTGATCATGAGATAGGTAGCACATTCCAAGTGATGAAGCAAATGAAGATCATGACATGACAATGGTGATGCCATGGTGATGATCAGGTGTTTGGACTTGAAAAGAAGAAAGAGAAAAACAAAAGGCTCAAGGCAAAGGTATATTGTAGGAGCTATTTAGTTTTGGTGATCAAGACACTTAGAGAGTGTGATTACATTTAGGTTTGATAGCCGTACTATTAAGAGGAGTGAAACTCGTATCGGAATGCGGTTATCAAAGTGCCACTAGATACTCTAACTCATTGCACATGCATTTAGGATCTAGTGGAGTGCTAACACCCTTGAAAATGTTTGTAAAAATACGCTAACACATGTGCACAAGATGATACACTTGGTGGTTGGCACATTTGAAGCTAGGGTGAAGAAGATAGAGGTGAAGAGGAGTTGGTCTCGCTGGTCACAAAGTGATCGGACGCTGGTCTCAGAGGAACCAGCGCGTCCGGTCAGTTGTAACAGCGAAGACGCTGGCGTCGGTCAAACTACCAGACGCTAGGTCTTGGACTGACCAGACGCTGAGGTCCAGTGTCCGGTCCTGTTGTTGGGCAATGCAGAAGAAAGTCACTGTGAGACCGGATGCTGGCAGGGTCCGGTCAAGCATGATCGGACGCGTCCGGACGAAGAAATTCGTTTCTGGAACCTTACTGGAAACGACCGGACGCTGGAGGCTGAGCGTCCGATCAGTAGACGACAGTTGAAATCTGATGAACAGTATTTGAAGCAGGGGACACATGGCGTGTATCACGTGATCGGATGCTGAGGGCCTGCGTCCGGTCGATAGGACCGGAACGTCCGGTCACCTCGCGCTGTGCCCAGTGAAGGGGTACAACGGCTCTATTTCGTGGGGGCTTCTATTTAAGCCCATGGCCAGCTCAAGCTCACCCTCTTGGCCATTTGCATTGACATAGCAACCTTGTGAGCTTAGCCAAAACCCTCCCACTCATCTCCATCATTGATTCATCATCCTTGTGAGATTGTGAGAGAATCCAAGTGCATTGCTTGAGTATTTGCATCTAGAGGCACTTGGTGTTCGTGTTTCGCTGCGGGATTCGCTTGTTACTCTCGGTGGTTGCCACCACCTAGATGGCTTGGAGCAGTGAGGATCGTCGAGCGGAGGGTGGTGATTGTCTCCAGCTCCGATCATGGTGATTGTGAGGGGTTCTTGACCTTTCCCCGACGGAGAGTCAAAAGGTACTCTAGTGGATTGCTCGTGGCTTGTGTGATCCTCATCTTGTGTTGGTTGTGCGGCACCCTATTGAGGGTTTGGCGTGTGATGCCAATTAGCGCGTGAACCTCCAAGTGAGTGAATCACCACAACGAGGACTAGCTTGCCGGCAAGCAAGTGAACCTCGGTAAAAATCATTGTGTTTATCATTTGATTCCGAGGTGATTGGTCTTCATTGTTATTCATTCTTGTGATTGATTGGATCCTTTCTCGACACGGTGGTATAACCATCTTGCTCAATCTCTTTATATTACCACAAACTAGTTGTCAAGCTCTTTAAGTGTAGCTAGTTGTGAGAGCTTGTTAGTTTGGTTAGTGTGGCTCTTTAGTTAATCTTTGAGAGCACACTAACTTAGTGTAGTGACATAGCTATTATGTGGATAGAAACTATATAAACTAGAATTGTGGTAGGTGGCTTGCATTTTTAATAGGCTAGCGCAACACTTGTTTCGCCTCATAATTGTCTAACCGGTTTGTTAAGTGTTGTTGTAGAAATTTTTAATAGGCTATTCACCCCCCTCTAGCCATTAGGACCTTTCACTACAACATTGCTTGGGTTCGATCGTGCCAGGAGGGTCGCAGGGTACCGCCTGGCAGGTGCACAGGGTAAGGTCCCTGGTATTGCGGTTTGACTTTGTGCGCCCTGCCTTACTTTCTTCGTCCGTTTCCTGGTCCTTACCGAGCGGTCATCCCTAGTCGGTTGGTCCCAGTCATCTCTGATTGCGCTAGTCGGAGAGGAGTTGTAAGCAGGGGTTCGGCGTTTCCCCGGTCGGAGAAGCGGGTCGGAGTCGAAAGTGGTGTTCTAGCCAGGCCTTCCAGTCGGAGAGGCCGTTCGGAGGCGGGATGGAGACCGAAGCGAGTGCTCCGGTCGGAGAGGCGGGCCAGAGTCGGAAGCAGGCGCCGTTCCTCCTCGACCAGGCCTTCCGGTCGGAGATTGGATCGCCCTTCTGGCCTATCGTTTAGGTACTCGGGCCGGCTCAAGAGTTGTGCGTTGGTTCGCAACGTTGTCTGCTGGGCCGAGCCTTTGCTGGGAAGCCGGTCCATGAGGGACCCTGGGTTTATGAACCCGACAAAATAATTCTGATGGGTGGTTTTATAGTAACTTGTACAGTTTTGATAGAAGGAACATGAACATTTAGTTTTGTAGTTCATGGAGGAAACTCTAACTCGACTGATAGTTCGGGGAGATAAATAATACCTTTTCCAACCTATGAGCAAACTTCAATAGAGTTTCTATTTGTTGCCAAGTAATCCAATTCAAAAAAATTAGTCTATTGGCCCTGTTCGCTTCTCTTATAATCCGTATTTTTCAGGATGTTTTTTCAGCCGGAACAGTGTTTTTCTCTCACAACAAATCAGCCGGAACAGTGTTTCGGTTTGTTTTTTCAGCAAAGCGAACGAGGCCATTATGTACAGCGACTCTATGCGTAAAGTGAATGAGGAAAGGCTGCTGGTTTTCTTAGCTCACAACCACCTAGTTCATTTTAGAGAATCAATTTAAAGAATCATTATAGAATTAATTGTCAGCCGGAATCTATTTGGCAAAACACCTCTTGGATTTATCTTACTAATTGCTCTAGAAGCTCTGCCAAAGAAGTCATTGGAGTGCATCTAGCAAGTGATGGGGAGGGGCATGGGAATTGGAGGTGGGAGTTTGAGGAAGAAATTAGTGCGCGAGTTTGTTTTTTAGTCTCAATCTTTTGTTTGGTAAGTATTTGGAATTAGAGAGGGAGTTCAAAACGAATTGTTGTTCGCCGTTTGTTATGTGAGCTTGGGCATGGGAATTGACGGTATCATTACCGATTTGCCCTTTCTCTGTTTATGCATCCTTTTGAACCAAAACAAGCATCACATTTATGTCATTGTGCATCAAACTCCGTTCCACCCCCCTCAATTACCAAGGTCACCCATGGGAAGAGATCCGTGGGAATTGTTCCCATCAACACCCATTCATCTTCCCATCATAACTCCCTATCCCATGAAACAAACAAGAGATTTTTAGACTCCCCCTCTCCAACTCCCATTCCCTCTCACCAATCCCCCCAACCAAACGAGCTTTGGTCCCTGGCTGCTGGCCACGGGTGGTTAGGATGTGGCCTCGTTGCCCCACGACGGATTCTGGCTTGCCACGAGTCCTATGCGATGGATTCTGGCGAGATTCAGGGCTTGTTTGGTTAGATCCCTCACCTAAAATGCCTGGATGAAGACCCCTACTTGTGACATGCCTAGACTTTGTTTGGTTCAGACCCTGGAATTCTAGCTTGGTGAGAGCTGCTTGTGTTTGTTGCTTGCGCTCTTGGCGTAGAAAATCGACTGGCTGGGTTCTTGCCCAACTTGCAAAAGAACAAATTTTTCTGATTGCAAATACAAGCAACTCTTAAACCAAACACTGCCTGCCCCTTTGCTTGAACCAAACACTACATAGGCCATCTTTAGGCGGAAATATTACAACGATAATGAAGAAAGGGACAGATAAGAATCCTAAGCACTAACCAAGACAAATTTATTATCGGACGTGTGGCAACTATCCCTGGCCGAGGCAAATTCATGGGCCTAGCGGATTCTACAATCAGACGTGTGGCAACTATCTCTGGCCGAGGCAAATTTCCCAAGCAGCAATCAAACAGGCCATTTAGGCTCAGAATCAGCCTTACGTACTTGTCAGCAACCAAGCCCAATAGCCCACATGACTGGTATGTTCGGTGGTCCAATCCAATTCTGTACGACGGCAATTGTCCTCGAAAAGAGGATAACCGACCCAAAACGGCCCACCAGCGAATCGGAACGTCCGTTTCTCTACTGCTCCACCTCGTTCGAGCGGCTCGGGCCTCCCAAGTCCCAACAGTCCACAGTCAAGAGTGTGCACCAGAAAAGAAACCGAGCGTACAGTACAGTTGCGCACTCGCGCGACCAATCCACCGCAGCCAGGTGCCGGCCGGGCACGGAAACCACCGCTGATGACGGCAGTCTCGATCGGTGAAAGCACTGGCCCAATATTCTCTTCTCGGCTCCCCCTTCCGGTTGTCCACAGCCTGCCTCGCCTGGCGACTCCAATTGGCAGCTTCCTCCTTCACATGTCGCGCACGGCGCACGGCGCACGGCCGGAGCCCGCAGGCCGCAGGTCACCTACACCTACCGCGCGGGTGATGATGGTTCCGCGCCTCGTGGTCGGGGTGGCCCATGTACCCATTCCCATGTGGTTCCAAGGCCTGGCCGTCTGGCCGCCGAGCATGCGAGCACTAGGCCAGCCTCGGCCAGGGATAGCACAACGATGGACCACTGCATTCATGGGCCTGGTTGGTCGAATCCGCTAGGCACAGGCCCAATCGTCCACTCTGGAAAATGCAAATCCATCTTCTTTCCTAAGGCCGCTTTGCCTTGCGTCAGTAGTCAGTCGTCTTCGACGCAAGGGGAATCGGGAATTCAGGATGCGGCTCTCCTTCCCCCTTGTCGCCGGCGCCGTCGTGTGAGTCTCTCGATTCCCCATCTCTCACCTGCACCATCCTCTTCATGGATGACACTCGGCGTCTCTCGCCAGCCCGATGCCGATCTAGACGCGCCTATCCAGTTGCTGCTCCACTGCAACATCCGATTTCGGTTGCGGGGATTGCGGGGTGCCCTTGTAGTCCCCGTGTCATCTGGTGTAGATGGAACTGTGACCTCGGTTACTGCCCGGGTTGGTGCTGTAGTCCCCGTGTGTAGCGCGAAAGGGTTGTGGGTGTCAATCACAGCTCTGGTGAGGTGCGCGGGAAGCTTCGCTGGGCACACATCTGGGCAATGTCAGTAGGTTGCCCGTGCTGTGTTAGGTAGTACCTGACCCATTTTCATAGCGTGTAAGGAACAGGAATATCTGTTCTCACTTCTCAGGTTATGAAGTTTGGCCTGGTCATGGTTCTAGCACCAATACACATCCCTTATTCCCATTTTTCATATGTTTGCTGCTTTGGTGTTAATTGTTGTATATGAATTTGCAACCCGAGCTTGAAACCTATATTCATGTTATACTCCATGTCCCCACCATGTTATAAAATGCTTTTAGTGTGAGATGTATTTTAGCCAATGGGGTTCCTATATCCTCTAAAATTGATCATCGACACATCCTTTTTACCCTGACTGAAACGCCATCTAATTCATTGTGGTCACTCATTTTTGGTCAACTTATTCCTCAGTCAGTGAATATTTAGCAGAACTGAATAAATTCAATGATTCAAGTATTCAACTAGTAATTTGACATGGATTCAACGTAATATTGAAGGACGTGTCAATTTTTTCTATTTTCAACACATCAAATTGCTCCACTAGTCTGCAGTCTGCAGGATATCATACTAATTTGATGCTGACTCGTAAGTCACTAACCCAGCAGTTTCTGTTTGGTAACTTGATGGCAAAGTAACAAACCTCACCAGGTTCATAAAAGCAAAATAGAACGTACAGGTAAATGGAGGAAAACGCCTTTTGGAGATGAGCTATGAGATACTACCAACTCGAGAATTGTGGATGCATATTCTATTTGATTGGGGACCAATAATACTTATATGAAAAAGAGCACTGTTAGAAAACGGCTGTTGCCAATCTTCATGGCTAGGATAGTAAAATCAACACAGCTGAATGAAGTGTGTTAGCCAGGCAGAATCCATCTCCAGAAAATCACTTAGGATATTCTGTTAGAGAAGTTTAATATATTTACTTTTAGTTTGACCAAATGATTAAATGGTGATGTTACTGTGACCACATAAGTACTTGGCTGTGCAAGAACACTTTTCCAGTTTTCCACGTAGCAACTGAATAACTGAATTGAACAGACTCTAGGAATGATTGAGATGATATGGAATCTTCTGTGCATGGTTGAGTTTCTGATATCCTCAAAGGCTACAACATGAGTTTCTAAACTTTGGCCCAGGCACAAGTTTAGCTTTAGGAAATTTGTTTTGGAGTAGTTGTGGTGTGTGCATTGATGATAACTTTTATGTGCATAACTGCAAAAGCATCATTTATATTTGATATCAACCTAGAGTTGTAAAAGTTTAGATCCCTTTGACATTGAAGAATTTTGTGGACTGCAACATGATCGAACTATGCATGGCCCTTTGATTACTTCATGTAGTTGCTATTGATTCTAAAATAAGTGTTTTACTAGTGTGGGCACGAGTTTTTCAGTAGATCATTTGATGAAATCTGCTCTTGGAATCTGAAAGTAAGGGTAACAGAGTCGTCGTCATATAAACTTGGTATTTGGCAGCTCATGAAGCCTAGCACTCAAGCTTGTAGTGATGACAATAACATGAAGAATTTGTTTGGCATCCATATAAATATGTAATTTATCTTGCAATGGTGTTTCCTTGTGCTGACTAGGGTTTGTAGTACATAGCAATTATGCTTTGTGCCCACTGCCCATTTCTCTTTTGTTTCCTTAGTTGTCTTTATCAAAAGAAGCCCTGTTTATTGGTGTGTTTGTTGGCTACAGTCGCAATTGCATATCTGCTTATTATGTTGGCAGCATAATCTTCTATTGCTGTCAAGCTTATCTTGATGTTCTTAGTTATTCTTTCCTACAAATGTTACAGGATCGGAGTGATTTCTGGCAATGTTATATTTGGTCCACCACTTCAGAAGTACTGGGCAGAGAAGCAGCAGCAAGAGGCAGCAAAAGAAGGCCAGACTGGTTCAACCTGACAAAATGTCCTCCCCTTCTGCAGTTTACATGGATTAAACACTGAATGATGATGCCCATACAAGTGTGTACTCCTTGATCCTGAGCTAGCATCACTTTTTGTTAGCACTGGTTTACATTAGTTGCCCTAGTTTTCGGTGCTGGAAGAAGACATCGTGCAACGCACAGACTGATTTCAAATCCAAACTCTATTTGCATACCTTCGTATGCAGGTTGATCTCGTAACTAGATGTCAAGATCACATGGTTGGATGTCCTGGTATCTGTGGATTTTACTTTTTAAAACATCCGTGGATTTTACTTGCCTCTATATCGTGGCTTCTGAATCTTGCTGGGCCGACCGTTCCTCTGAGTTCCGGCCCAAATTGGCTTTCTTGGAATACGACTCGGCCCTTTCCAGTACAACCTCCACCGCTTTTTCTGAACACGAAGTCGAAAGGACGCGATATTGCAGAAGGTCCTCCCCGCGCATTCACCAGCCCTAGCCGCCCATTTTCCCGCTAAAACTAAGAACCTTTGCCTCCTCCGGCGACTCGCCGGATCCCTGAACCTGGAGTGAACCCCGCACAGGATGCCGAGGAAACCAAAACCCGCCGCCCAAGCCACCGCGGCCGTCGCCGCCGCCACCGGCGTCCAGTACTGGCTTCTGAAGACGGAGCCGGGCGAGTGGTCGTGGTCCGACCAGGCACGCGCCCCGGGCGGCGTCGCGCCGTGGGACGGCGTCCGGAACCGCCAGGCCATGAACAACCTCCGCGCCATGCGGCCGGGTGACCGTTGCCTGTTTTACCACTCCGGCGCCGGCGCCGCCTCCCGCCGCGTCGTCGGCGTCGTCGAGGTCGTCCGGCCCTGGTACGAGGGCGATGGCGAGGGCAAGGAGGCGGCGGCCGGTGGCGCCGTGGACGTGCGGGCGGTCGGGGAGTTCCGGAACCCCGTCCCTCTGGGTGACATCAAGAAGGCGGCGGGCGAGGTGGAGGGGATGAAGGGCTTCGCGCTGCTCCGGCAGGCGCGGCTATCGGTGATGCCCGTGCCAGCGAAGATCTGGGATTGGATTTGCGAGGCGGGAGGGGGCTTCGTGCAAGATGGTGAAGTTGAGGAAGAAAGGGTTTGATGCTGCAAATATGAAGGTAAAAAAGAAAAACTTAGTTTGCTGAGCAACAAAGACCTCACTTTGTATTGATACGTTTATTTCAGTAAATTGTATGCTTATCTTGACATCTTGTAGAACCAAGTTGCTCTCGGTGCCGGCTGACATGAGCAACTGCAAGACGGCATTTTGTGGAGTCCTGCAAGACGGCATTTTGTGGAGTCCTTTTGGGCTGCAAGGGCTTCTAGTTCTGAAGAGGCATATTCATGTTTCTTCAGTGTTTGCCATCTCGGCACAGAAGTGCCCAACAACAATGTAGCTACTAGTTGATCTATGTAAGTTCAGTGGTCGATGTAGCTGGAGTAGCTTGGATGTATGAAGTACTCGAGCTATTGCGCGTTAGCTTGTGACTCTCATAACTGGATAATCTACTTGCTGCTCTTATGGACAGTCTGTTGCAGTTCACTGAAGTTTCAGTCAGGTTGTTCGTATTTTTTATGCTATCGAATAACGTTAATTGACACTATTACTGATTATATATTACCATACAGATGAACTGCAGGTGGCACCTTGATCCACTCTCACTTCCTGTGCACAGACAATTCCTTTGCAACTGTTCAGTTATCAGTGTAAAATGCCGAATAATTCTGTATCGTGTGATGAAGTGTGCTATGTCAAGCTGTCCACTCGAATGAGGCTGGAAATACAGAATAGGAGTTGATGCTCGCAATTTCCTCGCAGGGTGAGGGCGGGGAAAAGGGACTACGGTGCTCATGTGAGATGCAGCTGTTGTAGTTTATAATGCAGGCACAAATGTGGTTGGTCAGCTGAGCTCTGAACATATACGCCCAGCCCGCAGGACGCTGGCAGCTGGAAAGATGGCCTGTGGCTTAGGGACCTAGGAGCTGGACCTGAAAAAGGAAAAAGTGATTGGGTTGGTTTAAGCTGTCGTACCAGGATTAGCTTAGGTTCATTCAATGTTTTGGGAGCTTCTAGAGGACATGGCATGGCCTGAGGCGATACAACGGTGTTTATTCCATCTGCATGACAATTTAAACTTCCTGATCTTTGCACAGGCACATAGCTGACATACACAAGTTTTGGTCTTTGTACAACAAGAATGTAAGATGACCTATCTCCAAACTTGTTTCCCAGCTTATTTTTTCGCTGTCCTTGGACTTGGAGAGGATTCAGAAACACCGTTAATTGTTACGTAAGAGATCCTGAAAATTGGTTGTGCGTAGATACAAAATTCTAGCAAGTTATAGCTTTGGTTCCTCTGGCTAGTGGCTGCCTTTCTAAGGATTGAAAATGAACACCAATTGCTGTGTTGATGCAGTTCATTCAGCACACATACTACACAGTCGGCGATACAGGCTGTGTGATGTGCGCGGCATCATTAGATAGTAAAAGGGAATTCTTGAGACGACACGTTATCGGCCATCCACTCATCCAGATTCAGATAGGATCCAATGAATGTGACCGAGACCTGATGCTGAAGGCTGCGCTAGGACTGGCCGATGGAGCAGTGCCGGTGGCAGCGCCGGTAGTGAGCTGTGTCGCAAACTCTGAGTTGAACCGTCCATCTGTTTCGTCTTCAATTCGTCCCATGTTGCCTGTCGGCGACTTGCTTGGGTCCTGACTCCTTTTTCCCTCTGCCACTGCCACGAACCATACAGGCAATACAGCCATACATACATGCCACAGCAATTCCACCAAGGTTTAGATAGACGTTAGGAATCAGTATTTGGCACTGTAGCACTTTCGTTTGTATTTGACAATTATTGTTTAATTATGGCCTAACTAGGCCCAAAAGATTCGTATCGTAATTTACAATCAAACTATGTAATTAATTATTTTTTTATCTACATTTAATACTCCATACATATATCTAAAGATTTAATGTGATAGAAAGAGTGAAAAAACTTGAAATCTAAACAAGGCCCAAATCTGGCCGGAGCATTGAGTACCAGCACTCCCAAGTCCTACGGCTACCGTCATCTTTGAATGCCGAACAGTAACAGACGAGATCGGGACGAAGATTGTTGACAGCCGTTGAACGCTGGACGAACCACGCACCGCTCCGAAGCGTCAAAGATGCATAGCGGTGGACGGAAATTGCGGCGGCGCGACGCGACTGTGCTCGCACCGTCGGACGCACACCCAGCGGCCGAAAATGGACGCGCCACGACGACGCCGAGGCCGGGAGCGCCATAAATGTGCACATGAATGGCTCGCGTGGTTGCGTGCTTCCGTCCGCAGCCCTCGCAGGTGTTGTGTTGCGACTTGCGACTGCGAATGCGAAGCGCGGTACTGTCTGTGCTGTGAGACCCGATTGATCTTTTGGACGCGGACGACCTGACCCCACCCGTCGTTCCGTCGCCGATGGGGTCCGGTGCGGCATCAAACCGCTGGCGCGCGAGCCGCTGTTGCCGATCATAATGGGGTGTTCGGCTGCAGCTACAGTACATGTGTGCAGCGCCTCCACTGAGCTGAGATTCGCTGTTCTCTCTCTCTATCTCCGCTGCTGGAGCTGCCTCCCTCCCTGGCCGGTGGCCGCTCTGCGCCTCTGCCTGCCCGCGAGATCCCCAACCGCCAGCCTCTCCTCACGCGCCTCTTTTAATGCGGGCCCACCCCGCAAATCGCCCCCTACTTAAGACCGCCCTAAACTCACAAGCGCATCAGAGAGACGGACAACGCGTTGTGTACGCACACCTACCTCGGCGAGCAAAGGCAAAAGCTGATCGGAGCAACGAAACCCGCAGCCATGGCCACGGCAGCTGCCCGCCACGCGGCGTTCCTCCTGCTCCTGCTGCTCGGCCTGCACGCCACGACCGCCATCGCCGCGCGCGCCGGCGCCGTCGTCGTCGATGCCGAGCTCACGTCCAAGCCGTCCTCCCCGGGCCCCAAGAAGCCCAGCGTCGTCAAGCCACCGACCGGCAAGCCCAGCGTCAAGCCACCGCCCGTCGTCCCAGGCGCGGGAGGCGTCGGCGGCGCGATCCCGACCATCCCGGGTTTCGGCGGCATCCCCGGGATGGGCATGGGCGGCGGCGGGTTCGGCAGCATCCCCGGGATGGCCGGGGGGTGGGGCGGCGGCTACGGCGGGCCTGCCGGCGGGTACGCCCGCGGCGGCGTGGTGGCGCCCACGGTGACCTGCACCGAGAAGGGGCCCTGCTACAGGAAGAAGGTCACCTGCCCCAAGAAGTGCTTCTCCTCCTACAGCGGCGCCGGCAAGGGATACGGCGGCGGCGGCGGCGGCGGCAGCTGCACCGTCGACTGCAAGGTCAAGTGCACGGCCTACTGTTGATTCGCCTCCGTCCGTCCGCTGGCGCTGAGCAGTTTAGCGGTGAGCGGACGACTGTTTGGTGTGATGGCGCGCGTCGGTGAGTTGAGTACGGGTGGTTAACTGCAGTGTTATAACAGTACTAGCGTGTGCT
This sequence comes from Miscanthus lutarioriparius, assembly GCA_904845875.1. Classification (NCBI taxonomy): domain Eukaryota; kingdom Viridiplantae; phylum Streptophyta; class Magnoliopsida; order Poales; family Poaceae; genus Miscanthus; species Miscanthus lutarioriparius. The sequence continues at coordinate 119,184,786 of CAJGYO010000002.1, forward strand.
TCTGGGACTACATATAGACAAGGGTGCTCCACGATGTGGATAAGGGCGGTTTATTTCTAAGATGCTCTCTGCTTATGTATGGTGTTTATTTTTAATCATCTACATTGTGTTCTTGCTTTCGTTAAGTGATAAGATGTGGTTGTGATATCTAGCATGCATAAATAAGGAGCTATATATTTCTGTGTTTTTTTCTTCTTTTGCTGTTTGAACTGAGACTATGAGGGCTATGGGCTATGGCTTTGAGTCTTTGACAGTTTAGGACTCTTGGAAGAGTTAGAAGCTACAACCTCCATCCCAAACTAAAGCACACCTCTAGGATAAATGGGGCAACTTAATGACCTACCAAATTACTATATATGCTGCTCCTATTAAAAAAAAGACTATATGCTGCCCCTATAAAAAAAAGCATTAGCCATGCTCTGCAGGTCACGTAACGGTCACAGCATGCTCCACAGAAGGCAGGAATTTGTGGCAAGAAATTTTGTGATCAGGAATATGCACAAGACAATAAAAGGTTCTAGAGCACAATATTCTAGCACCATTACGTCTAGGAGATTCAAATTTAAATTGGGCGCTATTACCCCCATTATAAAAAGGCTTCGCGTGCTCCTAATGACCCAACGTAAAGGCATCCATATGCCGAAGAGGACCTAAACTCTTCAGCCTTCATTTTATTCTATCTTCAACTATAACCATAGATCTAAAAATAAAGTACCGGATAAAAGGAAGTGAAGAGCTCTTATCTAAACCTGAATGAAGAACCTCCTGACGAGCAAGGGGATGAAAATCATGAAATCCATCATTAAATAAAGTACCGGATAAAGGAACCTGACCTGAATGAAGGACCTCCTGACGAGCAAGGAGATGAAAGCCATCATCTTCAGGAAGAAGGCCAGACCCACTATCTGCAGAAAGGGGAACACGGTGGTGTGCATGCCATAGATATAAATGTCGCTGCTTCTAAGGGACAACAACAAGAACCTCATCTTATTGTAGACCTTGCTGTTGACGAAGACCATCAACAAGATGGAGATATCAAATTTGATGGTCTCTACATGAACAAGAACAATGCTCCCAGTCCCAGAAAAAATGAACAATGCTCCAAGGAATACTGACCTAGCTATTTGTGTTTGTATCCATAGTAGGAATTCATCCGTATTGGATCCGTTTGCACCACTAGGTGTGGGTATGAGTACAAATTTCCAATCGTAAGCATCAACTACAATAAAAGTACTGCAGTTCCTATACACATGGATGAGTCTGTCACTAGCCAGTGCATAGAGATTCTTGGGTGTCGGAAGGAAGGTTTCCCTCAAACCTACCTGGGGCTGCCTCTCTCTGCCACTAAACTGCCGGTGTCATCTTTTGCCCCTTACATCTGCAAAACTGATAGGTACCTAGCATCCTGGCAAGCTTCACTGCTTAATACCATGGGAAGAGTAGTTATGGTGTAATGAGCTCCATCTGTCTTCCGCCAGCGGTCATCGCGAGCATGCATAAACGTCGGCGAGCCTTTCTCTGGGCCGGCTCACAGGATGGGGCAGGGTCCAATTGCTTAGTTGCCTGGCAGCGGGTCTGCACACCAAAGGAGCTCGGAGGTTTGGGGACAAAGGATCTGGACACACAGAATGTTTGTCTACTACTGAAACTCATACATCGCCTGCACAACGCGGACAGTTCGGCGTGGGCTCAATGGGTCAGGCAACGGGCGTGCATTGCAACTCTCAAGGGGGACTTACATGGAAGACACTGGGAGGCACTCCGCACCCTCCTGCCTGTGTATCAGGCAATTACCTCGGTTGGGCTTGGAAATGGACAGAACACCTTGTTCTGGAATGACGTTTGGACTGGGGAGGATGCCTTCAGTGATCGTTTCCCGGCTTTGTACTCGCACTGTCAAGACCGGGAAATCACAGTCGCTCAAGCTATACAGTCTGGCCTAGAAGGAAATTTCGTTCGTCGCCTATCAAGCCAAGCCGCTGATCAACTACAATAAATCAGATGCATTTATGGGAGATACAGTGCTCACAAATGAGTCGGACAAGCGGATTTCACCATTCTGTGTAGCGCCGGGGAGATTAGACACGTCGGCCATTTACAGGATGCTAAAATCCCGTGATTGCCAACCAAATGAAAGTTCGGAGTCTGGAACTCGGCAGCGCCGCCAAGAGTGAAATTGTTCGTCTGGCTCCTTGTTCAGGGACGTATTCAGTGCCGCACAAACCTATTCAGAAAAGGGATTTTGGACTCTACGACTTGTGAAGTCTGCAATCAGGGAGATGAAAATCCAGAGCACATCATCAGTGGATGCCCCATTGCAGTCTCCTTCTGGTCCACCATCACGGCCAACCTCTGAACTTCATCAGACGACATGCCCTGATCATATTCCGAAAGAGCATCTTGGAATGTTCCTTGCCTTATGTTCCTGGCAGTAATCCATGCGTGTAAATCCCCTGTAAAGCTGCTATAGCTCTTGCAAAACTATCCTGCCGCTTTGGGCAAATCTCTATAGATATATTCAGGTGGGGGACCAAATCCCCCCGTTGACATTAAAAAAAATTCCAATCGTGGTAAGTATGGTTATAAGATTCTACCCCCGGGCAAAAGTGCAGGTGTATCTCTTCACCCATTAGTGCTTAAAACAAAAAGGATTCCATCTATTTTAGTGGTAATCTAACTTGTAGATGTGGGTATGGGTGGTAAAATACTACTCCTCTGTCTTGTAATATAGTGCATTATAAAAATTTTAAGACAAAATAAGATAGAACATAAAAGACACATGTACCCTCATTTTATTTTCTAATCAGACACTGTCATCAACGTGATTAATGGTGATTGATTGATAAATAGAAAATATTTAATGTAAAACTAGTTTTTGTCCTCTAGAATGCATTATATTTGAGGATAATTTTTAAATACTAAAATGCACTATATAACATGATAGAGGTAGTACCCGCGAATATGAGTGTTGATATGGAATTTTACCCGTTAGTCAATTCGTCATGAATGTGCATTTTACTCCACCTGCACTTTACTTGACCGGCTGCCATTTTGATTCTCCTAGGTAGCGTTTGGTTCTAGAGACGAGGTGGGACGGGACATGATGGATCTTATTTTTATCGGTGTTTGGTTGGAAGACAACCAGAGTTAGGGATGACATCCCACATGAAATAGCTAGAATCTAAGGAAAGCTCATCCTACAAGTAGAATCTAGGGAAGAGCTCATCCTAGAAAAAAGCCGGACTACTGCTCCCCTATTTCACGTTGTGCTCTTCCGTGACAGCTCACCTACTCTGCTCTGCCTTTGCTTGCTCTGCCCCGCTCGTAGGGCGTGTTCGGCTAGTTTTAAGCCGGCTGGCTGGCTGGCTAGCCAACTCACGGAATCACTATTCACGTCCTGCCAGAACAGTATTTTCCTCTCACAACAATCAGCCAGAACAGTATTTTTCAGTCCTGCCGAACAGGCCCGTAGTCGTTGGCTCGCCCCAAGCCCTAGCCCAGGCCTCGATCATGGCTCCCTCCTCGCCCCGGCAATTTCAGCGTAGACACTGGCTTGACTTCGGTTCTATCCTCACTCACTTGTCTACGGTGGCGAAACTAGAATAGATTAGAGGAGGTGCATATATAATGAAAATTTAACCAAATCTATTTTTTTTCATTTTTGGAGAGGTGCATTTGCACCCCCTATCATCAATAGTGTAGCTTCGCCCCTGCTTGTGTACTGTGCCCGTGAGGGCTCATGGCCACCGGTTCCAGCCTCACCGAATGACCTCTGGCCTACTCGCCCCTACCTTAGTCAAAGATGATCGGAATGCCTATGTTAATGGTGTAAAAATACAAAGTCGTTCCCAAACAGAAAAATATTCAATCCACTCAACTAAGCAGAAAAAAAATTGACTCTATTCTGTGAACCAAATACCAAGGCGAAGCGGTGGCATACCCGTAATCAGAAGTTCAGAATTTTACCAACCATCCTATCTTGTTTTCAAACTAAACGCAACTCTAATTGCCTCGAGTTTTGTAGCTCGATTACAAACAAAATAAAAAAAAAAGAGCAGATGGCACATAACTAAACGCCAAGTGATTAATTTTTTCCTCGGATGCAGGTCGTTCGGTAAAATATGAAATGAATTAACGCAACACTAGATTTTGTTTAGATACTTTATTATACTAAGCATAATTCTCATATGCTGAACTATAACCTATATGACGGGCTCCTAACCGCAATCGACGAATGCTTGGCAAACGCTGGAGCAAAAATTGATCCAACGATTACATGCGCTACCAAAATGTGAAGGAGAGCCTATATATTGCCACCATCAGGATGGTAGATGCACGACAGAAGCAACAAAGAAGAGGATAAAAACAAATTTATTTGTCTTTCTATCAGAAAATACAAGAAGTAAACAATAGACGTATAACTTCTTGGTCGAATTTCACTCGCGGTACAAGAAGGTTGTGTAGTCATGCCCAAAACGCAACGCAAAACGAGCCAGAGGAGCACGAACAAGCGACGAAGCTATACAGGGACGACGACTCCTGTTTCTACCTACGGCCCTACCCTAAAGCAGAGGCCCACTGCTCCCCTGGTGCTGCTGGTGGCCGCCGCCGAAGCCCGGCGCGCCGTACGCCGCCGGGCTGAACAGCGGCGCGGAGAACCAGGACGCGTAGTCGAACTGCTCTGCCCCGGGCACGGGCACGGCCGCCGCGGCCTGGGCGCGCCTGCTGTCCTCGACCATGGCCGCCGGCGTCAGCGTCGCCCTCTGGTGCGCCGGCCCCGGCGCGGCGGCGGCGGCGGGCGTGCCGGCGCCCGTGAGCCTCTGCACGAGCTCCCGGAAGTCCCTGGGCTCCACGCGGTACACCTTGGGCGGCGGCGGGCCACCGGCCCCCTCCGCGACGCCGGCGCCGCGCCAGGGCCTGGCCGCCGCGCCGCTCCTCCTGTCGCCGTGGTCCATGCTCTAGAAACTCTGCGCTCCCTTCCTTGCCGATGCCGAGAGCCCAGTCCGCGCTGTATAAATAGGCGGGGGAGGTTATCCGTTTCACACTTGCTCGCCGCGTGCGGGGACGGGGCTCGTTGAGGTCACCCAGCGAGACTAGTCTGCTTTGAGAGAGGGAGAGGGAGAGGCGGCTCAGCGGCTGGGTGCAATGGAACACGTGGGGACGGTGGTCAACGTGGCGTGGAAGTGGAAGCGGACCGCCGAACGGGACGGGACGGGGCCGGCTGGCCTAACCGCGGGCCAGGGCTCACGGCCTGCCTGCCACGACGACGTGTCCGCGTGCGCCTGCCCGGCCCCTGCCTTTTTTTTTGAACTTATAGCCCCTGGCTTTCTCAAGTGGTATCCTGGGTTCCTTTCGTCGCTCGTTTTTTTTTTCATTTTGGTTTGTTACCTTCTATACTAGTTGGAGTCGAATAGAGAACATTATTGCACAATCACATACTACCAAGCTTTCTCGCAGAAAAAAAGGTGTATATAATATGAAGCTGGGAGGTGAGAGCACCGTGATGACAGTGCTAGGCTTCCCCGACTCAAAGCAGCTTCTAATTCACTCTCAGTTTTTTTTTTCTTTCAAGTGCATCGAAGAGAGCCTTCCAAGAAGCAAAGATGTTCTAGAATCTTGGAGCCCATGCCATGAGAGGGCAGGAATTTTTTGTGCCGGGAGCTGTCAAGACACCCGGCCGGTGACGCAACTGCTGCTTACGGTGCTGCGACGTACTATCAGCATGGACGTGGATATTTTAGTCTGCACCCTGCATTCCTTCCTCGTGTGGAAGTCACTACTGTACACTGTACTTCCATATTATAGAAAAAGACACTCGTTTGTTTGTTCGTTCCTACCGTCGGATCGCGCCCACGACAATCCACTGCGTCAACGGGCCCAGGCGACCACGGCCACCAGCACCGGCAACGGCAAATTCAGCTGCCGATGGTGCGCTTCCGCCGCAGGCCGCGTGCGCCGAAAACGTAGAGCGAGGTGCGCCACACGGCCTACACCGTTCGCCTGGCTCCGGTCAGCGCCGCCGGCCGCCGCAGCAGGCGCGCCATCCAACGGTTCAGGGCTTTTATTTTAGGCCTGTCCGTTCAGGTGCCATGCATTTCGCCTGTCTCACGAGGACTTTTTAACACTCCACGGTCCACGCTGACGCTGCTGCGAGCCTAAGTGCGTCGTCTCGTCAACGCTTCAGGCCAGCAGTGCTCCATTCACAACGACTCACAAGAGATGCCAATGCCAAATTACCAATGCAATGCAGCGGCACCTGTCCCACCGTTACGCACAAAGTCGCGTTTGGCCGGTCCTCGCTTCGTAGGGCGTGTTTGGATTCTATGGCCTGGGTGGCTGGTGGCTGGCGGCTGGCTCGCTGACTGGCCAGCCCCTCACAGAATCACTGCTCATGTAAACAGTATTTTAGGTAGAACAATATTTTTCTCTCACAACAATCAACCGGAACAGTATTTTGGTTTATTTTTCAGTCCTGCCGAACATGTCCTATACCTCTAAATTTTAAAGCTAAAGGATCTAAATAGATGATATAAAATTAGCTCTAAACTTTAGCCTATATTATATTAGAGCTTTATATCTCAAAGCTCAGTAACAATGCTCTAAAATCTCTATAGCCATAAAGTTTATAGGAGAAAATCCAAATAGACCCTAGACAAGGGGCATGTTGGTTGCCGAATGTGGCCCAACTTAGGGTAGGATGCATGCGTTGAACGTTTGGATGCCTGTGTTAGGAGATGTAAAAAGGAGCGTGTTAATGAGCGACGGGATGCGTTCCAGGGGTGTGCGCGACCACAAACTGTTCTTCTTCCTTGACCATCTCCGCTCCCATCTCGTATCTTTCTTGACTAGTGGCGCTCTTGCCGCTGACCGTGGGGCCTACGCGTGGGAAGGAGGAGGAAGATTACATGTGGGGCAAATGTGTCATTGATAGGGAGAGAGTGGAGGACAGAGGGGCATTCTAGGCAATACGGAATACAGTGGTCTGCAAATGGGTCCAACTGCGTCCGAAGCGTACATAATAGTATTTTTCATAGAATTAAAGAATTATAATGGCTCATCTCTGAATAGTTAAATAGTAATGGTATTTTTTTTAGATCCACGAGAATTGTAATGGCACCAATAAAAAAAAGGTTTTTTGTGTTTCTGCCCATACTCCATAGTCTAATGGTGCTTTTGCCCCTTCTTTTTTAACTTTGTGATTTTACCCTTGATTTATTTAAACGAAGCTCCCGTTTGCCCCTACTATGTAACACCGTTTGAAATTGTTGGATTAAATGGCAAAGAAAAGGAAAAAGAAAAGTCCCCCGTGCGAAAACACACTTATACCCTTCAGTCTATCTCCTTTCTCACTCGTTCTCCGTCACATCCTTCCCGAACGGAACGAAGTCACGCGACTCGCAAGCGCTCGCGTCCAGGCGTCGTGTTAGGGTTCCAGGTGGTGGCGCCGCTCCTCCTCCCTCCGCCACGCTCCCCACCCCCGGCTCGTCTCCTCCGCCATCTGGCACTCTGCCCCCGTGTGGCACGGCTACTGGCTAGCGGCGGCCTACGGCAGACTCCGCCCGACCCGATCGGCTCGCGCCCTCGACGGCGCGGCTGGGGGACTCGCCCGCTGCCCTCCCCCTTGCCCCCAGGAAGAGGCAGCCACCATGGAAGAGCCCCGCCACCAGGAAGAGGCAACCACCATTGAAGAGCCTAGGTATTTTCTTTGATTTCTGATATGTGTGGTTTAATGCAGTAAAAAATAGCAGCAATTTGTAGATGTGTTAACTTGTTTATTCCTTGCTACGATTTGTAGGATAAATCACAGTAAATTGGAACTTGTTGTTAGAGTGCATTCATTTTTCAGCTTGCCAGACAGTGGTCCAAAAATATGGTGGTAAGGTAGAACTTTGCCAACCAAGATTGTTGACACAAATAACTTTGGGCTGCTGCAGCTAGTTGATTTCATTGCTGGGCACTGCTTGTGGGGTTCTAAGCAGTACATTACCTTGTGGTGAGATTTGGAGAATGATTCTATGGAAATAAAATCTGATAAAAATCTGTTAGAGTGGTTTCTAATCAATGTAGAGAACGGATTAGTATGCATCAATGCTCAGATAAATGATTTTGAGGGGCCACTGTAATTTTCTCCAACAAAGAGAAGGTTTCACCCTCCTGTGAGGGCTGGTGTGCTCCTAATTGAGGAAGGCACAAATGCTACAGCCACAAATGCTTGTGAGAGAGCCACAAATGTTAGTGAGAGAGCCACAAATGCTATGGCCACAGCCCCAGCCAAAAAAAGACAATATCCACCAAAAAAGACAGCTGCCACCAAAAAAAGTGCTTCTGAGGGTGATGCAGAGGTACTAGCAGCTACGACACTGATTTGGTTGCATCATCCGACTCCAATGATGATTGGTCTGGTGACTCTGACACTGAGTTTGATTCTGATGGTGAAATTGTTGATGAGGAAGATGAGTATGATCTTTCCATATTTTCATATGATGCTGATGGTCCATGTATTGATGTAAATGTGGTGTTCCCAGATGTGGATCAATGCAAGTTAGCAGTCACACATCATGCTATCTTGCATGATCATGTTTTCAATATTGTGAAAAAAGACATGACAAGATTTAAGGCCATATGCAAGAGAGTTGATCAAGGTTGTAAGTGAACTTTTTTTGCATCTACAAGCAAGAAATACGCTGGGTGCAAGGTATTAACTCACTTTGTTGGAACCACCTATTATTTGGTTCATATTGTTGCATGTTCACCTTTTCTGACGACTTGTTTTTGTACATTTTTTGATGCAGGTTAAGACAAGTAGACCAAAGCATACATGTGGTTCATTCAACATGTGTGGTCAGACAATGTCCTCTAATAAATGGGTGGCTGACAGAGTGGTGGATTTGTTGATGGAAGACCCTGAAATAAGATCGGCTACATTGAGAGACAAACTGAAGAAGAAATACTCGGTGGATGTTCCATATGACAGAGTTGCTAGGCGAAAGTTGAGAGCACTAGACATGATTTATGGGAAATGGGATGAAAGTTATGAGTTGTTACCTACTTATCAAGCTAAACTTCTGAGATCAGTACCTGATAGTGTTGTGGAGCTAGAGACTGAAGAGCACAATGGTGATGTGTGCTTTTTGAGGTTCTTTGTTGCTCTTAAACCATGCATAGATGGCTTCTTGGAAGGGTGTAAACCATTTATTGCAATGGATGCAACACACTTGACAGGGAGATCGAGAGGTCAGTTGGCATCAGCTGTTGCAGTGGATGGTCATAACCAGTTGTTCCTAGTGGCATATGGAGTGATTGAGACCGAGTCTAAGGAAAGTTGGACTTGGTTTGTTAATAATGTGAAGAAGGCTATTGGTACACCTCTAGGTATCCACATTCCCTAGTTCTTACTCTATTTTCAGTGGTTTCAAGTTTGTTATATTTTCTGACATAGTGCAATGTTGATACATGTTTGGTCCTTAGCACAGATGCTGGAAAGGGAATAGAAAATGCCATGGAAGATGTGTATCCTGGAGTAGAGCACAGAGAATGTATGAGGCACTTGTGGAAGTACATGAAGAAAAGTTAAAGCGGTGATCTTTATAGCAAGAATATGTGGTGTGCTGCCAAGAGCTTCACAATTTCGAAGTTAACTACTTATTGGGCAAAATAGAGGAGAAGGATCCTAAAGCCATTGAATGGTTGGATGAAAACCATCTATATGTGTGGAGTAGAAGCAAATTCGGTGAAGACAACAAGGTAGATTACATCAATAACAACCTCTTCGAATCTTTTAATAGTTGGGTGTCAAAAACTAAGGACTTTTAGATTGTAGAAATGCTTGACCATATTAGACAAATGATCATTGAGAAGTTTGTTTCGAGGTCCAAGATTGGTACTAATATGTCAGGCATTATAATCTTAGCTATTATCCATAATTTGAATGCTAAAACAAAGAGTATCAAAGACCATGAGGTTCTAATATGTGGGCCTACAAAAGCTGAAGTAATTGTGAATAGATTCAGGCATGCAATGAACTTGGATGAAAAGACTTGTAACTGTCGGGCTTGGCAAGAGAATGGAAAACCATGCAGTCATGCTTTGGCTTTCATTGCAAAGATAAGTAGGGAGGTTGTGGCAGAACCGCCCGAAATAGCACGCTTTCGGAGGCGCTCGTCTTCCACCAGACACTAAGCACCCTGAAAGCTAGCTACATCGAACGGTTCCGTCGAACACACCCAAAGGGAGAACTCGAACAATCCATGTTTTTCCTCAAGGATCCAATAATGAGAACGAGTTTACATTACTTAGTTCATTTTATACAACAAAAATTCTCAAAAATACATTATTACAATACCAAGTTCAAAGTGCGGAATGTAAACAGCAGAATTAAAATAAACATCTAACGGTGAGATACAAGGATCCATCTGTGCTCACCAGAAGAATCCTCCACACAACAGTCATTCCTCAAGCCACACCTACAATAGGGGATAACAAACCCTGAGTACACAATGTACTCGCAAGACTTACCCGATTAATGGGAATAATTTTCTGACTCCAAAGGATATGATAAGATTTTTGGTTTGCTGGGTTTTCTTTTTGCAAAAAGCCTTACTAGTTGTGCATCCTTATGTATGTTTCTTATTAGCAGTCATGATTAATTCATTATCTAACAATTCTACGTAAGCACATGTTCTAATTTCAAGCAAGAGTTGAGCAATCAGATCTAATTCATCATCTTTCAACTTTCAGTTCTTACTACGGTGCAAGATCATAGATAAGTCATACAGTATTACACGACAATTCATGAATCAATGTAGCCCAGCTAGGTACCCCGAAACAAACGTCCCGCTTATACCCTAGGAACAAGCAGGACCAACCCACCACTCTCCTATCAAGGGGTCTAGGTTCCCATCCAAACTTGAACTCTAAGCCCCCACACCTGAGTCCCGGACTTAGTGTGGTGCTTAGACCTCCACCATCCCCGCCCCCAGTCAGTTGGTTCGGAAAGAACCGAAACCCATGACAAGAGAGCAACGAGTCTTCCCTGCTCCCGTAAACAAGTATATGCTCAGGATAATGAGTCTGTGACCTGACTAGAATCCAATGCAACGGCCAGTCCTTAACCGACACGGACAGGGAAAATAGTGTAACCAAGCTATGCCGCGGGACACAACCTCTTACACCCACCAATACTCGTACCATATCCCTGCATAGTCTCCATTTCTTTTCACCATTTTATCATGAGAGTGATAATAATAATCACCTATTATGAGAAACAACAGGTTACTCACGCTACCGAAAAACCTAAACATAGCAGCTACTCGACTTAAGCCAGTAGGACTCATGGGTAGGTATATCTATGCATGTAGTTTCCACAATAAGCCTGTAACGTAAATGCACATCACATATATATATTTAGTTATTATTCAAAATACGGGTTATGCACCGAGGCTTGCCTTGGACAGGCGCGGTGTCAGCTCAGTCAGTTAGTGGCGACTCTAGGACCTCCTTCTGCATGAGAATCTCCTCCTCATACTCCTTGATCACCTCCTCGAACTCATGATCTCTGATGGTCACGATCTCCGCCAATTCGTTCTCTACATGCATGCGATGATAATGCAACACGTTAATATTAAGGCAACAACAATTCTTAAAATAAAAATACATCTACTAAGCCACTAAGCTAGCTCTAATGGTTAAGATACTAACTACTTATAATTTCCACCAAAAACAGGTATGGATTCATCTAACGGATATTAACTTAGCAACTAAAATGTAATCTTACTCTTATTAGCGATCTAACTTATATTACAATAAGGAGCACCTAACTACGCTAGTACTTATCCTAGTCCAAGGCTACAAATATTATAGGGAAAACATAATAATACCATGAAGCTACTGTAAAATTTTCAAAGCTAAAACTATCACCAATTTACCATAAAAATTCCTACAATAATTAACTTAATAATATTAAGCACTCTAAAATGAATTAATAGATCCTGGTATCAACAAGTATATATATGAACTAAATACACTAATAGATAGAGCACAATTTTAGGAACTTAACAAAATTGGTTTCACAATTTTTGGATAGCTACATGATTTTATATTAATTACTAAAGTTCAGCTCAGAAATACAAATGAAAAGCTATTTCTATTCTCCACGAAAAAGCTAAATTAATTTCGGCCCAACGCGGCCCACACGTGCGCAGCGCGCGCGAGCGCACGGTGGCCCGCGGTGCGGCCCACACGGCACCGGTCCACGCACGCGAGGCGGCCCACGGCGAGGAAGCCTGCGCGTGTTGGCACATTAGCGAAAACGCCCCTAGACTATGAGCAAAACAACACGCAGTCTATGTTACTATTTCTATAGTCAGCGACTTTGCAATAAAACCCTCGAATCATCTCCTCTTTACAATGGCAAGGCCCTCGACCATCCCCGTGCGTGCCGGCGCGACGAGCGGTGGCACTAGCGCTCACGCCGTCCACACTGGACCCATGCTGACCTATCTACGAGACCGACGCTCACCTAGGGTTCGACGCGAGACGATGGGCGGCGGTTGCATGAGCCGAGACACCGTACAAGGACCTCTCCACGACAGCGGGCACCCTGTAGCAATGGCAACAGTGTTCAGGTGAGCTGCAGCAACAATAAGGCGGTAGGGGTAGCAGGTGAGAAACGACAACTCACAAGTGACCCTACCGAGAAGCCGGCTCAGCCGGAGACGACCCGAGTGAGGCTGGCCACGTGCGTGCGGTGAGGTGAACGGCGGACCGCAAAGGCACGGCCGCGTCAGCGGCACTAGAGCTGTGACTAGCGTGCACATGACCAAGAGGGAGCCAAGGCAAGCTAATGGTGCAGAGGAATTGGCGCGGGGCGAAGTGGTGGAGACTGGCCACGACGCGGGCGACGACGGGCCTTAACGGCATAGCGGCGGCAAATCTCCAAAATTGGAGCTCGGCGTGACACGAGTCAAGGCGGGGTGGGGTCAGCTAGAGAGGAGATGTGAGGGCAGAGACGCAAGCATGAGAAATTAAAGATAGGTGCTCGCTCTCTGGCTCACCGTGACGCAACCCGACGGCAGCGAAAAACAGAGGGAGAGAGAGACGGGGCGTGGCAGTGGGTTCGGCTCGTCCACGCCTTGGCGGGATGCGACCAACCGGACTTATGGCGGTGTCTGCGCACCCGCTACACGACAATGTGGCCAAAACACATGCATGCGCAGAGGCATCGTGGGGCGCGGCAGGCTTGGCCGTAGCGCCATTAAGGCAGGACGACGGCGTGGGGGCAGCCCACGTGCAAACTAGGACAAGGCAAGTGGTAGCAGCATAGCGTCGCAGTGGCATCAGTAGTAGCAGTGTCACGATGTGAGGTGGGTCGATAGTGCGAACACGACGGGGAGTTGATGGCGCCGGCAGCGGCTCCGTCGCGGCGCGTGTGGGGCAATCGGTAGCAGCGGCAATGGCTCCATGTGGCGTGGCCATCGGCATCCGAGACCTGGCTAGGCTAGAGGCAGCCACGGCCGGCCGTGCACGCACGTGCATGATCAATGTGGTGACGCTGAGCGCCCGAGCACGGTGATCGCGGCCACGCGGCCAACCAGCCCGAAACCGTGACATGCACGAATTTTAAAAGCTCAACACGACCAAACGGTTGCTCCTAATCCTAAACCATCTTCACCATGCTCAAGATGGCACATGAGACTACCAAATCGAGCTATAACACTACACCACTCCTTAACCCAATCTCTCACAATAAATTGCTAAACCTAGCAATGTCTAACTGTTGACAGACTTGAAAATTTCTAAGTTTTTGAGCTGAATTTGATTTCAAGTTCCGTTTCTAGACTATTAGAAATACCAGCTAGTAACATTATTTTTCGACCACAATTATTTCACTATCATCTACAAAGTTTGTACTTCAAACTTTATTAAGGTGTCCCATATATGTTCTATAGCATTTTTTCTTAATAAAAATTGGTTTTCTACCTTAAGTGATATAACATGACTATCGAATCAACTTTCGTTTCGCAATTTTAGTTGATCGTTTCGAGTTACAGAAATTGATCTACACACTTTATCACATGCATTAACACATAAACATGATGCTCATGGCATGTTTTAGTAAATGATTTACGATGTAACACCGAGGGTGTTACAGAGGTACAAATGAATGAATTTGTCCATGAATACTTCTCTGTTGATAGGTTCCGAAAGGCATATTCAAGTAAATTCAATCCAATGACATCCAAAGATCAATGGCCTCATGTTGATTTAGGCTATAAAATTAAGAAACCCAAAATGAGAAGGAAACCTAGGAGGCCAAGAAAATCTAGGATCAAGCCACATGATGAAGTTGCCACTACTAAGAAAACAAAGATGTGTTTTGAATGCAATGAATTAGGACATACGGCCAAGACTTGCCAAGGAGGTCCTATAGCTAGTCAAAAGAGGAGACAGACAACACCACAAGATGGATGAAGATAAGGAAACAATGACCCAATGTGAGTCATACATGCATTGCTGCCCAATTCCATTTATTTAGCCCTTAGTTACATTATTCTATCCACATCATATCAGGAACTTTACCAGTGTGAGGACGAGAGGCACCAGGATTTATCCTCATACAATTGCCAACCCAGTTCCAGGTGATGAAAGCCAACCTACCTCTGGCTTACAACGTTTGTCGCGAGGAGCGAAATGGAGGCAAAAGTATCTGATTATGTGCCTTTCTGGTTTGGCCCAAGCTAGCAAGGCCTAATCTCTAGGCCTACGGTGGATGAGGAGATTAGCAAAAGTGAGTTTGGCCAGTTGGTCCGAGCGCCTCTTGATGCTTCGCCCGGTGGCCGAATAACAGTAGACCCTCGAGCCAGCTGTGTGTCTATCTCTGCTCTCCACCTAACCAAAATAGGACTACTGTTGTCATAGGACCATGAGGAGTGGTAGTTTAGTGGCCATAAGAACAATGGGAGGGTGTCGACAGAATATTGTCGGCAGTCCTCCGAGGGGTATCCCACGAAGGTAGATTGATCGGCAGAGGTGCGCGTAATCAAGAACAAGAAGGCAATAGAGACACAAGAGTTAGATAGGTCTGGGCCGTCTGCACGACGTAATACCCTACTCTTGTGGTCCGTTGGTTTGTATTAGCTATCGTATGATATTGCGTGTGTTTTGAGGGGGTCCCCTACCCGCCTTATATAGCTAGGGGTAGGGTTATAAGTCGGTTAGATCTAGGAGATAACCGGTAAGTAATAACAGGTTACAGGAATCACGGGATCGAGCATATCCTAACAAATCTCGTAGCATCTTTAGGATATCGCCCTTGATGACTTACGGTACACGCCGAGTAGCACCGTGCACCGTAAGTCTTCGTCTTGTGGGCTGGACCGCCCCTGGCAGCGTAGCCCATGTAGTCTGCCATGGGTATCCGGGGTCGTACCCCCACAGCTAGTCCCCGAGCACCTTATATCCGCTGTGCAACGCTATCTTGAGCTTATCCGAGCAGGTGTAAACAAAGTCGAGCAGTCAGACTCATAGTCCGACCACACTAATGAGTCGTCGAACAGTTGTAGACCGTAACCGACCAGCTTAATTGTCTGGCCGAGCCTAGGCTTACCCAAGTAAGGCTCGCCAAAAGGATGTAAGGAGCTCAAGTTCAAAATCGAAAATTTTCTCTCTGTGAACCAAGTGTGCCCACTTAGAGTCCGACCACGAGAAAGGGAGATAATCTTCTTCAACTTCAGGAGACACGGAGTCTTCCAATGAACAAATTAAAGAAAACACACTTACCACAAGGTGAAGTGTGCCCACTTAGTCCCCAAGCCTGACAGTAGGTGACGTGGTCACGTGGTGCCAGGGTCTAGAAAGTAGAAGAAAGATAGAAAACCAGCTGAACAGGCAACTAGTCCACGGGCTGAGCCCTGAAATGAAAAGCGCACATTCAACGCAAGGTGAAGTGTGCCCACTTAGTCCCCGAGCCTGACAGTAGGTGACGTGGTCACGTGGTGCTAGGGTCCAAAGTAGTAGTCTTCAAGTCCTGGCCCAGTTCCCAATGTCGCTGGAAACCAGTGTAGAAATAAATACAGTCATCGTGAGATGACGTGTACACACGTAGTCCCCGAGCCTGCTGGAAGATTTTGAAGATATCTTGTAGCAGGGTCAAGGAATTTTTAATGAAAGCTTACCAACGTCATCAGCCATGTACTTCATAAGACCCCAGATGTGCTACCCAAGATCAGCACCCTGATCCGAACAGCATGGAGCAACTTGATAGCACACCGATGAGACGTAGCAAGATTCGACCACCAAGGGAGTCCCCAGCTTAGCTGGTGACTCCTGCACAAAGAATCCGAACGCCGAGGAGTCCCCAGCTTAGCTGGCGACGCTTGCACAAAGAATCCAAATACCGAGGAGTCTCCAGCGTAGCTGGCGAGCCCCCTTGTAGCTGACGATGAAGCACATGCGATGAGCAGTCCAACCAACTGGTCGGCGATGAAGTGAACGCCGAGCAGGAGTGAGTGCCGAGCAGTCCGACCAGTTGGTTGGCGGTGAAGTCCTTCCGATAGGTGGTCTGACCACTCAGACGATGATCATCTTGTCCAGTCCCTGAGCGTAAGCTCGTTGACCGAACCATACCCCTGCGAAACAAATATGTAGAATGGGTAGTACATGATGTAAAGATAAAATATATGAACTCCGGAGAAGAATCAGCAATGGTGATGAAATAGCGTATGCAGCTCGGCGATCAGTTGGTGTGAACACTTAGGGTTATTCTAAAGATGTATTTATATTTAATATAAACCGGCCGACTAGTCAGTGTGTAGCTGAGTCTCCAGCCCTAGCTAACCCGTTAACCATAACGCGGAGCGCAGAGCCCATGTGCGTGTAGGAAGAGCAGGGCATCGCTAAGGAGCCGCTGCCGACCACCCCTAACGCAGAGGGTAGGCGCTCATGCACGTGTAGGGAGAAGCCGGAGACAGGGCCGTCTCTGGGAACATCCGAGCATTAACATGGCTGTTCAGGGATTTGCCTTAGGCTTAGCTGTATGTCATCTTTAAGATGATATACATGAAAGAAAATAGTTTGGAGAACAAATATGGAGAAAACAACTCGGAGAAACATCATGGAGATATATGAAGGTTGGGGAATATTTAGAAAAATGTTAAAGCGTGACTTAGCTTTAGACAGAACATCTGGTCGGCGAATTTGTCCCTTAGGGCATCCTGATGGATGGTGGCCGTATCCCCTAGAATTTCCCGATCGGCTTCCGATAGATCGGAATCAGAAGGTGGTCGGCGCCGAACCAGAGTGGTCAGAGCCGATTCCGTGAGGAAGAGGCAGTCGGTGAGCTTCTAGCCGACCTGATCGATGGATGCGATCAGATCGTCATTGCTGACCTGCTTCCTCGAGTAGCGGGGCAGCAGGTGGCGAGTTGTTGGTGAAAATGACCCCGGAGGTGTTGGTGTGGTTGGCGCAGAATCGATCTGCACTGGCTTGATGATCTCTCCGTCTCCGTCAGTATTGATGACCCAAGAGATCGATCCGACCGTAAAGATCTGGCCGGGCTTTGGAGAGGACGAAGATTTTGAGAAGTGTACCATCTTGTTCATCATGGAAATAGCACGCATGCCCCTACCTGGCGCGCCAACTGTCGACAGAATATTGTCGGCAGTCCTTCGAGTGGTATCCCACGATGGTAGATTGATCGGCAGAGGTGCGCGTAATCAAGAATAAGAAGGCAACAGAGACACAAAAGTTAGACAGGTTTGGACCGTCTGCACGACGTAATACCCTACTGCTATGGTCTGTTGGTTTGTATTGGCTATCGTATGATATTGTATGTGTTTTGAGGGGTCCCCTACCCGCCTTATATAGACAGGGGTAGGGTTACAAGTCTGTTAGATATAGGAGATAACCGGTAAGTAATAACAGATTACATGAATCACAGGATCGAGCATATCCTAACAAATCTCGTAGCATCTTCAGGATATCGTCCTTGTTGACTTGCGGCGTGCATCGTAAGTCTTCGTCTTATGGACTGAACCGCCTCTGACAGCGTAGCCCATATAACCTACCATGGTATCCGGGGTCGTAGCCCACGTACGGTCTATACTAGTTGCGATGGTGGACGAGAGTCCAACAGTCCATGCTTTGTCTGCATGATGTAGGAGACTCTGAATGCTTCTGCGCTGCTTGATGTTACGGAAAGAACGTAACCTGCGTGTCTTCGACTTTGAATCGTTGTGCGGCCAAGCCCGTCGCGGTGATGTCCTCTGTCCAGGATTCAGTTGGAGGGTTTGCAGAGGATCCTACCAGCAAATCGTCATCTTTAGTTCCCAGCTGTGTTTATTAGACAATGAAGCTTTTTGTTCCTAACAGTCTGTTGTCAAGTTTGTTTCTTGTAAATCTCTTCTCTGTTATTTTATGTGTGTCTTTGTGATGTTGGCAAGCCTAGATTTGCCATCAATTGTGTCTTCTTGATTCACCTTTTAATAAAAACAGTTCATCCTTTTCAAATTATATGTCACTTTTGTTTTATCAAAGTCCCCCCCCCCCTAACTTCTACTAAGTTTCCTAAATAAAGATATTAACATCTGCAATCCCAAATAAATCTACAATGAATACATATTTATATTTTAATTTAATAAAACTAATTTGATGTCGTAAAGATGTTGGTTCATTTTTTTTATAATTTAATCAAATTAGAGGGTTTTTTATTTAGGCCAAGCGGCCTACAATTTGGAACGATACATGGCAAGACATGTTTAGAATTGTTATTTTGGCTTTTCAAGATACATAAATTTTACTGTGTATCTAGACGTAATGAATATTTAGATGTGTGGTAAATGTTATGTACTAAAAAAAGAACGACTTACGGTTTAGAACACATGATACCTTTTAACAGGAACTATACCGTCATTCTAAAGTAGAGTACGCAACATTTCTCCTAAGTCTAACCTCTTACCTACGAAAATCTAGTTTGGCCCCTTCGTTTTCCAGATCGATAGAGAAGGCATCAGTTTTGGAGTAGTTCAATGCTTTGAGATGCATTCTTCTTTGCACAATATGGTTCCATGTTGAATTATGTAACTGGCGTGTGTAATATTGCCTTGTGTAGTGTGGCTATTTTGTTTTTAATTAAGGATAGGGTGTACTCCTTCACTTCTGGAGTACGGTTTGGCCATACTAACTCGTCATTACTATAGGGTGTAGCAAGTAGTCAAACACTGAATGCGCAATTGTAAGGGTCATCTTTCACAACAACTCACTTGCCTCCTACTCGACTGATCCACTATATTGAAGTGCACATTTCTACAGGTTCTACTATACTTTATAAGGAGTATGGAGGCAATGGAAGCCAAATGGATTGGCAACATTCTGAGAAAATATAGAAGATAGAATTTTAGGCATGGAATAAGACTGTTACTATCGCATTTCTCTTTTACTCTAGTGATCTCTATCCAGACGTAGAGATTTATCATTATCCAAACTGAGCCTTTGGTTACATTATTCATGTCCACCTTCCATTCCACATCAGGAACTTCACCAATACGAGAACAAGAGGCATCAAGATTTATCCTCCTACTATGAAAAAACAACCTTTCCTCTTATACGTGAACATGTGGTGCATTTTACTCTAGTAAATTAATAAAACTAATTGATATTGTAGATATTGGTATATTTTTTCTATAACTTTGTCAAAGCTAGGAAATTTACTTTTGGACAGAACTTAAATGACCTATAATTTGGAATCGATATGTGCTAAGGGCAGATTAGGAGAACAACTCGGTGAATACTGAGTTACTGACCTCAACTTGTTATGTTGGTACACACATTCACATTAATTGCACCATATCTTTTTTTCAGTTATTGCTGTTTTCCAGAGCTCACCTACTCGGACCACGATCTTTTGTTAAGAGGCCACCTTTCAGCCGATTCTTTATAAAGGCAATAGAAGTAGAAGAAAGCAGCAATATTAATATGAAATTTACTTTTGGACAGAAACGAGAGTAACAAATTGGACAAAAATCCAAAATGTCATACCATCAACCATGGGAGTGATTTGGATTACGATCTCTATATAATCCGCATAGAAAATGATGCACATAAATAAAAGATTGGCAACGTCATCAAAGGACGAGAGATGCCATTACAAAAGAACAAGGAAAATCACCCTCTTGGAGTCTTGGTACAGTTGTTGGATACGAGTATGAAATACCAATATGCCCTTAGATTTATAATTCTCAAATTAGTTCCTGGTTCAAGAGTTTTAAGTGTTGTCCACCACTTAGGTACATTTTAAGACACACCTTTTAACTTTATAACCATCATTGGATCGGGACTAAAGACAACTAATTCCCTAGTACATTTCTCCTAAGTCTAACCAATTATCCATAGTAATTTGTGATTGGGATTTGGTACTATCTACTTTATTTCTGAAGTAGCTTGGACGGGTAGACCTTACTAACTCGTTTATCGCTATAGGCAACAGCAAGTAGCTTAACACACTGAATGTGCAATCGCTTTTCAATATCTACAAATCTTCCACTACATCTCACTTGTCTACCAGTCGACTGATCCATTGTCAAAGCGCACATTTCTTTGGGTTCTTCTGTTCTTTATAAGGAATAGCTAGGCAATGGGAGCCAAATGGATCGACAATATATATCCTAGGACAATATATAAGGTGAAATTTATGTACAAAATCCGAATGTTGCCATCATCTTTTCTCTTTCGCTCTAGTGATCTTTATGCAAACGTAGAGATTTATCGCTATCCAAACGGGCCATTTGGTTATAGGACGTGTTTAGCATAGCTTCTTACGGCTTCCGCTCCTACAACACTTTGTATTATAGCAGCATTGTTTACGTGAGTTATTTGTCTCTCTCCTAAAAAAATGAACTATAGCGCAGAGTTGGAACCTGAAAAAGGCTAGCCAAACGAGGCCTTATTCTTCGCATTAATCCAATCCACCTCACATTACCAATGTGAAAACGAGAGCCATGAGGATTTATATCCTTGGAACGAAACGGTAGCCTTTCTGGGCTGGGCCTACGGTGCCAACGAGACGAGCGAAAGCGATTTTATCCAGTTGGTGGGGGGCTGGGGGCGCCTCTCGCTGCTCCGCCCGGTGCCCCGGTGGCCGTGGAACGGGACACCCCCCGACCCAGCGCGTGTCGATCTCCGCTCTTCAGCGCCCTGTGTTCTCCTTCTCTCTCCCAATCCCCAATCCCCAATCCCCGTTACTTTCCCCGGCTCCTCGTCCTCGTCCTCGTCCTCCTCCGCCCAAAAACCCAAACGTTAACCCTAATAACGTCATGGCGCTCACTACGCGGGGCGGCGCCGGCGCCGGCGGCGGGAATCCCGCGAAGGCGCCGTCCTCCTCCGACCCCAGCCTCGGCTTCCTCACCAAGCGCGACACCGAGGTCAAGCTGCCCCGCGCCACGCGGGTCAAGAACAAGACCCCCGCGCCCATCCAGATTACGGCCGAGCAGATCCTCCGGGAGGCCAGGGAGCGGCAGGAGCCCGAGATCCGCCCGCCCAAGCAGAAGATCACAGACCCGCACGAGCTCTCCGACTACCGCCTCCGCAAGCGCAAGGAGTTCGAGGACGTCATCCGCCGCGTGCGGTGGAGCGTCTCGGCCTGGGTCAAGTACGCGCGGTGGGAGGAGCAGCAGCGGGACTTCGCGCGCGCCCGGTCCGTCTACGAGCGCGCGCTCGACGTCGCCCACCGCGACCACACGCTCTGGCTTAAGTATGCCGAGTTCGAGATGCGGAACCGGTTCGTCAACCACGCCCGGAATGTCTGGGACCGCGCGGTGTCGCTCCTCCCCCGGGTGGACCAGCTCTGGTACAAGTACATCCACATGGAGGAGCTGCTTGGTGCGGTTGCCAATGCGCGCCAGGTGTTCGAGCGCTGGATGTCTTGGCGACCCGACACGGCCGGCTGGAATTCTTACATCAAGTTTGAGCTGCGGTACGGGGAGGTCGAGCGTGCCAGGGCTATCTACGAGCGGTTTGTGGCTGAGCACCCAAGGCCAGATACCTTCATCCGCTATGCTAAGTTTGAGATGAAGCGCGGCGAGGTCGAGCGGGCACGGCGGGTGTATGAGCGTGCAGCAGACCTGCTTGCGGATGATGAAGACGCAGAAGTGTTATTTGTGGCGTTTGCAGAGTTTGAGGAGAGGTGCCGTGAGGTCGAGCGTGCACGTGCAATATACAAGTATGCTCTGGACAGGGTGCCCAAGGGTCGTGCTGAGGAACTGTATAGGAGGTTTCTGGCATTTGAGAAGCAATTTGGTGACCGTGAGGGAATTGAGGATGCCATTGTGGGCAAGAGGAGATTTCAGTACGAGGATGAGGTTAGGAAGAACCCACTCAACTACGACTCATGGTTTGATTATATCAGGCTGGAGGAGAGTGTTGGGAATAAGGACAGGATCCGGGAAGTGTACGAGAGGGCCATCGCCAATGTACCCCCTGCAGAGGAGAAGCGATACTGGCAGAGGTACATATACCTCTGGATTAACTATGCACTTTATGAGGAGCTAGACGCACAAGACATAGAACGGACCAGGGAGGTTTACAAGGAATGCCTGAGGTTGATTCCTCACAAGAAATTCGTGTTTGCAAAGATGTGGCTCATGGCGGCCCAGTTTGAGATAAGGCAGAGAAATCTAAAGGCTGCAAGACAAATTCTTGGAAATGCAATTGAATGGCCCCAAAAGGCAAGATATTCAAGAAATATATTGAAATCGAACTTTATCTGGGAAACTTTGACCGTTGTAGGACTCTTTATGAGAAATATATTGAATGGTCCCCAGCAAACTGTTATGCTTGGAGGAAGTATGCGGTTGGAGAAGAACCTTAGTGAGACTGATCGTGCTCGATCAATATATGAACTTGCTATTGCACAGCCAGCCCTTGATACACCAGAGGTTCTGTGGAAGGTATGCTCTCTTGCAGAGTTGCGGTTGTATTCTTAGCTTATGCACATTAATACATTATATGGTTTGTGTAGTGCTGTATAGTAGATGCATTTGTTTTATTATTATTCCTAAGCCAACTGATCTAGTATAAATGATGTTGTAAATAGCTATTACGTTGCCCCAGTTACTAAAATCACCAGAGCTCATTTCTAGTGAACAATCCATTGCTCTTTAGGTGCCTTTAAGAGGCACCATCCTTCGGATAACAATAAGTTGCTGTACAGATCTCTGATTTTCAGTGTTACCTATTCTATCTCTGCTGAAAGTTTGTGGAACCATTCAGGCCTGTGGAAACATTTCTTTGTTGTGCGCTTGTGTTTTTAGTGTCCTGTATTTTAGCCCCTGTTCTCTGTATGCCTTTCCCATGGAGGTGAATTTTCGCAAATTTCATTGGGCTGTTTGATCATTGCCCAATATTGTTTCGGACTTGTAGCCTAAACTCAGCATGTCTCTTGGCAGTATTCTAATTGAACGGGAAAGCATTGAATCTGACTATGAATTGTTCAAACATGAAAAACTTTGTAAGATATTAGTTGATCATATTCATTCCTATATCAATGCCATGATGGTTAACTGTACAATATGCTTATTAGAGACTTTGACCTTTCTTGGATCTTGGAGGTCTGTACATTGGCTCTAATGTCCTAAAATTAGTTTGTGTCTCAAGCTAAAATGGTATTTTATTTTTATATTTCATTTTTTACTGTTCCTGAACCAGAATCCTTTTTTTTTTCTTGGCACAACTTTTCTACCGTCAAATTTCTGGTTTAGCCCGTGTTTAGTTTCAACCCAAATTCCCAAAAAATGTTACAGTAGCCATCACATCGAATGTTTACGATATGTGCATGGAGCATTAAATCACACTAATTGCCAAATAAAAACGAAAAGTGCTACAGTGGCCCAAAATCCAAAATGCAGCCAACTAAACACGGGCTTAGATATCTTCTCCTTTGGTACTGTATCCATTACTAGACATAAAGACATCATGAGGTGTGATTTATAAAATATAATTTCATCAATGCTTCTACATTGAAATCTGTGTTATAAGAGCTAATTTATGAAAGTACTTTTGCTCTGCTATATCAGTCTTGGAATTCCTTAGTTTATTTAATTATAAATTGTTTTGTTTTAATTGCATTTTATAATCTTACACATGCTTGCCTAGGATGCTGTAGTGTGTAAGTTAATGTGCAATTTTGCTTAGTTTTCTTGGACTTTTCAGTAGCCTTACTACTTGGTGTTTATAATACCTTAGCAATGTTCTAAGTCAGATTGTAGTGCAAGTAACTGAAGTGAAAACACCTGTGCTGTTGTTTTCTGTTGGATTTGTCTGCCTCAGTTTCTAGGGCCTTGTTTAGATTGCAAGTTTTTTCACTCTCTCTCCATCACATCAAATCTTTGGACACATGCATGGAGTATTGAATGTAGATAAAAAAAATAACTAATTACACAGTTTGATTGTAAATTACGAGACGAATCTTTTGAGCCTAGTTAGGCCATGATTGGACAATAATTGTCGAATACAAACGAAAGTGCTACAGTGCCAAATACTGATTCCTAACCCCAATCTAAACCAGGCCTAGGAGGCTGGAACATAGTTGTATGATTTTTTTTCTCTTGATCATGCAGGAGAGCTGTGTACAATTATATTAAGAAGAAAAAAAAATGGGGGGAGAGCTCTAACAACACACAAACCCACTCACACTAACATACGCTCCTTTTCTAGAACAAGACATGACCTCGATCAAGCCTAAGGGCACGTACAATGCAAAGACGCTTACGTATACTCTTAAGGGAGAATATATGATACATCATCAAGAGTCTATGGAGGAGCCCTGACCTACAATGGACACACTATTAGAATTAGCTGATAAGCTTAAGAGCTTGTTTAAGAGTCCATTAACCCACAGTGCATCTGAAATGCTGCAACTCACTTTTACTAGTATTTGCTCTTGTTCCATCCATGAATGGAACAGAACATGAAGCGTGCGGCTCCTAGTAGGCTCCAGTTTGGCTCCAGGCATAGAGCGCCTAGCCGAGCGGTGACACTGGCCGTAAGCGCCTGTAACAACTCTCCCTGGTCGGAACGTGATGTCACTTTGTTGTAATCGTCCACGAGTGCCTTGCCATATCACTGCACTGTACAGGCCCTAACAAAAACTATGAAACAAAGGCAGTGAGGTACGGAATACTCGAGTCCTGGCCAGACACAGAAACGAAACTCCTCACTAGTAGGGAGCAAAAAAAGCCCTCTCCAAATGTGGAGACACACCATCAATCAAGCATACACTTGTTGCGATGGTTCCACAGGGACCAAGTGCCAAGGGTAGCAAGGGAATTAAGGCCCTTTTGAATTGCTGACTTTGCCAACTTTGCTGAGTAGTTGCTTGAAATATCTTCCCTAAAAATGCATTTTGGTGCTGTATGATTTTTATTAGGTGACGTTTAAAAATTCTGCAAATCTATTAATCTACTTGATGCAGCATTAGTCCATATCGCTTTGACATTTGAGACATTCTGAAAATCAGTTAATCTTTCTTATGCTGTTGATTAACTCATTTGGATGCTTACCTACTCATGTTCTGCTCTTTAACTCACAGGAGTACTTGCAGTTTGAAATTGATGAAAATGAATTTGAGAGGACAAGGCAACTGTATGAGAGACTGCTTGATAGGACAAAACATTTGAAGGTATGGATCAGTTATGCTGAGTTTGAGGCCACTGCTGGCTTGGGCAGTGAAGACAGTGAAGGCGAGGAGAAAAAGAATGAAGTTGGTTATCAGGAACAGCAGATGGAGCGGGTCCAAAAATGTAGAGGTAAATGATGAGTTAGAGATCAATCTTAAATTGTCCAACCATGTTTGTTTTTGCATTTATTGACTCGTTGCAGACTAAAAATGACACCTTTTTTTTATGATCAGCTATCTTTGAAAGGGCATTCGACTACTTCAGAACCAGTGCTCCAGAGTTGAAGGAGGAAAGAGCTATGCTTCTTGAAGAATGGCTTAATAAGGAGGTGAGCTTTGGTGATCTCGGGGATGTCAGCTTAGTGCAAAAGAAGGCACCAAGAAAAGTCAAGCGGAAGAGACCAATTCCTACAGAAGATGGCTCCACTATAGTGTATGCTCTTTACTCAGTTTTCTCTTTTAGCACTTCTCTATTGAAAAGTTTGCAATATATCTTTTTCCTTTTGTTTTCTGGAGCAATGGAAATATATGTACTGACATGACATTTGCTTAATCCTTCAGATATGAGGAGTATATAGATTACATTTTCCCTGATGAAGTTGCTCTAGCACCAAACCTGAAGATCCTAGAAGCTGCTTACAAATGGAAGAAGCAAAAAACTGGAGATGACGATGAGTGATCCGGCATCTCAGTATGGCATTATCGTGAACGTTTTGCCACAGCCAAAATCAGATGTCTTGCAACACTGTGGCTAGAGCTATCGGAATGGGAATAATCAATTTCTTAATGTCACAGAGGATGTTGTTGCTGTTGAAAAGAATCCTGCGAATTACTTTTAACTTGTAACTGTATGGGCGGTAGTTTGGTGGCCATGAGTCGCTTCCATGCGTAGGTTCAGGCAGAACAATGAGAGAGGGCTACACAAGTCGCGATGGTGTATGGGAGTTTGTCTTGCAATTGCAAAGGTGCCTCTCCAGTCGCTATGCTTTGTCTGCAGTTAGAGTAAACTGGGCGTCTTCGACTTCAATCGCTGTGTCCAGGATTCAGTTGGAGGGCGTGCAGTTGCAGAGGATCCTACCAGCAAATCGTCATCTTCAGTGCCTAGCAGCTATGTTTATTAGCCAGTGAGGCTTTTGGTAGTCTGTTGTCAAGTTTGTTTCTTGTATTTTCTCTCTAAAAAAGTCGACAAAAGCTTTGCTGAGCTAATTTATTAGAAATAAAAACAAGAAAAGTACGAGACAGATCTAAAAAAACAGCAAAAGAAAAGGAAAAGGAGCAGCTATACGAAAGTGAAGAAATCCTCTCTGTTCTTCTATTTGTGTTTTTTTTTTGATCTCGTGTTTTTGTGATTTCGGCAAGCCTAGATTTGCCATGACTTGTCTTATTAGTTATTACTTGGCCAAACTTCTTTAATTTTGACTATATTTTCTTAAAAAGAGATATTAACATCTATAAGTCCAAATAAATTTGCTATCAAGATATGTTTCATAGATAATTTAATAAAACTAATTTGATGTCATAGATATGGTGGTGGAATGGTGGGTGTAATTTGGTCAAAGTTAGAGGAATTGGATTTAGGACAAGTGACCTATAAATTTGGTACCGATACATGGTAATGGTAAGCCATGTTATTAAGGGGGAAAAAGGCTACTATTGATGTTTGATTAGGGGGAAAAACTTTGTGCATAGTGACCTCAATTTGTTCATGTTGGTACAGAGTACAGACACATTAGTTGCGCTATATCTTCTCAGTTATTGCTGTCTCCCAGAGCTCACCTACTCGAATCGTTAATGCACCGTTCACCCGGTTCTTTATGAGGATGAAAGTAGAAGAAAGCGGCAAGATTAATAGGGGAGACTAAACAAAAGTGTAAATTTTTGGGACGAAACGCTAATGCCATATTTTTTCCTCTCTTTTTCTTTCTTATTACCAATCTTCATCCGGTAGAGATTATATTGCAGTCCAAAACAACCGACCTTCTTTCTTCTGTCTCCACTCTCCACACATCTTATTAACAAATATTAGAATCGAGAGGCATCAGGATTCATTCTGCTACTATTGTTATCATCCATGCGCCCGGCGTCAACAAGTTAATTAGAGGTTCTTCTATTTCCTGAGTAATTAGCGTGTTCTTTCCTAGGAAGGTTCACTGTTGTATTGCCGACCAGTTAAACCTCCTACGGCGCTTGGTTTGCCAGATAACATGTTGTAATCTGAGATTGCTTCGACCTAGTGAACACGATGACTGGGAAGTAGGAACTTGGTTCATGATTCAACGACAGGATATGCTACGCACGGTGAGGTTTTCAAGGATCCCAAGATGCTCATCCATGACATGCAAAACATCTCGGAGTGCACCGTCTCCTTCAATCCTCATTCGCGAGCAAGCGCCACATCGCAACAGTGTAGAACTGAATAAATCGATCTCCTAACATTCTCATGATTGACTTTTTATATCTAGTAACAACCTGTCGGGTATCGTTATTAGAGATACTCAAATCAAGGAGGTTAGCGCTCACGCTGACTCCTCCGGATGGCTCGAGACGTATTAAAAGGTCTCGAGCGACCCCAAGGCCGCGGGCTCCGTCTCGCCCAAGGTCACGGGTTCCATCTCGCCCAACCCCTCGGGTGCGGGCTCCGTCTCGCCCGACCCCAAGACCGCGGGCTCCGTCTCGCCCAAGGTCGCGGGTTCCGTCTCGCCCGACCCCTCGGGTGCGGGCTCCGTCTTGCCCGACCTCTTGGGTTCGTGCTCCGTCTCACCCGACCCTAAACCCGCGGGCTCCGTCTCGCCCGACCCCTTGGGTTCGTGCTCTGTCTCGCCTGACCCCAAGGCCGCGGGCTCCGTCTCGTCCGACTCCTTGGGTTCGTGATCCGTCTCGCCCGACCCCAAGGACGCGGGTTCCGTCTTATCCGACGGGGACCCATACCGCCGCCAACCACTCCAGGTACAAGCGTATGGGCCTAGGTCAAAACTCTGACATCAGGAAAGAGGCTGGCATGCCTCGATGTAACATGTGGCATGACGAGCCATACTTGGCGATTCACATCAAGAACAACGTCGGGCATGCCGGTACTATTCTGTCTAATCCTCGTACGGACGCTAACAGACGCGTCAGTTCACCACGACGTCCGCCGGGATGGAGTGGAACGCCATGATCGACAGATGACGCCTGCGCATGGCGCCAATGACAAACAGGGCTGTGACGTGGAGCCGTCCCTGTTGACATCTACAGAATCGGCGAGGCCCGCATGAAGAAGAAGAAGGACCCGCCAATCCTAAAAGTTTTCTTCTCTCTCGTTCTTCTCATTTTCCTCCGCTGTAACCCGTGCTTTCCCTTCGCCTATAAAAGGGGAAGTAGCGCGCCCCATGAAAGGGGGACGGACCACGAGATAAAACACACAAGAGCACGACACGAGCACACGACTGAGCAACAATCGAGCTCTCAGCACCCGTTCACTCCTTCCACCAGAGACTTAGGATCCTTTCCCTCTCTCGCCTGTTTGTAACCCCTACTGCAAACCAAGTGCCGGTAACACGAGCAACAACGAACTAGACATAGGGACGTTCTGCCCGAACCAGTATAAACCCTTGTGTCCTCCGAGCACACCATCCGAGCCAGATGCGCAAATACAAATTTACTCATCAGTGGTCCGAAAACACCGACAGTTGGTGCGCCGGGGAGGGGCTTTTTACGTGTCTCGACGTCCACATCAGGTCTCGGATGGCTAGTCGCGGCGCCAACTGGGTCCCGGGCGCGCACGTGCACTTCGGGAACCTAGACTTCATCATTACGACGGAGGGAGAGTTGGTGCAGGTTCCCGCCGCCGTCCAACCTCTCCACTCCGCCGGCCTCGACGCGATCACCGAGGCGCTTGAGGAGCTGTAGCTGCACGCACCGGAGGTCCGCGCCCCCGGGAGCGACTAGCTCCTCGGCTTCGATTACGGGAGGCTAGAGCGCCAGCTCGGCGCCTTCCTGGGACCCCGACCGTCCTAGGAGGGCCTGGGCCGCCTCACCTTCTCATTCGCCAACGTCATGACGCAGCTTGGCGAAGGAGAGCCGCTCTCCCCAGAATACCTCATCCGGAGCGTCCCGACAGCGCTCCTGTTCAGTCTGCACAACGCCGCAGAGACCGTTGGCCACCTTGTGGCGCAACACACGCCCTGAAAGCTCTAGTTTGGTTTTGGTGAATTGATGAAACCCTAAGTGCTAACCTAGTTTATCAAGTGATCATGAGATAGGTAGCACACTCCAAGTGGTGAAGCAAATGAAGATCATAGCATGATAAAGATGATGGCATGGTGATGATCAAGTGCTTCAACTTGGAAAGAAGAAAGAGAAAAACAAAAAGCTCAAGGCAAAGGTATAATTTGTAAGAGCTATTTTATTTTGGTGATCAAGACACTTAGAGAGTGTGATCACATTTAGGTTTGATAGCCGTACTATTAAGAGGGGTGAAACTCGTATCGGAATGCGGTTATCAAAGTGCCACTAGATGCTCTAACTCATTGCATATGCATTTAGGATCTAGTGGAGTGCTAACACCCTTGAAAATATTTGTGAAAATATGCTAACACATATGTGCAAGGTGTTTGTAGGGTTGAGATGGGTTTGGGTCCCTCTCGGCGGGATTCGGCGCTTTCAGGAAAATGAAATGTCTATTTTCTATTGCGCCGGATGCAAAATTCTTGGTGGTTGGCACACTTAAGCAAGGGTGAAGAAGTAAGAGTTGAAATGGAGTTGGTCGAAATGATGCTGGCGTCGGTCCAGTGACCGGACGCTGGATCCAGAGCACCGGACGCCGACCGCTGCGTCCGTCCGCGCGATCGTCGATGAGATGGCTAGGGATGAGCACCGGACGCCGGTGCGTCGTCCGGTCAAGGTGGATTCGGACGCGTCCGTCCGAAAAATCATGCCTCGGGAGCTTCTTTGAAACGACCGGACGGCGGGGCTTCAGCGTCCGGTCGATTTTGAAGGCCCCCGGTCACCACATGACCGTTGAAATCTAATGAAACGGCGTTTGAAGTCGGTGATGCGTGGCCTCCATCGGCGGCCGATCGGGACGGCGAGGGCCGGCGTCCGGTCAATATGACCGGAAGGCCGTCGTCGAGCGTTTTTGCTTTTGCCCAAAGGAAGGGGTATAACGGCTCTCTATTTGATTGGGGCTCTATTTATAGCCCCATGGCGCTCAAGGGAGCTCTCTTGCACATTTTCATTGACATAGAAACCTTGTGAGCTTAGCCAAAGCCCTCCCACTCATCTACATCATTGATTCATCATCATAGTGAGATTGGGAGTGAATCCAAGTGCATTACTTGAGTGATTGCATCTAGAGGCACTTGGTGATTGTGTTTCGCTGCGGATTTCGCTTGTTACTCTTGGTGGTTGCCGCCACCTAGACGGCTTGGAGCAGCAAGGATCGTTGAGTGGAGGAGGTGATTGTCTTCGACTCCGATCGTGGTGATTGTGAGGGGTTCTTGACCTTTCCCCGGCGGAGCGCCAAAAGGTACTCTAGTAAATTGCTTGTGGCTTGTGTGATCATCATCTTGTGTTGGTTGTGCGGCACCCTATTGAGGGTTTGGCGAGTGATGCCAATCAGCGCGTGAACCTCCAAGTGAGTGAATCGCCACAACGAGGACTAGCTTGTCGGCAAGCAAGTGAACCTCGGTAAAAATCATTGTGTTCATCATTGATTCCGAGGTGATTGGTCATCATTGTTATTCATCTTCGTGATTGATTGGTTCATTCATCTATACGGTGGTATAACCCTCTTGATCACTCTCTTTACTTTACCGCAAACTAGTTGACAAGCTCTTTAGTGTAGCTAGTTGTGAGAGCTTGCATGCTTGGTTGGTGTGGCTCTTTAGTTAGCCTTTGAGAGCACACTAACATAGGGTAGTGTCATTGCTCTTGTGTGAATTGACACTATCTAAACTAGAATTGTGGTAGGTGGCTTGCATTTTTGAGTAGGCTAGCGCAACACTCGCTTCGCCTCATAATTGTCTAACCATTTGGTTAAGTGTTGTTGTAGAAATTTTTATTAGGCTATTCACCCCCCCTCTAGCCATTAGGACCTTTCACGCCCCCATCCCCTTCGAACGATGGGTTCATGGGGATGACCGAATACATCGTGAAATTTTTCCATGACCTTCTTATGGGAGAATTGGAGTCTCCCTCCGACTCTGACTCCAGCAGGGGGAGCCATCACCCCTCATGAGAATGTTTCATGGCGGGTACCCCCGTGGGATACATCGAAAGCATTCATGAGGGAGGGGCTACCTCGACGACGAGGTCGAGGGGGATGTAGGGGCCCCACCTCACCTGCGGGTAGAGCAGCTGAGGGCGCGGCACCAAGAGCTCGAAGAAGCACGGCTCCAGCTCGAGCAGAAACACGTGGAGCTCGAGCGAGAGAACGAGCGCCATGGAGACGGTGGGCGTGCGCACTTCGTGGCCCGCGACGTGAATCGAAGGATCATCGAGGATGACAAAGCCCTCCTACACTTCACCCCGATAGCCAGAACATGGCTGCCGCGGCGGCCTTGCTCTGAGGGCTTCCAGAGCCCACAACACCAGAGGATCGTCGGGCCCATCGCGAGATTCGCACGCTACTCGAGCATGCGGTCCCAATGACGCGAGCTCAACGCTAGCCAGCGTGCGCCCTTAGAGCGACCCGACATGGACGTATCAGTCCACCTGGCGCAGTAAGGCAACGGGTGGCGCACCACGGTCCCAGTGCATGAGCGTCTCGGCCTCCACCATGATGCACGTAACACCCTGGATGCCTGCCAGTGTGCCCGCAGCGATGAGAGGGAGGAGGCCAACCGCGGCTACCACCCTCGTCGTGGCGGACGCTACGACAGCGGCGAGGACTAAAGCCCAAGCCTCGACTTGCTAGGGCCTCAGGCCTTTGGCTGACACATCCTCAACGCCGTCTTCCCATCACGGTACCGACCGCCGACCAACATCCCGAAATACTCTAGGGAAAAAACCCCAGACTGTGGCTCGAGGATTATCGGCTTGCTTGGCAAGTCAGTGGAGCGGATAGTGATAATTTCATTATTCGCAACCTTCTATTGTTCCTGGCCGATTCGTGTAACACCCCGGTGTTACGATCTTATTTAGCGCCGCGATATAGGCCTAAGTAAAACTTTCAAAACGAGTTTCTCGAATTTTAAAATTTAAATATTGAGCTTAGGTTTAAAATACCATTTTTAGCAAACTATATTGAGCAAAGTAATTAAATAACGCTTAAATATTTTGTATCTGTGGGTTAGTGCGGAGTATGAACTTTTACATGAAATAATTATTAGTGAAAGTAATCGAGTTCAAAACTTAAAACAAAATAGAAATAAAAACAAAAGTACCGCTGGTCTTTTAGCTCGCCTACCAACATCTTGAATTTTATTGCCACTGTGACTTTGATCCACAGATGGTCACTATGGCTTATGACCTCCTTAATTATGAACTATGCATGCCATTGTCACCATGAACACGATACTAGCCATATATCACATAGCAAGGTAGGCATGCACTATTGAAGCCTCCAGTACCCCTAGTCTAGAATGACGGAGAGCAGCGTTGTACGTAGGTGGTTGGAAATCATGCGCTGAGAGCTAGCCTCTTGAACTCTCGCTAGCGTTTTCCTTGTCATGGTTATCTTTCATCGGTTTTGAATATAATATGCTCGGTACGACGCTCGTGATGGACTGAGCTAGCTGGTCGGCCGCTGTTGTTTGCTTGCTGCCTTCGCATCCTGTCGGCACAGAGGTGGTTAGAAATCGTGCGCTGAGAGCTAGCCTCTTGAACTCTCACTAGCGTTTTCCTTGTCATGGTTATCTTTCATCGGTTTTGAATATAATATGCTCGGTACGACGCTCGTGATGGACTGAGCTAGCTGGTCGGTCGCTGTTGTTTGCTTGCTGCCTTAGCATCCTGTCGAGTTGAGTCATCTCATCCATGTCTCTCTGTTCTGCATCCGACGCCATGCCTCTGCAGCTCGTGCCATGCCGTGTGCGCACTCCTGCCCTTGCGATGGCCCGCTCCACCCCTCGACCATCTGTCGTGCAATGTCTTTGGACGTTTGCTGCTACAGTCACGCCAAGGTTGCTTGGCCTAGCCACGCTGTTGGCAACGTCTCCCTGCCTCGCCGTGCCCCTGGGTGTATGCCACTGCCGCTGCGTGATGGCCGTCTGGCCCGACCCACGTAATGGCGTGCGCCTCTGCGTTCTTGCCCGCTTAGCCGACGCCAGAGGGATCGCTGGGTTGACTCCTCCTACCCAAAGACGTCACGCCAGTGTTTCCCGGTCTCATCATCGGTACTCGGTGCACGTCTTTGCTTTGCTACCGGCCGCCCTCGCTTTGGTCTTAAACCGCTTTCGGCTCGCCGTGTCTTTGCTCCGCGACACGACCACGGTACCGGGCACCGTGCTCCCGCCTTCCAATTCATTTGGCTCGAGGCCTCACCGCCCAATTCCTCACTTCTGCAAGTAGCTTAGGTGGTTATCTAGCAACCCAACCCGCACCTGGCCTCAGGCGTGTACTGTGGTCGGCCAATTTGGTGTTGGGATCGCCGCCGGTCATGTGTGCCGCCAAGTTGGTAAGTTGGGAGGTACGGCTCGCGTGATCGATAGCAATTCGATTGCATGTGCCCTTGGACTCACCGCGACCCCCTCTTTCCGATGCTCGTGTTGTCTTGACCAGGTCGGCTGTCGGTGACGAGGTGACGTGCGGGTGCCCGGCTCGGAGCGCCGCCACGTGGTGCGGGCGCACAGGGCTGGAGTTCTTTAGCCTCCCTCCACTCCAACCGTCACCATAGCATGCACCGTGGTAAGCTGTTGTTGCTTCTCCGCTATCTCTACTTGCCCATGAGTGCGTAGGTTCACCAGAACGGCCTAGCCACCGCCGTGAATCGCCGCCCGCCGCTTCTGCTCACGTGAGTGCGCATCGAAGCTTCCTGTGGGCACCCAGCGTCACCATTCGAGTCAGAGGTGGTGGTCGACCTCTTAGCAGAGTCAGTGTGGGCCCCAGATGGCCGGCGTGGCCGCGCAGCACCGGCCAGAGCCGTGCCGTCGTGCGCGGGGGTCCCTAGGACCGCCCCGTTGTAAAGATTGATAGCACGAGGGCCTGGTCGTGAAACTACTGTCGGTAGGAATAGTGAGGATAGTGTTGGTATAAATATCGCAAAGGTCGGGGTCATTTTTGAAAAGAAGCCCGTGGCCTGGCTCCTCCTTTGTTGGGCCACTTCTTTGACGCTGCTAGTCATCTCCCCAAGATGGGCCGCTATGGCTGCCGGGCCGAATTTGTTGCCGCCGGCCCTTTATGATTTCTAAAGCCCTTTTCAATTTAGTTTCCAAGTCTAATTGTAAAATCGATATAAAATGGTATAGGAGTCCAAAAATTATGAAACTAGTTTTGTTAGTCCCCTAAAATCATGCTCTATCTGTTAGTATATTTTGTTCACAATGTTTGGCAATATTTTTGGGAGCTATATAATTATTTTAAAATGTTTAATATTGTTAAAAGGTGAACCTGTAGGAATTTTCGAGATAAATCGGTAATAGTATTGACTCTAAAAATTTGACAGTAGACTACTAATATTATTATCTACTCACTGTATTTTTTGTAGCTCAATAATAATTAGTTTGCTAGGTAGATAATTATGCTCTATTTCGAATAACGATTAAATCGATAGAATGAAATAACGAAATCACTTCGAATTATATAACTAAAATAATTGTTGGGAAATAACGTCTTATTTAACAACCTGGATATGTACCCTATTTACGGTCATCGTTAGAACTAGCCATTAACTCGAGAGGCGTACGTCATATTTTACGAGTCACGATTGCAGTTGATTAATTACATCTTTGCATCGCATCGCATGCATATCATATAGGTACGATGATGGATCGATGGATCGATTGAAGGATGATTGGAAATCCGAAGGTGATGCAATGGACTTTCTATCCAGATGATGTGGATGATCTGAGGATGCAGATACTCACTTTTAAATATATCTTATCCAGGCAAGCCCCGGTGCATAACCTCTACTTTTCTGTAGTTTCAATTATATTTGTGCATTAAGTTTTGAGGAGTTGAATGAAACCCACCTGCATATATATCTTTATCCTATGAGTCTTACTAGTATGACAAGATCGTGTAGATTGCTATGCTACAGGACTCCGGTAGAAGCCGAGAGATTGCCTGTCACTCGCGAGATATAGAAAATATATTATCGGATTATCATCACTTGAAAAATATAAATGGTGAAAAGGAAAATGATGACTGGACAGGGATCTGGTTTGGGTATTGGTGGGTGTAAGAAGTTGTGTCGCCGTAGACACGGGGCATAGCTTGGTTACACTGTTTTCCCTGTCTGGTCGGTTAAGGACCGATCATTGCATAAGGCATCTAGGCAAGTCACAAACTTATTATCCCGAGCACATACTTGTGTATGGGCGCTTGGAAGACTTGTTGCTCTCTTATCACGGATCCAGCTCTTTTCAGACCGACTGTCAAGGTTTTATTTTAGTGGAGGAGGTCCTTGCACCGCACTGAGTCCGGGACTCAGGGGCGGGGGCTTGGAGTCCCAGTTTGGATAGGGACCTGGACACCCGGGACAAGAGAGTGATGGGTTGGTCCTGCTTGTGCCTGGGGTACAAGCGGGGCGTGTGTTTTCGGGGTACCCAGCTGGGGGCATTGATTCACGAATCGCCGGGCGATCCGGTACGGCTTGTCTCGTGTTTAGCATCGTAGTAAGAACTGAAAGATGAAAGATGGTATGGAAAAAGAAACTCGGATTGCTTACCACCTGCTTGAAAGTAGCACAGGTGTTTACATAGAATGGTTAGTTAATGAACCAATGCAGCTTTTAATAAAAATCTAATATAAGGACACACGCTTAGTAATGCTTCCTGCAAATGCAACCCACAAGCCAGACAGCCTTGCATATCCTTGGAGTCTTTTCTTTTCTCCTGTCGAGTAAGTCTTGCTGAGTACAATTAAGTACTCAGGGTTTTATTCCCCCTATTGCAGGTGACAGGTGGATGCTAAAGCTGACTCTTGTGTGTGGATTTCTCTTGGTGGGCTCAGCGAGGTTTCCTTTACGCTACGATCGTAGTTGTTATTTACAACTATCACCAAATGCTTTTATAAATGAAAATTTATAATCTGTTGTCATAGTTGTTATATATCAATACTTTATCATGTCATTAATAGATGTTTATTTTCGCTATAACTTTGTTCACACGTTTATATTCCGCTGTTCAATTAAATTATTCATAACTCTGATAATATGATTACATTTCGCTATTATAATGATAAATGCTATACTCTGATGTTGTACTAAAAGTGATGTAAAAAATGGTTAAGAATGTTGTAAGCTTTATTCTCTCATTTGTGATCCTGATGACGAAAATGTGGATTTTCAGGTTCTCCCCTGGGGTGTGCCCGACGGAACCGAGTAATTTAGTGTTCTCCCTCGAGTGCTTAGTGTCTACTGGAAGACGAGCACTCCTGTGAGGCATTAAATTAGGCGGTTCTGCCATAGGTGGTATCAGAGCGCAAATGAGGAAATAAGGCTTCAAAAACCTTTTATAAACTAAAATTTGACAACCCATTTTTACAAAAAGTTAGGATGTCTGTATGCGAAGTTATATAAGTACCTCTATTACTATAGTTATGTATCCAGGATAGATGGCACTCTGCTGACTTAGATAGGCTTAATTAAGTTTTCTGCAGGTACATTGACTCGAGCATAGTCCGATAGTATCGACTAGTTAAAATAAGAGAACGATGTGCCAAAAATCTGAGAACGGTTGCCCTATATGCTGGCAACAGTGGAAGGACGTATAGGACGTGCATTCATGCATATCCTGTTGGTGCATTGTAGCCCTCGTATTGCTTGCTTATACGTCATCCTTAGGTGTCACGCGTGTCGTATTGTGCACGACTGGCTCATTCCTGTTTCATAGTTAGGTCTGCATTGTGGCTTCGTGTTTCACGTTCGCCCGTGGTTCGCACCGGTCGTGACCCATGTCTCCCCATACCCCTTTTCTATGCTGTTGTTGGACCCTTGTCCTGTAGTCGTACTAGTCAGTAATGGCCTCGCACGTCGCTCGCCTCGAACGAGCGGAATTTGGATGATTCATCATAGTGATCCCGCGCAGCAACCCTGGTGAACCGCGCTAGGACCACTGAGCACTCTGCCTTTATAAGTAGAGCCTGGCTTAGCCCTTGGTACCACCACTCGGCGCACTTTAGTTCACTTAGCTTTTTCTTTGAGCCAGCTTTTCGCTTAGCCTTCCTTGCAACCACCGCTAGAGATGGCAGGAGCCTGGGTTGAACGTTGAGGGTTTTCCCAGAATCCTGCATGTCGCCGTGCAAAAGCTCAGAGTTAGAGATCGTCCCGAGTATGAGGGCCGTGAGTATGAGGAGCATGGCACCGAGCGGTGTGAGGTTACCGTCTACATCGGGAAGAGTGAAGAATTCCCCAACCTCACTGAAGCCTGGAGTGTGACCGTAACCAGGTTTCGCTTCGTCGACACCTACCAGGTTGTGGCCCGCAAAGCCTTGCGGTACCTCTGCCAGATCTATGCGGAGCCCATTGCCCATACCCCCATGCGGTTCTTTCCACCCTTGGACAAGAATCGGCGGGCATGGAGGGGACATAAAAGAGATCTTCGTGGGAAACTTCCAGGGCACATACACGCGTCCTGGGAACCCATGGGATCTCAAAAACTACCGACAGAAGTCTGGAGAAACTTTTCGTGGGTATATCCGGCGCTTCTCTCGGCAGTGCAACGAGCTGCCCAACATCGCCGATGCCAATGTCATAAAAGCTTTCCTGTCTGGGACCACCTTTGAGTCCCTAGTTCACAAGATGGAACGTAAGGGCCCATGAACCACCAAGAAGCTCCTTGACATCGCCACCAACCATGCCTCGAGCGAGGAGGCGGTCGAGGTGATTTTTGACCACCTCAAAGGCAAGGCACAGCAGGACGAGGATGAAGGCGAAGGCGCCTCCAGCCGTCCCAACAAGAAGAAGAACAAGCGGCAGCGCGAGGTCTCGCTCGTGGCCATCACCGATAGCTAGGGGGGTTGGAAGCCTGCCGAGGGTACCCCAGTCCACTTCTAGAAGCTGCTCGATGGGTCAAGCCCGAACCATGCTTTTCCCATCAAGCACCTATACAAGGACTATGTCCTCATAAAGCGGTTCTTATCTGGAGGCTCCAACAAGGGGGAGCATAGGAAGGAGCCCAAGCGGGCCACAAATGATGCCGAGGGGAAGGACAGCGAAATTTCAACGCCGGATGGCTGCCTCATGATCTTTGGAGGGTCAGTGGCCTATGACTCCAAGTGCCGCTAGAAGCTTGTACGCCGTGAGGTCTATAATGCCGAGCCAGCCGCGCCTACCTTCCTCCGATGGTCAGAGTCCACCATAACCTTTGATCAGGCCGACCACCCAGAAAGCGTCCGGTAGCTGGGAAGATATCCACTCGTGGTTGACCCGATCATCAGCACAAAGCGGCTCACCAAGGTGCTGATGGATGGAGGCAGCGGCCTCAACATCATGTACGTTGAAATGCTCGACGCCATGGGCATCGACCGAGCGCGTATCCGGTCGACCGGGGCACCTTTCCACGGCATCGTGCTAGGAAAGTAGGCCGTGCCACTTGGACAGATCGATCTGCCCGTCACCTTCGGGGATCCAACCAATTATAGGACGGAGACCCTTACCTTCGAGGTGGTTGGGTTCCATGGAACCTACCAAGCCATCCTGGGACATCCATGCTACGTGAAGTCCATGGCCATCCCCAACTACACCTATCTAAAGTTAAAGATGACGGGTCCATGCGGGGTCATTACCATCAGCACCTCCTTCCAGCGCATCTACGAGTGCGAGGTCGAGTGTTGTGAACACGCCGCGACAATTGTCGCATCCAAAGAGCTTGCGGCCATCAGGGAGGAGGTCATCGAAAAAGCGCCCGATCCCAAGCGGTCGGCTAGGTCTCTCGAGCCTGTAGAGGGCGCCAAGGAGGCCCTCATAGATCCCAGCGGCTTTGAGGGCAAAATGGTGCGCATCAGCACCATGCTTTCCTCCAAATAGGAAAGCGCACTCGCTGACTTCCTCCATGCCAACAGAGACATCTTTGCGTGGAGACCCTCGAACATGCCAGGCATTCCAAGAGAAGTCGCCGAGCACGCCTTGAAGATTAGGCTAGGCTCCAAGCCGGTGAAGCAGCGCCTGTGTCGCTTTGACGAGGAGAAACGTATGGCCATCGGCGAGGAGATTGCAAAGCTTTTGGCAGCCAGGTTCATCAAGGAAGTATACCACCCTAAGTGGTTAGCCAATCCCATTCTTGTACAAAAAAAGAATGAGAAATGGAGAATGTGTGTTGACTACACGAGTCTCAACAAAGTGTGTCCAAAGGATCTGTTTCCTTTGCCACACATAGACCAAGTAGTCGACTCGACCTCAGGGTGCGAAACCATTTGCTTCCTTGATGCATACTCCGGGTACCATCAAATCACGATGAAAGAGTTCGACCAGCTCACGACATCTTTCATCTCCCCATTCGGATCGTTCTGCTATGTCACAATGCCGTTTGGCCTGAAGAACGCGGGGGCTACGTAACAATGTTGCATGCTCAACTATTTCAGGGATCTCATCGGGTAGACTATTGAGGCCTACGTGGATGACATCGTGGTCAAGTCCAAACGGGCTGACTAGGTCGTAGCTGACCTAGAGCACACCTTCGCGAAACTCCGAGCAAACGGCATCAAACTCAACCTTGACAAGTGTGTTTTTGGGGTCCCAAGGGGTATACTGCTGGGTTTTATCATCTCCGAGCGTGGCATCGAGGCCAACCCAGAGAAGATCTCGCACATCATGAGGATGGGCCCAATTCAGAACATAAAGGGGGTACAACGAGTTACAGGGTGCCTTGCCACGCTCAGCCGCTTTATCTCACGCCTCCGTGAACGAGGTCTCCCCCTCTATTGACTTCTGAAGAAGGCGGATCGCTTTGAATGGACGCCTAAGTCACAGGAGGCACTTGACAAGGTCAAGCAGCTCCTGAGGAAGGCCCCAATCCTGGTCCCCCAAATGACAAGGAACCACTTCTGCTCTACATTATGGCCACTACATAAGTATTCAGCGTCGCCCTAGTGGTAGAGCGAGAAGAAGAGGGACAAGCCCTCAACTGCAGTGTCCCGTGTACTTCATTAGTGAGGTCTTGTCTGATTCCAAGACCTGCTACCCCAAATCCAGAAACTCTGTACACCATCCTTATCACCAAGAGGAAGTTATGTCACTACTTCGAGTCGCATCCGGTGATGGTCGTGACGTCCTTCCCTCTCGGCGAGGTCGTCCAAAACCAGGATGCCACAGGAAGAATCACGAAGTGGGCACTCGAGCTGATTGATCAAGGCATTTCATATGCCCCTCGGACGGCCATCAAGTCCAAAGTGCTGGCTGATTTCATTACAGAGTGGACCGAGATCCAAATGCTGCCAGCAGTCATCGACCAAGAATACTGGACAATGTACTTTGATGGATCGCTGATGAAGAAAGACGCTGGCATGGGGCTGGTCTTTGTTTTGCCTCTTGGGGTACGCATGAGGTACATGGTTCGCATCCATTTCCCCTCCTCCAACAATATGGCTGAGTATGAGGCACTCATCAACGGCCTACGCATCGCCATCGAGTTGGGTATCCGATGGCTTGATGTCCGGAGCGACTCCTAGCTGGTCATCAACCAAGTCATGAAGGAATCAAGCTACCACAACACCAAGATGAGTACGTATTGCCAAGATGTCCGTCAGCTAGAGGACAAGTTCGATGGTCTCAAGCTCAATCACATCCTGAGACGTCTCAACGAGGCGGCCGATGCGCTAGCAAAAACAACGTTCGGCCGAGAGCCGGTGTCAACGGGTGTCTTCGCCAGCGATTAGTACAAGCCCTCGGTTCGCTACGAGGAGCTAGAACAGACTGGTGATGGGCCACCTGCCTCGGGCTCGGGGGACGAGGATCCAACAACAGAGCCCTACCCTTAGACCGACTAGAGGATGCCTTACCTCGACTACCTCCTCCGTGAGGCGCTGTCGACAGACAAAATAGAGGCTCGGTGGCTCGCGCGTTATGCCAAGTCCTTTGTCGTTATTGAGGGCCAGCTCTACAGCCGAAGCCACACCGGGATCCTACATCACTGCATCCCCATCAAACAAGGGAAGCAGTTGCTGAGTGATATCCATGGTGGGGTCTACGGGCACCATGCCATGCCTAGGACCCTGGCCAGAAATTCATTTCGATAAGGCTTCTATTGACCGCCGCAGTAGCCGACGCTGAACAGATTGTGCGCACCTATGAAGGGTGTCAATACTACGCTCGGCAGACCCACCTGCCGTCCCAAGCACTCCAAACGATCCCCATCACGTGGTCATTCATGGTCTGGTGGCTCGATCTATTCAGACCTCTCAAGAGGGCGCCCGGCGGATATACGCACTTGCTTATCGCCGTAGACAAGTTTAGAAAGTGGATAGAGGCTCAACCGATCTCCGCGACCAAGTTCGAGCAAGCCATGTTGTTCTTCCTTGACATCGTCCATCACTTTGGGGTCCCAAACTCCATTATCACGGACAATGGTACGTAATTCACTGAGAAGAAGTTCCTCCGATTCTACGATGAATACCACATCTGCATCGATTGGGCCACCGTGGCGCAACCCCGCACGAACGGGCAGGTCGAGCGCGTGAACGACATGGTCCTCCAAGGCCTCAAACCTAAGATCTTCAACCGATTGAACAAGTTTGGCAAATGATGGGTCGTGGACCTTTCCACGGTGCTCTAGATCCCGAGGATGACCCCCAACCGAGCCACCGGCTACACTCCATTCTTCATGATCTATGGTTCTAAGGCTATCCTCCCGATCGACCTCGATTATGGAGCGCTGAGGGTCAGGGCGTATGACGAACAGGGAGCTAAGGCATCCCTCGAGGATGCCATGGACTAGCTAGATGAAGCGTGTGACGTTGCCCTCCTCCGCTCGACCAAGTACCAGCAAGCGTTGTGCCGGTACCACAATTGTTGAGTGCGGGGTCAGGCCTTCAACGTCGGGGACCTGGTGCTCTGCCTTGTCCAGAGCACCTGCACAAACGATGGCTCCGACTATGTCACCTCGTCCATGGGCGCCCCGGACGCGCCCTCCTCCGCCTGCTCTCCCATGGACACAGCCATCGGCTGTGCCTCCCCGGTTGACACCGCGGCCACCCTAACGCCACTCACGCTCGGCACCAACGTGGCCCCAGCAGGCTCCTGGCATGTTTGCCGAAGGAGGATCTTTTTTAGAGCGAGCCACAGGAGAGTCCCACGTCCTCCGACGCTGTAAGGGACATGGCGGCCAGTTCGCGACAAAAATCCGTCAAGACAAAAGGACAAAAAAACTCTTGACTCACCCTGATGCCATCATGCAAGGATGTTTTGG
The DNA here is from genome assembly GCA_904845875.1 of Miscanthus lutarioriparius. Taxonomy (NCBI): domain Eukaryota; kingdom Viridiplantae; phylum Streptophyta; class Magnoliopsida; order Poales; family Poaceae; genus Miscanthus; species Miscanthus lutarioriparius. The sequence goes on from CAJGYO010000002.1 coordinate 119,227,932, forward strand.
GGCCAGCTTACCCGACCCCGGTTGCTCCTCGTCAGCATGTTGCCGCTTCAAGCCCTCCCTTGCCTCGGAGGGCTCGAACAAATCAGAATGGACGCCTCCGGCCGACTACGAAGACACCGCCGAGGGCTCGGACGGAGCGGAGTGACCCATTTCCGCTAGCATCGGAGCCACCATCGAAGGCCCAGATAAGGCAAGGCGGTCTGATTCTGCCAGCTCCGAGGCCGCCATCAAAGGTTCGGACAGGGCGGGGCAGTTTGATTCCACCGGCTCCGGGGGTGTGTCCTTCCCCTCCTGCCCCGTGGCATGCCACAGGAAGGGCCCCACCTATGGCGAAGGCAGGTCCTCGTCCCCGGCGGCCAGAACATCCCACGGGATGGGTGACATGGAGCCGTCATCCTCCTCCTCCTCCTCCTCTTCTTCCTCCTCTTCTTCCGACGAACATTGACGCCGCTTCCCTCGCTACAGCTTCGCTCGCTGCTTCAATCGATGTTTCTTCTCCTCGTCATCATTCTTCTTCCTTTGTTCATCCACGGCATGGTTCGCTGCCCTCATGGCCTCGTGCTCTAACAGCGGTGCGATTGAGTCCCGGAAGACTAACCACGCCGATAGCTCAATGAAGCCCACGTCCGGCCGCATCACAGGATGCCCTAGGATCGAAAACATAGCGTCGGCCTCCCCTATGACCTTCTTGATGCGCTGTGCAACCTCGCTATCATGGAGTAGCCCTTGGGCAAGCATCGTCCCGACGAGCTGCATGTCGGGCGTCATCCCGTATAGCGGGACGACGCACGCCATCAGGGGCGCCACCCTTCTTGTGTGATACCCCCCGATGATGTCGGACCCGTGGAGGCCGTGGGTCTTCAGGAACACGATGGCCTCGAGGAGGTCGCACATCCTCTTTTTCTCCTTGACGGGTGGCCCCCACGGCCATGACGGCGGAACCTCTTCGATCAGACGCCCGGAGGGTGTAGTAGGGTCGTCCGTCAGGTAGAACCAATGCAAGTGCCACCCCTTGTTGGATCTAGAGAGCTGGCAGGGCATGTACTCGGCCACCCGCTGCCCCCGAAGGTGGATGCCCATGCATCCCATCAGCACCGGGGTCTCCCGCCCTCTCTTCTTCTTCTTGATCAAGGAGATGGAGAAGAAATATCTCCACAACTCGAAGTGGGGCTCGATCCCCAGGTACCCTCGCACATCGCGATGAAGGCCACGATGTGCTGGATCCCATTGGGGTTCAAGTGCTATAGCTCGATCTAATAGTGGTGTAGTAGACTCTAGAAGAACGAGTGGGGAGGAACCGTGAGTCCGCACTCATGGAAGGGCGCAAAGGAGATGACATAGCTGTCGGGCGGCGCCGACACATCCTCATGGCCGAGCACGAGCCACTCCGCCGCATCGGTCCTCCCACGGAGAAGACCACGCTTGACGAGTTCCTCCATGCGCGCATGGGTAACATTAGAGCGGTACCACAAATCCATGGAGGATGAAGGCGGCTGCAGAAAAGCAAAGGCAGTGATGGAGAAGCGAAAGCCATAGATCTAGGGCTCCAGCGTCGGATTAGCAAGCACGGTAGATCCGAACGGCGCCGGCGGAGAAACAAAGAAGGTAAGGCTGTGGTTTTGGTGTGCGGAAACATAAAGGAGGAGGCCGCTATTTATAGGATGGAGCGGGGCGAGAAGGCAAACCGTTCGCCTAGATTCATGCGCTCGCTGCGCTGCGTCACGTCACCTCCCTCCGAAGATCTTACGCACGCTATCTCTGGCCGTGCCTTCAAAGAACACACCGGATGACGGTTCGCCTGGCCGATGGGCCAAGAACCATCGCAGGTAAGGAGGATACAAAGCTAAAAACGCTCCTACGACCCATTCTGGCCCAGGAGTTCAAAGGTTGGTCCTCCAATGGGTTCACAGCCGCTCTGGGGCTCCCTTAGAGTGAGGGGTGGAAAGGGATGGACCCACTAGCAGCCAGTAGCTGGTTGCACGAGCTCGCGGGCATCCCGGCCCATGTTTGAGTCTTGGTCGGTTCCCAGTCCATGGCTCAGCCCCTCTGTTTATCGAAAAAATGCTTGAGGGATGACGATCATATAGACGAGCCAACCCTCGACCGGACCCCTGCTACGCGCGGGGGGCTCGAGGGAAGTTGGACTTGCAAGAAGACCGAACACGCGGTCGCAGTACGACGGCGGACCGATCGGATCCTAGGGGACTGGAATCAAGAACAATCTTTTCGACATCCCGAATCCTACGGTTACATGCCCCAAGAAGACCGATCGCGACAAAAGAGAATCGCCATCCCACCAGGACACGCCGCAAGCTACAAAAAGAAGGCCAAGGCCCTCAGAGTCCGCCTGTCTAGAAAAGCCTCAAAAGGAGTATTCTACTCCTTCGCAGGCTCGGGGGCTACTGTCGGGTATCATTATTAGGGATACCCAAAGCAAGAAGGTTAGCGCCCATGCTGACTCCTCCGGATGGCTCGAGACGTTTTAAAAGGTCTCGAGCGACCCCAAGGCCACGGGCTCCGTCTCGCCCAAGGTCGCGGGTTCTGTCTCGCCCGACCCCTCGGGTGCGGGCTCCGTCTTGCCCGACCCCAAGGCCGCAGGCTCCGTCTCGCCCGACCCCTTGGGTTCGTGCTCCGTCTCTCTCGACCCTAAGGTCACGAGCTCTGTCTCACCTGACCCCTTGGGTTCATGCTTCGTCTCGCCCGACCCCAAGGCCGTGGGCTCCGTCTCGCCCGACCCCTTGGTTCGTGCTCCGTCTCGCCTGACCCCAAGGCCGCGGGCTCCGTCTCGTCCGACCCCTTGGTTCGTGCTCCGTCTCGCCTGACCCCAAGGCCGTGGGCTCCCTCTTGTCCGACCCCAAGGACGCGGGTTCCATCTCGTTCGACGGGGACCCATACCACCACCAACCACTCCATGTCCAAGCGTATGGGCCTGGGTCAAAACTCTGACACCAGGAAAGAGGTTGGCACGCCTCGATATAACCCATGGCCATGACAGGCCATACCTGGTGATTCACATCAAGAACAGTGTCGGGCGTGCCGGTACTGTTCTGTCTAATCCTCGTACGGACGCTGACAGGCGCGTCAGTTCACCACGACGTCTGCCGGGACATAGTGGAATGCCATGACCGACAGATGACGCCTGCGCATGGCGCCAATGATGAACAGGGCCGCGACGTGGAACCGTACCTGTTGACATCTACAGGATCGACGGGACCCGTATGAAAGAGAAGAAGGACCCAGCAATCCTGGAAGCCTTCTTCTCTCTCTTCTCTCTCGTTCTTCTCCTTTTTCTTCACTGTAACCCACGCTTTCCCTTTACCTATAAAAGGGGAAGTAGGACGCCCCATGAAAGGGGGTCGGACCACGAGATAAAAACACAAAAGCACGACATGAGCACACGGCTGAACGACAATCGAGCTCTCAGCACCCGTTCACTCTTTCCACCAGAGACTTGGGATCCTTTTTCTCTCTCGCCTGTTTGTAACCCCTACTGCAAACCAAGTGCCGGTAACACGAGCAGTAGCAAACTGGACGTAGGGACGTTCCGCCCGAACCAGTATAAACCCTTGTGTCCTTTGAGCACACCATCCGAGCCAGACGCCAAATACAAATTTACTCGGAGGTGGTCCGAAAACACCGACACAACCGTAATTAAGTCATGTTTCACTGTTTGATTGGTGCTTATACCAAAGAATTAATACTAATAAGAGGTAAAAAAGTTAGTATAACTTATGATATCACTATAAATATTGCTAAATCAATGACTTTTCCAATAGTCCTATAAAAATATTGCTAAATCAATGAGTTTTCAAGTTGTTAAAAAATAACGTATTTATTGGCTTTCTTCAACCATTTTCAACGTCCAGTTCCTAAAAACTAGAAGGTAGTTTTGTATTGGAAGCCCTATACTATTTTTAAATCACTTAGCCACTTCATACTTTTTTTCTCTTATATATTTGCATCGAGAATATGTCCTTTCTCCTTATTCTTATTCACGTCCTTCCACACCAAATCACTCACACACATATGGATTGAGATAGATACATGTACATTCAAACAAGACCTTAAGGTATGTTTAGAAATTGAAATGTATAATATTTTTTTATTCATATGCTTTCTTTTGAAATTGAATTCATTTCCATAGAATCGCTATAGAATTCCTGTGAAATTCTTGGATTGTAAACAGATCTAAAATGATGATAACAAGACGTTGGATACATGCACATGAACATGTGTCGTGAACTCACCGTGGATGCCCATAATTGCTTCATGGAATTGTACTCACTAATTTTTTTCATCTAAAATAGCCATACACGTATTCTAGCGTATATATATATTTTTTTAAATGCTACGTATCATTCGTCCGTCAAAATTACGAGACAGTCTACGACGGAGAGAATTAAATCCGGGTCCATGCAACAGCATCGCTGTCTTTTTCTTCTGCCGTTACCTCCAGGCTCCAGCGTGCGCGCTCTCTCCCCCTCTCCGTCGGCGACGACTACGCCAGGTCTTCTTCCTCGCTGCCGCCTACGCCAGGTGCCCAAGTTTTCTTAGGACCCTTCGCCGACGACGAGCGCCACCAGGTAGGCCTGACCCCTTGGTCTTCCCTTCCTGCATCGCGGCACCGAGCACCCAAACCCTAACTTCCTATTTTGTATTCGGATCTGGTCTAATTACATATGCATGTATCATTCCTACTAACTTCGATTGCTTTGCAAAAATTATCGGCTGTACATGTGTACACCCATGCGCCCCGCCCGGCCGCCCCTGTCCCGATGGAATTCGATTAGTTTCCGTCAGTATCACGTTCTTCTAGAGTTTGGCGTAAAGCTTCAAAAAATAATATTGTGGGAGTTTAGAAATCCCCCCTTGATTGAGCTATCAGGATTTTTTTTCCAAGACTTGTTTCTGCAGATTAAAAGGTTTAGGATACCAGAAGGTTATAACTTTCATCCTGAAACTGTCAGTTGTGCATCTAGAAGATAATCTCGATGTCAAAATAAACTTTTGAAATGTTGTTGCTGGAGTTGTCGTTTTTATTCAGAACTAACTGGGGAACCAGTGGCGGAGCTTGACCATAGGATTTGGGGGGAGCTTGTCTATATAATTGAGGATTAGACACTAATAAACAATACAAAATCACTGTTTAGACAGTGGAGATCACATTGAGCAGGGGTGGCTATGGCCCAGATTGGTCTTAACCAACCTCCAGCCCTGTGGGGAACCTTTATTGTTATTATATTTGTTGGTTTATGGCTTGATTCCAGTTTAAGTCCATTGGAATTTTGCTCTTCCCCTAGACATGGACCTTTTTGTGGCTTTCATTATGCTGAGTAGAAAAATTGGATGCCCTTTCTAGTTATATAATTTCCTACTTGTTGGATGTTGGTTTTCACTACTATCAGTATTTCCAGTCATTTTTATTTCTAGCAGTGTTTGTGATTGTGTATTCTTTGGCAATTGCAGCTTGGTTCACCCCCAACAAATTACAAAATGTCAGCTAACGTTGGTGAATCAACCAGCGGTGGCAGCAGCAGCGATGCAGCTGGGGGGAGCTTTGAGTGCAACATATGCTTTGAGCTGCCTCAAGAGCCAATAGTGACTCTTTGCGGCCACCTCTTCTGCTGGCCATGCCTTTACCGGTGGCTGCACGTCCATGCACATTCGCCAGAGTGCCCAGTGTGCAAGGCCCTTGTGGAGGAGGACAAGCTTGTACCCCTTTATGGACGTGGCAAGGATCGTATTGACCCAAGGTCAAAGAACATGCCCGAGGGTGAGATCCCTCACCGCCCAACTGGCCAGAGGCCTGCCACAGCCCCCCAGGCCGATGCTAACAACTTTGCCAATGCCAATGCAAATGCGAATCCATGGTTCATGGGCACAGGAGTCCCTTTGGCAAATGCACGGTGGGGGAATTATGCATTCTCAGCTGCTTTCGGGGGACTATTCCCTATGCTTAGCTTCCAAGTTCATGGGTTTCCAGATGCTGCTGCTTATGCGCAACCTGATGGGTTCCACTATGGGTATGGCCATGGGCATGGATTCCATGGCGGCCATATGGGACATGCCCATGGTGTCCACCGACAAGCACCATTGGGCCAACAGCAGCAGGCGGATATCTACCTGAAGGCCCTGCTCTTCATGATTGGAATTCTAGTGATTGCAAGCCTCCTCGCGTTTTAAACTTGTTGGCAACACACCTACCAGGAAGCCTGCTCGTCATGGTTGGAACTTGGAATTCTGGGAATGCAATCCTCCTGGCATTTCAAAGTCGTTGATAGCTTGACATTGTGATGGCATATTGGCCTATGAATTGCCAGAATTTCAGTGTTGGGTCTGTACTATAGCTTGGTGCTGAATGTTGCATAAGTTATTACTGTATTTGCATGAAGTGTCCATAGAATATGTATTTACGTCTAGATAAGTATCTGCGTTTTACAACACCTTATAGAGTGTAAGGAGGAACATGGTGCAATTGTTGCTGTTTAGTTTTGATGGTTTTTAACTCTTTGGATGTGAACGTGATGTACAATTTAGGCCTTGTTTAGACGTAAGGCAAATATATATACACCTGTAAAGTGTTTACATTTGTAATGTGCACAAGAAAACCAGTCAATAATTATCCGCTTGTAAAATATTGTTTGGAAACACAGTACTATCAGGCAGTGCAGTCGCAGTGCTCCTGAGTCTTGAGCTAAAAAGGAAATCCATGCATGGTTCTAAGGGATAGTTCCAAATGTTTCAGAGAGTGAACTAAAAAGGAAATCCATGTATGGTTCTAAGGGATAGTTCCAAATGTTTCAGAGTGAAGAATAAGGCAAGGGAAATATAAAGAGATATTTACCTTATGGCCCAGGAAAAAAATGCATTTTTCTTGTATGGCTCGATTTTTTTTTTGAACTTACCTGTATAGCTCCAAAACGAAATTTTCTTCCTCTTCCATCCGTTTTTTTGCACTTGACGGTGTTAAGTAAGTGTAAAATGACTATTTTATCCCTGGTGAAAAAATAAAATGCAGAGTTTCGTTTGTCCGTTGTACATTTAGAGTAATATTACGCAAATAATTTCACATATAACAGTATATAATTAGACACATAATAATCCAGTATACAAATACATTGCAATGTATTTTTTCGCTAGGGGTAAAATGGTCATTTTACCCTTGACTTAACATCGTTAAGTGCAAAAAACGGACGGAAGGCCCTAGAAGGAACAAAATTTCGTTTTAGGGCCATACATGTAAGTTCAAAAAAAAAATCAGGCCATATAAGGAAGATGCATTTTTTCAAGGGCCATACAGGTAAATATCTCAAATATAAATATGAGGCATTTGCAACCTTTCAGTGTCATCACAAGTTCAGAACAACAAACTGAAAAATAAAATAAAAAGGTAAACAGTTATTGATTGCCCTCCATATATTTCATAGCTCTGAAGAGATACTAGTTCCAAATGTTGAGTGATGAGTAATAGAATCAGAAATGCAAATCCAACAAATGGAGATTTGAATTAGCATCATCCTAGAAACTTGACACATGCTCAGTTACAAGGACATAATTAAAGTTTGTAATCGATTCATCAATGGTATTAAACTGAAACATATTGTCTATCGATGATCACTTCAGCTAGTAGTGTGTCACTTTGTACTACTAAATACATACTTCAGCCTTTCAAGATCTTGACATGGTTTCATGTTTGCTGCCGCTAACCTGCAATAGTGCAATGTAGAGTGATAAGATTGTGTGAGAAGCATTCTTACCAACTACCAAGAAATAATAATCACTTTTTACCATGGTACCATGAATGAAATCTAAAAGATTGCTTGATTTGCTATTGTGTACACCTGGGTTATTCTCTCATGACTAAATGTGCCATAATTAAGAGAGATTAAGATATTGTAGTACATAGACAAGAGACTGCTTCCATTCTAGAACATGCAAATGATGTGCCTGTCGATAATTAGTGAAAATACAGGTCCAAAAAATATGCAAGGTATCAACTGGTCTTTAGATCTAGACAATGAAATTGACAGCAAACAACATAATGAAAAAATATAACACAAAAGGCAAACATTATTGTACTGCAAGGTGTTAACTGCACATAAATTCAGATTTGGATCCCTGTCAGATGATTTGGCCCGTCTAACTCTGCTGGACGGTGTGGACGCGCTCCACGCTTCGTATATGCTCGATGTGGCCCCTTTTCCTTTTTTTTTCCGGCATGTGCGTGCCCATTGCACATTGTACCATCAGATATGCACGCACCAATGAGGAAGGTAGCTGCGTCGGTGCGCCAAACATCATCGAAACGTATGGTTGGATTCTTCAACTATGCAATTCAACCATCCGGAGACCTCTGTACCTATCTCTATGCAGCAGCTAGCCGCTGTTGAGAACTGCTGCTGCTGCTGCCGTCGTCTTCACTCTTCGGACAGGCAGCAGCTGTGCAGCCTTGGACCGGCGGCAGTAGCAGCTAGCAGAAGAAGGGCCCTCGAGGCTCGAGCTCCAGGCAAAGCATCTCGGCCTGGTGGACCGACGACGCAGTAGTGCCCGAATCAAATGTTTCCGGCGACACGTTGAGGTCCAACCCGACATGCACACCAAGCCAAGATGGCCAAAGGGCTGCATCACAATGTCAAATGGCCAGTTGAGTCTTGTATGAGAGAAGATGCCACCCACAGCGGAAATTTGAGTAATTTATCTATGAAAAAGGACTTTTGGGTTCAGTTCAGACATGATGCTCATGGCAGCAAAGACTACATTTTTCCTATGTTTTCCTTTTTTTCCCTAATAACTCGTAATTGGTATTGAGAAGTGAACGTTGCTTCAAGTGTCAGTTGCGAATTTACACTTTGCTGTTGCAGCGTTCTTCTTTCAAAGATGATCGTGTGAACTGTTTATAAAATCTTCCTCGCAAAGGGCAGATGATCAAGCATTCAATCAAGGAGAATTTAGCGTGTAACTTAACTGATACCAGCTGGATCACTACTACTCAGCATTTCAGAAATAAGATTATGGCCAGGTAGTACATGGTTACGGCACAAAAGTAGTATGGAATTAAGCACACACACACATCCATATAGGCTCAGCAATAAGGATAAGGTCTCGTTTCGTTTAGCACCGGCTTTAGGTTCTTACGAGGAGCCCTACCAAACAGACATCTAAAAAAAGCTCCTTGGAGCATGGAGGAGCCGGAGCCATTTTTTAGAGAGAAGCTAGAGCCGGTCACTCACAAACCTAATACAAATTATTATAAAACTGCAACTGAAGCCATTTTTGTCAAACGTTTTCCAATAGAGCTCTAGCTCCACTGGAGGAGCTGCTCTAAATCAAGAGCCAGGGCCGGAGCCCTACCAACAATCAGGCGAACCAGCATAAATAGTTGACCATGTCACCTTCACTGCAATAGGACAGAGCTCAAGCTTCATCGATTGTCTGTCACATCCATGTTGCTTTGCTTTAAAGGAAAGACAACGTTCAGCACGATTGTTATCCACCTTCAACTTAAAATCATCTCTGTTCTCATGGGGACAGCAACCACAAAACGCCGTAGAGACAACTGGTCAATAGTGCCTTGAAAAAGTTGGATTTCTTCGTACGCCCTAGCAATATTAACAAGGGAACCCAGAGCCCAGAGACAAACTCAAACCTCTCTGTGCGTCTGATATAACAACTTCTATTGTGGCCTTCACGGCATACTCGACAAATGCTAAAGATATGTCAACTGTGCCACAATTGCCATCAATGCGATGTTTGACTGGTTTACTAGGTGTTCGAAGGAAACAGGGCATAGCTCCATCAATCAGCTCCATATCATCTTCCTCCAACCCTCCATTCTTGATCCTTAGATCATACTCTATTAGAATAGGGGGATACATTTCGATACCTCTCTTCGGGCCTGTCATTTCAATGCTAGAACCCTGTAGAATTATTATTGTTGTTATTTAATAACTTTACAGATCAAAATACTCAAATTTCGATAACTAAATATCTCAAGCTTGATACTGTGTGTGACCAGTTTCCAACAAAAAAAATAAACTACTAAGTATTAACTGTAAGTAAACAAAATAATTGCAATTCTACAAAATGCTACATGAGAAAATCATTATGTTTAAACAAAACATAATAAGACTTGCTGTAAGAAATCTATAGTACAAGTTCAAAGTATGCATTCTGCACACAAAATTCACATCCTATCAAAAGCCATATAAATCTCAGCTTTATACAAGACACTTGGAGAATTGGTGTATTTCCATACACCAAACCATTGACATACTCACAAAAGATCCTATCAAGTTTATAGCAAATAACGATCCAAAACTGTCTTGCTTTATTACGTTTAAAGGTGATTACTGTACTCACTCAGTTGATCACGTACATGTCCAATCTTGGGTGCAACGAGCATTGGTGCAAGTACACAATGCATCATCTTACTGCAGCAGCCAAGTGGTATTACAAATCGTTGTGCAACAGCTGTGAGATCTTATATATATAAAAAGGGTAAATATTCACGCTATAAAAAGTACGCAGCATCTCAAGGGGAAGAAGGCCTTGGTGCAGCAGAAAGTGGCCAAGAGTTCAGAACGGTCAGAAGACTCGGGGAAGGTTTAGAGTCGCCTTCAGAGTATTCAGTTAGGGATATCGTGTCAGTTTGGGAGAGTTAGGAGTTTGAGTTAGCATGGTTTGGAGTCTTGAACAAGCACGTGTACACAGCCTGTATATATGACTGCTTGTAACCAGGAACGCAATTAATAGATTGAATCTATCTTCTCCTACCTGTTGTTGTTCCTGCCTCCACGGTGCGTCTGCCATCAAACCGCGCCGTTGAGGTCCCAGGCCACGTCCAACAACACCCATGATTACACTTTGCGCCAACCCCTTCCTCTAACCAGGCCCCATCATCCCACAGCAACTGCCTAAGCTTATATATGTTAAATGATCAATCTATCTATCATTAAAATACCGAAACCAAAGGTACAATTAACACAATATTCCATTCTCTATTCCATGTGCTCAGTCCACTATCCCAAGTTATATTATATGATCTGATGGAGATAGTAGTTGTAACAAGCGACAAAAGTATATGTAAGCTAAATCTCATTTCTTATATGCGTGTGATAGGATTGGGATTGCTACTGTAAGAAGAACAGCACACAACTAACTAAAAATGATTGCAGATAAGTATAGAAGTGCACCTGCTGCACGACGATGGGATCATCCCTGCTTTGGTTGAAAACATAGTTAAGCATCCAATCCCTTTCATCCCGTACTGCAACATATCCATATAACTGCATTGAACCATTGCTTACAGGAGCGTGGACTGCGTCAGCGACATAAATTGCAACATGTCCATAGGACTATGGAGATTGCATTGTTCAAAATAATAAGAGCAGTTTTCCGTTGGCTCTGAGAACATCATTGGCTCCAACAGAGCTTCACCAAAGATAACAAATTATATAACAACTGTTACTTCATACAGTAGATAAAATATTATATTTATACTATAAAAAGAGGGAACAATTATTTTTCCTACTTTATTTGTGATGAGTTGTAGATAACAACTGTCTAAAGAATATTGTCAATTAACTATCTGATAAAATTCTCCAAGCGGGCTGTGGAGGTCATTACCTCCCAAATGGTACACTTTTTCTGGTATAATAACGAGGAAAACATAGATATCATTTAGCAAACTTGCCATTGATGATTCATAAGAAAGAGTATGGTGGGCTAGGTATTCCAGATTTAAGGAATCTTAATTTGTGCATGTTAGCTTCTTGGATCTCTAGGTATCACTTGAGCAACCAGGGTTTATGGAAAACACCATCGATTTTGAACACAGAACCTTGAATCCAAATCTGTTCTGTTGTCCTGATATAGGTGCTTCTCCCTTTTGGGAAGGGGTCATTTGGACTTTTAATGCTGCTAAGTTGGGTTATAACTGGAATATAGGGGATGGTAAAATATAAGATTCTGGGAAGACCAATGGTTTGGTCACACTAGTCTTGCTATACAGTATCAATAGCTCCATAATATTTGTAACGACAAAAACTACTGAAGTTTGGGATGGGATTGATCTGAAGCTTACCTTCATGAGAACTGTGTCGAATGAGCTGATGCTTCTATGGTTTGATTTAGTCTCTATTGTAGAAAGTATAGAGCTTTCTGATGAGTGTGATGCTATTATTTGGTCCTTAAATGCAAATGGGCTGTATTCTGTCCAATCTCTTTATGATGTGTTCAGTTTTAGAGTTGTGATGCCTTTACGTACTCCTGCCCTTTGGAATATTAATATTCCACCAAGGGTACATGTTTTTCTTTGGTTGCTTACTAACAATAAACTGTTGACTTGAGATAACTTAGAAAAAAAGGAGGAAGGTGGAGGATGAACTTGGTATCTTCTGTTGTGAAAAAGAAAATATACATCACCTGTTTTTTTTTAATTGTTGTGTGGCCGTTGATGTTTGTAACATGGTCACTCAGATCGTGGGTCTGGATGTTGGAGCCGATTTTGAGTCGACTGTTCAGTTATGGCTTAGTCAAAAACGTTATGGAAGTGTTAATGTCTGTTTGTATTTCTGCCATTCTATGGTGCTTAGAGAAAACTCAGAATGGTTTGGTTTTTCAGGGTTTGGAATGGAGGGACGTGAGGATGGTACCAAGCCAAGCACCTAGGATATTGAGAAGATGGATAATTCTGTTCAAGAACCAAGAGCTAGTAGGCCTGGAGCGGTTGGCTGGAGCGGTGGAATTGAAGGCCTCGGAGTTTGCTCGATTGGATTGGAGGGAAGACGATGCAGGACCAAGTTTAAACTCCCTGGTGGGCATGGATCATAGGTGCACTCTGGAGAGGGACTGATCGGAAAGATGCCTCATTAGGACAGTCTTTTGAGAGTAGGGAAGGTGAGGGCTAGACCGGTTTTTACATCAATACTGATGTTGTGTTGAGTGTGGTGGAATATGCTTTAGGCAGGCATGCCATAGAATACGCGGAACCTGATCCAGACCGTATATGTTTTGTTTCAAGTTGAAATGAAGTAGGGGCAACCTATTCTCTAAAAAACTCAATGTATGCAACTATGCATTGGAAAATGCCAAATGTTTTGCAAAACCGTAGGTTGAATAAGTCTATGCCCTTGTGTGTTGTCTTAAACATGATTTTCCAAAAATTCAGAAAACATACCTAGGCTCATGTATAGCATACTCTAACTGAAATAGAGAAAATTATGCACATATAACTTTAAAACTTTACTAGAAAGTATATCAATTAACAACATAAACTGCCAAATGTCCTAGGAAAAAAGGTGAAGCATCTAGTACAAGCTGATATTGCCTGTCATTTGGATCAAATTTGGGGGTCCAAGTCCGAGGTGAAAGATCCCCAACCCCAGATTTGGACTCAATCTAACTTAGCCAAATGGTAGTGATTGTGGAGAAATCACACACTAGACTTGAACCGAGCCAATAGATTAATCATTAGAGAATATGGATAAAGAGAGAGAAAACTAAGAGAGATTTTTGCCATTGGACCACTTACTTTCATTACGGTTAGTAATATCAACATCTTCCCATTCTTTCTTAATAAGCCAATTTCTGTATATGGCACCATCACGGTGGCTGTTCTTTGGATAGTTTGAATCCAGGTACCACCAATTCTCGACCTTTTCTGTTGTCTTCTTCATTTTTTCTATATCCATGCATTTGGTCTCAATCTTTTCTGTATCCATGCATTTGGTCTCAATCTTTTTCTGTATCCGTGCATTTGAGCTCCATCTTTTCTGTATCCATGCATTTGGTAGTCGCGTAGGCCAACGGGATGGGCTTGTTGTTTCAGGGTCTGTAAAAGAACATAAAGGTCAATCTTAGCATCGGACTCAAGTAAAATGTATGCTATCACAGCATAACCTGTCGGGATCCAATAATGCGAAAATTGAAAATGATTTGCAAATTTCCAATCCTGATTCCAATTATAAATCAACTTTAAAACTCAACCAATATCAGTACCATTTTTCTAGGGCGTGACCAGTAAGCGTCGTCAAAAAGCGTTGCAAATATAGACAGAGTATAAAGTAGAAGATATTTATATTCCCTCCTGTAAAAGTTAACATAAAAACTTCTTGCAGGTCCCAATTAAGTTACCTAGGGACCAAGTGGTTACCAATAAGGACTCTCTCTAAGTATGCTCATACTGTATTTCCGAATAAGATTTTTTTTTTTTAAAGTTCCTCCGAATCCAGATCCAAAAATTCATCAAGAAATTTCAGCAAAAGGCACATGTTTGGAAGGAGAATAATAGACCTAATGGGACTCGAAACATCGGTCGTTTACAGATTTGACATTGGATCCATATTCATAGACACACATGGACCCACTTGTCATCCACCCGAGTGTCGATATAATCGAGGAGTCAATCTTTCGAGTGTCATTTTCGCAATTTTTTCACCTGTAAAGAAGATTCATGAGTGGAACATCTCGTCGCACAAGCCCAGGAGGCCACCAGCGAGGCGGCGCGGGGTTGATTCTGCAGTAGAGTCCACGAATCGATCGTGAGAGGTTTTGCATCTCAATCGCCTAACAAAGCAGTAGTAGTTTTCACGAAATTGCCTGGGGACTGGCCGGCGGCTATAACCTCGCGGATTCAGTGACTTTCCTAAGTCGCGCCGGAACTATCCCTGCACCATCCACCGTCGAAGCAAGATGGAAGGATTGCAGCCGTTTTCAGTCTGGGATTGCCTTCTCTCCCGCAAAGACAGGCCGGGAGCACCTTTCCTTTCGCGCGCAACAACGTCATGTGCGCCGCGCCGCTCCTGAGGAGAGGGAGGAGCCTGGCGCCGCGGCGGCTGGAGATGGCGCACAGGCCTCGTACGCCTCGGCCGCCATCCCCTCGCGCAGGAGCGCGACCACGACAGCGCGATGGTCGGGTCGGCCAGGGCGCCCGTCGGGACGCCGCGTCCCGGGTGAGCGCGCGCCGGCAGAGGAGTGTACGGGGGGGCGGCGACGCCGGTGGAACTTCGAGAACGGGAGGAAGGCGAGGGAGGGCCAGAGGGGAAAAGCACAGCGGAGGCTGCCTCAACGCGACCGGAGGAGATGGCGGAGAGCAGCATGTGCACATGGCGGTGGGGATGAAGCTGACGAGTGGGGCCCACATGGCGGTGAGAGGAGCTGCAAGACCCAGCTGTCAGAGAGGGAGAGAGAGGAGCAGGGCAGGGGCAGCTTCGTCTTTTCGCAACGCGCCTCTACGCTAGCCCTTGACCTGGCACGCCACGGCCCACGTGCACAAAAATGCTCAATTTTTTTATAAACTTGTAAGATTTCGTCAGGTCTTGTTTAGTTTTCTTCTCTAAAGTTTACTCTCTATCGCATCGGATGTTTGACACATGAATGGAGTATTAAATATAGACTAAAAAATAACTAATTACACGCGACTAATTTGCTAGACGAATTTTTTAATCCTAATTAATCCATGATTTGATAATGCGGTGCTACAGTAACATATGCTACTGACGGATTAATTAGGCTTAATAAATTCATCTCGCGGATTACTGAGAAGTTCTGTAATTTGTTTTATTACTACTATCCGAACACCCATATGCGACACCCCGACATGACACCCGGTGTGACATCTTTAAACTTTATTCCCTGGATTTAAACAACACCTTAGCAATTTGGCAGGAGGTCATGTCATTTGTCTCCTATTTTTTTTTTTGAAGTTAGATTATGTTTATCTACAGTTCTACACAAGACCTAGGTAAGGTAGTTTTCATATTCACAGAAATGAATCTGTGTGCTCGACACACTTCTTTCACACACACAAAAGGAAAAAAAAAGCCTCACTCACCTAATACATTCTACCTTTTCCCGAAAAGAATTATTAGCAACTTCTTGATGAAGAGTATGCCCATCTCTATCCCTTAACACCCATTCTAAAACCCGAAATACAGTTATTATAAATAATTACAAAACCAATTAAACCATATACTCCTTCTGTTTCTGAATAAATAATTTTTAAAGTTGTCTTAAATTAAACTTTTTATACTTTAACTAAATTTCTAGAAAAAGAAACATCGGAGTGTGTTCGGCTGGTACGAAAAACACGGTTCGTACTAAAAACAATGTTCGTACTTATTGTGAAAAAAAAATTGTTTCGGTTAAAAAAAAGCCGAATAAACCGGCGGCCTGTTGCTCAACCGAACACTTCCGAGGGGAGATTTGACTTGCATGATCTGAAACGACCAGAGCTGACAGGTAGGAGTACGAAAGAAGTTACAAGATGTCCGTGGGAGATTTGACTTGCATGATCTTTTCTGCATTAAAACAAAAGTGTCGGTTGATATTCTATTCTGAGCTGAGGCATACAATAAGTTTTATTGTCGCAATAACAATTAAAAAAAAGTAGTGTTTCTAAAAGAAGGCAGATGTCTGACATCTACTCACGACTGACGATGCTAGAGCAAGTTTAATTGACCCATGTCGGAGGGCATTATTATGCCAAGGCTTCACCACCAAAAGAACTGTTGACTTTGTTGAGCGTGTCAAAAATAAATCA
Source organism: Miscanthus lutarioriparius (assembly GCA_904845875.1). NCBI lineage: Eukaryota > Viridiplantae > Streptophyta > Magnoliopsida > Poales > Poaceae > Miscanthus > Miscanthus lutarioriparius. The sequence continues at coordinate 119,244,472 of CAJGYO010000002.1, forward strand.
GATATATGGCCTTTCACCGATAGAAACTCGATTGGTGTTGCTTTATTGTGAGAAGAAAATTATCTACCAATTTGGTGATAAGCCTGATCTGTTGTTCAATTGTTTGGAAGTCATCTCTAAATTCAAGATATGAAATACACTTAACCCTCCATTTTATACATGATCTACTTCACCAATTAAACCATATAACTTTCCAAAACCGCTCTATTTTACATATGGGCGGTTTTCAGATTTGCTAAAATTGTCTTAAATCAAACTTAGTTTTGAATTCTTTTTTTATTTATTTCAAATTTTTAAAAATCATAGAAAAATCATAAAATGAAAAATCTAGTTTATTGTACTCAAATGAGTAGAATCTACATACACCATATAATACGGTATACTTTAGTACAAATTTTTTTTTGTAGCTTTAGATTAATTGGAAAATCCAATTTTTTAGATTAATTTTTTCTGCAATTCAAAAACGTCGGTACTGTAGCAACCCATCGTTACTGTAGCAACTTCGCTGTACTGTAGCAACCACCGCTGAAAACCGCCGGGGGTAAAATAGACGGTTTTGGAAAGTTCTGTAGCTGAAATGAGGTAGTTTTATAGTTTGGGGTGAAGTAGACCAGGTATGAAAGGTGAGGGATTAAGTAGACTTTTTCCATTCAGTATACATATACCGTATGTACGTACCATTTTCGAGTGGACATGGATCAGAGCATATTAGAATCACTAGTGTTTGGTATCCGGTATCCCTGGCTTGTATATATATTTTCATCGATTCACTCCATGCTTAGCTTATGTATGTGAAACACAGCCATCTTTTACTGGTGGCCTAGAGTACAGGTTTTAGGGGCTGCTGCGGTAGCTAGAAGAACAGAGCACTCCGGAATGGGTATCAGCATCACACTCTCACTCCTTGCCTGCCGTTATAATCATTCATGGGGTGTTTGGAATTGTTCCACGTATTCTACTCCACCGTGGAACAGCTCTTTAGATGTTCTCACAACTCTATCATTTTTTCTCGAACAGAGTGCGTGGAGCTAAAACCATTTGACTAAAAATATAGAGCGGAGCTGAAAAACGTGGAACGGAGCAGTCCCAAATACCCCTAAGTGTCAAGCAAAATATGGGATGGTTTTGACGATTGAATATTTGTATCAGTAGCTAGAAAGAAGAGCTGCTCTTTTGCAGGCTGTGGAACCTTGACACGCTGTTGGTACTATATATTGTATAGATTCTAAAAGTTAACACTGAGGTATATAGTATAAATTTTAAGGATCTCTTTCGAACGTAGGAATTTCATGAGAATCAATTCATTCTCATAGGAAAAACAGGAAACAAAGAATTTCCTTCATTCCAAATGGAGGCTAAAAGTTTACGCTGAGGCCTAGTGCCAATTTGAGCTGCTGGTTCGTTCTCAGGCTGCAATCCCTTGGATCTAAAAATAGTGCGCGTTAGCCTTGTCCCTTGGATCTAGAAATAGTGCGCGTTTGCCTTTGAATTCTGGATCGTTGCATGCTGTTGATACTTTAGCCATCGCATATATATAATATACTAGGTTCGTGCTCGTACGTTGCTACGAGATAGTTAACATTTTATATAATATATATATACACCGGGATGGTGCTTAGTGCACTCACACTGCGCACGGCCAGCTTTGACCTTGCAGTTGCAGAGCTAGGTGACGATGAAGTGCATGAACCAGTGCTCTGAAAGGTGCACAGAACGAAAGAGATGCAATCGTAATTGGGCGACGGTGCAGGAGACCAGGAGTGCAGGACCCAGAACGGCACCGATCGACAAGGAACCATCAGAGGCTCGAAGAAATCCATCGCATCGCAGATTCGCAGGCAGAGAGCAAGCCCATCCCTTGTCGCGCTGTTTTCAGTTGAGAACCACGTCCACTCCACTCGACCAGTTGCGCTGACTTTGCCCGGCCGATGAGCGGACGGAGCCGAGAAAATAAACATGTGCTGCTCTGTCCATATATGATACGGCCACATCGGACTGGGGCGTCAACCCGACAAGACGCGCTGTGGCGACTTGCCGGACCGGCCGGCCGCCTTCGCCGGTTGGTTTGATTTATAAATCATATTTTTTTAATTAATAAATAATATTTTTCTCTCATAATAAATTAATTATTTTAGATAAGAAGACAAGCGAACAGGACTGCCGTCGAAAAGAAAAAAAGGCCCCGCCGCGTTCACGCTTCGGACAGCGAAACTGTCGAGAAGAGCGGGGCCGGTCAGCAGGGGATGGAGCCGGATGAGACGGGGACGGGGACTGGGGTCTGGGATTGGATCGGCAAGCAAGTTGCGGCGGAACGGAAAAGGAGGCGAAATAGAAGAAGCTTCATGGAATGGAAGGGCGCAACCCATTGTCAAGTGGTGGGGTGGGCAAATGATTAGTGGAGGCGCCACCGCTTCCGCCGGACCGGACTGACCCCTGCACGCCTGCGGAGGCATTCCACGGCTGTAGACTGAAGATGCCGATGCCGCTGGTGCCGTGGTGGTGCAGCGATACCCACTCTGATCTCGCGGCCTCTGGAAGCCCGGGACCGTAGCCGAATTTTCCAGCCCAAAACTATGGCCGTTAGTTTCGGTCGTCGACTAAACAATCATCAGTTTGACAGCACGCCATGTCAATCTGGTGGTCGACGAATCGCGATTGTCAAGTTACAACTAGTGTTTGACTGTCTGTGCAATGCTACGTAGCATGCTACAACAGCTTGGACGGGTGTTGGGTGCGTTGGTCCTAGTCCGCAGCGCTAGCTGTCTGTAACCCTGACCTGCTGAACGCAACGGCGGCTTCTCCAGAACTTAGGACGGTCGTTTTCGTGTGCTTCTCGTGTTCTCGGTCTGCAGCGGACTAGTACGTGTGCGTGTTGGATCAACTTTTTAGGCTGAAATCTAAGGGACGAACCAGAGCCACTGAGCCGCAATGCGGCTGCGGGCTTCAGACCTAACTAACAGTGGCAATGGCTGGCCTAAAGCCAGCAGCAGCCTGTTTACCCGTGGGAGACGGAGACCGACTGGCCTGCCCCGTCAATGTCCTGACGGAGTCGTACCCGCCCTTGGACCTTGGTCAGTCAGTCATGTACGCACGCACGCACGCATTGGACTCTCGGCAACACACCCCGTCGTGGGAGACAGGTGGTGCGGGGGATGCGACGCGAGCGCGCCACGGAGGATCACGGGAAAAAAAATTCTGTGGATACAGTATCGACCCACACTTGGTGCATACTGCCGTTGGATGGAGAACACGTAGACAACCTGCCGAGCACCACGTCATGACCCAACGGACGGAGTCTCCCAAACGCACATACAGCTGTCACAAATCCAGCGGCACTTGTGCTATTCGTTGGGCTTATAAAATGTACTTTTTCAGCTAATAAATAATATTTTTCTCTAGCAACAAATCAGCCAACAATACTTTCAGTCATGATTTATTAGTCAAACCGCAAGTATCCATCGAGGCTGCATGGATACCGTATCCATTGAATTTTTTTCCGGATCACGTGCCAAGTTTTGGCAAAGCTGCGGGACCCAAGAACCAGTTGGCAACTTGTATAAAATTTGGCATATTTCCCGGTTTGGTTCGTGAGCGCGGCGCCGGCGCGGATCAAGCAACATGGAATGGAAATGTATCCAGACGGTGCCGGCCGGTTGCGGATTGCCGGCCGCCGAGTTCCGGGTCCCCGGTTCGCCCGCTGCTTGCCCTTTTTCACGTTGAGCCAAACTAAAGAGCGTTGACAGTTGCCGCTGCCCTGCCACGTCCTGTTTAGTTCCCAAAATTTTCACCTCAAAGTGTTACATCAAATCTTACGGTATATGCATGGTTTACTAAATGTAGATGAAAAACAAAACTAATTGCACAGTTGGTGAGAAATCACGAGACAAAACTTTCAAGCATAATTAGTCCATAATTAGACATTAATTGCCAAATACAAACGAAAGTGCCACAGTAGCCAAAACCAAAAAATTTCGCCATCTAAACGCGCCCTAAACCAAACGATTTTTGCTATAGAGCTATCTGAACCCCTTTTTCCATTTTGTTTTTTATTCTATACCTTTTTTCCTCCAAATTATTAGGTATTAGCAAAAATGTCCGTGCATTGCAATGAGTTGTCCACATTCTCCACGGTGCTCTTGTTGTTCACTAACCTCCACGCTTACGTAATGCCTCCCGTGCTGGTATCTTACATAAGAAACTGCCTCGCCCTGTGCATGAGCTCACTGTGCAAGATGAGCGTGCCTGGTCTTGTGTTGTCAACATGGAGGCCGTTTCGCGTCGACACATTTGAATCTATCTTGGAATTGGACTCCTAGTGTGTTTAGACATGCGCTTCTCTAATTCGCCTGGACGTAGGAGGTCTAGAGATTTTTCTAACGATCGTGTCATGCATTTTAAGTTGTCTTGTGATAGGACTCTGCATGATGCTCTAATATTTTTTTCGTCCACCGCCCTTAGCTAACTCTGTGAAGGTAGAAACGGTCTTTTTTGTTTGTCTATAGCCCTCCTATTTTATATGATATTGGTTCTGGATAGCTAGCTATGATTCCAAGCTAAATAGGAACTTTATTATTATATAAGAAGGAAGAAGCAGAATCTGATTAGACCACGAAGTGGATTTTTGCATAATGTTGTTCACGCGTGACGGGGTACGGTGAGTTATGTTTGGAAATTTTCTGCATGCTGGTATTCGGACAAGTCACATGCACACGTTTGCATGTACGTGATCCTGATAGGAAAAATAGGAAAAGAAGCGTAAACAAAATACAATGACTGATGTTAGTTATTGTTTGATTTGATTAGCTTGATGCAGCAAATTGGTTTTATATATAGAGGTGTGCAAAACGAAGACAAAAAATCAAAAACCAAATCAGAAAACAACGGAAGAGAAAAAATCGGAACCAAATAGGACCGAGCAAGTAATAACGAAAGAGGAAACAAAGTCACGCAGATGGAAAAAAAAACGAAACCAAATTAGACACGTGTACGGAAAATGTCAACCAAATCGGATAAAAAACAAAGCAACCGAGGGACCCAAATCGACCAGAAACATAGCTACGCAGAGAGAACCGAAGCAAATAAGAGTAATGAGGGCAGATCCATATATATAGGTTGGACAAAAATCTAAAGTGGTCAGAAATTTTGCTTCTCTAGTATCAGGAATAGATATATTCTCCATCTCGCCCGTCAACTGTTTTACCATTGGCTCCGTCAAAACATCGTCTCGGCCAAACTGTGCCCCAAACGAAAATGTACAGTTCATGTTTTAGAGTGCCTCTTGCAGGTGCAGATGTGCAATGAGCCAAAGGTCGTATCCTGCTGAAGAACCAAAAAATGTCAGGAAGGAGAAGATATATCAAATATTGTGAACATGAATAGCAGATCAGCTGATCAGGTGCTGCCACAGCTAGGTTATTCTTTAGTTGACGCAGAACGCTCTCACAAGCATAACTACCATTTCCGAAGAAGAGAGAGAGGCTCGAACACTGGGACACCTCGATGGATTAAAGGTCCGTGATAGTTAGGTACTCTGATCGGCCATAGTTCTCCACAACTGCGGAGACTTTGACTTTGTTTATGCATTTTCTATCTACACATAATAAGGAGAGATACGAATGACTTGGACACTTGCATGGTGGCATGGTACAGCAGAGAGGTACATTGACCCTGTAGTAGTCTACGTGCAGGCAGGCTCACTACTACACAAATGATTTTGCAAGACGGTACCCTTTTATTAACGGAGGCGGTCACAAAATCCAACCGCCGTGGTTAATGCCTGCGATTAACGGAGGCGGACGCCTAAAGACAACCGCCTCCAAAAATAGCCTATTTTCGGAGGCGGTCATCTTCCATAAATACTGGTCCAGCTCAGGCCCAGGCAAAGTCCATTGTAACGGGTCATATATAAACAAGGGCTTAGGGTTTTCTTCGGTCATTCTCTCCTCACACGCAGACAGCCGAGGCGCCCATCACTCCTCTCCGTCTCCTTCCCTTTCGCGGTCTCGCCCGCGGCCCGCCCCTCCCTCTCCGTCTCCTTCCCTCTCGTGGCCTCGCCCGCCCCTCCCTCTTCGTCTTCTTCCTCCCACTCCCCCACTGGCGGCGGCGCGCGGGGCTCCTTCCCTCTCCCTCTCCTCTTCATCTCCCCCACAAGCGGCGGTGCCTCTCTCCTCTTCATCTCCCCCACAGGTGGCGGCGGGCCTCCCTCTCCCTGTCCCCCGCAGGCGGCGGCGCTCTCCCTCTCCCCGAGCGTGGATCTGGCCTTCCCCCACCACCGGCCAGCCGGAGCACCTCCACAACCGGCAGATTCGGCGACCCTCCCCCTTCTTCCTCGCCACCGAGCAAGGATCGGGTCGCGACGGCCCCTCGACGGTGGATCCAGTCGCGGTGGGGGCGGCGGATCGAGACGCGGCTGGGGCGGATCGGGTCACGGTGGCGGCGGATCGAGGCGTGATGGATCTGCCCCGTCCACCTCCGACGATGGCGGAGGGAGGAACAGCGGATTCGGTGGTGGATCGAGCAACCCCGGCTGCGGTGGCGTGCGGGGCGGGACCTTCTTCCCCGGCGGCACTGGCGAGCAGCTAGCGGCGGCGGCGGCGACGGCCCATGGATGGGCTTAGCGGGCCCGTGGATGGGCTCGGCAAGCATGTCCACGGGGTTTTCTCTTCTTCTTTTTTTGTGTGTTTGATTTCGCCGTTGCTTTGCCTGCCTCCAATAAATATTCTGTAGCAGTGGCTGTACTGTCCTACGAGTACACGTGAAAATGCTGCTGTACTTCAACTTAAACGCATTTACTAAGATATTTCCTACTCCTAGGTATCGTTTCCGACTTTTCCGTGAGATCTGGATGGTTTTCAAGGGAGCAAGCTGCTGCTGGCCTGCTGCATGCAGCATGCTTCTCTAGGTTCGCAGTCAAGATGCTCGTGTCATGTACCCTACGCTACGCTCATGTGCTCTCTTTGAGTCTCACTCTCTCAGCGTCTCGCCCCCTCCGGCTCTGCAGCATTGTGTCGGTGCATCTTTGCTTTGCTTGGGGACACTGGCTTACATTGGCGAGAGGCTTTTACCCCCCTTTGGATAGGCAAGGGAGAGTAATAATTCGTTTCCAAGTGTTGATTCTGTCGTAAAATATACGGACTCTATCATAGTAGGAAAGGAGAAGGAGAAACCCTGATCCTGGTCCGTTTGTACGTGGGCTCTTATTAAAACTCTTAAACATTGGTAGGACTATATATGTGGGAGCTCTATGTTGTAATGATCAATATTGAGAGAAATAAAGAATAGTCTCCCTATCTCTTGTGTTTATGTGTTCTATTTTCTTCCACTATGTGATCATAAGAGACGGAGAGGGGAAGGTCTTAACCGCTGGCAACATGTTTTATAACACGTTATCTGCACGACAAGCTCTACGTCAACATTGTTGTTGAAGCCGCCGCCGATCTTCGACGCGACGCTCGTACCGACGTCTCGCCGCGACTACTTCGACGACGTCGACATCCCCGACGTATGTTGGCGGAACGGATCTGCTACCTCTACATGCAACTAATCTACACTGCATCGACATGCACCGTTGCCGTCAAGCAGGCAGTTCTACGACTATGCCAAACGTTCTACACGGTATGTATCTACTAACCACTGCCATACACGGTATGTGAGGTAGATCAAATTGGCATCCTTACAAGGTATAAACAACAAATCACATCCTGCAGATTGATCTCATTCTTTGCACACCGAGATGTTTTTGTTTTGCCAATGCTCTCGCTCTTGAATCGCATCTACAGTATACAACGAATTTACATCTAGGGTTAAAATAAAAAAGAATTTATGCAATATGCTACACGTAGGAGTTCAGCATGCACACGGCAAGTAGTCTGATGGATGCAACCATCACATGTCATCTTCTTGATGCCATCGATATACGTTGCCCGCAGCCACGTACATCTGGACTACCTGCACATGCATGGATTAGCCCCAGTCGAAGTCTGTGCCACCATGGCATGGTGGTTTGCCACGCCGTCCATCAGAAATTGCAAGCGCGCCAGCACCGGCAGCATCCGGGTGTCACCACAAGCCAAGTCGTGCAGCCGTGTCCGGCATCACAGCGACTCGAACATGCGTGCAGCGGAACATGCATCCGTGACCGTGCTAGCTAGCTCATAACTATGGTGCACGATCGACTTAGACAAACATGCATGGCCTGCGTCGTCCATAGCCTCCCCACGCGTATGTGGCCTGTCGCTCCATATGCACTTGGCTGCCGCCTGCATGGTGATCTGTCACGCGGTTTTGATACCTTGTGGGTAGTAACTTGTATGTCGCAGCTATCCACGACAACATTGCCAAGGACAAGCACGCCTGGTTGAATCAGGCTAAAGGAGGGAATCTCTTAATAACAGATCAGGACTAAATAATTTAAGCATCGAATTAAGAAAAGGGGCTAGCTAATAGATCCGAAGTCTTATGATTAAGCTTCGAATTCTTGAAGAATTTAAGCATAAGTCATCTATTTCTGCATAATAGAATCTATGTTTCTTGTAAATGTGAATATGAATTTACAGTATTTTTACACACCACCCATTGGAACATTCAGTTTTTAAAGAAGTTTTTAACCCTAGACCCGTTGTTAATACATATTTACTATACCCTCTTATATTTTGAATTGAATATATAAGAGTTCATATACAACTTTGAATCTGCAGTTTAATTGTTGTTTTTGCCTAGCTTTATTTTTCCGAATTAAATAGCTGATTAATTCTGAAAATTTTCTACACTTTGAAATTAGTTTTGAAAAATGATAGTGCAATATCATTATGAATTATATACCATGTAATTGTAAGAATAAAAACTTGAATTATTAAACTAGAAAATGGTATAAGGTATATGGCCTCTCTAAATCCTACGTACCTTAGACTTATCACCTTTGAGAGGCTCATATTTGTTTTTGCTAGCATAATAAAATTTTGGGATGAATGAATGGTTGATATTAATTCTAAAATTTTGCATATACCATAATCCTGAAAAATGCTAGGATACTTCTAAGAGTATTTTGTATAACCATCCGCTATCTTTTTTGCACTTCGCCACTTCTCTACATATAGTAAACTCATACGCACATAATGATTCCGGTAATAATAATATATGCATACCTTCATGAAGAAGGAATATCCTGAACTTATCCTGAATGACATAATTATATAGCATGGTCATTTATTAAATCCTAGTATGATATTCTACTACACTGAAGTGGAGTGGACCTTAAGCATTATAGTTCAGGATATTACTCTCAAAGAATGAGTATGTGACCAAGCTAAATCCTAAAGGTCTTATGGGACTCGCTACATGAGAAATTCTAAAAGATATCCTATATTATGATGATTGCATAATGTTAGAAATATTAAAAATTGAATTTTCAAGCTTATATGACCATATGGATATAAATGCTACTCTATAAAACAATTCAATTAGCTTGAAACTTTGTGTTAAAAGTCATAGAAGACGAGATGATAAAGACGAATTTGTATAAATTCCACAAGAAATATTTCTTGAAATAGAAGATCAAGAGAATTGAAGTACTACAAGTATTTAATATCATCCAGAATTACTCAATATCAAGTAAAAATTGAGTCAGAATTTTTAGATAGCTCTATAAATCAGGATATGTGATTTGCATATATTATACTCCTAGAAGGATCGAGCAAGCATGAAGCTGCTAAATGTCAAGCATTGAAGCTAAGACAAGTAAGAATAGATAGAAATTAGAACATTTAAAGTTTCTCTTGAAGAAGAACTTAAATCATGTGCTTATAGATTTGTTGCTTTTGAAATTTATATCCTGAAGTATTGATAGTAGTGGTGGTGGTGCTTTAAGTTTTAATTCCTGTTGAATTAAGTGAATTATGTAAACTCGTAGAAGGGTTAATGGTTACTTTATTAGCTTGAAGACTAATATGAAGTTTTTAGTTGCAATTTTTACTGACAGTAATATATGTTAATCTTGCATGGAATGAATTAGATTTATATATTTTACATATAAACAATTGCCTATTGCCTATCTAAATAAATTTTACTTTAATTTTATCCACAAAGAAGCCTTAATTAACCATGAAGGTTATATAGTTCTTTGTGCACTACTAACATGTAGGTAGAAAGAAAACTAAATTTCTAGAGGCACATGAACAATTTGACTATACTAGCATATTAACTGATCTTAGAAGGATCAACTTAGTCAAGAAATATTATAATCCATAAGCTAAGTATTTAATACTTCGGCCCAGAAACTAGAAGTTTAAAACCTACCCTGAATATGTTGTTGTACACTGAATGATACACTTGATATGTGAATTTCATGCCAGAACGAATGAATACCAGAAGCATAATTGGATTCTATGGAACATTAGATATAATTATTCATAGATGGTGCATGTAGCATATTACTATTTGAAGGAACTATGACATGAAAAGGGGGAGGAATTTTGGGTAAAGTCATAAGAAAATGATAAGAAAATATGGGTGATATATATTTAATAGGCATAGCCTTTCTAAATCTATCTTTAAGTGCATGTATCAGGACTTGAAGTCCTAACCCCGCGTCCCTTCCGATCGAGTTAACTTTCTTTACATTGCACTAATTGCGAGCAAGCTTGTAGCTTTGTATTTTATTGTTATCTATTACGTTGGATTGAATACCAACATTCCACATTACACATGAATGTGTATCACTATGTTATGCTCTCGTCGAGTTGCACTATCTCCACTCCTGTATAAATACTAGTATAGCAGATACATTTGTAGCTAATAGCTACCTTTGCACTTCCCTCATAATTACAATGGCTAGCTAGTATGTTATGTCTATATAGTTCTCGTTGAACTAAGGAATATTTTGCTTTAAATTGCATCACATGCATAAGCAATAGATTGGTCTAGAGCCAAGAAGCATAAGATCAGGGGAAGTTGGTTAATCTAAAAGGGCCAATCTAAAATTGGCTAAATGGAGAAGTGACCCACTTGAATAGACTGATTTATAGTGGAAATTGAGTTAATAGATAAAACACTTAACGATGATTTGGGATTTTTGAAGAAAAGGCATTTGGTTAGAAAATTATAGAAGAAATTCCATATAATTTTGAATGTTGCGTATTTATACATTTTAAGTATATGATCCATTTTTTTAATTATGTATGAGTAATTGGATTATTTTTTGGCTAAACAATGAAGAAGCTAGATAATGAAATAGTTTTTTAAACTATGATATGTGCAAATCAGGGGGAAAACATCCCTGAGTTTGTAGGAATGCTAAACATTTTTAAGTCCACTTTATGTATTCTAGTTCGCTGCATTTAATGTATACTAACCCTGTGTTTAAATAAGTGTGTGAATATTTTTCATAAAATTTTATCATAGGATATATGAATGGGCCTTCGCTTGTAGTTGTAGACGCATGAATTTGATTATTTTAAGCCCATCATAGGAGATATCTTTTGAAGTATGCTATTAAAGATCTAATATTGGCATTAGGGGGAAGAGAAAGCCTATTTTGAATGTCAAATATTATTTCCACATAAGGAAAATGATCTAAAGAAAATATTCCTCGGAACTTGAAGCAGGAACAATATCACGCACTAAATCAAACAATAGTTTGACTAATGCTCTTATGAAGCATGAAGCGGAGCATATGATAGATATTTTTAAAAAATGAGAGGAGTAACTTGAAGTTATAAACCAAAAATTGTGTTTACTAATAGTAAACTAAATATTATATACTATCAAGCTAAAATCTATAGAGACGCTTGTGGATTCTAGTTTAATGTATATTTATCAAATGAAATAAGAATAAACTCCTCCATTCTCATAAAGAGAACACCTTATGAAGAAAGTTAGGCACCTCATGAAGAGGATTATCATGAAGATAAAATCCAACACACTAAACGCGCACATCATTAGTGTTGGGTATGCAGAACAACAAATCATCTCTTGTTTGGTAAATAACAAAGAGACAGAATAATATCATATTCTGAGAATATTGAGAGAAAATAATAGTTGTCGACAACTCTGCGTTTATAATTGCAAATGTTTCTCTTATGAGAACCCAGATCCGAAAAACAAAGTCCATGGCAAAGTCGCCTATAGTGATTATATCGGGTCAATGGAGAATGCAATTGAGGTTGAATCTCCTACTAAGAAGAAATAAATGTTCTGCTATATCTCTGGCAAATGAATTGAATGATTATGTAATATGGAATTAATAAGTGGATTATGAAAATCCATATAATTCCTGAAGAATATAAATCACAACATATGAAAATTAAATCTCATAGAAGTACTAAGAAGTCTAAGATAGAATATATTCATGATGAATATTGAAGTCTCAAGAAGAGCATATCCTAGAAGGAATAGAATCATCGAATGACTTGATTGTGAATAACACTATTTCACTGTGTATATCACATAATAATCTCTCATGTAGTAGAGAATATATCTCATAGAAGAGAAATGTTATTCACAAAAAATAAGAAAGCCCTTTAAGGAGTTAATCCATGAAGGATTTACTAGTCGATTCTTAAATAAACACTGTTAATCCCTGAAGTGAATAGAGACCCGAGAGAAAGGAAATGAAGAATCTTAAACACCTTTAAGGTGTCATATAAACACTCAAAAAGTCCATATTGAAAGGCTAGCAATGAAATGATAATATCCTCTAAATACCATAGAAGTTATAAAAATAATGGTGACTTTGGCAATTGAATTATCCTCTAAATGCTAAATGCAAGACTAGATTCATTTAGTGGTACAATCAAAATCCTAAAGATTTATAGAACATATAATTTGAAAATCCACTAAGAAAGAATTATAAGTACTCAAACTCTAGTATAAGTTTGATGCACTATCTACAAGATATTGAATATTGTAACTTATTTACTCTCATAATCCTCTAAAAGGAATTATTAACTTGAAGGATAAAAATTATTTGTTTTGCACAACTAATAAGTGGTTATTATGTATGAAGCATATTGCTCTTGTTTTTTCCATATAATTCATAGAAGAATTATGAACCAACTTTTTAAAAGATATAGTATTGTGGTACTGCATACCATTAATTAAGCACGTATTTATGAAAAGTGTAGTTTGAACAATAAAGTTCAAAATTTGGCTTTATGAGAGGGAGCATATTTTTATTGACTCTGCCTTTAAGGTAAACCACTAGAATTATAAAGATCAAGTAGATCATATTTGCTAAAACACTGAAGTTTATGCGTAGATCGTGAAAATCAATATCTATCATGAAGAATAGAATATCCTGAAGAATACATGGCCAAGAAGGTTAAATATTATACTCTTTTTTTCTATGCGAGTTTTTCCTTGAAGGTTTCTCACACAAGGTTTTTAATGAGACAACATATGCAATGCAATTAACGAATGCGATGTACTCTTTTCTCCAAGAACCGTTTTTCTCACTGGGTTTTCGGATGGAGTTTTTAACGAGGCATGTGCATATCGTGGTAATCGCCAAAGGAAGAGTGTTGTAAAACATACGAACTCTATCCTAGTAGAAAAGGAGAAGGAGGAATCATGATCCTAGTCCGTTTGTATGTGGGCTCTTACCAAAACTCTTAAGCCTTGGCAGGACTATATATATATGAGAGCTCTATGTTGTAATGACCAATATTGAGAGAAATAAAGAATAGTCTCCCTATCTCTTGTGTCTATGTGTTCTATTTTCTTTCACTATGTGATCATGAGAGACGGAGAGGGAAAGGTCCTAACCGCTGGCAACATGTTTTATAACAGATTTTTGAAGGTAGAATAGTTTTCTTTTCCACCCCCCACACACACCCTAACCTTTTTTTTAAAGAAGTCCTCGTTGAGAGTCCTCCTCTAATCCAAGTAAGAACCGAGTTAAATCAAATTACCCTTAGAAGAGATGGTGTAAATTGCTCTAAATAAATTGAATGACTTCTCACACAACAATGCTAGGATTTCACCATTTGAGATGTCATTACTCCATTGTACATAATGTAATCATCTCTAGGTTTGTCCAAGTCAATGTATCCTAAGGTAGACCATATTTGTAGAAAATGAACAAGATTATTTTGTAATGTCAAAAGATCATCATTAGATCCATCTGATGTAACACATTTTTTACTTCTTTGATGTGGCGGATGCTAATGTTTCATGTATAAAATTAGTGAAACTTAGAATATTCGAATTCAAATAACAAAACCAAAAACACTCTATTTTTGGGACAACGGCAGTATCGCTCAGGCTAAATACACAACATTTCATTAGGCTCAGGCTAAATACACAAGGAATAGTTGAAGAGTGACATGTCAACTATGCATATACATGGAGTGGGAGTAACATTTTGTGTGCGTCACATAGACAGGAAATATGGTACTCTCTCTAATCAATAAGTGGTTTTTCATACATGATACATTATTATGGTCTCCAAAACACAATTAATTGATAAATTTCGTCATGGTATACTCTGTTATTGCAATATGTAGTAAGTATATGGCTATGAAACTAATTTTCGCTATAAATCAACCGCCTTGTTTCTAACACCCAAACTCAAAACAAAAACAATTTCTAATCCAAGTTTAAAAGCGTCGCTTCAAAATTCAATATTATGGTCCCGTTCGCGTGCCCTTAAACCCGGCTTAATCCGCTTATTTTTTCATCCGGAACAATGTTTTTCTCTCACGAATTCCTCCAGCATTCCTCCAAACCATCTAGATTCCTCCAGAATTCAGATAAGCGAACAGTCCCTATGTGTTGAGCAAATTACTCCTCGGACTGTACAAACATGACTAATTCAGAGTAAAACAAGGCTCCCTTTTTCAGAAAAAGGGCCTGTTTTAAATCAAGGTTATCATTTATTTGTGACTATTTTATCGCTTACTAGATTGCTGGAAACAGGTCGCAAAAGGAAGAAAGAGCCAGTGTGCGCGCCGACTCTCGCGGCTCATTCTTCGCGCAAAATTTCAGAGGTGGCGGCGCACTCACTGGCATCGGAAAATGTCGCGAGCGCCGAGCGGCAAGCCACGCCCGATCCGAGGCTGATTTTGAGATCACCACACCACACCGCACCACTCGATTCGTCTCGTGCGATGCGAGGAGCTCAAAAAAAGTCTCGCGGATTCAGTCTCGCTCGCAGAAGATGCTGCCGCGCAGTGCAGTGTAGGGTGCTGCAGCCTGTGCTCGGTGCTCCACGCCAGCGATCGCATCTCAAGCGTGCGCGGAGCACCGACATCGAGGCAGCTGCCGATCCAGCTGGAAGCCTGGAACTATGGTCCCATCTGGCATCTGGCGACATGCTGCCACGCGTCAGGTTCTTGAGAGGGCCCACAAGTCCAGAGGACGGAGACCCCACCTCACCTGATTCATGGAATCAGCCGACGACAATAAAATCCTGCATGTCATCATGTAGTACTACTTCCGAAAATCTGCGGTGTCCGGAGGCGGATTCTTCAAAATATACTGCTCCAATCACAAGTCTTGTTTACTCCGTAGTTTGTTGCGGCCTTGTCGGAGAAGGTTGATTTTGTTCGAATCCTTGATGGCTTCATGTCCTTTTTAAGCGCGTGTTTAGTTCAAAAAGAAGTTCCAAAAAAGTGCTACAGTATTCATCACATCGAATCTTGCGATACATGTATGGAGTATTAAATGTAGATGAAAAAAAATTAATTACACAGTTTGATGGGAAATTGCGAGACGGACGTTTTGAGCCTAATTAGTCCATGATTGAACACTATTTGTCAAATAAAAACGAAAGTGCTACAGTATCCAAATTCCAACTTTCCCTCCAACTAAACACAGCCTGTGTTTCATTTCCGGAGATGCTAACCATCAACTGGTTGTTTTAGACCTCCAAAACAAACGGATCATGTAGCCTGTTCGGCTGAGGCTGAAACGATCATTTACGATTATTATGAATTATTATCGCTAATTAGCTTGGTGTGAAAGAAAAATACTGTTCTTGCTAAAAATTTACGATTATTTATTAGCAAGCGACCAGACCGCTGGGCCCATGCAGACTCGACGGGCGCAATCGCCGGAACGACGTACGTACGTGCCTGGTGTCAGCACAAGTCCGATTTCTCTTTTACTTTCCTGCGTGTTTACAGTAGTCTGCGCGTACTATTCATGCTCTGATGGACGATGATGACGCTGGACCTGGACGAACGAAGAAGCTTCCGGGCGGCTGCAACGCGGACTCGCAGAGTGCCGTTACGATCGAGCACCGCATCGGCTTTATCCTGCAGCGGCACTACATGCACCGAGCAAGCACGTTTTTTTTATTTTGAAATTTGTGAAGAATTTGATATACTCAATCCATCCTAAATTATAAGATGTTTGATTTTTTTGACACCAAGTTTGACCACTCATTTTATTTAAAAAATTATGTAAAATATCACTTCTTTCGTCGTGGTTTGGTTTATTAATAAAAATTCTTCAAGAATGACTTAAATTTGACTATATTTGCACAAATTTTTTGAATAAGACAAGTGGTCAAACTTGGGGCCAAAAAAGTCAAACGTCTTACAATTTGGGATGGAGGGAGTATTTGACATGTATTTATTTGATATCTGCAATTCATAACAATAATTTGTAAGTTTGGCTTATATTTATCTGAGATCTGTAATTATTCTCAAATTACGTCACTCTATCCAATAAATTATACTGAAGAAATCAGTATAAATATAGTAATAAGTCGGTGTAAATATAGCTATAAGACAATATAAGTGCATGTTCAAAAATCTAGTTATTGAGAGGGACCAAAACAACCCGTTGTTAGGTAGACAGACTCTTCATTTCACTACCATCATAGATTCATAGTGAGAAATGGCGAAAACCACGGGCTATAGCGAAAAGGATAAATAAAAGCACGGTTTTTGCCATACTAAACTAGTCGGATTAAGACACTGGCTCAGGGAACACCACGGACTAAACTATAGTAGCAGCTTGTTTTCTGCATCAATCAAAATAAATAAATAAAAGTTAATCTGGTACACTGTGGTCACCCAACGAGCGCCACACAATTCTAATGGATATACATCATGGATCCTCCACTATATTAGTCCCAATCTGTTTTGAGCTTTTGCTTTAAGATGATTTTGATAGCCAACGTGGTAAAATCACCAAAAGAAGGCAGTGCCAGTACTTTTAATCATTTCCCTCCCATATATCTACAAACATAATCTCCCTCCACAATATGAAGTGAATTTTGCCCACCCTATATGCTACCTCACCCAAAACAGAAGACGCCATGTGATACACTAGAGTATTGAATTAGCGTTAATATAAGATATGCTTTAACCTACAATTACTTTCACGCGGTGGGCATTACAAGTCGCCAAACCTCAGCGTCACGGCGTCACACCACACGCAAAGTAGCTGTAAGTTTGGAAAGATCACACGGATATTTAACCACGAGTTATCCCATCGCTTTTGTTGTTTCCCCCTTGACGCGTTCATATGAGCTCCTCCCCACACGCTTTTGCTCAGTCAGTCATAGCCCCGCAAGCCTTTGACCCAAGTTTGACACCTACGCGTTCTCCCACCCGCCCGTATATAAAAACACGGGGCTCGCCACAGGCTCCCGACCTCCACTCCAACGGCGCGAACAAACTTCACCGAGATGACGCGCTCTCCTCTGATCCTACTGCTCCTCAGCGCCGCCGTCGGCGCCGCGGCGGCCGTGCCGCGGTACCGCGAGGCGCCGCACTTCACCAACTCGGCGGCGGCGCAGTGCCCGCCGCCGCTGCATCCGTCGGACGCGGACGCGGCGTGCTCGCCGCACGCGGCGGTGCACGTGGCCATGACGCTGGACGCGTCGTACCTGCGCGGCACCATGGCGGCCGTGCTCTCCGTGCTGCGCCACGCGTCGTGCCCGGAGTCCATCCACTTCCACTTCATCGCCTCCGCCGCGGGGTCCTCCAAGGCGACGGCGGAGGAGCTGAGGGCCACGGTGCGCGCGTCGTTCCCGTCGCTGGCGTTCCGGGTGTACCCGTTCGCCGACGAGGCCCGCGTGGCGGGGCTCATCACCACCTCCATCCGGGGCGCGCTGGACCGCCCGCTCAACTACGCGCGGTCCTACCTGGCCTCCACGCTTCCCCCCTGCGTGCGCCGCGTCGTGTACCTCGACTCCGACGTCGTGCTCACCGACGACATCGCGGCGCTCGCCGCGACCCCGCTCCCGGGGACGGAGACGGCCGTGGCGGCGCCGCAGTACTGCGGCGCCAACTTCACCGCCTACTTCACGCCGGGGTTCTGGGCGTCCCCGCGCTGTCCTCCACCTTCGCGGGCCGCCGCGCCTGCTACTTCAACACGGGCGTCATGGTGTTGGACCTCGCGCGGTGGCGCCGCGCGGGCTACACGGCGCAGATCGAGGAGTGGATGGAGCTGCAGAAGCGGGTGCGCATCTACGAGCTGGGCTCGATGCCGCCGTTCCTGCTCGTGTTCGCGGGGCGGATCGCGTCCGTGGACCACCGCTGGAACCAGCACGGCCTCGGCGGGGACAACTACCGGGGCCTCTGCCGCGGCCTGCACGCCGGCGCCGTCAGCCTGCTGCACTGGAGCGGCAAGGGGAAGCCCTGGGACCGCCTGAGCGCCGGAAGGCCCTGCCCGCTCGACGCCGTCTGGGCCAAGTACGACCTGCTCCGGCCGGCCGCCGGCATCGAGAGCTCGTGACGACCCATAACGGCGTTCGATCGAGCACTCGTTTTTTTTGATCGATTTAGAAGGACGTGATCTTCGTTGTTTTGTTGATCTAGATTAGATATTTGGTAGAGCAATCATCAGAGTGGTCAGGTGAACTGTACATACTGTTGCTAACTTAAATAATAATAACTACAAGAGCAATTTTCCTGAAAATACTTCTATTTTTAATTCTCCGTTTTGAACTCTAAAAAAAATAATTCTCCGTTTCGCTTTATTGCCTTCAATTAGAAAATTTGAAGCATCTTTCGTCTACAAGTTGTCAGATCGTCCAATTATTGTTACCAGCAATTATCACATACTACTCCGTAAATCATTGAGCTGCTTTAACTGATTCCTCATATATAGAAAACATCCCGGATCAGCAATAACAAACAAAGAAAATACTGGCATCTCATTTTAAAAAGAAAAAAAAATTAAAAAAATATGGGACTATACTTATCTTCCTCAACTTTAAGCTAGTTTAAAATTTTAAATGGCGCTAGAAAAGAAAGCGGCCAAGCTAATCATCAGGATTACGGACACTTTGGGCCCCGCGGCTGAGCGCTAGGCGTCGCGTAATGTTGGTGAGAATCCTACAACAAGGAGCTGGCGCCGGCGCCGCGGCTGGAGAGGGACCGGGCCGTGCCGCGGCTGACCGGGACAACCGGCGGTTCCTCCCCCACTTTAGGTAGCCGCGCACCGAGCCTTTCTCTGACGAAATCCGTCAACCTGTTTTCAGTCTTCTCCATCTCTCGTCACCGACTCATCGTCAGCGATTTTCGACTTTCGAACGGTCAAGACCCTCAAGCCTCAACGGCTCAACTCATCCTCAGCTCCACCTTTGCAGTCTCCACGTTGCAGATTCGAACCTGTGCTGCGCTGCATCGATCGGCACCCAGTTTTCGCCACGCTCGCTTGCATTATAAATCGTATTTTTTAGTCAACGAATAATATTTTTCTCTCATAACAAAAACTCCTGTTCGCTTATATAATCCGTATTTTTCAACTTGTTTTTTCAGCCGGAACAGTGTTTTCCTCTCACAACAAATCAGTCGGAACAGTGTTTCGGTTCGTTTTTTCAGCGAAACGAATGGGGCCAAATCAGCAAACAGTACTTTTAACCACGGCTTATCAGCCAAGCGAACGAGACATTTGTCAACGCAGCTGGATTTCAGGCTTCCAGCAGTGCGATTCATAGGTGGTCGCCCACTGTTATCGGCAAAGGCAATAGAGGATCGGTTTACTCTGTTAGAGTGTTAAGAGCTGCCCGAAGAACATGTGCGCACAAAGACGAGCGTATCTAATCCCAATGCCTAACAGCCTACGTGCCAAACTAATTAAGCATGCTGTGAAAATTAACTCATCGTCACCGACCGATCTTGATTTCCTATGGTTTACTTTACTCCCAATCACGACTTCACGACTTGTTTCAATTTTTCACGTTCGCATCGACCTGACCACGTTTGCAGAATCTTTTCCATTTTGGTCCACGTATACTAGCATGTTCGCTTGGTCATGTTTGACTTATAAGCCATGGCTTATTAGTCAACAAATAGTATTTTTCTCTCGCACTAAACCAGTCAACAATACTTTCAACCATGATTTATAAGCTAAATCAACCCAAACGAAAAGGACGATTGATCTGTTTCTGGATGGGGGAAAAGTCCCCACGACTTCCTCCAACTTGGTTCAAAATTCGATTACAACCCCACCGTCCCACCCATTATGAGAAATCCGGATTTTTTGACCTTCTCTGACTTTTGAACTTGCCACATCAACCATTCTACATGGTGTCATCTTAAAAACATCATAATTGTGCCTAGCTTAGAATATTTCAATCAGTCTCCTTTCTGTGTTTATTTGCTAATAGATACTCTTTTTTTTTTTTTTACAATTAGTCTATGTACGACTATAGGAGTTCAAGTGATTTCGACAACAATACAAGTGCCATATAACCACCTCATGCTTGATCGGTGTGAAGACATGTTTCAATTTATACCTGCATGCTCCATACACATATCCACACTCACATCGTCTATGAATGCACATGCATGCAAACTTGAGATCGGTGAACTCACCATAAAGTATTGATGTCGACGGGCTTGTAGTCTGTAACATAAATAATGTTGTATATATAATGAATCTGGAAAATTTTGAGCACACATCTTGAGCCTAGAACTCAAACTTGGGTGAGCAGGTTCAACCATAAAGAACCAACCAATTCACAATATTTTGTTAACTTATTTCCACAATCCACACTATTCTCATGTGTCAGATTTGTGCTAATAATTCAAACATCACTAACAAAATTCATTTTCATGCTTGTGTAGACAAGAAATAGAAAATACTATGTGGAATAAAGGATGTTTATTTCATTATTTGCGATATGATAATATCTTGCTGATAGGGCATGCTTGAGTGAGTGTAGGGTCGAGATGACGGACTAGAGGGGGTGAATAGTCCTTTTTTAAATTAAACGCGTCGGCTAATCGAAACAAATGCGGAATTAAAACTATCGGTCTAACCAAGACTACATCCCTCTATCTAAGTTCTCAAGTATCTTATAAAGATCCTAATTCGGCAACAAAGGTAACGGGCTAGTTAGAGGTCACCTAATTAATTCTAGGAGTAAGATCACACAAACCTATGCAGCTAATACTTTAAGCACCGAGAGAGCTCCTACACAAACTAATAAGCAAAAGCACAAAGTTCCTAAGCTCACTAGCGATGCTCAAAAATAAGGCTACACAAGCCAAATTAGAGAGCTCAAATTACTTATCTACGCAAACTAAGGGGGTGTTTGGGACTGCTCCACAAACTCCACCGTGGAGCAGCTCCACAAAAAACTGGAGTTTGTGGAGTACCTCTTTAGGTGCTCTCACAACTCCACCCTTTTTCCTGGAGCAGAGTGCATGGAGCTGAAACCGTTTGGCTAAAAAACGTGGAGCGGAGCTGAAAAACGTGGAGCGGAGCAGTCCCAAACACGCCCTAAGCAAAGTAACTAACAAGGCTACTCAAGCCAAATTAGTTACGCAAGGGAGCTACTTCTATGCTACATAAGCAAGAAAGTAACTAGCAAGCTACACAAGCTAACTAATTACAAGAGCAACTACACAAGCACAATATATATGAAAATAAATACAAGCTTGTGTATGAGGAATTGCAAACCAACGGGAAGATGATGACACGGTGATTTTTATCCCGAGGTTCATGTGCTTGTCAACACGCTAGTTCCCGTTGAGACCAGCTCCAAGGTTGCCACCGGTCCTCTTGCTAGCGGTGACCCGCAAGTCACACTCTCCCATGTGGAGTGCTTACCACAAGCTCTAGCACTTGACATGCCCGAACCACTTGTCGCCCTTCGTGTCTCGCTCTACTAGAGCTGCTCTTTGCGGCTCCCGCAGGCGAGCACAACATCCCTCACAAGCTCTTTTCCGGAGCACTGCACAATCACCACGTGGACTTCGCAGCGGAGACCACAATCCACCGAGCCGTCTAGGTGATGGCAATCACCAAGAGTAATAAGAAATCTTCAATCACAAAGATTTTCTAGTGCCACCAAATATAAATCACGAATGCACACATTAGGCTCTCAACCCTCACTCAAATTAGCACCAAGCTTGAGAGGGAGAGGAAGGGGAAGTAGTGGATCTTCAATCTCTCATCCACACGCACAAAGGGCACTCAACCTCTCCTAGAAATCTTTAGCTCAAATCATGGGAGAGAGAGAAAGGAGAGAAGAACCCTAGCTCTTGGATGCAACAATGGGGAATGAACTCAAGGAGGAAGAAGAGAGAAGGGGAGGCAGCCTTATCCCCTCACGCACAACCTCCCTCAGCTCTCAGCCTCGCACTAGAAATTCAAGTCGGCGCGGCATGGAAATTTCAGTGCGGGAGTAGCCCAAACGCCCCCAACGGCTAGAATGGGAGGACTTCCGCACTGGAAATTCCAGTGACAGTCTGGAATTTCTTGGGCACGAGCGCTCCACACACCTGGTGTGCCTTCCACACTAGAAATTCCAGCTCGGACCAACTATAATTTCAGTTAATTACGCCAAACCAACAGAGCACCCCTAACTAGAATAATAAGCCCAGTGAGCAAGAAATTCCAGTGGCAGTCTCAAACTTTCCTTTTTCACCCTTTCTCAAGGCACTAACTCCTCCAAGGTACTAAACCAAAATTAGCACTTGAGTTAGCATTTTCATAAAGAATTTTTTCGGGCTTTCTCATGCACCTCACCACGTCACTAAGCGCAATGCATATGCACATGAAACTCACACTTAGTGGCACTAGATAACCGTTGCAACTAAAATATTTCCTCTCTTTATAGTACGGCTATCTATTCTAAATCCGGTCAAGCACTTCTCTACTCAACTTAGACCGGTAAAATAAAATGTCCTATATGTTATACCTTTGCCTTACGCATTCCATTCCATCTCCTACAATATTGATGCCACACATGCACCAACCTCAATCACCAATGATATGATCCACTTCATATCGTCACGTGACATTGTTGGTTCATCGATCTTGACCTTACTTGCTTTTCACCGTTGCCATCGTCCATCGGCGCCAAGTCTTGCTCAAGATTCACCACCACACGGTCCATCACTCCAAAGCCTCCAAGTTGCCCTTCACGCTTGCAACCGGTCCATCAAGCCAAGTCTTATCTTGATCTTCTCCACCTTAGTTATATGACTCCATGTCATGTCTCATATGCAATGTAGTCCTTCAACACATGTGTGAGACTTGCAACAAATCCAAGCCATCTTCATTGTCATGGCATGAGTTACTCACACAAGTGTACCTGGACTAATCACCTGTGTATCTCACATTTAAACACATTACTCCATCTAGGTTGTCACTCAATTACCAAAACCAAACAAGGACCTTTCAGTGAGCACCAACTCAGTAGCGGGATTGTTACCCCAAAGTCCAAATGGCTCATATCAACTTTGCATGCTGAGTGAACCACACGCAACCACCAACCTACTTACGTATTCGTTCTCGCTTCATTTAAAAGGGTTAACTCGTGGATGGTGATATGCCGATATGGACTCTAGAAGCCTAATATGTTGGTTTAACTCACCCTCAACAATCAAGGTGGGACTAAACCCCAACAAACTTACATAAATATACAAATGGGTCACTATATGCTCAATCTAAACTAGGCCAGATATCACAAGTTGTCACTTGTATTCAAACTAAATAGGATCAGGTATGAGGTGATTACATAACACTTGTTCTGTCGTTGAAGTCACTTGAACTTCTACGTTGTCTAGGTCATTAACAGATAAATGCAAGAAAAGAAGACTATATAAGATTCAACTAATTCCAAACTAGGTGCCATAAGATGGACATGAGTTTGGAAAATTTTAAACTAGTTTCATTTTTTAGACTTAAATAAATTTTATATGAATTCTTTAATATTAAATCATATTTCATCGTATGGGTTTTTTAATATTTTTTATATATTTTTTGATACGATCCATTTAACCATTGAACTATAAATAGTTTGATTTATCCCGCCCCTCGTGGCTAAAGTGCTACCAAATCAGCACGTCTAGCGTCTGACCGATGCCATGTCAGACAAAACTGAGCAATTTCGACCGTTTTCAAAAGTTGGAGGAGAAGAATCAAAGTTCAAGCAAAGTTGAAAGGGGTAAGAACTCTCGCTTTCTAAACAGGTCCTAGTTGTCACTATGGGCATGGGCTCAATATTTAGCAGACAAGTGACTCTTTGTGATCCATAAAAACCTAGAAATGGGCCAAATGTTTAGTACAGTAGTGAGCTCCTTTGCGACAGGCCAATGGGCTCATATCCCACTTACATTCAACAAACTAATTTTTATTTTTTTCTTACTTCTATTTTTCATAGAAGTTTCCAGTTTGGATACAATCATATCATTGTTGGGTTTATCGGATTACAGGAAACTAGTATAGTAGCAACGAAAAACAAACAACACTAGCTAATAGAATCAAAAGGCTTCAAACTATCTTGGCCCAAAAACTACTCCTAGGACTAACGTCACAGTAGATGTTCTAGGTTCTCTTCACTTTTCTTGTCTTGATGGTCAACAGAGTTCTTGAATTGACTTGAGTAATCCTACAAATGAACTCGATCAATGGCCTTCAACAATCTCCTCCATTTCTGTAGACTGTAGTAAAGCGAAATATTTACACATGACATCAAATGATGACAGAGAGAATTTATGTTCCATAAATGCATTTTAGTTTAAATGTATACAAAATAAAAAGTCATTGGAACAACAAATTTTGATGGAACAATAGATTTTATAGTCGGAGCCATCCTAAATATGGTATGGAACAATAGGTTTTCATAGTTGGAACATTATAAATATAATATGGAACAACAACTTTTCACAACTACAACAATCCAAACTACAAAACAATGTTTTTTTCATGGGTAGGAGAATCCAAACATACCACGAAACAATAAGATAGACACTTGTGGGATAAAAAGCTTTTACCGTTGAAAAAAGTTTATTAGAGCGATTCGAAAAGACTCTATATCCTTCCTAACTGGTAAGGAAATAGAGATTTTGATAAAAAAAAATCCTCCAACGGCTTCTTTATTTAGTTTTTAAATATAGCTTTCTTTTATTCTGAATTTCTTGCTAGCCAAAGATATCAAACGAGAATGTCTCTTTAGAGCACACACAAGATATAGAAAAACTTATTGAAGAGCGAAATGATATAGAAAACGATTTATATGGAAATGATTCTCAATGGTAATTTAGAGTGTGAACTTTAAAATGACTCTTGAAGATGATCTTACACATGAATGACTCATTCATCAAATTCTAGGTAACTATTTGTTAGGAATATAGTTTCTACGTGTGTAATATCTACACAAATTAAATAGACATAGAAACTACCTATGATTTCTAACATTGGGCTACCCTCACCTGCTAAAATTTAATCGAGGTCATTAGTTTATGAGCCAGCTAATATCTTACCCATCATCCAGCTAAAGTTAGCTGGGTGTACTTAAACATGGCCTTAAATCAGGGAACATCCGATGATTAGTTGGGCGTAACGTCTATCAACAAAACCACAGCTAAAGTGGGTCTCCACGAGCAAAGACCACGGTTGAAGAGTCACGTACACGTACAGTAGTGCTACCAATATCTTCCGGTGGCGATGGAAATATCTTTAGGTCACGTTCGGGAAAAAGAAATATCTCAGGTCGTCGTCCTTTCTCACTTTTTCGTTGCCGGCGTGGTGTGGGCGTGTGGCCACCCGTCCCCTATCCTCTCCCGCACGGGGGCGTCCTATATAAGGAGAGGAAAAATCTGCCACTCCACACTCGCGCTCCTCTCTCGCCGTCGCCGATCATCGCCACCTCGCGTCCAGACCCGCCGTTCCTCCGAGGTGAGAAACCTTGCGCATTTCATCCGATGACGTTCCCGTTCGCGTCATGTAGTCCGGTGCCCTCGTCTCTTCGATCGGCTTCGGTTTTCAGTTTCGCCTGCTACACAACCCCTGACCCCGACGCACACGCATCGCGCGGCCTCCCGGTCGACGAGCCTCCGCGGCTGACATGCCCGCGACTGGTTCCGTCCTCCGGCGACTTTCAGTGTGTTCATCCCCTTTCTCATCCTCGATGTAGTCTGTTTCTTCGGTTCTTTGCTCGATTTGCTTTGTTCCCACTTCCCTTCCTAATCTAGTGTCATTCGATGCGCGATTCGTCGCCCCTCATCGCTGCCTCAACCCTTTGGTCACCACCGGGGAGAGCTGCTGTTGGCGGCTAGGGTTCGTTGTCTTCCATTAAAACAATTTGCAAATACGAGTTCGTGGGCTGGTGGCCTAGTGACCTACTGGGGTATTCATGGGCCTATGTGGGCTTCTGGGCCTTCCTGTGAGTGTGATGGACAAGGAAAATGGCGCTCTTTGCTGTTCTGCTAGAAATCTTCCATGGGCAACGGAATTTCGGTGTCCTCGGTCGTTCAGTTTTGAAAATCGAGAAGTATATATTATTCCAGCCTATTTCAATGTGTTGCCTCACTATTTTGTACCTTGATCAGGAAATGGCTGCACTGCAACCCTCATTTTCACCAGCAATGGCTTTGAAGAGTAGCTGCAGCGGCCTGAAGTTCCCGAAAACTGCACTGTTACCTGGTTTTGGTGGCATTCCACGCCTTCAAGACGTGCAAGACAGGAACGCTGGCTTCGCTTGTTTCATCCCCAAGGCTGCTTCAGCGACTGACCAGTCAATAGCAGAGCCATCGAAACCCAAGCAAAGCAGGCACACAGTCGACCCTACAGCTCCAGAATTTCTGCCGCTCCCATCTTTTGAAGAATGCTTTCCAAGGAGTACCAAAGAATCAAGGCATGATGTGCTTTCTCGTTTCACCTTATGGCTATTCTTGGACATGCTAACAGCCTAATATAGCTTATCTTTGTCTGTGGGTTATGCTATTCAGTGAAATCATCCACGAGGAATCTGGTCATGTCCTCAAGGTTCCATTCCGGAGAGTCCATTTGACTGGAGATCAGAAGCACTTTGATACATATGACACCAGTGGTCCTCAAAATATAAGCCCAAGGATTGGTAACTCACTGGCCTTGCTTCATTTTTGTGTCTTCAATTGCTTTGTCATTCTTTTTAGTTGTGTTCACATATCTTCAAATTGATATACAATTTTTTATTTTATTATTTTTAAAAAGCTCAGATTGGAGTAGTTAACCTAGTTTTCAGAAAAAGGGCGATAATATGAATTATATATATCCTGCAAACTGTGATACACGAATTTCCTTATAAAACTACATGTGATAGTATCAAACAACAAAATAAGCACTGATAAACCAGAATAACCTATAGAAGTGTTGACATCACTCTGTTGCTGGCTATTTTTCAATTCCTTTGTCTATGCACTGTTCTGCTTTATATACCAATATATTTTGAGAAAGACCCTATCAAGCTGTATTCTCTTAAAAGAAGTTCTATTGCTCTACAGCATACAACTTAACACACTATGCAGTTTATAATAAGCATTCAAATATTTGGCAGGACTCCCAAAGATAAGGAAGGAATGGATTGATAGGAGGGAAAAGCTGGGTAGTCCTCGGTACACACAAATGTATTATGCCAAACAGGGAATCATAACAGAGGAGATGTTATACTGTGCCAGCCGTGAGAACCTTAGTCCTGAATTTGTTCGGACAGAAGTTGCCCGTGGACGAGCCATAATTCCTTCCAACAAGAGGCACCTGGAATTGGAACCCATGATAGTTGGAAGAAACTTCCTTGTAAAGGTGAATGCAAATATTGGGAATTCAGCTGTTGTGAGCTCCATTGAGGAGGAAGTTCACAAGCTCCAGTGGGCCACAATGTGGGGAGCTGATACTGTCATGGACCTTTCAACAGGGCGTCATATCCATGAGACCCGGGAATGGATTATTCGCAACTCTCCGGTTCCTATTGGGACTGTTCCTATTTACCAAGCACTTGAGAAAGTAAATGGCATTGCTGAAAACCTGAGCTGGGAGATCTTTAGGGATACCTTGATTGAACAAGCTGAGCAGGGTGTTGATTACTTCACAATCCATGCTGGTGTCCTGCTTCGTTACATTCCTCTTACAGCAAAGAGAATGACGGGCATAGTTTCACGTGGTGGCTCAATTCATGCAAAATGGTGCTTAACTTATCACAGGGAGAACTTTGCATATGAACATTGGGATGACATTCTTGACATATGCAATCAGTATGATGTGGCATTATCAATTGGTGATGGTTTGAGGCCTGGTTCCATTTATGATGCGAATGATAGTGCACAGTTTGCAGAACTGCTGACTCAAGGTGAACTAACACGTCGAGCATGGGCAAAAGATGTGCAGGTGAGAATAAAATTCCTATTTTTATTATATATATACGTAAATACAAACATGGTTTTCACTTCAAAATGCATAAGGTAAATGATTAATTTAAGATAGTGCATATGCAGACCTGGTCATAAAAATATTAGATATTGCAACGAAAATGCGAGTTTGACTAAATCATGTACGATTGACAAAGCTATTCTGTTGCACTATAACCAAATATGATTGCTGGATATACATATTGCATATCAAGCATGAAAGATGAGGTCTAGCTGTGTAGCATCTAACCAGTGATCTACTCTTAGTTTGGTAGCAGTATGTTTAAATTATATGTATTGAAAGTACAGCAATTTACCTTTGTTATGAAGCTTGTCTAGGAATTTCCTATTTTTACTTACACCCTTCAAGAGTTTGTCTTGAAGGGCGGGCCTGGTGCAAGCGGTAGAGTCTTATCGCCTATGACCGGAAGGTCCCTGGTTCGAGTCGCGGTCTCCTCGCATTGCACAGGCGAGGGTAAGGCTTGCCACTGACACCCTTCCCCAGACCCCGCACAGAGCGGGAGCTCTCTGCACTGGGTACGCCCTTCAAGAGTTTGTCTTGATCAACATACCAGCAAAATACTGTACGTTTGGAACCCTTGATTTATAGATGATGGTCTCTAAATGTTATCCATTTTTAAGTTTCCTTCTTTTTTATTCGGTATGTAACTCACTTTAGACCACTCTCCCTGACATGTATCTACTTTTAGGTGATGAACGAAGGCCCAGGTCACATCCCAATGCATAAAATTCCTGAAAACATGGAGAAACAGCTGGAGTGGTGTAATGAAGCGCCTTTCTATACATTGGGTCCTTTGACAACTGATATTGCACCTGGTTATGATCACATCACCTCAGCCATTGGTGCTGCCAACATTGGAGCTCTTGGCACTGCGCTTCTTTGCTATGTAACACCAAAGGAGCACCTTGGGTTGCCTAATCGTGATGATGTCAAGACTGGTGTAATATCCTACAAAATTTCTGCTCATGCTGCTGATTTGGCAAAGGGTCATCCCTATGCACAAGCTTGGGATGATGCACTTAGCAAGGCAAGGTTTGAGTTTAGATGGCTTGACCAATTTGCTTTATCTCTGGATCCGGTAACTGCTATGGCTTTCCATGATGAAACATTGCCTTCTGAGGGTGCCAAAGTGGCACATTTCTGCTCAATGTGTGGGCCCAAGTTTTGTTCAATGAAAATCACGGAGGATATCAGGAAGTATGCTGATGAAAATGGTTATGGAACAGTAGAGGAAGCTGTGATACAAGGAATGAATGCTATGAGTGCTGAATTTTTGGCTGCAAGGAAAACAATTAGTGGGGAACAACATGGTGAAGCAGGAGGGGAGATCTATGTACCAGAAAGCTATGCAACTCAGAAATAAGGTCAGTCTGTTATCATGTAGAGTTTGCCTTGCAAATGCTCATCCATGAAAGTTCTGTTCTGAAGATGTATGATCTTTTAAGAAGCATGAAGTAATCTATGATATAGTCATGTGATAATATTTAAAATATTTCAACAAACTTCACATATGTAAGAGAGTATATAAATGAACTTTAGCAGACTTGATACATCAGTACAGAGTAATAATACATGCTAGTCAGTTAGCATGGACACAGCATTTTTTTCTGAATTTGCAGAAGTGATGAGTGCTTTGGAAATTAGAAGTTCTCTTGGATCAATAACCATGTGGCTCATATCTTATATATGAAATGTTTCAAAAAAAAAATTAAGTATATGATCGTAAATTTTGAGCCATGTATATTTTTGTTCTTCTATTTTTGCATTGTTAATTATTGGATATAGATCTCATGCAGGACGCAGTGCTTCCACCCTAAAAAAGTATTTGTATTATGCAATTTTTAGTGATATCATTTTCTATTCTCTGCTGAAACTCTTATTTGTATCTTTATGGAACTTCATCAAACTATTAATTTATTAGGCTTTGCATTCTTTGTAGTTTTGAATATAGAAGCTCTTTTACTCAGAATTGCAAAATTCATGTAGGTTTCCTCAGAGCCATCCATTCCAAGTGAGGCAGATGTGCTGGCTAGTGGCTAGGGCATTCATCAGCAGCAGTTCTACCATCTTATCTAATGAGATGGTAAGCAGTATGTGAATAAAGCTGGTGTTGCTTACCTTCAGTTTGTAAATGCCATTATGTACTGTAATAAAAAAAACTCTGTATTGTGCTCCCTAGCATTATATTTATGCTTTAGGTCGTCTTTGTATCACACTGGGATTGGTAGTGATGAAAATTGCACCAGGGGTGCCTGTGTTCTCAACAGTCTGAGAGCCTCTTAGCCTGGACTGTTGTGAGATGGGCTGAGAAAGTCCCTTTGAACCTGAACAGGATAATGCCTGCGAAGGGAGTGTGCAATTCTATTTTCATGTTTTCCAGGAACCTATCAACCTTTCGGTGGAAATTGAGGTATTGTCCATGATTGCGTGGAGCTCATCAACCAGGCCTACCTGTTCTCTACACAGCGTCTTGTTAGCATTTCTCCAAGGGGGGAGAATCTTAACAGGTATCAGCTTCATCATGACACCTAACATTTAATTTATAATGTGCAAATCATTTAGTTAAATCTACACATCCATGAAATTTGTCAAAGCATTTGCTAGTCCTATATAATCTAGTTCTACATCTATCTGTTCTTTGATTGTGCGCTCCATCTATTCTTTGATGAAGCTTGTGAGTTCTACTTTCTAGACCTATATTGAGATAGGACCTTTGGGTACGGTACAATATCAAGACTGCTTTTGGAAAGGGAGTATATTTACAGTAGTACAAAAGGAGATGGCTAAAACTGCTACAATTTTTTTAGATGGATATGATGATGTTTGTCAATTGAGGGTGGAAAGTACCTGCCATCATATAGTTAAATGGGAATCTCGTATATTGATAAATAACTAAGAAAGTGGTTTTTGTCAACTACGTTTTCCCGTTCTCGTGGGTTTTTCAAATAGGTGTGCTTAAATATTTCACAAAGCCTTTTTAAATAATATTGTAAAATTCTCATCTGAACATTTTTCAAGTCCAGTATTATGCATGATAATTTACATATGCATGTTGTCTGAAAGCAGAAGCAGAATCTCAAAGCACCTGCTAATTCAAAACAAAAATAGATTGTAACTTCGAAGTTGCTGCATTGGTGAAGAATAATATATTTAGTTTTACTTTCAGCTAATTGCACAATTGTCATTTACATTCAAAAAAAAATTGCACTATTGTCATGTTTCACTGCCTGCTTCACACTTGGCTGTATTCTGCATTATACCTATGTTCATATCCGACTGCCATGGCCGATGTGAGATGTTAAATGTGTCGGTGAAGTAAATAATTCTGCTGTGGCTTTTGCGCTCTCTGTGATTCCAGTGAGCTATTCCCATTTGCAAATCTAAGATCAACTCTGATTGTTTCCATAAGGCGGATTTCCAAATCATGTGGAGTTGAGCTGGGCACCTAATTTCTTGACGTTGCTGCTCAAGTTCTCATGTTGTCAGTTATCACAATATCCCTTATAAGTGCTTCCCAAGCAAATTTGACATGTTAATTATTATAAACTTCCATTTTGGTTTATATGGAACCGAGGAATTCTATCTGAATGTCTCAGTATAGTTTCGTTATGGATTAAGGACCCATGCTGCTTTACTGGTCTACCTGCTTCGTACTGTTCTGTGTATTATTATTCTGCTTTATTCAAACTCAAATTACCAAACAGAGGCAAAGATCTCAAGAACAGGTTTATGAACCTTCACTTTCACGTGAAAACAAACAGAGATTTGTTCTTACAAAAGATTTAGAATTCTAAGCCTTTATCATTCCAGTATATCGAATTTTGGTCAAGTAGTATCTTGTTTGTGCACGTAACTCAACTGCTAGGAAATTATATTCCTTTCATATTCAAGGCTCAATTTCTGTGCTTTTCCTCGAGAATCCACTGCATCCAGCGCCGACTGGTCCAATTCTGGTTTAGTGATAAATTTCGTACCGCGAGAAGTGTAGAGCTGGTCACAGCGTCTTGTCAGATATGCGTAGCATTATAATCTTTCCCCTTTCTTCCATTATTATTATACTACCTAAAAAAAGTCATTCTAGCTATGCATTTAGACATATATTTAGGCTCTGTTTAGATCCTATGGGCTACCAATTAATTGCTAATTTTAGTCATTCAGAATCCAAACAGGAGGGTCAATGTGTGAACTAATTTTTAGCCAAACTGCCAACTAGTTGGCCAACCAACCCATGGTTTCCATGGGTAGTTTGTAGAGGAGAGAGCGCAATAAATATCACATAGCCTAACCCATAGTTAAGATAGTGGTTTTTACGTAGAGAAAAGTTTAATGACCCCTACATGCATCATAAAAGAGAGGTGGATCAGTTAGACCAGTCTTAGTGGGGATTTCATGGTCCTGTTATCAATGCATCCATATTTTAGAAATAGTGCAGAAGAGTTTTATCCCCATGAAACTCTCTCTACTCTCATGAAACTCTTATCATCTCTTTTTTCATCAATACGGTGCCACATCAGCCTATTTAATGCCTCCATGAAACTCCACTGAGACTGGCCTTATAGCAAACAACTAAGTAGCTAGTGTGCTTTATATCTTTTGCTCCACTGTACTCCGGAAGTCTATAAAGATAATACTCCCTAACGCTGGTAGAACAGAACAAGAGAAATAATTATACTACTTTCCCTCTAGATTTTTATAGCAAAGTGACAACCAAAAGCGGAAGTATTACTTTGCTAAACAAATCATGCTTTGTTAGAAGAGGGTTTAGGAATTCATGACATGGATATTAAAAACACTGCACGTCTTAGTAAATAGCTTTTCAAGTTACTTACAACAGATGGGACTTGGCAGCAAATAATTCATAATATGTATTTTGGTTCTAAGACATTATCCCATGTTTATTGGGGAAATGGTCACATTTTTAGGATACTCTTATGAAGGTGAAAAAGAAGGTGCAACCTAGTGTTGGTCATAGGTGTTGTACACTTTGAAAGACACCTGCTATGCCTTCTACAACATATGAACCACGGATGGTACAAGACCCATTTTAGAGTACAGGGCCACAAAAGCCCAACATTTAGTTTGTAGGCAGCCTCACAGTTGAGATGTCATAAGTTTTCATTGTCCTATTAAGGCATGAGTACCTACTTTCAAATGGATCTTGTCTAGAGCCTCAATATCACAACAGCGTGCTAGTGTCCGGACGTCCGGACAGACTCCCGCGCCTGCACTCTGTTTTGTGTGCTCACGTAGGAGCCCATGCCACCCCGAACTTCACCAACATCGAGAAGAGGGAGTGATGAGCCCATGGCTCATCAAGTTATTCAATTTGGCTCATTTTTATTTGATGCAAAGATAAACAAGATAAAGGAAGGGATCCTAGGTAATACTACAAGATTCGGGACCAAGTTTATTTTTCAAGGAATTAATTTCCACAAGAGACATGAGGTTAAAATTAAAAGATTTATTCTGATTGGTGAAATGCATGTCGAGATGCCAAGCTGAAGGATTTTTGGGTTTATTATATTCATTTGCAGCCCAAAGTGAGCCCATGCTGGATACGAAGCTGAAGGATTTTTGGGTTTATTATATTCATTTGCAGCCCAAAGTGAGCCCATGCTGGAGCTGGATACATATTAGCATATTTTTTGTTTAGTGTTTGGGAAAATAGAGTCCAGTTCATTTAGTTTAGTTTATTGGAGTCCATTACGTCCGGTGCTGCATGCTTAACGTGGAGTCGGTCTTTGGCTGGCCTGCGATCCATATAGCCTGGGCGCCGCACTTAACAGGGGAGGTTGGATTTTATTTGTGGAGTTATTCCTCGTCGAGCCGCCGCTCGGAAAACCCTAGATGGTGTTCCCATCAGGTTTGTCTTGAAGATTGTTTTCTAGATTCTTGTGATCTGTGTGTGCGTGATCAAGCTGCTACGGCTTGGGTGCGTCGCTTGGATTTCTTGTTGAGATTCCTCCTCTTCTGATCGTGGTTCGTCGTGGTTGCGGGTGGAAGAAGTTATCTAGGGTTTGGTTTGCAACTCTTGTAAGTCGACCCTTTATCTGGTTACTGAACGTGTTGCTGCGGTATCGGGTTGATTGATTTTGCTTGGCCGACATATATAGCAATTTTATTCAGCCCATTGGCTTCTTTATTAGTGCCGAATTCAACATCCTGTTATTGCTAGAATATTTGAGTCCGAATCAATTTTCTATTCCTGCATTGAACAATCAAGAAGGGCTCTTGCTTCTTGTGCCGACCATCATTTATCTAGGGTATAGCAGACGCCTAGTGCAATATTGACAAACTTTATTACAGAGAAGCTAGCGTCCTGAGCATTACGTTGGTACTTGTGTTTTATTGGTCAGTCGCTACTTGTGAGTTGGCTGGATATATTTTTTGCTGCAATCTTATTGCCGAAAATTCAGAGAGCTTATTTCCGTGTGATTGCTGTACCGTGAAAGATTGGGTAAATTTTTGGGCATCGTAGGCGTGTCCTTATCAAGGAGGAGGCAACACCTGCATGCACTTCTGGTTCGGATGCCTAGCCGGTGCTAGGAGGAGATACCGAGGCAAGGCAGCAAAAGGCGTGGAGGGAGATGCAACACCTAATTTACTTTTGAAACATCCAGATGCAACACTTGCAACATACGTTGAAGACAGATGAAACACTTGAAACATGCATTTGAAACACTTACAAAAATACCTGAAAAAACACGAAACCATCGTAAAAGGCATATGCAATATCCAGATAAAACACTTGCAACATATGTGTAAAATATATACAACATTCAAATAAACACACTTCCAACGTACATTTGAAAGCAGATGAAACATGGGAACATAAGCTTGCAACATACGTGTACAACCATTACAACATATGTAACATCCTGATCTACTTCTGCAACTTTCATATAAAACGCTTGCAACATACGTATGAAACATCTGAAACACTTGAAACATAGGCTTGCAACATGCTCTTTCAGCGCAACATCTCCTTGCTATTTGCGAATTGGGGCTCGTCGGCGTGTGGAGTTCATTGGTGTAGAGCTCATTGCTCCAGTGGAGAAGGGCGTGACGGGTCCGCGCGCTGGAGAAGGCTGCGGTGGGCGGGAGGTGCAAAGAGGGAGGAAGATCGGCTGTCGTGCTTGGGCGCGGTGGAGATGCCGGCCGTCGGAGCGGAGGCGCTATGGAGAGGGATGCACGGTTGCTAAGGTGGCGCGGTGGAGCACGGTCACGAAGCGCTATCGCGGCGCTACGGTGAGGTGAGTTTTTTTTTAAGAACGGTTGCGGGGCGAGTGGCCAAGCAGATAAGAGGCGGTCATTGGACTAGCATCGCGGCCCATCAACAAAGTGTCCGGGCGGACGGACGTCCGCTTCCCAGAATTACCGATATCACACGGGTGAAGCTTCAAAAATCATCATATGTCCTTGCTATTTATGGCAAGTCTTACACCAGATTTTATTAGGCCTTGGGCCTTGCAATTTTGTTAGGACCCAGGCCCAAGTTCCTCCCCTATAAGAGCATCTCAAATAGTGAGTCTATTCAACATCTTAATAAGGTTTATGCACACACACAAAAAAAATCTCCCCCAACGTGCTCCTATCCAACATTCTAAATTTGTGGCATCCTAAATCATCGTCCTCCTACCTCAAATTTGATTCACTCCTGTCTACCCTATCTTGAAAAATAGGACATTGAGATTTAGAAGAACCGCTATGAGAGAAAACAATTTAGGGAGGATAGACCCTATGTA
The DNA here is from genome assembly GCA_904845875.1 of Miscanthus lutarioriparius. Classification (NCBI taxonomy): domain Eukaryota; kingdom Viridiplantae; phylum Streptophyta; class Magnoliopsida; order Poales; family Poaceae; genus Miscanthus; species Miscanthus lutarioriparius. The sequence continues at coordinate 119,280,813 of CAJGYO010000002.1, forward strand.
TATATGAGATCTAACTTTAGGTGGACTCTTATAGATACTACTCCAAGGGAGCACACTCCAGGTTTCTCTAGATTGGCCCCATTGGCCACTTCTTAGCTTTTGTCTCTATCACTTTCATCATGTTTTGCTTAGATTAAACTTTCATAGAATGGTTTCATCATCAATTAGGTTTGTGGACCCAACTAGTGCGAAATTTTAAATTACATTCTTCTTTTTTGTGTGTGTTCTTGATTTATTCGTAGGAATTATTAGCCTTTCCTGCAAGGACCGCCTCTGTACATAGCACAACTCATTAGATTTCTGTGGTGGAACCTATACATTTCGATTCAAATACTCGACTTACGCGGTTGTTCCAACAAGGCTCGTGACTGTCGGCTCAATCTTGGGGTGAGTGTGATTTCATCAAATTTCGAATAAAAGTGGCATGGACATGGCTTGTCAGGCTTCTCAAGAGAGTGAAAAATTCGCTGCCATTTTTGTTGATTCAATTTCCTTGTTACCATGCCGTTTGCCGTAGTTCAAGTATATAGAACGGACAATGGCTCGTTTTATTTCCTTACACATACACGAGGGGATCACGTCTGGGTGCTCCGCTTGACATGCGCTCTGAGTGGCGTCTTCATCACCTTGAAGAACCCGTCCAGTTCTGTGAAGTCAATCTCGCCGCCATCCGCCGGCGGCGCCCACTCGAACTCGCGCACGAGCCCAGCGAGGAAGCACTTGATGTGCACCATGCCCATCCCAGCACCGGGGCAGTACCTCCGACCGGCGCCGAAGGGCATCATCCTGATCTCCTTCGGCCCGGGCACCGCGCCGACGCCCTCCGCCTCACCGTCGGCGAGGAACCGCTCCGGCCAGAACTCGTCGGGGTCCGTCCGGTCTTTCCTGTTCCTCGACATGTCTCGTATAAGAAAATGCACCCGCGTCCTCCCGCCGCCGCCCACTGCAGGCACCGTTGGTCCGCCGGCCGCCGCACCCTCCGGTTCCGCGTGGACTTCGCGCATGAGGACCTCGAGCACGACGGCGTGCAACGTGCGGAGGCGTTCCTCCGGCACTGCGCCCTCGCCGCCTTGATGATCTCCTGCTATCTCGCGGCGCAGCTTCGTCTGGACCTCCGGCTGGGCGGCGAGGTGAGCGAGAGCCCACTCGATGCAGGACACGACCGACTCCGTGCTGGCGCCGAGGAACTCCGACAGAAGGCTCACCATCTCGTCGTCCGTGAGCGCGCGCCGGGCGGCGGCGGCGTCGTCGGCGTCGTCGTCGGGGACACGCGGAGGTCGATAAGAGTGTCAACGTACGGCCTGATGCCGCCGTCGTTGCAGCACCCAGAACGGCGGCGCCGCTCCCTTTCCGACACGAGAGGGAGGAAGAACGTGGCCTGCTGGCCGCGGTAGGCGACGAAGCGCCGCCACTGCCTCCAGTGCAGGAGCTTGGCGAGCCATGAGTTTGTTTGGAAGGCCATCCGAACGAACCCCTCTCCCCTTTGAACCGTTCGCTTGTTTGGCGCATGCATGCGCAAGTGCTTTTTCTCAAGCCTTCCAAGCACCACCGACGGGTGACGGCATTATTCCTGTGACCTCTGACCCTACCATCGGGTCCACAGCTACCGCGCTAAGCCTAGTCAAGGGTAGTCTCAACCTAGAAATTAGCTGAAAAATAATTACGATGGTAATGATATGTCACTATATTTAAGGAAAAAAAGTTTCTTATACAGGAAACAATATCAAAACGGGAACCAATATATGAAGAAATGTGGTAGATAGATGATAGAAGAGAAGACATGCGATTTAGATAAAAATTATGTATCTTGTTACTTTCTTTATTTTCATATACTAGTATATGTGTTCATGTATTGCAACAGGATGGACATTTTATTGTGCGTCTAGTTGGACCTGCACCTACCAAAGACAATAAGCTAGTTATCTTTGTTAGATTTAATTGTGCTCATCCAACCTTATTTCAATTAAGTCAAATAAATTTCAAGGCCCATGGGTCGTGCTTATCCACTATACTAAGATGATGTGTTGGAGGGGAGCCTTAGACTCCTGTCATGGGTCTATGTTTTGCATCCATGAAAACGAGAAGAGTGGAAGTGGGGAATGATGAACCGAGGGACAGAGGAGGGATAGGGGTGAGGGGGTGGCGAAACGACATTGGCCACGAGCCTTGGACTCCACCCGTGAGTCTATGTTATTTGTCATCGTTGAACATGAGAAATGTAAGAGTGCGGAATAATGCACCGAAAGGCGAGTGAACAGAAGTGAGAGTGAAACCGGACGAATATGAAAGAGTAACGGACCAGGGCAAATCAAAGAAATTACCGTAGATATATGCAATAGGAGCTGGCCCCCCTCCTGTTTCTTTTTTTTTTAAAGAAAGGCTGCCACTTTGGAGTTTCAACATTATCAGAAACTGTTTATCTCTGTGATTCTGTGCACGCCACAAGATTAGGAGACTTTTATATGCTGTCTCCAAGTAGTAAATGATATACGAGGTACTAATGTGGCGTGATGAAAATTTTGGAGGGCAGTGAAAATTAAAATACTATCGCCATTGCCATTATATATCGTACTCCTGCATGACATCGTAGACGTGCCGGACGTGCGGGAAGGTAGCGCGGGTGTGAGAAAGGGGCGAACCTAATTGATGGTCATGAAGTTGTTTAGTGTTCACCAAGATAAAGAAGGGGTCAATGCAAGTGGTCATCATCAAGGCAGGTAAGGTGTTTGGTGTTTAGTAAGGAGAAACCTGAAACTCTCTACTAGAAATTCTTACATTCTATTTGAATTCGTGTTCTTTTCAATTTTCAACTACACTTTGTGATTTTGTCAGAAAATTCAAGGGACTATGTAGTGGGGGTAATAAGGAGCGGAGCTTCATTGTGGCAATAATAGCCCATGGCCCCCCTGATTTGTGCATTTTTAAGAAGATGCTATATCCGGCATATTTTGCTAAGGATGGCGTTGCATATATATTGATTGCTGAGTCAGAGTTATAGTGGAGTGGGAGGAGATGATGACCACCGCATGGGAAGGGCTACTGGGGTTGTCGGCAATTATATTTAAGTGCATTATTGTAGCTTTTACGCATAATAAAATCAAAGGAGCTAACAAATTTTATTTATATAAAGAAAAGAGCTAACAAAAGAAAACAAGGAAAGTACATGAAAAAATATATCCAGATAGATAGATATGCCTGCAAACTATATTTATAGATAACCTTTGGTTTTGGGTTGGGAAGCACCATTGAGGTATTTTAAGAATACAATAAAGTTTTAAAAAAAAAATATAGGGTGTGTTTGTAGAGCTCCGGTTTTAGCTAAAAATGCTCGGGCTCTAGCTCCTCTGGTGGAACGGCTTTCTTTAGCTATAATCAACTCCTCTAGAAGAATGTTTGGTAAAACATATTCTCATGGTAGATAAAAGAGGTGAAATGTCAATAATTTTTTTCTTTCTTATTTCCTTGATTATTTGTCCCTTCAATAGTAATCAGTATCTTCTTCATCGTTCCATTGGGTTTCCTTTTTGTCGATGCAATCCTTGAGAGAGCCTAATAAGAAAACCGGCGTGAGTTTTATCGTCAGAGAAGCAATAGAGTTTGGGGTAGGCTACCGGTTTGGGAGCCGTCCACATGAAAAGAGAGCAATTTGTTGTTGCACATGAGCTTGCACAACCGACAAAACATACTAGACATTCAACGGCGTGACATTTCAACGCCTCAGTGTATCGAGCAAGTTACACCAATGATTTTGCAAGTGGCCCGCCTCGGTTAATCCGTGGCCGGGCCGCCGCCAAGTGACTGCCTCGGTTAATCAGGTGGGCGACATAAAGGCGCCTGCCTCGGTTAATGCTCAATTAACAGAGGCGGACAACTTAACACGTCCGCCTCCATTAATTGACAATTTTGGTGGCGGACGTTCTAAGCGTCCGCCTCCGTAAATCCGTAAATCGATTGACGGAGGCGGACGTTTAAGGATATCGTTAATGATTGCAACAAAAAAATAATTCATATTTTTTTATATGAATTTGGATGAAGACGAACTTTATATCAAAATTGTAGCTCTCGACGAGATCTACAACTTTGTAGTTAAAAAGATTTTTTGAATTGAAACTATTTAGGATCTCAAATATTGTTGTAAGTGCACATATTTTGAAATTTAAAATTTAAAATAAACAAACGATCGCGAATGTTGATATGGTCTATATAAAAGTTATAGTTCTCATAGAATCTACAACTTTGTAGTTTGAAAAGTTTTTAATTTGAAGATGTTTAGAGTCTCAAATATATGTTCGAAGGTTATAGATTTTGAAATTTAAAATTTAGAATTTCCAAACGATCTTAAATGTTCACATAGTTACTACCAAAGTTCTAGTGGCCGACCTGATCTACGTATTTGATACTGACAAGTTTCTGATTTAAAGTCATCTAGAGTCTCAAATATGTGTTTGAAATTCACATGTTTTAAGACTCGATTTTTGAATTTTCAAACTATTTCTGATGGAGATACATCCTACACCAAAGTTGTAGTACTTGACAAGATTTAAAACTTAGTAGTTTAAAGTTTTTTCATTTGAATTCATTTAGTAGCCAAAATATCCAATATAAGATTACGAAATATTGATATAAAATAATAACATATTATATATAGACATGAATGAGTGTGTGGTTTAGTGGTAGAGGTGTGGTAGTGTTGAGCGCAAGGTTATGGGTTCGATTTTTCAAAGACGCAAGTTTTTTAGGTTTTAGGTTTTCTGGAGAACATTAACGGAGGCGGGCACCTTAAGGGCCTATTTGGTACAGCTTATAAGCTGCTTATGGCCAAAATAAGTTGAAATCAACAGCCAAATGTTACGCTTTTCAGCAGCTTATTCTGGCCACGCTTATTTCCACAACTCTCATTTGTACTAAAAAACAAAACCTAGATCAGACCAGCTTATCTTGACCGTCGCTTTTACTCTATTTGTGCAGCTTATCTGGGAAGCGCTTCCCAGATAAGCTATATCAAACAGGACCTAAGACGCCTTTAATTGAAGGCGGTTGCAATGACCGCCCCCTTTCATCGACTCTACCCGCCTCCAGTAAATTTTATGTAGTAGTGTAATTATGATTATGAGCAATTAATAAAGCTCTCTTTTATTGAAAAAACAAGAGTGAAATGCACATGAGGTCCTTGATCTTGTAAGGTGTATGGTACGTAGGTCCACGAACTTTGAAAATATATTTTTGCTGGACTTTTTTTCGATGTAACATGTGCATGGCATGTACTTTAACATTTAACTCTTACAATTATTTTTCTCTTAGAAAATATACCCTCCCTATGATATGGCAAAGAACACGTGCATGTTCGCTTGCTCGTATATAATCGTGGATTATAAATTGAAATAGTATTTTCTCTTACACCATACCAGTCAGCAGTAAATAATCCACGATCGTTTATGACGAAACGAACATACTCCCCTCCGAGCTCCACCCACTAGTCTCTGGCAGCTGCAGGTACACGAACACGAACGCGGCTGCTGCCATACCAGCAAACAGGAAGAAGCACCCAGGCATGGTGATCTAGTACAAGAGAGATGAATGTCAAGGTCGCCAAATCCACAGGTCACCCGATTCACCGTCGTGGCAAGGCTCGTGCCTTGCGCGCGCAGACGCAGCGGCAAGCACTACTTAAAAAAGCATATGTAGCAACGTCTTCTTCTTTTTTTGCAGGGGAATGTTCTCTAAACGAGTTGTCCCTACAAATTCATTTATAGAGGTTGCTGATGTTATCAGCCACCCCTATAAATGACTCGATTTGTAGGGGCGGCTCAATATCTAGCCGTCTTTACAAATCAGATTTACAGGACCGTCTCCTACAAATAGATGCCGAATAGAAAAAATGAAGTACTAAAATTCGGATTTTTTTCAAACGACCTCAGAAGGAGAAATGATCCAAAATAAAAGTGAAGAAATGACCAAAATAAAAGTTGTAGATCTCGAAAAGTTATCAAACTTTGTTGTTTACAACTATTTCATTTGAAATCATTTACTGCTTCAAAATGCTGTTTGAAATTAAATTTTGAAATTGTTGAAGAACTCTGATTTCTCTTTTTAATCTGTGGCTAAAACTTGTAACTAGTCTTTCTTCCTCATACTAACTTCAAATTTGATAATTTTTTTTTCTAAAATTATGCTCTATCAATTTACTATGTTCTTACAGATATTATTTTATCCATCTTTTCATGTGACTGTGTTTTATTTATTTGAATTTAGAATTTCAAAAAATGACAACTTCAAAAGTCATTTTGAAATATTAAATGACTTCAGCTAAAAAAGTCATGAACATAGAAGTTATAGAACTCGTCAATATTTACAATTTTTATTTTGATAATTTCTTCATTCGACAAAGTGATAGTAACACTACTCACAAAATTTACATATCCTCTTATAGTTGCATAAACTATAAGAGGGATATATAAATTTTGTGACCAATATTACTACCACTATATCGGATGATCAAATGATTAAAATAAAAGTTGTAGATCTTGTAAAACTTATAGAACTTTATAGTTGACAACTTTTTTATTTAAATTCATCTTGTCAACGTTAACTACGTTTGAATTTCTCAAATTTAAAATTTGAATTTTTTTCAAATGATCTTGGATGGAGAAACAACCAAAATAAAAATTATAGATTTCAGAAAGTTATGAAACTTTGTAGTTAACAACTTTTTCATTTGAAGTCATCTCGTCATGGAAAACTATGTTTGAATATCTCAAATTTGAAATTTGAATTTTATAAACGACCTCGGATGGAGAAACTACCAAAATGAAAGTTGTAGATCTCGAAAATTTATAAAACTTTGTAGTTGATAATGTTTTCATTTGAATTCGTTTAGGGCCTCAAACAATCAATTTAATCACGGTTTAGTATAATATGTGGGGAACCAAAATCCAATATAGACATAAGTGAGTGTAAGGTGTAGTGGTAGAAGAGGGTTCGCGCGAGAGGTCACGGGTTCGAATCCCCACAGTCGCGAAGCGCGCAATTTTTGTGCGAAAAATACCTCGACTTGCTAGTGAAAAAGATTTTCACGCGAAAAATGCCGCGGGTGGCTGGGCTGACCACGAGGGCCTCCCTAAGTTAAATTTTTTTTTTGCTATTTTTTGGGCCCAATTTTGTGAATTTTCAAAAATTGATCCGCCGCACCTAAAAATCCGATTTGTAGAGGCGATTGGCCAGCCGCCCCTACGAATCAATGATTTGTAGCCATCCCTTCGTCGAGGCGGCTGGCAAAACCGCCCCTACAAAGGGTCACCAGTCGCCCCTAAAGATCATGGCTGGCGTAGTGAAGATCTCCGAGCTGTTCGTGAGCGCCAGCAGCCCTAACCCAATGGAGAACACAGCCACAAAAGGCTAGCCCGGCTGTACAGACGCAATGCATGCCGCCCTGCATAGAGTGGACATGGCGCCTATGCACAGGGTCAGGGATAAAGAGGCCAGCGCCACCGCAATGCTTGCGGCTCTGGCAACAAGGAGAAGCGGGTGCCGGCCTATTCGATAATGATTCGATTCAGACGTCCGTCCGTCCGGACGTCACGTTTCTAGGCCTGCACATTGATTGGGCCCAAAAGGCAACGCATTTCCCCACTCGCGACCTTTCCCCACTCGCGACCGCTTTCATCTCCACCCGCAGCGGGCGTGGCACCGTTCGCCTGCCTACTCTACTCCGCAGCACGCCGCTGTCGCTTCTCCTCACCCACCGTTGTCATTGTTGCTCCCCCTCCCTTCCTCTATGCTTGGGTTGGCGGCGACGCCGCGCGCCCTGCCCCGAGGTCGCGCACGGCTGGTTGTGGCGTGCATTGGCTGAGATAGCCATGCCCGCACGTTCCTTCTAGCTCATGTGGATATGGCAAATAGCGGCTACAAACTACTGGATTTGGACGGATCCGGTGAGGAGGAGGCCCGGAAGGTGGAGGAGGAGGACTGCGGTAGAGCAAGATGATGCAGCACCACGCACGTCCTTTGGCTCGGCCTGGTGCGCCTCCCTTTGGTTTGATGCAGTGCCCCCGGCGCCACCAGGAAGAGGTCGCCGGTCGTTACTCTCGTCAAGAGCTCCGTTCTCGAGCAGAAGGTGGGTACATCATGTAGATGTTGCACTTGAAAGCGCATGTTGCATCCGTCTGTTTCAAGTGTTTTAGATATTTCATAGGTATGTTGCAATTATTTCATGTGAATGTTGTAAAAATAGATCGAGATGTTGCATACGTTGCAATGGTTGTACACGTATGTTGCAAGATTTTGTTTCTAACGTTTCATTTGTTTTTTTAGATGCGTGTTGCAAGTGTGTTTATCTTGATGTTGCATAAGTTTCACACATATGTTATAGGTGTTTTATCTAGATGTTGCATATGTGTTACAATGGTTTTCAAGTGTTTTCTAAGTGTTTTTGCAAGTGTTTCAAAAATATGTTTCAAGTGTTGCATCTCGATGTTTCAAAATAGATCGAGTGTTGCATCTCTCTCCTCGCTTTTTTCGCCTCGCCTCGGTGTTTCCTCCTCCCGACGACGGTTGGGCATCCGTCGCCCCCTACCCCTCTCTCTCGATGCTTGTGAGGTTCGGGGCAGCGCGGGTCCGCAAGGGCGCATGGAACGATAGAAGTGGGGAGGGGTGTAGCGGTCCCGTGTGGCATCGCGGTATGGCGCGTGATACGGGCGGCCGCGTGTGCGGGATGCAATGCGGGGGGGGGTCGGTTGCAGGCATGAAGCCGTCCGGACGGACGCTGCCTCCAGAGCGGGATTTGGAGCGGGGCGAAGGGAGTTGTAAGCGTCGGCGCGAGTTTGGGAGATGCATCCGGACGTTCGGGCGCTAGTCCTCCCGCGACCGATTCGGTCAGAGAAGAGTGTTGCGGTGTTGCCACGAGGATGAAGCATGTCTTGACCACTCCTGCCTCCTACGGCACTGGTGGCACCGAGGATAGCACTGTTCGACGACATGCCGACCTTCTTGAACGACATGCCTATAGAGCAAGATGGCGTCGATGCCGGACGTCTGCTGCAAGGATTGCAGGCCAACAATGCAGATGAAAATCCAGCGCACATTTTTCATCTGCCACACGAGCATCTCCTTCCACGCGCGCCGCCGCTACCAGCTGTCTGCGCCTCTGCGGCGCCTCGACAGCTTGCTTGATCTCCTGGAGGCGGACAGATCGGCCTCAGCTGGGGCATTTGAGGTGCACAGGAGCACCATGTGTGCCTCCTCGTAGCGCCCATGCAGTCCCGCCTCGCACGTGAGCGGCGGCGGCAGCAGCCACAGCTCGGCCTCAGAGGACGAGCACAAGGCAGTGGTCCAGGTGCCGATGCGGGGCCACGAGCTGACGGCGCAGCTGCGGGAGGCGCTGCAGGGCCAGGGCCAGGCGAGGCCATCCTGGATGAGGTCTGCGACTCCTTCACCGCGTGCCTCTCTATCATGAGGTCGCCCGCCACGCCCCCGCCGCCCCAGCCCCCGCCGACGATGAAAATGTTGCCAGCGCCTGTCCTGGCCCCGCGCCGTAGCCGCTGGGTCCAGAGGTGAAACCAGCAATTTTGATTAAGGGGCCGGATAAATATGATCGTATTTTTAGTGTGGTAAAATATACATAATTATATGTATCAACGACTTTTTAAAAACTTTTACACTATTTATAACCAAAATCATAATATTTTAATAAAAATTAGTGAAAATTGATATTTTTTGTGCTATAAATTCAAATATTATATAGGTATTAGATACAGTCTACTATGCTTTGGGGGTGGGTTGGGGGGGGGGCACTGGCCCACCCAGACATCCAAGAGAGTGAGTTGTCCCCGCCCTGCCTGCAGCTCCACGTGTACCCGTTGGGTGATGCTTAATTATTTGGACACTACAGGGCAGGGCCAGGCCGAGGCCATCCTGGATGAGGTCTGCGACTCCTTCACCTCGTGCCTCTCTATCATGAGGTCCCCACCCGTGCCCCATCGCCCTAGCCCCCGCCGACGACGGAAATGTTGCCCGCCCGTGTCCTGGCCCCGCGCCGGAGCCGCCGGGGCCAGAGGCGGAGCTAGTGATTTTGATTAAGGGGGCCGGACAAATATGATTGTATTTTTAGTGTGATAAAATATACATATTTATATGTATCAATAACTTTTTAAAAACTTTTACACTATTTATAACCAAAATCATAATATTTTAATAAAAAAATGAGTGCAAATTGATATTTTTTTGTGCTACAAATTCAAATATTATATAGGTCTTAGATACAATCTAGGGGAGGTGCGGGGTCCGCTGCCCGTCCTGCCTGCAGCTCCACGCGTACTCGTTGGGTGATGCTCAATTTGTTCTAACAAATTATTGCACAGGCAGACAAGGACATCGACGATGGGTTTCAGTGGCGAAAATACGGGCAGAAGTGGATCAGCTAGACGCAGTTCCCAAGGTAATAAGGTATATTCTGATGTTGACCCATGTTTATCTTCCAAGTAAACTAGGGCCATGTTTAGTTCGGCGGAGTTGCCGCCGCCGGATTTACTGTAGGTACAATGTAGCTACAGTAGCGCTTTGTTTTTATTTGATAATAATTGTCCAATTGTTAACTAATTAGGCTTAAAACTTCCGTATCGTAAAGTACAACCAAACTGTACAATTAGTTTTTTATTTCATTAATATTTAGTACTCCATGCATGTATCGTAAGTTTAATGTGACGAAAAATCTTCTTTTTGCATAGTGCCAAAGTTTAGATTTTGGATGAAACTAAACATGGCCTAGGCTATGACATTTGTTTTCTTGACCAGCTTTTTTTTCTTCTACATTTGTTTTCTGGACTCTGAATGGCCGGGCTTCAGGGATCATCGTGCTAACACTGTTTGCTGTACGTACGTGCTGCGCAGGTGCTACTACAGGTGCAGGTTCCACCGCGATCGTAACTGCCGGGCCACCAAGCAAGTCCACCAGTACAGCAGCGGCGACCCGCCGCAGTACGTCGTCATGTACTTCAACGAGCACACGTGCGACACGGTGGCCTGGGAGACCGCGCCCGCGGCGGCGGCGAGCTCGGGGATGCCGGCGCTGGACGACCTGTCCGGGCACCAAGCAAGTCCACCAGTACAGCAGCGGCGACCCGCCGCAGTACGTCGTCATGTACTTCAACGAGCACACGTGCGACACGGTGGCCTGGGAGACCGCGCCCGCGGCGGCGGCGAGCTCGGGGATGCCGGCGCTGGACGACCTGTCCGGGCTGGTGGCACGCCAGGGCCAGGGCGCCCGCGCGCTGCTGGACGAACGCGGCGTCCAGGAGGAGCACGAGCGCCGTCTGTTCGTCTCGTCGCTCGCCTGCGTGCTGGGGGGGCCAGCAGCAGCCTCCTGAGGGCAGCGGAACCGCCGCCGCCGCTGTCGCCGTTAACGTGGGCCAGGAGCCGGCGCCTGCAGGCGTTGACGCGCCCTCTGGTGAGATGCCGCGTAGCATTGACGACGTGGACGACGTGGCGGCGCCGCTTGATCTCGACATCGCTGACTACGACATGGCGGACGTCGCATGGATGGACGACGTCATGGACTGACGATTTGTTGGACGGCGGCAGCTTATTTATTGACTAAAAAAATATGACTTATAAATCAAGATAACATGACCGTACGACATGGCGGACGTCGCATGGATGGACGACATCATGGACTACGATGTTACGGACGGCGGCAGCTTCTTCTTAGACCTTGGCCACGATGAAAACTTCCAATTCTGATGCGAGAGGGCGCAGGCGCATGTTCGCGGCGTTTCATCTTCTCACGCGATGCTCTGTATCTTAGTCCAATTTGCGCGATTGGATGTAAAAACACGACTGTGACGGACGCGTTCGGCAACTTCGTGTACCACCTTCCAGACGGCGGAACTCCGTTTTGATTGATGAGATATAGGGCGCAGGCACACATGCATCTTGTCCGTTAGCTGTGTGTGTGTGTGTGTGTGGCTCGACTAGTACAATGCTGGGTTTGTTGGTAATGGCTCCCTGCTAGTGATACCAGTGACACTATGTACCCAGTACCCATGCCAAATCAATGTTCATATGAAGCTGAACTGCATGCTGAAGGGAATGCATCTCCTGCTGCTTTCCATTCACAGAATTTTGGTATATATGTTGGCCCACATCTTTGGGCTATTACTCGCCCCCTCGATGCAGTACAAAACTTTAGTTTTATCGCTGAAACATGGCCCGAGCATATGACAAACTCATTAAGCTATGAGTCTTCAAGAAAGAAGACCTGATTTGGGGATATTATCTTGCACTGTGAAAACTAAGTCTAAGGGGTTCATGGGTTTTCCCTAATTTTACAGATTTCTCGGCACGGTCCTTCCCTTGTTCTACAATAATAAGGACCTGCAAGTGTTCAATCCTTCACGTTATATGGCAAATTATAGTCTCCAAAAACAGCCTTCACTGTTATCAAAATAATAAATCTTGGAAATTCTCATAATAATAAGAAACATCTTGCCATCAATCCAGTAGGCTCTAACAAAGATAGCCATTTGATCTATTTTCTTTTTTCTAAAAAATTACCCACAATGCCATGCCATTATAAAAATAACATTAAATAATGACCCTTCAATACACCTACCTATGTGGTTGCAAACATCTAAAATAAAACACCTAATAATAAATAAAACACCAAGACGAGGCTGACGCAGAAACGCATTCCGCGGTTGAACCTACCGTCCTCCATCAGCTAGCACGTGGATCGTGCGACAAGCTAATCGATCCGGGCCTCGGTCAATATCAACAATTAAATTAACCACGTAGACATGCATGGATGACTACCAAGCTGCACGTACTATAAATGTATAATATGCTCTCTTGGTCGCCCTGTCCTATACCAAGGCCACCTAACGACAAGTAGTCAGGCGACGAAGAAGTGTCTCGGTGTGCTCAAGCCTCAAGGTCTTGTTGGGTGATGCCGCGCGCGTCATGCACCGATCCATACAGGTTAGAGCTCAACTTTAAATGCAAATGTCCTTTCCAGCATCATTTGTGCATGTTCGCTTAGACTTATCAGCGTTACTTTTCAACAATAGTCAATAGATCAGTGTTTTTCTCTCACAATAAACCAGCATCAGCAGCAGCTGAAAATCAGGCAGCCGTCTAGTTTACCTATACGAGAGCCGAAGCCAAATTTGTCATAACATTCATTACACGTGCTATCCGGCTGACAATCACCTAAAAAGATAAAAAAAAATGGACTAATACACTATTCGTTTATATATTGAGGAAAAGCACGGATTACATCATCATTGCTAATTGGCATTCTATTCCCTTATAATTAATAAAAAGATGGTATTTTTAAAGAAATCTAAAACCTTAGGTAACTACTGTAGTAGATTAATTTTGTCAAACAAAACAATGAACAAGAGTGGAGTGTTTTTTTTCCAAGTTATTTATATTAGATATATAAATTCCTTTTCCTTAAAAAATATAAATTAACCTCTGCAATTAAAAAAGTAGTCTAAACTAACTACTAAATCTTGATCCAAATTATCACCACTACCATTATGTAAATGTAGCCTAAAGTAGCTCCCCTAATATTCATCTAAATATTTGGTATCGTAAATATTAGTACTTTTCCATATACATTTGGTCAAAAGTTGAGATTGGCTGACTCATCGAAATATGAGATGGAGACTTATTTTGGGATGCAGGGAGTATGTAATTAGGAAACAAATGATATAATGGAACCCCTAAATTCCATTTATAGATTACCCACTTATATTATATTATTTAACATAGGTAATGTAAAGTAATCCCTAAATCTAACCTATCTACATCTATCATTTGATAAAAGTTTCCAAAAATACTATTAAAACCATTCTGAATTAACATAGAAAAAACCAGCACATGCATGATGAAATGATCAAGATGCCCAAGAGGGGGGTTAAATTAGGCTAATTCTATTTTTTTGCAATAATTAAGCCCTATACTTAGTCCATTTCACCACTTGTGTCTAAAATGTGTTACTATTGTTCTCCCGCACAGAAGTTTTGCACCCTAGGTTCTAATCCTACTCTAGCATGGCAATTCTAGGAATATAAAGACATAAAATAAATTGCTCAAATATAAATGTTCAAAGTAAAGAGAGGGAAAGGAATACGGCGATGTTTTCCCAAGGTATCGGAGAGTCGTCACTCCCCACTAGTCCTCGTTGGAGCACCCGCGCAACGGTGTAGCTCCCCCTTAATCCGCGCAAGGATCAAGTGCTCTCTACGGGCTGATTCTTTGATACTTCGTCGCGGTGAATCACCCACAACCGCTCACAACATGACTTGGGTCATCCACAAGCTCCACCGGATGATCACCAAGCTCCCAATCACCACCGAGCCGTCTAGGTGATGGCGATCACTAAGAGTAACAAGCACAAACTCTCACTTGACCAAGACAAGCCTAATAAGAAAGGTTGATGCACACTTGCTACTCTCTATGCACTAATGAGGTCCTTAATCTTGGATTATCAAATCTCAATCACCTCACTAGACTCTTGCTCTTCCTTGTACTCTAAAGGTGTTTCTCAGCTAAACAAATGGACAAGAGAGCTCTTATGGACGAGTGGAGTAAGTATTTATACCCTCTCATTCAAAACAAAATGTTTGGAGGCTGAGTCAGCACTCTGCGGGATGATTGGACGCTCTGGTCAGGGTGACCAGACGTTCCGGTCAGTTGAACCCGCCATTGTGTCAGAGAGAGCCGTTAAGCTCTGACTAAACTCTGACCAGCGTCCGGTCAGCACCCACCGGACGTGTCCGGTCAAGAAAGAGCCTTTCTAGAATCTCTTTGGAGTGGACCGGACGCAGGCACCCCAGCGTCCGGTCAGCACCTCCACTCAGCGTCCGGTTAGTACCAGACGATTGCAGTTGATTGACCGGACTCTGACCAGCGTCCGGTCAGCACACACCGGACACGTCCGGTCAAGAAAAAGCCTCTCTAAAACCTCTCTGGAGTTGACCGGATGCAGGCACCCCAGCGTCCGGTGCTCCTCCACTCAGCGTCCGGCCAGTACCAGATGACTACAGTTGATCAAATGAACTGACCGGACTCACCCTCCAGTGTCCGGTCACAACCAGACCAACGTCCGGTCAGTCATTTGACCCTCCATCCACTTCCAACTCGAAATCCTATGTGAACGAAGTTGGCTCCAATTGATCTTGGTGCTATTCCTGAGCTACCTAGTGCTAGATTTGACCAATGTGCACCACACCTAACCCACTAGACTCACCTAGGTCAAGCTACTAGTCCATACTCCCCCTTAATAATACGGCCAAATGAAAAATAAAGTTCTAAACTACTCTAAGTGTCTCTCCAACACCAAACGACACTTATAACTAGTCCGTCCTTAATCTTATCGTCCATCCTTTGAAAACCGAAACGATTTCCATCCGACAGGGGCATGACAACCATGATTGCCCAATCAATTTTTATTATCATAACCTAACTCAAATTGTCTCTGCAAAACACACGTTAGTCATAGTAATCTCGGGTCGTCATTAATCACCGAAACCCAACTATAGGCCTAGATGCTTTCACATGGTATTTGTCCCTATACATGCATATACCTATGTACAAAAAGTGATGAGTACGCTTATTTCCAAGCCAAATACATAATCGAGGTTTCATCTAAACACATGTCGAATGTGAAAAATATGAGTAGGTTTGGAAAATCATACAGAGTAATCTGTAACAGGAGTCTATAACTAGCAAATACTAACAAGAAAATATTTATATGAATATGAACACATGACAGAGATCAACTAAACACATATGCCAAACATACTTGGAGGTCAGGAGTTACGATGCAATATGAATAGGGATACAAAAGTGGATAGAGTAATTGTATTAAAGTCTACCACAACAAGATAAAGGAAAAAAATCAGTTTCATATTAAAATATTCAAAAGCTAAACATATGTGATGTATGGAGATACGATGCAAAGTCGGCAACCATATGTTGGGACCGAAAATTATATACATAAATTTTATTAGCTAAAGTTTATCACAACTGGATCCATATTATTAGAAAGTATATATGTGAGTATTGTGTTAGAATATGACCAACTTGAGAGAAGGCAATTTTGTGGAACCTAAATTGTTTAAACAAATTTCAAATGTTGTGCGGGGTTGATGGACTAGTCCGTCAAATAAAAGGCCTCCCAGTGCACATCCGTAGTTAGGCTTCCGCGCGCCCAAACCTCCTCCTCGCGGA
Source organism: Miscanthus lutarioriparius (assembly GCA_904845875.1). Taxonomy (NCBI): domain Eukaryota; kingdom Viridiplantae; phylum Streptophyta; class Magnoliopsida; order Poales; family Poaceae; genus Miscanthus; species Miscanthus lutarioriparius. The sequence goes on from CAJGYO010000002.1 coordinate 119,297,043, forward strand.
AGAGGACAAAGGATAGTCAGTCAGTCGTATCATCGTCGGTCATGTGCGCGTTGAGTAGAACGTGAATTTTTTCAGAAGGGATATAACACGTAAAAACCTTCGCATGCCACAGTTTGCTTAGCGCCTTATCTCTATTTCTTCTCGGTCTCTATAACTAAAAAATACGTAATGAAGACTCTACCCAGCGGACGACGTACGTCGCCCCTTTCGCTCTGCCCGGCTTCGTACGCGCGCCCCTCACACCACGTAACCTCCGGCGATCCCCAAAGGAAGGCGATTGTGCGTGCCCCAAAAGGAAGGCGATCAGCGCCACTCCGGCTTTCACCGCGTGCGCTAGCGATCCGCGCCCCTCTGGGTTTCACAGCGTGCGCGCCTCCTCCTGCCCTGCTACATTCCTATCCTTTCCTTAAAAACTGATTGACACTTAAAAATACGGATTGCCTCTCCTATTCCATTTGCCCAGAAAGATGGCAACAGGGAAATCAATAATCAATCGCCGACGCCTTCCCTGCAGGGATGAAGCATGTCTTGACCACTCCTACCTAGGGGCGGAGCCAGGAAGTTGAATTTTTGAATTAGGGGGGGTGTTGAATTTTCAAATTTTATTTGAATTTTGAAAAATTTAGTGGAAAAATCATGTTCATAGGGGGGCCTGCCCCCGTCTCCGTCTCTGCTCCTACCTCCTACGGCAATGGTGGCACCGAGGATGGCACTGTTCGACGACATGCCGACCTTCAGCGGGCTGTAGAGCACGATGGTGTCGATGCTGGAGCCGGACGTATGCAAGAACTGCAGACCGACAATGCAGATTTTTTTTCTTGAATACACAAAAAATTTACGTATCATTGTAATTAAGAAGAAGAGTTTAACCAATGCAGATAATGATCCAGCGCACATTTTTCGTCTGCCACGGAGCATCTCTTTCCACACGCGCCACCGCTGCCAGCTGCATGCGGCGCCTCGACGGCTTGCTTGATCTCCTGGAGGCGGACAGATCGGCCTCAGCTGGGGTGTTCGAGGTGCGCACGAGCACCGTGTGTGCCTTCTCGCGCCCACGCATCAACAACCACCCGTACCGCTGCGACTCCGGCATGGCAAGTGCCCCCGCGGCGAGGAACTAACACAGGTGACCCGGTGGGAGCGCACCGATGGCAAACATGACGCGCCAGCCGACGTGTGCACTGGCAGGCCGGCTAACGCATATATACACGTAGCTAAGCAAGAAGCCGACGTTGACAAACATCTGCACGGTCGAGCACAGGTACATCAGGAAAACATCCTCAACGAGCTAGGAACCAACAAACGGTGCAGGCAAAACGTCTAGCGGACGACAGTGCGTCGGCAGGACGCCGCGCGTGGACGCTGGCGAGATCTCAGCGCTGTACACGGGCGCAATAACGCGGGAGAACCCAACCCCGATGCTGGTGACGAAGCGCGTGGCCATGAGCGCGGCCGCGGCGTAGCTGCCGCCGACAGACATGGCGGGCGCTCCAGCCCGCCATGAGGAAGCCATTGGCTAGCACGAGCGTGCCCCGCGCGGCCCAGGAAGTCGGCCGCCCATCCGGCGCCGAGGATGATGGACACCAGCATGAACAGGTTCGTGGACGCGGCCCGTGACCGTGAGCACCTCGGAGAGAGGCCCAGGGTCCTGCCGGATGAACAGATGCACGCCACTCACCAGTGCGAGATCTGCAAGGCACGAAGCAGGCCTAGGATGGTGAATTTCACTGTAGCCCATGAGGATTGTGATCACGGAGGCGAGCGTGGCGCAGACCAAAGCAAACCTGTTCCAGCGTGGCGTGTCCAGCTCCGGCCGCATAATGTTGACATAATGGTAGCGGAGTTAGCACATACAGTAGAAGAGAATCGAGGACAGGATAACGTGGAATTGTGGCACAAATAACAGGGTTAGGAGAGTAGAATGGAGGGTCTATTTTCCAAGACAAAAATAGATGTGAGGCGTTAAATGTTAAAATCGTCTTATTCACTTATGCTAAAATATTGTGAGAGGAAAACACCGTTTATGACTGAAAAGTAGTGCTGAATAAGCTCCACGCTAGCACGTCACGTTAACAAAAAATGATTATATGGTTGGTATGAATCTGACGGTGCACTATTTAACAAATTTAGGGATACAATAATGCATTCTCAAAGTTTAGGGATACAAGTTCGAGGACCGTGGATGCATTTCACTTTAAAAAAAAGAGATACAGTGACCTTATTAGATTAAAAATCAAGAATGAAATCATAAAGTTAAAAAATAAAGTAAAATTATAATTGACCTTCAAAGCATGTGAATGAGAAATAACACCGAAAGCGGGGCTAGCAAAGCTTTTTGTGCCAGCCCGACTGTGTACGCATATACCATTTCTCCTCTTGAAAACCGTGATTCGAACACCCAATCCCGAAGCCTGCGCTGCGCCCACAGGCCACGACACAAGTGATTCTGTCCGGGCGCTGCATAGCAAATCACTCCTCAGCTGCTCCTCGCCCCAATCTACTCCGTTCATACAGACACGCGTCGACCGATGGAGGCACCGCGCCCCTTCCTCTCTCTCTTTCCGCGGCTCTCTCCCTGCTTTTGCCCGGTGCATAAAGCAGGCTGCCAGCTTGCGCAGCGCAGCGAGGCGAGCCTTCTTCCCCTCTCCTCCCTCCTCCAGCCTTCCCCTCACACCACTCCAAAACCCCAAAACCCCAAATCGCGGAACCCCAGCCACTCCTCCATGGCGGCCTGGAGCTCTCGCGAGTACGACAAGCCGATGGCGGCGTCCTTGCGCATGATCGCCTCCGCCATCGGGATCGGGGCCGGCGGAATTAGTACGTAAAACGACTGGCCGTCGCCGGAGCCCAGGGCTGTTTCCTTTATTTATGTTTCCTCGTTCGCGCTTCGATTCGTCCCGCCGTAGTGTGGCACGTGGTTGATGCTTGCCGTTCCTCCCCCTCCTCGTGCAGGTTCCGAGATGGTGGACCAGATGAAGCGCAGCGTAGCGTCGTCGGATTGCGACGGGAGCAACATCATGGGTGAGATCGACATCCCACCTCTTCCCCCGTTCCCCCAAGACGGCACTGGTTCCTTGTTAAAGTTGTGGGTTTTTGTTTTATCTGTGGCATAGTCGAATCTCGAATCGTGTTTCTCCTGCTGTGCATGGAGGAGCGCTCGTGGGGTAAGCGTGTCCATATTTGTTCACGTATGGTGGTGTGGTGAGGGAATGAGGGATGGTGCAATTGGCAGTCTCATGTGTCATGTGTGGTGTCAATCGTGATTGGGTACTTGTTTCAGGCACAACCACAAAGTGGTTTCCTTTTTCTCTACTTGCTAGTTTAAGATTTTTATGCATGTACGATGAGGGATACTACTGATAATTGAGATAAGATTTTTGTGCATGTCTGTTGAGTGGTACTAATGTTTTCATGCTCTGCTGCTTTTAATTATGGCTTTCTTATAGGCTATGTATATTGTTTGGCATTGTTATGTTATGAACTGTGATTTTGGGAAGGTGCGCATTTTCCTGGTTCCGTGAAGGCTTTGGTCCTGTGTTACGCAGTTATCTCTTATGAACATATGGGTTATACTTTTGACAAGTTTCTCTCTTACCTGCTTCCTGTTTGTTTGGGTCTTGTAGAGGTGCTTGAAAGAATGGCTGAAGATTCTGACGAGGAGGAGCACCTGGGGCCACTGCATGATGCGGCAAGCGCGGGCAAAATGGATGCTTGCAAACACCTGGTGGAAAATCTTGAGTTTGATGTCGATGTTTGTGCTAATGATGGCTCGGGTATGTGTTTCCTAGGTTCGAGTTAATTATCTTCTGCTTGTTCTCTAATATATGATAGTTTTTTTCTGATGTGATGCATATCTTGACTGATGATAATGTGAATCTTTTCTGTATTTATTACTAATATATTTAGCCTATAATAATTTCAAATCTGGATGCTCTATTTTTTCATAGCTTATGGTTTATCATGTGATATTATCATGTATCACTAAATACAACATTGTACGTGACACTGTTGAACTCGCGAGATATGGATATTTCTTTCAAGTATGCACAAAAAGTACCATTCGTTCCTACCTTTTATGTGCTTTTCTTAAAGAGTTAAATCTTTCTTTAGTTCCTCCTCTTTTATATTGGTTTAACGGGCACAGTGTGCCATTGCTGGTACAATTTGTCCAGTTATTGGTCCTCTTCTATAGGTATATTCTCAGTTTTTTTTGTTTCTTCTATTTATGTGGCATTGGTATAATTTAATCACGGGACACGCTAATTGGATTCTTAGATCTTATGTTAATAATATGTTTCTAGATGACACCAATTGCAATGCCTGTTTCTAATGATACCATATTATAAATATGGTGTTTCTGTGCGATTTCTGCTAATACTGTCCCAAAAATGAAAGATTTTAAGTTACTAATATAAAGTCTCAATCTAAGATGGAAATGTTTTTCTGAACCACTGTTTCACATTTGCTAAAATTGTAACTATGGAATAGTATGATGTGCTGGTGAAGCTTTTATTCCTTCTCTTTGCCGTGGTAGTCCACAAAGGTAGGTCTGACTAAATTGTCTTTTTGTTACACTTTGTCAGGGAAGACTCCTTTGACTTGTGCAGTGTCACGTGGCAAAGTGATTGCTGTGAGGTATCTTATTGCCAAGGGTGCAGATCTTAATAAGCAAGATGCCATGGGCTTTACTCCTCTGCACTATGCTGTCAAACGAGGTTCCCCTTTCTGTGAACGCCTTCATTTCTACTCGCACTTATGTTTATTTTAAAATTCATTCATCACTGCATAGTGCATAGAATTTGTATCTGTTTATAATCTTACGTAATGATCACCTAAACATTTCTTATGTGTTAACATCATGAATTAGAGCTCCTGTATATTGGGGAATGGGGACTGATAATATGTAAGAGGTGGCTGGATAAGTTTATTGTAACACTATTGCACGTTTCTGATTTTTTCCAGGGTACAGTGGAATAGCACGTTTGTTGCTCTCTAGAGGAGCTAATGTTGATCTGGAATCTTCTGAAGGGACACCGCTACATGTTTCTGCTGCGCGTGGGAAGTTCGGTGTCATGGAGATTTTATTGGAACACCATGCAGACGTAATTATTAATACAAACTTTTAACTTCAACATGGTGGGTTGGGGTATTATTTGGTTTGGGGAGGGGCTGAGGGATTGGAAATTGTGCTTAGCTTTGCTCCAGTTGCACCTTTTTGTGGGGACATAAGATTTTAGTGCCCGTAACCCAAACAAGGATGAAATGTTCACTGTACTTTATATTTGCTACATTAGACTTCATTTCATTGTGGCCTTCTTTTATATGTTTCTGACTGGGACTTTTACCATACCCTGTGCTTCCATGTTTAGTTAGCCGTCCTACATTTCTACCTGCCATTGGTTCGAAATTATGCTGCATTGAATTGATTGTTCTCATCAACATATGCTGCTTTAGAGGGTTTTCTTGGGGTAAATCTGCAGCTATTTGTTTTGGACAATGTACCTGCTCTTCATTCGAAATTATGCTGCATCGAATTGATTTATCTTATCAACTTATGCTGCTTTAGAGTGTTTTCTTGGATGGATCTGCAGCTGTTTGTTAACTCTTTTTTGCAGCCAGATAGGGTTTCCCCAGATCTTTATACACCCCTGGCTAAAATTCTTTGTGCCACATATGAAAAAGCCAGTGTATCTGCTTGCTTAAAGTGCATGAAGCTCCTTGTCAAGGTGGTACCCAATTTGCTTTCTTTATATATTGATCAATGGAGAGAATCTTGAAACATCCCTTTTATTGAATTCAGTACTAATTGCTAATCACAGGCTGGTGCTGATTTGAATTCTACAAATCCTGATACTCCATTAATTATAGCAACTAGCAGAGGCTTAAATGAGTGTGTTGATTACTTATTGGAGGTTGGCGCTGATGCAAATATTCCAATCAAACATGTGAGCTTTTATCTCTTACTAACTTTTTTTTTTTAAATCTTATATGCCTACACTCAATTGTGCATTCTCTCCTTTTTTCTTCTTCTGGTAGGACGAGGAAACAATTTCATTTGTATGAGAATTCTAAGTAGTTATGCAATAAGAGTTCTCTTGTTTTATGTCTTAACTAATGTAAAATAGTTCTTGTTGTTCTTTATTTCATTACAGGGCCGTAAAACACCAATAGAAATTGCTGCAAAGTCTGGAAGAAGAAATCTTGTTGAGAGTTTATTTCCTTTCACTTCACCCATTCAAACCATTTCAGACTGGAGTGTTGAAGGAATCCTTGCTTATGCAAGATCAAGGCAATCAAAACACAAGGTAACAGAACCTATCATTTAGTCATTTTTGTTGAATATTTTTCAGCTGTATGACTCGGTCATTCTTTGAGCCCGTCACTTCTGTCTGTGCTTCACTTCTGGATAAGTGAATAACTTAGCCAAATTGCATTCGTACAGGAGGTTGTAGGGTAGGTTGGAGTGCAAGCAGAATGGAGAATCTGTAGCTTGTCGATATATTGTAGAGTACTAGAGTTCACATGTGTTGTATTTGTCCTTGTGTTATCTGGAGTTCGGATTATTTATTTATTTATTCTGAAAGAGGTGGGTTGCTCGGAACTTCAGATTATAGAGCTAAACCATGCATGTTTCCTGAGGCAGCATGGTTAGCAGAACATGTGTGTCTGCACCCATGCGCACTAAAAACTACTACTTGTAGCCTCTACATATATGAGATGTTTGTGATTATTCTTAAGTTCTAAATTGATGGTGAATCTTGTCCTTGTTTGGTACTCTACGTCTGTTTTATCTGGTAAGCAGGACAGTTTTATACTACAGTTTCTGCTTATAAATAGTCACTTGTTTGCTGATTTATACTTAGTTGTTTATACTCCCTTTGTCCAGAAAAGAATGCAATTCTAGAACAGTACCAAGTTAAAGTATCTTGAGTTTGATTAACTATAAATAAAAATATCAATATTTATAATATCAAATAAGTATAATTAGATTTTTCATGAGATATTTTCATACTATTACTTATTTGGTGTTATAAACAATAATATTTTTAGCTATATATTTAGTTAAACTTTAGACACATTAACCAAGAATGCACCTAGAATTGCATTCTTTTATTGACAGAGGCAGTACTATTTTAGTAGCCTGTGTGCTTGGCGTTGGTGTGCCTTTACTCTGTAGCAAATATCTGCTAAAACAGTGGCCTGGAAATGAACGGCAACTATCTGAGTAAGCAATTTGGTAATAAGTGCTAAATTGTCATTCTAATGAATGTGGTTAAACTTTGCTAGTTCAAATGATCCTTTGACTTCCTGTAAAGTTGTTCAGTCAAAACTAACTATTTTTGGTACTCCCTGCATTCCAAATTATAAGACGTTTTGGCTTTTCTAGATACATTGTTTTTACTATGTACGGAAATATCTTAGTGTATAGCAAAAACCATGTATCTAGAAAAGCCAAAACGCCTTATAATTTGAAATGGAGGAATAACCTCTTGGTCCTTATGTAGCTATGATAGCCTTTTAACCATCATCTTGACTCAGGGCCAGAAATCTGATAATGATAATGATAGCAAAAATCAGCTGAACTTAAATGGTGAAAGATCAGTCAAGGAGGATGCTGGTGCATCAAAGGGCTGCACCGAGGTATGTCTAGTGCACATATTTCTATTGGAAATAATCTAGTGTGCTGACCTCATGTTTGCAGCACCTGTATTTTTTTCCTTTTACAATGGTTCATGTTTTGTATTTGGTACAGGATAAATTAAGTGATGAAGATAGGAAGGCTCAGCTGAAATTACATGGTGGACAAGCAGTTAAAGAAAAGGATTATGCTGGTGCTTCAAAATTCTACACTGAGGTATATCATTGTGTACTGTCAATTGGTTCTGGTTTACTTTTTCTTGGATTGAAACGTTGGCACTTGTGTTTCATTCAAAAGCCTTGTTTTGCTTACATTCTTACATCAAGGATGAGCATTCAGATTTGACTAAAAAAGGATCATATTGTGATAAGTATTAATAAAATCGCTATGCCCAGTTTGATTTTGGGTGTGCTCTCACGATTTGATTTTATCAGGCAATCATGTTGGACCCTGCCGACGCAACACTGTATTCAAATCGGAGCTTCTGCCATCTGAAAATTGGTGGAGCCAGGGATGCTCTGGTTGATGCTAATGCTTGCATAAGCCTGCAGCCTGACTGGCCAAAGGGTTACTACCGTAAAGGAGCTGCCCTCATGTCGCTTAAGGTCAGATGATACAACTTTCTAGTCTCATTCTGCTTTGGACACCACACCTCTTGTTGATCATATGCTCCATTTTTTTTTGTTATTATAGGAGTACAACGAAGCACGTGATGCATTCATGGATGGGTTGAAACTGGATCCTTCAAATTTGGACATACAGAACGCTTACTGGTATTGTTCTTCCTGTTGCCTTTCATATGTGATCACTACTCTTGAAAGGTTGCTTGAAATGGCATTTCACATTTTCTACACCAAGCTTGTGGTAATCAAATGAAACATGTTTCAAAAATCATATTACTTGTATGCTTTGTCATGATATATTGTTGGTATAAAGTGTGAACCTACGATCTATGTGGACATTATTTTGCACAAAATGATTGTAAACTAGAGATATTGAACAGAATGCACCTTCGATTTTCAAGGTTTCGTAAACCAGCTCCATTCACATTTCTGAATAAGCTTGCTGATTTTTTCAGGGAGGCAGACGAGGCAATGATCAGGAAACATTCTACTGGACAAAGTGCCGATGAATTATTTGAGTAGGCTTCGGCGAGTCACCCTGTTTGTTTCAGAAGTTTCTCAGTACTTCTTATCATAAGGGGAATCGGATACGCTCTTATGTTACTGTGCGTGTCTCTTAAATGTCTTTTTTCTGTTGGTTGGACGTACTGTACTCGCCTACAGAGGTGTTTCTGAACAGTGCCTGGACCTGTGTTTCTGTCGCAATTTTGGCCAGTAGGCAATTATGTAAGGACCTTTGTGGATGATTCCTTTTGCAACAAAGAACTTTATCTGTAACATGCTGGGCAGATGGTTCACTACTTCACTTTACATTCTGTCGCTATTGCTTCGCCGCGTTCGGCTGGCTGGCTGGCTGGATGCTACCATACGATTCATCATCACCATTCTTACCTTTGGCGTATGATTGGAGATCAAAAGTTGGCCTTAGTTATTTTGGGAAGTGCATGGCCAGCAGCCAAGCATTATTATCCTTTCGGAGAAGGAACCAACGTGTAATGAATTGTTCAAAGGTCTCAAGATTTTGCTTGCCATGCATGCATGTTTCATGTTGGTAAATAACAATTTTCAAGATCCATAATTCCGTACGTATTGCAACGGGGCCGAACATAGTTTCACAAACTGGCTTGGTCCAGCACAGCTGAGGAAGGAATTGAAGGCAAATACAGAACCGATTACATCCATCCAGCACATCAGTGCATAATCTTGGATGATGCTTTTTTTTTAAATTACATAGTATAACGTGGCGTATGAGCACATCTGAAAGACTGAGCTGGCAGATCTCTAGATTCATAAAGTCACCACAGACGCCTCATTGTCGATGAGAACGTGGCTTACCACTGCCTTTATCTACGGGACGTCACCTACCACTGCCTTTACTCGATCAGATCCAACGCCACGACATGCAGCTTGGCGCTGTGGCGGGCCCTCTAGTTGCCCAATAAGGACACTTCTTTTATACTATATAAAAAGTAGAAGTAATCTAATGATGCTTTCATTATCGGATGAATCTGTCATTCACTTACTTACACACCGCCACTATAGCCTTTGAATTTGGAATGTCGTGCGTACTTGGACAGATGGCAACTTGCCATCCACTTCTCAGTGGGGCAAATCTTTGTTCTACAGGTGGCGAGCAATCCACATCGCCAGGGTTGCCGGCAAAGGTGGTGCGTACGCTAACCATTCTAGTAGCGTGGGAGATTCGAAAAGAGAGAAATGCGATAATTTTTTATCACCGACATAACACAACGGAAGCACTCACTGGTGTGCAGCAGGAGCCAAAAAACTATTCCTACTTCCCGAGGCTTAGTTTATTTTTTTGAGCCTTTTGTTCTTTTTTGGAATTGCTTTGTACGGTGCTTGTTTCCTTCTATATCAATACAAGTTCAGCATAGCTCCTGCCGACCGTTTCAAAAAGAAAAAAAAGATGCTTTCATTATTAATGGTAAGATGTCCGGGCTGCAGCTCTCCCGTGCGGCAGTGCGAGAGTTCACGCCTGCAACGCGAAATCAAAAGCACAAACGTCAGATCCATGAACAATATATACAGAACCATATATGATGAAACATCAAGGCCAAAGCGCAAGAAATATGACGGATCACCCAGCTATCATAAGCACTCACTTTCTTTTAGCAATTATTACTATTACTAGGTAAATGCCCATGTGTTGCAACGAGAAAACATAATACTACGCTAACGAATGTATGAGTGTGTTATACTACTACCTTCGTTTCCGTTTACTCGCCACTGAACTTTTACTATAGCAATTTTGACCATATGTTTTTTTTTGCAAAAGATTTTTAGATACATCAAGTTTTCACATATATGATTCTTTATTGAACATACTTCATTAGTGTTATATACATTGAAGTGTCTAAGATTTTTTAGAAGAAAAAATAGATGGTCAAATTTACTACAATAAAAAGTTAGTGACAAGTAAACGAAAACGGAGGGAAATATTACCTTAAAAAGATACTACAATAGTGATATTGAAACATCATTATTCCATAACTCTGCATGAATGATAGACAATTAAAATATAACTCTAAGTTTTGATGCGAAACCATAGTTCTTTCAACCAGCATATAAAAAAATAAAAATCCATGTGTAAACATGACATACTACTCACTATTTCTTATCTTATATAATAAAATATATACATAATTTCATAAAATATATTATACAATTAAGAATCTAGTCTCTCAGTAGTTTGACCAGAAGAACGTGCTTTGCACGGAAAGCACGGACACCAAACTGTAGCTGGTCACTAATCAAAGATGATCAAGAAGATTTTCAAGTCCAAGATGAGACGTCTGACTTCTTGCAGCGGAAGCATACAGAGCTGTAGTTTGAAGTATCCTGCATATAAGTAGTTGCTTATTTATTAAAGGTAAAGTACTATTGACTATTTTGAAAAAATATGCATCGATGCATGAGACATTATCTCTTTTATGGAGTTAGAACCTCTTTACATACGATATTGTAGAGATTCAGTTGTTCCTTCACATGTAGAGCAGATTCATTCGGAGAGCTAAATCAGATTTTATGAACTATTTGGCAAAATTGCTTCTCTGTGCCGTTGAAGAGAGAAAAGTGTATGAAATAACCCTCTTATTTCCGTTTTTTTCTCATTTCTCGTTTATTCTCTCCTCTCCTCATTTCTTCCCTTCTCACTCCGTCATCCCGTTCCCCACCGGTGGTAAATAAAATGTCTATAATATACACTTCTTTTATTTTTGTTTTTTCTTTCTTTAATTTTCCCTTATTTGTATCTACTTTTTTATTTTGTACTCCCCAGTCCTTTTATTTATCTCCACCACACATCACCTTATCCACAATCCTCCACCATGCGCTCGCCTTGGACTCGACTCCTCGACCGTCTGTTCACACCACGATATCTCCGCCGAAACTGATGGTTGGTCGAACGACGAGAGGAGCTCGAGTACGCGCAGCTGGCCGGAGCAGCCACACGCAGCTCATCGGAGGAGCTCGACCACACGCCCATGTCGGAGGAGCTCGACCATGCGCGGCTGGCCGGAGCAGCCCTTCCCCACGGCTGCGGGGACCAGCGCCGCCGACTCAATCCTCCCCACGCCAACCTCTTCTCTCCGCACTTCCAGCGCCAGCGTTGCCTGGCCGTCTAAACTACTCGCCTGCTCGATGGAGGAGCCTGCGGCCCCACACAGCGACGCCCTCCCCGTCATGCTCGCACCGCAGCCCCCCTCGCGTCGGTGGTCGACCAAAGATTTCTCAGCTGCAAAATCCATCACCGCGGGCCATGATGCGTGGACGGGGTCTTTGGGTAGAAGGCCTGGTGGGCAAGAGGCCGCCGGCCTGGAACCAGGCGGAGCAAGCTGCCGCTAGAAAGAAGGCCAATCCACCCCGACCTCATCCCCTCCCGCATCTGATGTAGTCGCCATGGCGCCAGATCCCCACGGCGCCACACCACACCCTCACTTCGAGGTATGGCTTCTCCTTCCTCCCAAGTCGGAATGCACTGCCATTACGTAGTTTAATTTGTTCATTGCTAGTTTTTGTATTGGTTAATGATGCCGGTCTGAACTCCGGAAGTTTTATTTAATTCATTTGTGATAGTCAGTACTCCTACCTACTATTTCTAGTTATTATGATAGTTAGTACCCTGCAATCCCGATCCTGCTTGTTCCCAATTCGTTGTTTTATCTATTTCTCGTGCTACCGATGCTTGTTTTATCTATTTCTCGTGTTGCCAGAGCTTGTTGGTAATTCATTTATAATGGCCTCTTGGTACTACTAGTCTTCTATTTAGAGTGTCCAACCTTCTAATTTTACTTCCTGCACTTCTAATTTTGGAAAAAAATAAAGGATCGTTCTTACGGCACTTCTAGGATTTAGCTGTCACCCAGGTGTGCTATATGATGAGCTTGTGGGTGTTTTTTCATATGTTGTTTGAGTTATATACTATCAATCTATTTCATATGCTCACATTATTCCAGAATTTCATTCATCAACACAAGTCTTTGGTTGTTTAATGCAATTTTTTTATTCCCAGTTAATAGGCAGAATTTCTTAGATGTTTCATAAAGGAATTTAGAGTGCTTGAGGGAATATTTATATGTACAGGAATAGAGTTTATGCAACTAATTTCAATAGCACCCATATATGGAGAAAGGTTATAAATGAGTCTTTGAGTGTCACCAATGTAGATCTCAGTGGAACCGTGACCTTGAAAATGGTTAAACTAACAATTTTAGACCTCTCATGTTCATCTATGGTTAAGCTTCCATTTTCGTGCATCCATTTGTTACTGTGAACTGAACCTGAAAGATACTATGAAATGAGCATTATATGTACCATATGCTAATCCTGGCAATGATTTTTCATTTTTCCATAGGCTTGCATCTATACATGAAACTGCTACCTTCGGTTTCACCCTACTAATTTCCTATACATGGATTTTCTTATGGCGTTCCTGGAGATTTGATCTGCTGTAGGCAACCACTCCTCACTGGAAGTAATAGGTACATCCTCCATGTTGTTCCGGTTCCTACTGGAATTGGCGTAGTGCTGCATCTTGTTCCTCTGTTGGTGGGATTTTTAAGATTTTTGTTCCAGCGGCAAAGCCTGGTTGTTAATTTATGACTTCTGTTTACTTTGATCATTTTCTCTGTTTGTGCTCCTTTGTCAGATGTTTCGCTCTAATTGTTTCTTCGTTGCACCACTAACATGTGCTTTTGCAACAGCTTTAATTGTTGTTTTGGTCACCATCCCGACATTTCAACAGGAGTACGGTACTTAGGCTTTGGAATATATGTCATTAAGGTTTAAGGGTATTACTGTAACACCTCGGTGTTAAGCATGCATTAATATTTTGCAAATCATGAGCATAATCATTATTATGCATTCATAAGCATGACATGAAATATAGAATTAAAACATACTAATGAAACATGTATGTTGCATAGTTTTGTTTTAATAGATTGGATGCTATGTTTGTTTTGCCATGTGTGTACCTTGGTTGATCACTTAGACCAATTAGAAGTAATTAAAATGCAATTTGGAGCAAGGTGTATATTCAAAGTTTTCTCAAATTTTGCTTTTAAAAATAATCTTCTAAAATAGGGTTTTTGATTTAAATTAACTTTAAATCTATAGTTCAAAATCTAATTGGATTTTGGCCTTGCTCTTTTTGGCAAAGTTGTAGAGTACATTTTTCTGAGCAACTTCTAGTTTGGGTCCAACTTTTGAAACTGCTTTGAAAAAGGTTTAAAATTTCATTTGAATGAATTTGGGGAAAGAAAAGAAAATGAAAAAAACAGTTCTTACCTTAGTTGGGCCACCGCCTCCCTTCTGGCCCGCTCGCGGTTTCGGCCCGCAGCGCGCTCGCGCTCCCGCCCCGCTCCAGCGCCGCGCCTCCCGCTCGCCCGCGCCCGCGCGCCTGCGTCCTGACCATGGCAGACGCCCGCCGCCGCGTGGATGCCATGCGCCGGCGACGGCAGCACCTGGGCGTCTCGGTGGCCCCCTCGCCCCACGCGCTCGCCTACACCTCCGCACGCGCGACTGACTCCCCTGCGCTCTCTCCCATTTTCCTCTCACGTGCCAGCAGCAGAGCACGCACACGCACTCGCCTCCGCCACCGCCCGCACCAGCTTCCTCGCCGGAGTTGGCCGTTCCGGCCGCTCCAGTTCGCCTGAGCTAGCTCCGTCTCGCCCTAAGCTCCGCCTCCACCTCGCGCACCCCGTGCTCGCGTCGGTTCGCTGTGGTAAGCCTTCACCAGCCGAGAATCCATCGCCGGAGTGAGCTCCTCCTCACCGAAGCTTGGCTCCACGCGGACAGCCCCTCTCTGCTCCATCTCTCGCCCTCCCTTCACGCGCACAAGCACCGCCCGAGCTCGGTGGGGCTCCCACGCCACTTCTCGCGCCACCTCTCAGCCGGAGATGGACGGCCTACGGTGAGCCGCGCCACCGCACCCCCATGGCCATCGGCCAGCTCGCTCTCGAGCTCCTCCGGCCCTACCGCTTGCACTGCCGTGTCCGCCTTGGCACGGTGGTCACGTTGGTGGTGACCTCGTCGCTGGCCACCTCGCCGACGGCGAGCTCACGCCGGTCAGCGCCGCCTCCTCTGCCGCAGTGGCTGGCAGGTAGGGCTGGCTGAACCGCGGGGGCCCACACGTCAGCTCCTCGGCGCGAACCTGGGTGCACTGCACCGGGTGCACCCAGCGTTTTAAGGCCCGCTGGTTTTTCAGAAATAAAAGAAATGATTTTCAGATTTTGTTTAAACGCTTTGGAAATTCATAACTTGCTCAAAATAGCTCCAAATTTGTTAAAATAAGTTTTGCTAGGTTTCTTGTGACTAGATCTATCTGTTAAAAATATTGCATGTCAAATTTGTGATACTTTTCGGTGTAGCTTTATTTAAATTGAATAAATGCTGATTTCTTAGAAAATGTCTAGTAAATAGAATATACATCAGAAAAATATGATTCAAATTTGGTTGATCTATTCTTGAGATGTACTTTGTAGGAAAAATATATGTCATGCATGTTCTATAGAGAAATATTGATGTGTAGTTCAAGTGCCTTTAATTGATGATTTTTGTTATTTTGATAGAGAGCAAAAATTGTATAAAACATGTGTATGATAATTTTTGTGCAGTGATTGTTTACTGTGTAGAACATAGGAAAAATATCAAATCTGTTGTTTGACACTTTTCATAGTACAAAGTATTTTCATGCTTAATTATCAACCATATCTTGTCATTTTTGTGTAGGCTATTTTACTTATCCAAATGTCATGAAAATTTTATGGCAGTCTACTTAGAGTAGTACTCTGCTACTATAATTTTCTTAGATTTTTATGAGTACTAGAAATATATATTGCTGTTGTAGCCCTAGTTCAAAATGAAATCAAATAATCTTCTTTAATGCATATTTAGTTAATAATGTTTGCTTTGGTCTATCTTTGAAGCATCTTAACTTGCTGTGGTGACTTGGCATGTTAGTACAGTGGTTGTAGTAGTAGAATAGTAGTACATGTCCTTGAATGATGTTGGCTACCTTGTAGAAGAACTTTACTTCTACTATGTCCAATAAAGTTAAACATGTTCATCTACATTCCATGCATCATGATCATTACATGTCATCTCTCCGATGCACCTATGCATTAGCACTTATACATCTGCATCATACAGGATCGCAGGAGGAGTTGCTAGTAGTAGTTCAGGAAGAGCAGATCGGGACAGATCCACAAGAAGTCCAGACACAGGAGGTGCTAGAGGAAGAGGAGCAAGGAGAGGACTTGCCCAAGTGCGTGGATCATCAACCTAGTTCGTTCAAACGAGGCAAGTCCCGGAGCATTCTAAGTCTTCTAATTTATAAAAGCAATTCTTTCTATATATATGAGTTATATATTGTTGCATTAAGTTGTAGGAGTTGATTGAAACCGTTGATGTATTTATTACTATCCTTGCCTATCTTATTACCTTTTACCCTGTTAGGTCAGGATCGAATAACTGCTTAGCCTTGCTTAGACCGGTAGCGATCGGTGATATCCAGTCACCTACATTATAGGTGGTTACTGGAAGAATTTAGCTATGGAAAGAATGATATCCTGGAATTAACCCCATGATGGATAATTGGAGACCGGACGGAAAAGTTGGAGGCAACTGGCATGGGGTTCTCAGGGTGCTATTAGTTTCCGTGCAGTGTCGATTAAGGACCGATCGTTGCTCGTCCCTCTTGTCATGTTGAACGATGCCTCATTTTTAGCTGGGCCGAATAAAGTACCTTTCGACCGCCAAGCTAGTGGCACTATTCGGCTGGGATCTACACGAAAAGCGCCGACAGGCCGATGATGGGGTATGACAGGACGCGAAGAGTGAGCCCAAGGCGCAGTGCGCCTTGATTCCCGGCAATCAGGCGGTCCCTCGGTATCATGCTCTCCAGTTATCCTACGGCTACCTGAATAGTGTCCTTGGTGATCTAAGCTACCCTAACAGGGAAAGCATGGTTTGTGTGAGGAATAAATCACCACCGGTTAGGAATCGATTCGAATCGCCATCGCTCCTGGATAGTGAGCACTTGACTCGAGCTACGGCATCGTAGTAATTATTATGGAACAATGATGGTTATCTGGATGATATGGGATATGCTAAATCTAAATTGGTAACTGGATGTTATTGGTTAATCAAGTGATTGCTATAGTACATGTGCTTACCTAGATGGATATGTCATAATAAAGATGATGCAAAGTATTTAAAATGATGTCTTCATGATAACTTATACTTTTAGCAAAACAAGTCATTAGTTAGCCCACTAAAGAAAGTCTTGCATAATCCTTGGTGTCGCTTTTATTTTGGTTTAAGACGGGTAAGTCTAGCTGAGTACCTTCTCGTACTCACTATGCGTTGTTCCCATTGTTGTTGCAGATGATGGTCAAATGTACTACGGCTATTGCATTAACTACACCAGTAGCGGCGATGGGTGACAACTAGGACCAAGGGCAATGGTCACTCCGTATTTCTCATCTGATGCTTTTGTTGGAGATGACTACCTACTGGCATTGTATCTGAACTAAAAGTGTGTGTGGCTTTAAAACTATTTGCTTCCGCTACTTCAGTTTGAACTTGGGTTGTAATAACTTTATATTCTAAACTCTGATGTACCGAACTGTGATTGCGAACTTTATATAACGTGTGACGGTACTTGCTAAACTTGTACGATCTTGGTTTGTATGTCGATTGGTTTGAAATCCTTCGTGGTTTCACGGACTACCGGGTTATACGGGCTTAAGTTTGCTAAATTATATGTTTCGGCGGAAGATTTCCTTACTTAATCTTGTATAATTGGTCGGTTCTGTTACAATTACGGAACGAATATGATTTTTTTTCTGAAACAAAACCCAACAACATCATATTTTTAGGGCAAAAATTACAGTTCATATAAAGGTAAAACCAGTTCATATTTAGGGCAAAATCGTGCATTAGAACTGCAATCACGACAGGATTAGGGCAATTTGTTGAGCATCACTTACCCGTGACTTGTCCTCCCTTTTGTACAGTCAAACCAAGAAGTAGATCGCGAGGGAGATGGCGAGGGCAAGAGAAGCAGATTGTCGTCGATGTCAGGTGGCCACGGTGATGGCACCAGACTTGGCGTCGGCAGCTTGGAGTAGCAGATCGCTGCTGACGTCAAATGGGTCTTCAATATGAGTATGGTACTTAGTTTTTTCTAAAATAAAACCCATATTCTTTCCAAAGTAAATCATGATTAACACAGTTTTTTTGTTCTTGGAGCCAAATGCATGGTTCTATTATTAGTTCATATAAAGGTTAAATCGTGCATTAGAACTGTAATCACTACAGGCTATAATAGATAGGATTAGGGCAATTTTTTTAGCATCACTTACCCATGACTTGTCGTGCCCTGTGTACAGTCTGACCAAGGAGCAGATCGTGAGGGAGACGGCGAGTGCAGGAGAAGCAAATTGCCGTCGATGTCGGGTGGCCACGGCGGTGGCAACAGACAGGCGTCGTGTGACCAGAAGCAGATCGAGAGGGAGGCGGAGGGAAGGAGAAGCAGATTACCGTCGATGTTAGGTGGCCACGGTGATGGCACCAGATAGGCGTCGTGTGATCGGGAAGCAGATCGCGAGGGAGGCGGCGAGGTAAGGAGAAGCGATTACCGTCGATGTCAGGTGGCCGTGGCGACGGACAGGCGTCGATGGCTTGGAGTAGCAGATCACTGCAGACGTCAAGTGGCCACGGGGCAATCTGTTGATGCCAAGTGGCCATGGGGCGTCGGAGGATTGGGGTAGTAGATCGCAACTGACGCCGCGGTGCCACGGTGACGGCACCAGACTTCGTGGCGGCGGCGGCGGCTTGGAGGAGATCGATGTCGACGTCTAAGTCGAGTGGTCACGGCGACGACAGTTTTATTTCCACGCGTGCTGGGCTAATAGCGATCGCATGAGACCAGGCGTTGATTGTTTGCTTCCTTTTTCTACGAGACGTGTATTCTGGACGCCGGCTTATTTTTTGGAACACATTGCGGGGTGTGTTTCCCTGGTTGTTTGTTTCCTTTTTTTTTGCTAGACGTGGTTTTCTCATAAACGTTCTGGGCGCCGGTTTGTTTTGGAAAGAATGGACTGCACGGTGTTTTGTCGGGCGATTTGCAGTTCGCACACACGCGGTTGTTTCCCTAGCGAGTCATGGATCACAGGCACGCGGTGAAAGTAGCCGGGTGCACGAAAACCTTTGCTGCTTTTTAGTTGTAGAGATTAGGTCATTTAGGATGATGCTAGCTACTCTATCTCGTAGGTTATTGTTTTACGCCCATGTATAGTCTAATCTCTTGGTTTAGTGATCTCTGGTGCGTTTTATAGTAGTGGACTCATCAAGAAGTTGGCTATTAAACGGTTGGGTAAAATACATTCTTCAACCTCGATCCAGCGTGCATAGTAGTTTGATTCTCAATCCTAAACTACAAAACCGGGTAACGGGTGCCCTTCAACTGTCGAAAACCTCGACAAATTTAGTCCTCTGGCTAGTTTCAAAGGTGGTTTTAACAAAAAAACTAATTTATTCTTAAAAATCCATAATTAATTTACTTAAATGTAGAAAATTATGAAACCAGTACCAGCTTTCTTCTAAAAATGTTATAGTTTGTTGCTGCTCTAATTAAATAAACAATGAGCATGACTACGCACAATAAAGGAATAGGAACATAAATAAAATCAATTCCAAATAGCTATATATAAATCATAAGGTACATAACATTTTCAGAAAATAATTGATACTAGTTTCATTTTTCTAATTTAAAATAAATTATTTGTGAATTTTACATAGTAAACGAGATTCTTAACGTTTTTACAAAATGGAAAGCCACCTTTGAAACCAGCCCGATTTGACAGTTGGAGGGTGTCGGATTACCTGGTTTTGTAATTCAAGGTTGAAAATCGGACTACATACAATACATGTTGTGTTTATTTAGAAGTTGAAAAAAATGTAAAATGCACTTAATTAAGGGAACGTTGGCCTCTCTGTCTCACTTATCTCTCTCTACTCTATATCATCAAAATCTAATGTGAGAATACATAGCATTAATAATAAGATTCGAGGGCTTTTCTAAGGGTAAAAAAAAAACAAGTTTCTGATTTCTAGAAAACACCGTGAAGACATAGCACAAGTGCCAACAATACTGTATGAGGACCATATCACCTTTGAATTGATTTGATTTTGATTCTATTTTCTCTTCAGATCAGCGAAGACAAAAACGAAAAAAAAACTCAAAATTAACTGAAGCAAGCTACACTGCAAATATTGGCGACAGTTAAATTTCAGCTTACTAAGAATTAAAAAAAAACACTAGAGGAAGCAAAACGAAAGTCCGTATACGAAAGCATGTATTATTAGCAAATAGCAAAGTAAACAATGGATACGAAGACTAACCCCGTGGCGGAGTTTCCATTTCACTGGCCACCGAAGCCAACTCGCTGGGTGATCAAAGCATGTCTTCCCTTGATACAGCAGTCCTTTGTTCCTGTACGTAAAGCACATCATCAGCAAAGGTGAAAAATCAGGTAAGTCAGTATAGAACAGAAATAAAATTATTTAAAATCAAATGAGAAGTTGTGTCATAATTCAGACACCTACACGTACCAGTGGGTACAGACACCTACACGTACCACGCTAATAGGGAGATAAACAAAGTTTGCAGCTTGAATGTGAACTTTCAAGTTCAAATGGTCTCCCTTTTTCAACCTGTCAAACTTATCACCTGTATTGCTCTGTGAATTTGAGTCCTGCTGCAGACTATTGTCTTGTTGTGTTTGCATGTTCAACATCTGGGTATTTTTTTAGCTTTTGTTAATTTTATTTCTCCTAAGATACTATTGTTTGTTTAATTATATATATTCGCAGAGAGGTTCTTGAGGCGGCAGAAGGATCATGTACGTTGGAAAATAGTTTCATCACCATGTTGCTGACTTGCTGTGCGCTGCTAGGTGGACCATTTTGTTGAACAAAGCTCAAGCAAGTGTATGTAGTCATTAGTCAATACCAATGAACTTTGACACGGTGACCTTCAGGTCTATCTTTCGAAATGAGACTTCGATCCAAAGGTTCTGGATTTGTAGCACAGAACGTAGGGCAAATGCATGCCTGAAGAAATGGATTTGCATTACTCCTTGACAGTGGTGGACCTAGGATTTTTGCATAGGGTATGCGCCGCAAAAAAAAATCTTATACAATTCGGTAAACCATTTATAATTCGGTAAAACCATATTATAATTCGGTAAAACGACGTCAAATCTTAATATAAATTGTTCAAATGAAATACAAATACTTCGAAATATAACAATATGAGACTTACAATACTACTTGTTTATCCGTCGCTTTCTCAATGACATGAATGTCTCCATTATATTATCTTCATTAACTTGGAAGAAAATATCCCGCTCAATAAATGTGACTAGACAATCATCCAAAACAGTATCACCTATCTTATTCCTTGACTTTGTTTTCACTATAACCAATGCAGAAAATACTCTTTCAACACTCGTAGTTGCCACTGGTAAAAGCAATATCAATTTGAGAAGCAAGTACACCATATCATACACTTTATGCCTCTTTGTTTCAACAAGCTTAACTGAGAGATCAACAATGTTGTCTAGACCTTGGAAGCTAGCATCTTGTCGCATGTCATCAATATAATTATCAAGTTGCAATTCAAGTTTTAACAAATCATTGTTGGAGAAGTCCTTAGGATAAAATTCAGCCAATCTACGTACCTTCCGTGCATCAAAAGAAGCAAAGGAGTTGGAAGGACTGAAGGCTAACATACAAGAGAGTAGCTCCATATTGATCTCATCAAACCGATTATCAAGCTCTTGACTAATTTGATCAATGACACCAATGTATACTTCTCTTCGGAAATGGTCATCATTTGTTTGGTTTCGGACACGAGCATACCGTGCTGATTTTCCATAAGGCACATAAGCACCATCCATAGCAGAAACTTCAACACCATGTTTAATACAAAAAGAAGTGACCTTCTGAAGAAAATTATCCCAACCATTAGACCTCAACTCCTGCATTCTGCTCTTTGCCACATTAACAAGTGAGATTGCATTAAGAATATCTTGATCCCTTCTCTGCAAGCACTCGGATAACTCATTTGTATATCCAAAAATAACATACATTAAGTGCACAAAGAAAACAAACTCAAAGGTTTTAAATGCTCCAAGCACAAAATGTATCTTTGTCCAATCTTCCTTATATGCATTATCAGCACCAAGTTCAATGAGCACATCATGAATTGAGGAATATATAGTGATGATGCTTCATATAGTTTTGTAATGAGAGCCCCACCGAGTGTCACCAGGCCTAGGCAAACCCATCTCTTGATTTAATCCACTCCTTGATTCAAGCTCACCACACTCTAGTGCTTTCTTGACATTCTCAAGCCTAGCATTTCGAAGCATATCATGACGCTTACAAGAAACCCCAACAATGTTCAACAAGATAGATACTTGATCAAAAAAGTCTTGCGTCAAGATGATTTCCTTGGCAACAAAGAACAAGAACTAGTTGGAGTTGATGTGCAAAGCAATGAATATAATAAGCGGAAGGTGATTCTTGCATGATTAAAGTTTTGAGCCCTTTAATATCTCCTTTCATATTGCTAGCCCCATCATAACCTTGACCTCTAATCTGCTGCATACTCAATCCATTACTAGCAAGTAAAACTTCAATTGCTTTCTTAAGTGACAAAGAGGTAGTATCATCTACATGAACAACTCCAATAAAGTGCTCACATGGCCTTCCAAGTTTATCAACATAACGCAAGCAAAGAGCTAGTTGTTCTTTATGTGATATATCACTAGACTCATCAGCTAAAATTGCATAGGGCTCATCACCAAGTTCCTCAATTATTTTCTTTCTAGTTTCTATGCACAACAGTGAATAATTTGCTTTTGTATCTTTGGGCTAGTCAAAGTGCAATTACCTGGTGCATTGTTCAAGACATACTTGTTCACTTCTTCACTATTTCCTGCAAGAAACTTTAAAAGTTCAATGAAGTTGCCTCTATTGCTAGACTCTTCACTTTCATCATGTCCACGGAATGCCAATCCTTGATGCAAAAGAAACTTGATACATCTAAGTGAATATGTCAATCTTTTCTTATAAAGACGAAGCTCCTCCTCACTCCACTTGTCAATGTTATAATCAATTGCTACCTTGGGATTCATAAAACCAATGTACCTCTCTTGAGCTGCTTTATGTGCCCTAGAACCAAAATATTTGAGAAGTGTTGTGTTTCCTATATTCCAATTATTCCATCCATCAACAATAAAAGTTTTTGACCCACTGCCCTTCTTGAACAAGTAGCATATGAAGCAAAATGCAGAATCCTTCTTGACACTATATTCGAGCCACTCATAATTATACAACCATTGTATACTGAATCGATGAGGTACGCCTCCAATGTTTCGGTATGGAAAATCATGTATATAAGGTTTGCAAGCACCTTTAGTAATATATGCTCTACAGATTGCATCTTGATCATTAACAGGATAATCTTCAATGGGCAGCCTTTCACCTGGATCATATGGTAGGCGATTGATGTCATACGCCTAGGGATGAAAACGGATCGGATACGAACGGATATCACGCATATTATATTTGTTTTCATATTTCTGTTCGGATTCGGATTCGGACACGGATAGCGTTCGGATACATATACGAATACGGATTGACTCGGTTACGGATACGAATAATGAGTATCGAATACGGTATTAATCGGATTCGGAGAAGGTCGGATACAAATATCTATTCGGATATTGAGTAAAAGCAGCATATATATATATATCATACGTGCGCAAACCATTACACCACTCTATGAGTCCATAATCCATCTAGATTAAGCCGAAAGACTAAAGAGTAAAGCAACAAATAAGATAAAGATACAGATACATCATACATCAAACATCATATAAGCACCAATCTTCGCGGCATGAGTAGAAATAGCCAAGCACATTGCTTCATGGGTCTCATGGAGTCATGATCATTGATTCAAGATCTACAATCCTTATATAGGCCATTTTTCATTTTGAGAAAGTTTGAACAAAATGTAGTTCAAATTTCACAAGTGTGTGACATAGTTTTAGAAAGTCTGTATGAGATTTAAGAATTTGTGACTAGTGTTTGATAAAAATTTCTCAAATGGGAAAATGAGCTATGTAACAATTGTATATCTTGCTGAGATGATCAAACTTGGTATTCAGAGTTTTTTCATCTGAGGTCATTTAGTGTCTCATTTGAGCAAGTTTGACCAAGTCAAATTTGGTCAAATGAAAAAACAACACTTTGACTCTAGTATTATAAACTCTAAATGACTTCAAATTGAAAAGTTTTGAATACCAAGTTTGTTCAACTCATCAAGATCTACAATTCTTGTTTTGCTCAACTTTCCATTTGAGATAGTTTGGATGGTTCAAATTTGTGATTTTTAAATTTCGATGCTTACAAACTAGTTTTCGGAACCCTAGATTGTCTCAAATTGAAAAGTTTTGAATACCAAGTTTGTTCAGCTCATCAAGATCTACAATCCTTATATAGGCTATTTTTTCATTTGAGAAAGTTTGAACAAAATATAGTTCAAATTTCACAAGTGTGTGACATAGTTTTAGAAAGTCTATATGAGATTCAAGAATTTGTGACTAGTGTTTGATAAAACTTTCTCAAATGGGAAAATGAGCTATGTAACAATTGTATATCTTGTTGAGATGATCAAACTTGGTACTCAGAGTTTTTTCATCTGAGGTCATTTAGTGTCTCATTTGAGCAAGTTTGACCAGGTCAAATTTGGTCAAATGAAAAAACAACACTTTGACTCTAGTATTATGAACTCTAAATGACTTCAAATTGAAAAGTTTTGAATACCAAGTTTGTTCAACTCATCAATATCTACAATTTTTGTTTTGGTCAACTTTCCATTTGAGATAGTTTGGACGGTTCAAATTTGTGATTTTTAAATTTCGACGTTTACAAACTAGTTTTCGGAACCCTAGATTGTCTCAAATTGAAAAGTTTTGAATACCAAATTTGTTCATCTCATCAAGATATACAATCCTTATATAGACCATTTTTTCATTTGAGAAAGTTTGAACAAAATATAGTTCAAATTTCACAAGTGTGTGACATAGTTTCAGAAAGTCTATATGAGATTCAAGAATTTATGACTAGTGTTTGATAAAACTTTCTCAAATGGGAAAATGAGCTATGTAACAATTGTAGATCTTGTTGAGATGATCAAACTTGGTATTCAGAGTTTTTTCATCTGAGGTCATTTAGTGTCTTATTTGAGCAAGTTTGACCAAGTCAAATTTGGTCAAATGAAAAAACAACACTTTGACTCTAGTATTATGAACTCTAAATGACTTCAAATTGAAAAGTTTTGAATACCAAGTTTGTTCAACTCATCAAGATCTACAATTCTTGTTTTGGTCAACTTTCCATTTGAGATAGTTTGGATGGTTCAAATTTGTGATTTTTAAATTTTGAATAAATATCCGGATAATATCCGTTTTTAAATATCCGGATATATCCGATACTTATCCGGATTATCCGATATCCACCGGATATTGATGATATTACATCCGTATTTGATATCCGCCTAAGATATCCGTTTTAGTATCCGTATCCGAAAAAAAACCGGATATCCGAGTAACTATCCATATAAGTGTTCATATTTGTTCGGTCGAACGGACGGTCGAATAAATATCCGTACCGTTTTCATCCATACATACGCCGGCGGCTTTGATGCGGGCGGTGGCGGTGATGCTAGCGGGGGTGAGGGCAAATGATCTGCAATTTCTTCAACTTGATTCTGCTCTTCCACAATATTTTCATCCGGAGGTGGGTCAATAGCAGCCGCCTTCTTTGCTGCTTTCTAAAAAAGGGATCGAATGTCTCCGTTTCTTTTCATAATTCAAGACTCAAGAGTTCTAGAAAAAACACTCGCCAATTAGCAAAACTAACGATTGGAAGAAACTTTGAACCGAGGAAGGACGGGGATGGACGGGGAGTATCACCTAGGGGAGCTAAGGAAGGATCAGCGCGGCGATCGATCGACCTTGCGATAGCGATGCGGTAGTTCAGGCTCCGTGCCGAAAAAGCGACGGGCGATGATCAGCTATTCACCGGTAGGGCGGCGACGCGCCGCGATTCGCGAAGAGCCTGGGCTCGCTGGTACGACGCGTCGTGAGACTCGTAAACGAGGCCGGGCCGCCAAGCGATGCTTGGACCGGATGTGGCTCGGCCGTAGTCCATGTGCCCGTGCTCCTCAGCGACCGAAGTCGTCCCGTTCATTAGTGGGCCGGCTTTTCGCGTTGTTGGTCGTCAGTCATGGCTGGAATTATGGAACACACAACGGTCGTCGTCAGTCATCGACGTCGGTCGTCGCTCGGTTCAGTGAATCAGTGAATCAGTGAATCAGATGTATGGTTGGACGGGTGACCTGCAGGGTGGTCGGTGGACCACCTTGACCACCCACTAGGTCCGCCAATGCTCCTTGAACAAGCGCCTTGTCATGTTAAATCCATTTTTTCTGCATATTTTCGTGGCCGCGTTTTGATGTGTTCTTCAACGATGTGCGACTATATAAAGTTTTGTTTTTAAAATTGCTATAGTATATCCTCTCGACAATTTCTCCCACAATTTTATTTCTCATTCATCTCTTCCTCTACTCAGACTTCATTCACACCTCAGATGATGTTAATGTACAAAGTTCATTGTTAGAGTTTCGTGGTTTAGAGTTGTGTTTTTCCTAAGGAGATGTCGATATTAGAGTTGTTAGCTTTGTCGGTAACAGGCCAGCCCTAATGGAGATGTGAGTGCGGATGTTGTGGCAACACTAGCCGCCAGCCATATG
The DNA here is from genome assembly GCA_904845875.1 of Miscanthus lutarioriparius. Taxonomy (NCBI): domain Eukaryota; kingdom Viridiplantae; phylum Streptophyta; class Magnoliopsida; order Poales; family Poaceae; genus Miscanthus; species Miscanthus lutarioriparius. Next base: position 119,323,714 of record CAJGYO010000002.1, read on the forward strand.
AGGTGGAGTAGGCTAGGTGGAGAAGTCAAATGCAGGGGTGCCATGAATAAACAATGTTAGGCTAAAGATGGAGTGGATGATGGTGACAGTGAAGGCAGCTAGGGACTTGTTCAGAGAGCAGATCGGAGGCGCTCAAGGTATCTTTGAGCGTGAAAAAGTTTATGTACGGACTGAGACTCTAAGAGGGGCTTAGGTGTGATTTATGCAACTTAAAACTAATGGTCTATAAAATATAAACCCTACTAACAATTATGCAAGATATTTATCTATATGTGCACTACGATTTTTCTTAGTGTTTGTTATCTCTACCGAAGAGTTTTGCATCCTAGGTTCTAGTCCTATCAACTAACTTAGCAAGCTTGACTAGGAAAGGTAAATCTCATAACCTTGAAAAGCAAGTAACTGTGGAAGTTTAAATGAGATAGAGAATGCATACTTCCGATGGCGGTATTTTTCATAAGGTATAGAGAAGTTCACGCTTCCCCTTAACCCTCGTTGGAGCCCATCGCAAGAACCAAGCTCCCGGTCGGGTAATTCTGTGGATAGGCCCTGGACCTTCCCCATGCACAAGTAGATCTCCAAGATGGCCTCTCCTAGACCCCTGCCTATTGTCTCCACTAGCAACCTTCCGTTAGAAATAACACGAGTCCCGTTCCCTCCAATACACCATCGGCGGCCACACCACAAATGCAGTTGGTGTGATTTCGCAAGATTACAAGCCCTCTACAATAATGGTGCGCACACAAGCACTGATTAGTAAGAGGTATGCAAACCTCACTAAACACTAGGCCTAAGCCAAGAGTAAGCACTAATATGGTGGTCTAACTAGCCTACACACTTCGTAAAGCGTTGAAGTTAATCACATAATCTTCCTTAAGCACTATTGGTGGCTAGAGCACTAAGAAATGAGCCTGAACTAATTAGCAACTTTCCTCAGCTCCAACTACACTCAAATGGTTGGCCAAGGGAGTATATATAGCCTCCCCCCAAAATATAGTTGTTGGCAATAGACACTTTTTGCCTAAACAACCATTTAGCCCATTTAAACACCGTGTAAACGCTACATACCGGTACGTCATTTCGTTTAATCATTCATTTAGCCCGTTTAATTGGTCATTTAGCCCGTTTAATGGACTATTCAGCCCGAATAATGGCTAAACGGTATGTGACCGACTATTTGTCGTTTAGCATGTAGGAAAACACTGGCGATCACTACACTCGTGTAGTGGTCACCGGAAAGGTCTAGTGACCTCACTGGAGTTTTTCGGTGCCTGCCACATCGACTAGCCGTTGCAACTATTGGATGACCTTTTCTCCGGCAGTGGATCTCCTGAGTTTTCTGTAAGGATAGAATGGTACTGTATAGCCTCTGCATAGCACCTAGTTTCTCCAGTGCCTAGCACCAGAAGGTTGTGGTGCCTCTGTCTTCTCTCCACTAAGCCTCCAACTCTCTATCACCTATCATCCGATGGTGTGGTTTCTATTGATCACCGGGTAAGGTCTCTTCTTCTTCTCTACCCTCTGCCTATACACCTAGCTAAGCTGAAGGGTCGAGATGGTGAACTAGAGGGGATGAATAGTCCTTTTAAAATTAATCGTGTCGGCTAACCGTAACAAAATTAGAATTAAAACTATTGGTCTAGCCAAGACTACACCCCTCTATCTAAGTTATCAAGCACCTTAAAAAGATCCTAAACAAGCAATAAGGTGTCGGGCTAGCTAGAGCTCACCTAACCAACTCTAGGAGCAAGGTCACACAAACATATGCCACTAGTACTTCAAGCACGGGGGAGCTTCTACACAACTAGTAAGCAAAAGCACAAAGCTCCTAAGCTCACTAGCAATGCTCAATAACAAGGCAACTAATGCCAAATTAGAGAGCGCAAATTACTTAGCTACACAAACTAAGCAATGTGACTAACAAGGTTACTAAAACCAAATTAGCTACGCAAGGGAGCTACTTCTATGCTACATAAGCAAGAAGGTAACTAGCAAACTACACAAGCAAACTAATTACAAGAGCAACTACACAAGCGCAATGTATAAGAAAGTAAATACAAGCTTGTGTAACCGGGATGCAAACCAACGGGAAGACAAGGATGACACATCGATTTTTCTCCCGAGGTTCACGTGCTTGCCAACATGCTAGTCCCCATTGTGTTGACCGCTCACTTGGTGGTTCGGTGGCTAATTAGCATCCCCCGCCAAGCTTGCATGTCGGGCACCGCAAGAACCTACCCACAAGTGAGGGTAGCTCAATGACACGCTCTACTAGTGTTGCTCTTCGTGGCTCCCGTGGGGTGAGCACAATCCCCCTCACAATCACTTCTCTGGAGCACCGCACAATCTTCTTTGCGTGCTTCAACAGAGTCACAAGCCACTAAGCCGTCTAGGAGGTGGCAACCTCCAAGAGTAACAAGCACCACCGGCTTACAACATGATCACCTAGTGCCACTCGATGCAATCGCACTAGAATCGCTCACTCACTCGATCGGATGATCACTATCAAGCACAAGTGAGTTAGAGGGCTCCCAAGCACACGTACACAAGCCACCAAGGCTCAAGGGTGCTCAGCAACCAGCCTAAGCCCAAGCTCCACCTCTATTTATAGCCCTCAAGCCAAATAGAGCTGTTGGAGCAAAGCTGCTGGTTTCTGCGAGGGCATCGGACATGGCGGTGCCTGGCACCGAACACGGCGGTGCCACTCCTAACGGACGAATTCCAACAGCTAGAAACTAGCAGTTGGTCACCGGGCAGGGGTGGCGGTGGCACCGCCCTAGGGGTGGCAGTGACCATCCAGCCAGTCACCCCGAAGACCCCTCTCTCTAGAAAATTAGGGTGGTGCACCGTTGTGACCATGGCGGTGGCCCCCTCGCCTTCTCTAGCTCTCTGCCAAAAAGAGGTGGTGCCCCGATGGTGCACCGGACACCCCATGGTGGGGCCACCGCCCTCCACATGGCGGTGCCCTAGCCAGTCAGGTGGGCACCGCCCTAGGGGTGGCGGTGCCACCGGACACGGCAGGGCGGTGCCCCCAGGGTAGCACACCGAGCCCGATTTCACCTCCTTTTCATCACTTTTCCAACACCTTTGCAAATGTGCTAACACCACCAAGTGTTCACCACCTTGTGCACGTGTGTTAGCTTTTCACAAACATTTCTCAAAGGATTAGCACTCTTTTCTCATCGCCACTCGATCCTAACACGTATGCAAAGTTAGATCGCTCAAGTGGCACTAGATGACCGATATGCAAACAAGTTTGTTCCTCTTTATAGTACGGCCATCTATCCTAAACCCGGTCATAAACTTCTCTACACAACTATGACCGATGAAATGAAATGTCCTACAAATATACCTTTGCCTTGCGCATTCCATTCCACCTCTTCCAATGTTGATGCAACATATGCACCAACCATATCACAAATGATATGATCCACTTTATATCATCATACGACCTTGTTGGTTCATCGATCTTGACCTCACTTGCTTTTCACCGTTGTCTTCGTCCATCGGCGCCAAGTCTTGCTCAAACTTCACTACCACGCGGTCCATCGCTCCAAAGTCTCCAACTTACCCTTCACGCTTGTAGTCGGTCCATCAAGCCAAGTCTTATCATGATCTTCTCCACCTTAGTCACATGACTCAATGTCATGTCTCATATGCAATGAGCTCCTTCATCACATGTGTGAGCTTTGCAACATATCCAAGCCATTTCACCGTCATGGCATGAGTTGCTCACACAAGTGTGCTTGTGGACTAATCACATGTGTATCTCACATTTAAACACATTAGTCCACCTAGGTTGTCACTCAATTACTAAAACCAAACTAGGGACCTTTTGTAAGCCCTGGTGATTAGCTTTTGGTGCCTCATTGGAGTTTTTTCGGTGGGTGCAAGTCGATCGAACCGATCCTTTTGTCCACTGACCTATTCTCCGGTGCTCCTCCTCAGGTTACCATCGGAAGGTTCTAGGACCTGTATGCAGTGCACAATTTGCTCCTTAGGTTACCATCAGAAGTTCCTTCTATTTGATGTCTTGGACTTCTTACATGTCTTCTAAGGTCTTCACAACAACTCTTGTCCTTACTGGAGGTGTCAATCACTTGATCTTCATGTTGCCTTGTCCAAGTCCATCGTTGCACCCATTGAACTAAATGCCTTGTATAGTAATATTAGTCCAAATGGTCATGTTGTCACTCATAACCAAAACCACTTAATGGCCCTAACTAGGTGCCATTTTCCTTACAATTTGGATGGAAAAAGGCCCAAGCAAGAAGTATAAATGAGAACCAATGGATCAAAGTTGATGAAGATCCAAAGGGTCAAGTACGATCCAAACGACAAGGACCCAACCCAACTGTTGTTGCTCTTTGTCTGCTCCTTGTCGCTGCCTCGATCCTCCTCTCTCCCTACCTATGACCTTGTTGGTGGCCTGAGCAGCGGGGACCTGTCCCCTCCATAGTTTTAGGTTTTTTGTGTTGGTCCTTATTTAATTTAGGGTTTGGTTTTCTGACAGCATCGATGAGGTGGCGGCAACGATGGCACATTGGAATAAAGACTCTCCAGCCTCTTCCTACCTTGATGACGTTTGATTTGACATCGACGAAGGGTTAGTGAGAGCTTGGTCTGTTAGATCCGTTGGCTCTCTTCGGATTTTAGCGGCTGGTGTGTTTATTAGGGGAAGCGATTGGTAGCCTTCGATGCAGCGATTACGCCATCTTCTTTCAGTCTATTCTACGATAAGGTCCAGTTTCTTAAACACTCTATTCTAATGGTGAAGGATTGTAGCCTACATTTTTCAGGGATTCATCTAGTCGATGTTCTTTCAGTGTGTTCTAAATCTCGTTGATGAGTGGATTTTGTGGTCTTTAAAGCTTTGTATGGCAAGAGTGTTTGCAGGTGTGCATTTCCTTTGTTGTCTATTCAATGTGATTCTCAATGTTTGACATGTGGTCGACGATCGAAAAAAACAAGATGATCAAATTGGTTTTGGATGTGCTCTTATGTTTTAGAGGTCATTTTGTGTCAAGTGATTCATGTTTAGTACAATCAATTGTTTTATGATGAATATCATATATGAGACACTCTTTTGAATGTCTTTATTAAAAAAATCTAAAGGGTCATGTATTGGAGGAGGTTTTTTTTTTACCAGAGTGCAACTTCTATAAACCTTTTTTGGTTTTATCACAAAAGGAAAACTATAAATATGTATTTATAAAGTTTCCCTCATGACTAAGGCCATGTTTGGATCTTATTTGCATAGTGATTCTAGATAGTTGTGTAGAATCTAGATTCTAGATTAAAAAAAGAATAAGAGGTGTTTGTATCTTGTTCTCATAGAGATTATTGGCTTTGATAATGAAAATCTCCAAATAACAAGTTTTAGATAGATAGTTGGATTCTAAAATCTATTTAAAATTTAAGTGTTTGGATATTATTTCCATTTTCTACTTTATTCTCATTTTTCTTGGACGATCAAACAGGGACTGATTGATATTCATGACAACAACATATTAGGACGTTGAAAACGACATTACTTGAAACCGATTGCCGATATATATGTGTTGTCGTGCGAGACAAGGACTCTTGCATCTTGCTGGATCATCTCGTTGATCTCTGCGTGAAATTAAAGTGGCTGGAAGTTGCAGGGGTAGCAATGGCTTCTAGTCAAAGATGAGGTCTGCAAGCGACAGGTTCTAGTTCTAGTCAAACATGAGGTTTGCATGATAAAGTTTGTACTAAATCCGGATTTAGGCACGTAAATCTTTTTTTAATGGGTTAACTAGATCTATGCCATTATAAATCTAGTGTTTTTAAGATCCACCATTATTATTCGTCATATAGGAACCATGTCACTATAACTCAGTGTCTATTTAAGTAAGACTCCAAACTAAAGGTTGGATGCCCTACACCACGCTCAACCTAACGAGATGTACAGGGATTGTTGCTTCACTAGGATGATATATTGATATCGGAAAAAGTTGCTACATGGATTGAGGCACCAACTTTGACGCCGGTTAAATGGAGCAAGATTGACGATCTGTGCCAATTGTTCCTTGAGATGGGAAACAATAGACAACAAACCATAAGACCGGGAGTAAGATCAATGGTCATGCTAACCAGTAGGGAAATTTGGAAAGAAAGAAATAACTGCGCCTTCGAAAAGGTTACCAGGACACCGCTTCAAGTGCTCAGTGCAATACACAGGATGAGGCAAGGATGTGGATATGCGCTGGGAACAAGGACCTCGAAATGATTCTACCAATGCACGCGCAGCCGGCACAAACTGCGCCAAATGGGATGTTAGCATAGACAGTGCTATTTAAGTTGTCGTTAATCTTCGTGTAAAGCGAGTTCATGTACTTGAGGGGTGGTGCGGTCTTCACTTCATTGTGAAACCATGCAAAAATATAGACGCGGCTTGCACCTGCATAGCCTTGTAAATTGCTCCTCTTACCGATAAAAGCCGATGACGGATCTTCCAAAAAAACACACTCAACGGATTGATTTAAGATCACTTTTTGTTGATTATCAAAGTTATAAATCTCCCTTTGTAGCTATTTGATTATAGTCCCCTTCGTTCTAAAAAGAATGAATTCTTACTTTTCAAGAAGTCAAACAATTTAAAATTTGACTAATAAAATTAAAAAATACTAACATCTATAATACAAAATAAGTATCATTAAATTAGTTATGAAATATTTTTTCTATTAAACCTAGTTGGAGACATAATTGTTAATATTGTTCACTGTAAAATTAGTCAAACTTAAACTAGTTTGATTAGCACATATCCTATAATTGTTTTTTTTACGAAAGTAGTAGCTATTTCTTCTTTATGTACAATTTGGTTTATTAGTCACAATATAGCCCTATTTAAAATGGGAAATGCTTGAGCCCGGACATCCGGACGGGGGCTAACTTCCGGATGCCCGCGCGCGCAAGTCTGCTTCACGTGGGGGCCCACACCACTCCCGTGTCTCGTGCTCGCTCCGTGTCCCGCGCCACTTTGTGTCAAACGCCCGCTCCATCTCGATTTGCGCCCGCACGGTTTTCCACGCCTGCCGCTCGCGTCCCCTCCACACCCACGCGCATGCAAGCAGGCTCAGCATATGGGGTCCACCACAACATGTGAAAGTGCAACACCAAATCTACTTTTGCAATGTCCGAAACTGTTGAAACACTTGCAACATACGTCTGAAACACGAGGGAAACACGTGTGTAGCCATTGCAAAATATATGCAACATCTAGATGAAACACTTGCAACATATGTGTGAAAACATATGCAACATCCGGATAAAACAGTTAGAACATAAGTGTGAAACATATGAAACACCTTGATAAAACACGTGCAACATCCGTTTGAAACAGTTGAAAAATTTAGAACAGATGTTTGCAATATACGTGTATAACCATTGCGACATATGCAACATCCCGATCTACTTTTGCAACATCCACATGAAACACTTGCAACATGTATATGAAACACCCAAAACACTTGAAATATACGCTTGCAACTCCGGATCTGGGTCTGACCACTCCGGATCTCATGATGTCGCGAGTTGAGGTCGAGCGTCGCGACGGCACCGGCATCGACAGCTGCCACGACCTCCTGGTAGGGAACGACGGTGTCGGTAGCACCTTGACGCGGCGTGGGACGGGGCATGGCGCGATGAGGCGGAGTGGGCGCGGTGGGATGGAGCTCGGCGCGGCGGCAGACGTGGCGCGACTCGAAGCGGAATGGGGGCGCCGCCGTGGAGGCGGCTTGGGGCAGGCGAATAGCACGGTGAGCCGCAACGAGCGATGCGAGGAGTTGGAGATACCTATCGGCTGTCGCAGTGTAGACGGAGTAGACATAGATAGTGTAGATGGGTCTGTTGTGTCGGTCGCTGTGCTAGAGTGAGCGTGGAGCACTACCGATTTAGAATACTGTTGATTACTCGTGAACAAACGGCTTCTGCTCACTCTTCTTCCAGGCCTCCAGGGCACATTGCCTTTTCTTTTCATTTTTATATTTTTTTTCTTGCTTGCTGCATTGTGATGTCTGCGGCAGCAACAAAACACAACAATACGCTGGATGCACACACACGGACGGACACACGCGACATGCCAGCAACAACACGGCTTCTCAGTGTGCCACTGCCGCATATAGCCTGCGGCCTGCCGCCGGCGGGTGCCGGGTGCCCCTGCGCGTGCGCATTCCACTACACTACTTCACGTCCGCACTTCCTCCTCTCAAACCAGCTCTCCGTAAAGGCGTAAACCCGCACGCAACCATCCCAAACCCCCCGCCGCGGCCCGCGGAGGCGGAGGCGGAGGCGGAGGCGAGCCGGAAACCCTAGCGACCTATACGAACCCCGACCGTCGTTGCCGGCGGCGGCCATGGAGGCACCCTTCGATTTCAAGATGAGAACCATTCTTTGCCTGAACCGCAACCTTTCGTACGGCACCACCGGGCCGGACATGGACTTCTTCGAAGCCGCGTTCGAGGGCGACATCCCCCGCCTCAGGGGTAAGCCGATCGCCGACAGCCTGACCTGGAATCGATCTCCGTTGCGCGCCGCCGATGCCACGCTGGTTTCGCCTTGCATTTTGCTTTGCGCTGGGGTTTTGGAGGGGGTTCCGCTTTGGCCTTGCTTCGCGGGGAGCGCGGCTACTATATAGTAGTATACTAGTATTTGTTTGGTCTAACTGCTGTTCACGGATTCATTTTGTGATGGGACTGAAGAGATGGCGAGCGGCAAGGACGCGGAGGAGAAAGCGCTGCTAGCGGACGTGTGCTTTGACGGCCTGGGCCCGCTCCAGGTGGCGGCGCGCATGGGGAGGCTGGACGTCGTCAGCTACCTGGTGGAGGACCTCGGCTTCGACGTCAACCACGGAAGCACCGGGTTTGGTATGTGCGCGCGTTAAGATTTTGCTCCTCTGATGCATCGATGAGCCTCTGATTTTGCGACGTTCGTCATAATTTATCTACCTGTTCCATTAGAGATCCATTAAATCTGAAATGCTGGGTTAATTAAATTCGTGCGATTAAATCCGTGGACTATTGCTTGACGTGGCCTGCTATCATTGAAATTTTGCATCTTTTCTTGCCAATTGTCAAGGATATTTATCAAATATCAACTCTGTTTTGTTGGCTTCTAGCTAACTTGGCTTTTCACTAAACGTCATATTTGCAGCTAGATAGGCCCTGTTTGGTACAGCTTATCTGGGCTGGGAAGCGCTTCCCAGGTAAGCTGCACAAATAGAGTAAAAGCGGCGGTCAAAATAAGCTGGTCAGATCCGGCTTTTGCTTTTTAGTACAAATGGGAGCTGTGGGAATAAGCGTGGCCAGAATAAGCTGCTGAAAAACATGGCGTTTGGCTGTTGATTTCAGCTTATTTTGGCCATAAGCAGCTTATAAGCTGTACCAAACAGGCCCTATATGTTTATTACCTGTGCAAGTATCCTGTGTACATCACGTGCTCTATAGTTGGGACTTGCCGACTTGGTAGATTTGTAATTGTACTGATGATTACATTTACAGGCAGTGACTTTGTTTCAATCTTATATGGCAGGTTTGACAGCTTTGTCTTCTGCTGCATTGGATGGGAGACTGGACACTGTGAGATACCTTCTGGACAATGGGGCTGATCCCAATATGCAAGACGAACTTGGCGAAGTTCCTCTTCACTGTGCTGCAAAATATGGTGTTCCCTCAAAATTTTCTGAACTTTCTATCTGCAGATTTGCTGTTGTATAAAAGGAATAGATATAGTACAACAGATTATTGTGCTGGGATAGTTAGCATTTCTGGTGCTGCTCATTTCCTGCCCTTAGTGAGATGTCGTTTTCTTGTTCTTTGAGCTTTCTTACAAGCTTTGAAATTGTTGATCTTTTGTATGCTTTCCCTATTTTCTGTCCTTTAGTATTGTCCAATAATATAATAAGTGTGCTCTTTACCTTTTGACCCCTGGATAAGATGATGTTGAGGACATCACTACTTTTCCTTCAGTTTCAGATACCTTTTTTTTTTGTTGCAAGTTTGAGAACTAGCAGTCGCATGACTGGTATTTGAGATCATATAGAACATATGGTTAGGTTCTTCCAGATGAGTTTTACTTAAATTATATGTTCAGAATGTATGATGAAACCATACATTCTAAGATTATATCCTCGTTGTTTAGTCAATTTGTGTAAGAATTCTTATGCTCATGGTATTTAGGAGAGTAAAAGTTTGTAACTTGGATTTTTGTGCTTTTTCTATAGGGCATGACAAAGTAACAGAGCTGTTACTATCTAGAGGAGCCAGTGTTGATCTAACTTATTTTCATGCGACGCCACTACATATTGCTGCTGTCTACGGGAAGGCCAGTGTCATGAAAATTTTATTGGAGCACCATGCAGATGTAATTAGCAAACTCCACTCTTCTTAACTTGTGTTTTGTTTGCTACCTTGGTAAATAATGCTAATGCATGTAGTTTGTTGGAGTACACTTCCACTGTGACCTTGTCTCAACTTTTTAAGTCTTTAACTCTTGATATTCATCTGTACTTCCAGTTACTATCAGCTCAAAATCATGTAGAGAGTTGTCAGCTGGAATAAACATTTCATCTAGACCTGTTGTTTTCTACAGTTGCATCTTCTTATTTCCTTATATTTGCGATTGCTCAATCTTTACGGTATAGCATGAGGTTATGGATAGTGCCTTGTTTTTCATCTTTAGTTCCTTCTCACTTTTAAGTATGGACATGGGGAAAAATTCTTGCTGTACCCTCTGTGATTTCTGGTTATGTTTGCCACTCAATACAGATATCTGTTTCACTGTCGCTTTTTTTTTTGGAAGGCTGTTGTTACTATTAACGCTTAGTGATTCCTAAGAAAAGCATGTTACAAATTGTCATGATCCTGCAGTATTTTATGCTGACTGCAAGCAAAGGCAAGGTTATTTATAACAATAGGGGGTATGTTGAGTTTCTATATGTTTGCTTGAGGTTTTGAATAAGATGACCTCTGCATTTGCATCTTGATGTATTCTGTACTTCAAAATATTTTGGCTCCATATTTCTGGTCCAGCATTTTATGTATTGCATAGATCATAATACATTTTTCACTAGAGGTGATATTTTCTTTTTCAAAAAAATTGTAGCCGAACATGGTTTCAGAAGTTTTAGGTACACCATTGGTTGCGACACTTCATGCTACTACGGAAGGACTTGAGGAATGTATTTCTTTGAAGTGTGTGAAGGTACTTGTTGAGGTCAGTTACTATTTCACCTTCACTTAATGTCATTGTATTAATACCATACTCATTCAAAACTAATCCAAGCCGTGGAATCAGCATATAACCGGACCATTTGTACCTTTTAATACAACGGCACACATCTTTTCTGTGGGTTTGAGAATAAAAATATATTGAAAGTCTAATCTCATAGAATGAGTATGGAATTAACATTTTTTGATTACTTGCTACAACTTTTAATTCTATGTAATTCATATCTACAGGCAGGTGCTGATATGAATTCTACTGATCCTGACACTCCCTTAGTGGTCGCAACTACTCATGGCTTGACTGACTGCATTAAGTATTTGTTGAAGGCTGGTGCAAATGCTAACATTCCAAATAGTTGTGTGAGTATTTTTCAACATTTTGTATTCTTTTTACCTGCTCATTGTTCTTGGTGCTTGCAGTTTTGTTAATCATGCAATGCCTTCCGGTATTTTTTTTTTACCAATAGATATATATATATATATATATATATACACTTTTACTGAAGGATCTATTTTTTTTTATTTTGTTAATCATTGGTTTTATTTAGGATACTTGGGAAATTCTGGCATAAGCATCTTTTTGTTGTTTTACAATAATGCCTCTTCCTAAGCCATACAATCAATATTCTACAACCTTCATGTTAGTGACTAACAGTTTGTTACCATGTGGCACATCTGTTGATAGCTTCCCTATTGCTACTGCCGCTACTATCCCATGGTCAAATGTAGTCTTTAGTTTGGATCCTACAACTAGGACAGAGGTTGTGCCTTGTTATCTTGAGACCTGTGCTCTTGAGATTTTGGGCAGATGTACTTAAGGAAAGTGGTCTCGAATTTGTGGTAGTTCCAGCTAGTTACGTGAAGAACTAGAATGTTGACATGAATATTACTTAAGTACATATAATTGTCTCACTTGAGTAGTGCTTAGTGTTGAAAAAAGGGAAATAAATAGCGTTGCTTCTTTTCTTTCTCGAAGACACAATACAACTACAGATGTCCTTAAGGAAATTGGTCTCAGATATAAGTCTGTTGCAAGAAAAAGGAAGTCCTGTTGGTCATCACAATAGCAATGCTTAATTGTTTTGTATTGAGTTAAATACATCAGAGGTACATGGATTTGTCATGTTGTGCCACTTAGGTCCACAAACTCTGGAAACCCATATGTTCATAAAAAACATATGTCATGCTAGCGTGCCATGTCAGCAAGGAAGCACCACCAAAGCGTTATGGACTTGGGCGCACCATTTAACAAGCTTAGAGACACAGAAATGCATTTTCGGAGTCCATGGACCTAAGTGGCACACTGTGACAAATTCATGGACTGCTAGTGTATTTAATTTTTTTTGTATTTGTTGCATTCTCTACTGTTTATGTGTGCTGAGTACAGATGAGTCTTGAGAAATCCATATCAGCCTTTTCAGTTGTTACATCTATGTCTGTATGATGTCCGTCATCTTTTTTGAATCACCTGACGTAAGGTTCCTCTTCTTGTGTTGCCTGACAGTGTGGTGCTATGCCAATAGAAACTGCCGCAAGCTGTGGAAGAAGAAAGCATGTGGAAATGCTATTTCCTTTCACTTCTCCCATTCAAACTGTGTCAACATGGACTGTTGATGGAATTATTTCTCATGTCAAATCGTCAAAACATTTGAAACATTCAAAGCCCAAGGTATGAACTGTATGTGTTCGTACTTTATCCCTCATTTGCAAGATAGTCTGGGCACATCTACAAAAGGCCAGAGCACCCACACACCATAGTTGTTAAAATCTATGATATTACTATACGATTTTACGCCTTTACAATCTTAACTAAGTGATCTGATTCTATGATCCTAGTCAGTAGTCTACGTTTCTATGATTTTTTTTTATGTTTACAATCTTATAAGAAAAACTATAGCTCATGGGCATTTTGCTAAGAAGACCTCACGTGGGTCGAGAAAACCCCCGAGCCCCTACCCCACCCATACACAACGACACTAGCTCATGTGAGAACGACCATGACCTGGGCCAAACCTTAGACCTATGCTTTGGCGTGGAATTTTTTTAACCCTAGCATGAAATTCGCTCCCACGGGGAGTCGAACTCAGGACATGAGGAGTGCTACTAGAGCCTCCTAACCAACTCAACTCAACTAGAGGCCCATTCGTTGATTACGGTCTTATGTTGGTTTTATTGTGGAGTCTGGTTTTCTTTGGGTGGTTTTATAGATGAGGTGGGTTACACCTTCTAGTATGGTAGGTTTGGAACCATGTTAAGAACTCTCATCGTATAAGAGGGATTTGCTGACTCTATGTAGGTACTCTTACCTCTGTATCCTTTTTCCTGCCCAGAACTTCTGTTTCTCTACTTCTGCTATTCAATGTGCTCTCTTCCATTGTTTTTGTCTTTTCCACCTCTGTTCTTCTTTCGTGACCAAACCACAATTCTTTGCCGGGTATTAACAGACCAATAACATACTATTATAATCTTCCGGTGAAGTGGATTGAAATGAGGTGAATACTGTACCATGTCACCATGGTGGCATTTGCTTGCAAAACAAGGCTAGGTTGAAATCTTAGTTTACACCATGTTTTTTTCGTTATTGCACTTACATTTTTTTAAAGTGATGGTTTGTTTTAACTGTATGCAACTTGGTTATTTCTGAAATCCTTGCATATATTAGTGTGATGTCACCTCATTGAACTTATGTCTTTGGCAAGCATTATATATTTCATGGTTTAGGTTGGGCCATATGATGAAAGCTCAAAAGTTAAGCTGAAATTAGATGGTGACAAGGCTGTTGGGAGAAAGAATTATCCTGCCACATCAAAGCTATATGGGGAGGTCAGTGATATGATTTACATTTTGTTTTTATTATGCTCATCTGAAGCTTGATTTGTCTTCATAATTTAGGCTGAGCAATATGATAAAAGCATGAAAGATGAGCTGAAATTAAATGGTGACAAGGCTGTTGGGAGAAAGGATTACCTTACCGCATCAAAGCTCTATGGCAAGGTTGGTGGTGATACTAGGAGGAACTTTATGTTATTATGCTCTTCTGATGCTTGACTTAACCTATGCTTGCATTAACACTCTGCATTAGTAGAGGGGTGTATACTTTGTTTACACCTGCTGGTGTTTGAAAGACCTGAAATCAAACCTTTGTTTTCAGGTTGCAATCTAGAACCTTCATCAGACATCAATATACCATTATGGCATTGATTATAGTCAATACACTTTCGATAGCCGGACCCATGCTGACGGCACCGAAATCCTGCCCCTCCCGCGGGGAACTAGTACCACCAATAGATAGGCCCGTCCCTTCTTGGGCAACCCTTAAAGTCTCTTGTACGGACTGAAACAAGACAAACTACTCGCGGGACCCACTTCTGATCTCTTTCTTTAGTTTTCCGCTTTATTCCTTTATTAGAAAAAAGTAGCTTTCCTTATTAGTAGTGCTAGTATCTTTTCATAAGGATTACTTTTTTTTTCAGAGAATGAACTTCCTAGATTTTGAGAAGCTGAGGCATTGCCGGCTGGGGGGACAATTGATCGAAACGAATAACAACTAGTCACGATTAGGGACAAAGCTCAGCTAGTATATGTAATGTGTTCAAGGCGCATTTCCTCCAACGACTAGACTAAATAATATGGGCGGAAGGATTGACTTAAACGTTGTTGCATGAGCGGCTTCTAAATGAGTGGTTGATGATTGTCTGCTGTTGTCAAAAGTTGTTGGATTGTGTTGCTCACTGAGTTTGTATGTTTTGTTGTTGTTGTTGTTGTTGTAAAAAGCACTGAGTTTGTATGTGTTCTGATGCAGGCAATTGGGCTAGACCCAGCTGATGCAACACTGTATTCAAACAGGAGCTTGTGCCTTCTTCAAATTGGCGAAGCAACAGAGGCTCTGTCCGATGCTAGTACTTGCATCAAGATGCGACCTGAATGGATAAAAGGTTACTACAGGAAAGGAACTGCCCTCATGTCACTCAAGGTTAGATCGAAAGGGCATAATTCCTCCTGTATACCGTTTTATGTCACCTAGTGGTATATTTATCAGCTCAAATCTTCATCCCAGGAGTACAAAGAAGCATGTAATGCTTTCATGGCTGGGTTCAAGCTAGACCCTTCAAATGCTGTGATGGAGAGAATGTTCTGGTAACCTTCTATTGACCACTAAACTTTTTTTTTTGTGTGTGTGTGTGGATCTCTTCTCTGGTTTCTTTGGCATGACAGTAAGCCATTTGTAATGTGCAATGGATATAGTAACCGTTTAGATATATTCTCATAATAATCACAAGGTTTGGTGAACTCCATTTTTGGGATAAACTAATCATAAGCTTATGACAGTTCTGCCAGAATAAAAGGATATATACATTTTAAAGAAAGATTTTATTGAGGGAGAAAAGTTGTTTCTTATGCCGGCTTTTATGGAGCTGTTTAATGTTCTTCCATATTTCGCAGGGAGGCAGCTGAGGCCATGAAAAAGGACCATGTTGGTACAAAGGACTTGGAGTCCATCGATTAGAGGAACCAGCACTGACATGTCCAGGCACTGGGGTTTCTTTTGTGCTGCCCTTTTTGTACATATGTAGACAGCCATGGTGATTTCCTGCTACGAAGAATTGTCCCATATGGCCATATACTATGATTCATTTCTCGGCTGGCTAATGAGCAGCTGTGGACTGTGGTACACGGGCCTAATGAGCCGAATGGTTAATTTCTGGACTGGCTAAATGGGCAACTTGGCGGAATATTATTTATATGGGCCAAGGCCTTGATTTGTCACTTTACGATCAGAGATAAGGAGCGATCCCACTCTTTACATTATGATCAGAGTGAAGGAGCGATCCCTAACTCTTATACATTTACAGTCAAATAGTACGCTTTCCACGACTTGATCGTGATCTGCCATCCGACTATCCGGGTTCCATTTATTCTTTTTTTTTCTCTGCCAAGTCACACGATGAACATGAACATCGTGATCGAATGGCTCAATTCAGAAAAGAAAGAGAGAAAAACAAGCACTCGGGTTGTTGTACTTGTAGCATTTCTATATATCAAAGCAGGAAGCTTTGGCCAGCTCTCAGGGTGGCCACGTCGGTCCAAATTCCCTGTCCGTCCGATTCTGCGATCCACGGTCCGTGTTGCGTCCACCGTCTGCTACAGTGACGCCCCGTCCGCTAGGAAACCCTCGTCGGCTCTCCCTGACCCCGACGCCCTCCTCTCCGCTCTCTCTCTCTCTCTCTCTCTCTCTCTCTCTCCCCCTCTCTCTCCATCCATGCCATGGCGGCGGCGGTGCATGGACCGCACGGCCCAGCCGGAGCAACCGCGCCGCCCCCCCTCCCCCCACACCCCCACACCGTGCCTCCCCTCTCTCTCTCTCTCCACTCGCTACCTCTCCCTCTCGATCGTGCGGCGTATGCGACGACAGCCCAGCCAGCACACACTGGGCCGACGCTGGCCGACACCCGCCACTGCCGGCACTTCCAGCGGGAGGCTCAGCCACCGCCTCTCTCTGCCCGCCCGGCACGCAGTTTAAGGTTCGCTCTCTCCTTCCTCCCTCCCTTCCTCGCCGGGCGCCCGGGGACGGACGTCGATGTAGGCTTGTCGGATCGGTCTTCCTTGCTGGCGGACGCCCAAACCGGCGGATCTGGTGGATCCGGTGTCTCCATGGCCTGATTCGTCTGTCCTCCCGTCCGATCTGTGCAGGCAACAACCTTCCGGAGGCCATGGCCGTTGGTGCCATGGTGGAGGACCGTGGGCCAACGACGGCATTGCCCACTGCCTCCACGGCGGCGGCGGCCGTCCTCCTCCTCCTCCTCCTCCTCCTCCTCCCCTTACTCTCCCTCTCTCCCCTTCCCTCCCGAGGCGGCAGTGAGCGCGAGGCGATTGCTTTCTACACTTCGGCTGCAGTTGTCGTCAGCTCAGGGTGGCACAATCCCACCCGCCAAGCAGGCTGCAAGCCTCCTAAGAGCACACATGGTCTTAAACATTTTGTTTGATACATTCATGTCTTAGTTCGATGAAACTCAAATTTGATTTCATACTCAAATGGTACATGTTGCTATGTTCTGGCTTCAGAGATATAGGTAGAACTACCCCTGTGTCGAGACTATAAATCAGCATTTATCTACATGTTTGAGTTGCTTTATAGAATAATTTTCTCATTGTTCTGGAAGGCTGGGTGCACATAGGCACCCTTCAGGTACTCTCTCAAATTTGAAGTCAGGTTCATGTTCCTGTTCTAATGTGTCCTTTACCATGGCATCCAGCAAAACAGAAGTGTATGCCAATTTATGTTAGAATAGGTCCCATTTTTCTATGCTTTTCATACTGTTCTAGCTTAGCATTGATTTATTATCACACTCTGCTGACAAATTAGTGAGCTAATTTTCTGTCTTACTTGCAAGGGGAACTTCACAAACACTGGTTCAAACTGCCCTTGCAAACATAGTGGAACCAAATGGAGAGGACAGGAAGTGGGAGAAGGGCAACAGTGGACTTATTTGCTTCATGTATGCTCAGCAATCCCAGTAGGAGGATTTGTGATGCTATCAAGGCTATGATTAGTCGCATGTGCACATCTTGCCAGAATTGTGCACCACTTTGGTATTGCTCACAATGACTTACAATTTGGAATGGAGGGAGTATCAAGTATACTCCCTATGTTCCAAATTATAAGATGTTTTGGCTTTTCTAGATATATTGCTTTAACTATGTATCTAGACAGTGTGTGTCTAAGTGCATAGCAAAAACAATGTATATCTAGAAAAGCCAAAACATCTTATAATTTGGAATGGATGGAGTAGTAGAGTTGAAGGAATGAGGGTTCCTCACAATATGATACATATCAAATGATGAACAAGTGGTTGTTTCTTTAGTACACCTGTTTACATAAATCCTTGATTTTTTGGTAGTATTCTATAGCAGCCAGTCAATCATTCTTTGTACCCAAACACCCCACAGTCCTATGTATAACAAATTTACTGGAGTCATACCACTTGCAATCTTTTATGAATCCATTGAAATAGCATTACATGATAGAAGTCATTTAGTATAAGAGAAATAGCATTTTAGATGATAGAAGTCATTCAGTACATGAGAGTATGTTTGCAACAGAGATGATGTGCCTTTATTGTTGTTTTTTTGCAGGGATTTTAGCATGTTTATTTTTTTAGTAGATTAACCAGTTTTGCAAGCCTTTTTTCTTCTGAACCAAGCCAGAAAGGTGGTTTGCGCTGTATATAGTCTGTTGACCTGATTTATGAAGTTACTAAGCTTTAGCAGGAAGGTAGCACGATCTCGTAGATTATGAAACGGTTATATTTATTTTAACAAGAGATTAAACATTCTGTATAAATGAAGAAGGTAGGATGTTAAGATATGGAAATAGTTAATTAGTTGCTTCTGTATGGATTTACAATATTCAAGCAAGTTCAGTTGCCTCATCACAATTCACAAATTGGCTATTTTTATTCCAATTTTTTTCCCACAGCTGCTGTACCTAAACTTAACACTAAATTTATGGTTGATGGCTTAAATGCAGAATTCATAGGTGTAGGCTACGAAGACGCAAATACACGGGTAAGGTAAATGTCATTTCTTTACTTCTTCCAATTTCTAATCTCTATGTGACTCTAAAGAAAAAAAACGCATGCTTCATGGTCGGTGTGAAAACAGAAGCTTTAGAATATTTCTCATGCCGTGTGAAGACCTGAAATAGTTTATTGCATTGGCTTCTATGTTTTTGCTACGAAATGTCATCTACCACATCATTCATTTCATGTTTACAATTCTGAATAGTTTTACCATGTTAAATATAAAAAGAGCTACAATCGTTCAGTTCTTGTGCATGACATATCTACATTAAACTCCTAATATTGTTTCTATGCAAATATTAAACATCTTTTTTACCTGCGTCTTAACCAGGTGATTTGCCGGTGCGCGCGATGGCGCGCGTGATGGACTAGTTGCACATGAATTCAGACAATCGCTGGATTCTGAAGATGTCTCGCTGGATTGATTCTGGAGGAGTATTTCTCGCTGGATTCTGAAGGAGTATGTCCTTTCTAAAATATATGAGACACATTGAAAGCATCTAGGCCCCTAGTTGGATTTCGGTGATTGATGTCAATACAAGATTACTATGACTAACGTGTGTTTTGCAGAGGCAATTAAGTTAGGTCATGGTAATGGAGATCGATTGGGCAATTGAGGTTGTCATGCCCCTACGATGGAAATCGTTTCGGTTTTCAAATGATGGACGACAAGGTTAAGGATAACTAGTTCTAAGTGTCAATTGAAGTTGGAGAGACACTTAGAGTAGTTTAGGACTTTGTTTTTTCCTTTGGCCGTACTATGAAGGGGGGTATGAACGGGTAGCTTGACCTAGTTAAGTCTAGTGAGTTAGGTGTGGTGCACACTTGTTTAAACTAGCTCTAGGTAGCTCCTATGAATGCCTAAGATCTTTTGGAGCAAAATTCATTCACATATATTCGGAAGTTGGAAGTGAATGGAGGGTCAAACACTGACCGGACGCTGGCTCCGGTGCGACCGGACGCTGGCCGCAGGGTCCGGTCAGTTCATTTGACTGAGGTGAACAAGTCTGATGTGACCGGACGCTGGAAGGTCATGTGACCGGACGCTGAGGACCAGCGTCCGGTCGACTCCAGTAAGGGTCCAGACTTGGGAAAGAGTGACCGGACGCGTCCGGTCAGTGCTGACCGGACCCTGAGGGTTCAGCGTCCGGTCGAGTCCAGTAAGGTTCCAGTAAGGGTTTTATGCGACCGGACGCGTCCGGTCAGTGCAGACCGGACCCTGCCAGCGTCCGGTCGACTCTTTAATACTGGTTCGCGGGTTGAACTGACCGGAGCGTCCGGTCATCACGATCGGAGCGTCCGGTCGTCCCGCAGAAGCTCATAACGGTTCGTTTTTCAGGCTGGCTTATAAATAGAAGGTCCACTCGTGAGTGGAGTATCTTTTGCTCATTCCAACAGCTGAGAAACACGTTTGTGAGTGCCAAGAAGAGCAAGGTCCTAGTGAGGTGTTTGTGATTTGAGAATCCAAGAGAGTAGCCTCACTAGCAAATCAAGAGTAGCAAAGTGTGCATCCATCTTCTCATTAGGCTTCGCGTGGTCAAGTGAGAGTTCGTGCTTGTTACTCTTGGTGATCGCCATCACCTAGACGGCTTGGTGGTGATTGGGAGTTTGGTGTTCACCCGGCGGAGCTTGTGGGTGACCCAACTCAAGTTGTGAGCGGTTTTGGGTGATTCGCCGCGACGGAGTGTCGAAGAATCAACCCGTAGAGAGCACTTGATCCTTGCGCGGATCAAGGGGGAGCTACACCCTTGCGCGGGTGCTCCAACGAGGACTAGTGGGGAGTGGCGACTCTCCGATACCTCGGCAAAACATCGCCGCGTTCCTTTCTCTCTCTATTTACGTTGAGCACTTACTTTGAGTATTTACTTTGAGCATTTCAATACTTGTCTTACATCCATAGAATTGCTTGCTAGAGTAAGTTTGGAACGTTGATTGAGAGGTTGTTGTGCATTAGTTTGATATAAACACTTTTTAGGCACAAGGGGTTAATTGGGCTATCCGTAGGATTTGATTATTGCAAGAAAATTTAGAATTAGCCCAATTCACCCCCCCTCTTGGGCATCTTGATCCTTTCAATTGGTATCAGAGCCTCGTGCTCACGTTTTTAAGCTTAATCGCTTAGAGCAAGATGTCTCACGGGGATGGACCTCCTCCTATCTTTGAGGGAGATGATTTTCCATATTGGAAAATTCGCATGGAGGCTTACTTAGAAGCTCTAGATGTTGGAATTCTTAGAGCCGCCTCTCAAGGGTTCCCAGCACCTAGGAATGCCGCACAACTTCAAGGCGATGAAGTGAATTATGAAAAATGGAATGCAAAGGCTCGCAACACCATCTTTAGAGGCCTTTGCAAAGATGTGTTCAATCGTGTAAGGAACCACAAAGACGCCCATGCACTATGGTCGGACGTTTGTGCGCTCCATGAGGGAACCAAGAGTGAGCGTGAGGAACGCTATCATCTTGTGATTAAAAAGCTAAATTCTTTTGAGATGTTTCCTAAAGAAAGTGCTAATGAGATGTATTCTCGATTAAATGTTCTTGTAGAGGAAGTCAATGGGCTTGGACTCACTCAAATGTCACCATCCGACGTTGTGAGAAAAATCTTGAGTGTCCTCCCCATTGACAAATATGGGCACATTGTGACCGTGCTACATCAAGGTGATCTTTCCGCCGCTACACCAACACAAATTTTGGGAAAGATCAATGCTCATGAGATGTACATGCACATCACACCACAAGATGGCTCATCCTCTACAAAGAAGAAAGAGAAGGACTTAGCATTCAAAGCTAGCCAAGACAAGGGCAAAACAAGACTTGAGTATGAGAGTTCAAGTGATGAAGATGATGAAGAAAGCCTTGCCCTCATGGTGAAGAAGACCACCAAGATGCTAAAAAGGCTAAACAAGAGTGGCATCAAGTTCGACGGCAAGAAGAAGAAGTTCTTCACTAGCTCAAGAAGAAAGCCAATCTCCGAGATGGATTGCTACAATTGTGGCGAACTTGGTCATCTAGCTCATCAATGCACAAAGCCTAAGAAAGACAAGTTCAAGAACAAGGGCAAGAAAGATGATTCAAGTGATGAAGATGAAAAGAAGAAGAACAAGCCATACAAGAGAGAGATGGCAAAAGAGGGAGTTCTACAAGAAGAAGAAGAGTGGCAAGGCCTATATTGTCGGTGATTGGCTCACGGACATTGATTCATCAAGTGGATCATCCTATGATGATAGTGATGATGAAAAGGTGGCCGCCATTGCTATTGATCTTGCATCTTCACCACCACCATCGCCATCATCATCTACACACCTATGCCTTATGGCCAAAGGCGAACGCAAGGTAACTAAGAGTGATGATAGTAGTGATGATGAACATGCTAGTAATGATGATAGTGATAGCGATGATGATGACTCACCTACTTATGATGATCTTGTCAAAATACTAAGAAAATATACTAAGATCATTAGAAAGAGTAGAGCTACAAATGAAAAACTTGATGCTAAAAATGATTCACTCTTAGCTAAGTGTGATACATTAGAAAAGGCTAATGATGAGCTCAAAGAAACAAATGATTCTATATCATCCAAACTCAAGGAGCTCAAATCTTCTAAGAAAGAGCTTAAAGATAAAAATGATAAACTTGAGTGGGTGCACAATGAGCTTATCACTAGTCACAATAAGCTAAAAGATGAATATGCAACTCTAAAGATCAATTATGATACCCTTATTATTGCACAATAATTCTTACCAAATGAGCCACATGATGCTACTAACCATGTTGTTAAGATTGATATAGCTACCTCATGTGATGACTTAATTGATGAAAGCATTGAGCATGAATCTAGTAGCAAGGGCAAGCAAGTGGTTGAGTGCAATGACTATGATGAGTATGTCAAGCTCAAGAGTAACAATGAGAAGCTCATGAAAGATCTTGAAGAGATGAAAAGACACAACACCATTGTGCTAGAAACTCTTGATCATGACGAAGAGGTGATCCTTGAGAATGAGAAGTTAAAAGAAGAAATCAAGAAACTCAAGGAGGAGAAGAACAATGATCTTCTCAAGGAAGAGAACAAGAAGCTCAAGATGGAGAAAGAGCATCTCAAGGTGGGATTGAGCAAGTTTGCTAGAGGCAAGCATCTCCAAAGTGAGCTACTCATGAATACCGTCATGAAGATGGATAGAAGTGGCATTGGATATATGGCAAGTGTAGAGAAGAAGAAGGCTCAAGCTCAACACCAACAATCAAAGCCAAAGCCAAAGCCAAAGAGATGTTTTGAATGTGGACAAGAAGGCCACTTTGCTCATGAGTGTCAAACTCCACCACCACAACCCTTGCCCAAGCATGCTAGACCCTTTGCTTTCAATGCTCACTACATGCTTAGAAAAGATTCGAGTGGAAAGATGAAAGTCATGTTCTTAGGTCCTCCCAACAAGAGTAGGCCTAAGAAAATTTGGGTGGCTAAGTCACTTGTTGAGAAGGTGAAGGGCCCTCAATAAGCTTGGATCCCTAAAGCTTGAATCTCTTGTGTGTAGGTGAACTACAAGACCGGTGGAAGTCATTGGGTTATTGATAGTGGTTGCACTCAACATATGACCGGTGATCCTCGTATGTTCACCTCACTAGATGAAGAGGTAGATGGACAAGAGAAAATAACATTTGGAGATAATTCAAAGGGCAAGGTTAAAGGATTGGGCAAAGTGGCAATATCAAATGATCATTCCATCTCCAATGTGCTCTATGTTGCTTCATTGAGCTTCAACTTGCTATCCGTTGGGCAATTGTGTGATCTTGGCTTTCAATGCCTATTCACCGAGAAGGAGGTTGTTGTATCCAAGTTAGATGACAATCAATTGATATTCAATGGATTTAGATACAACAACTTATATCTAGTTGACTTCACCTCCGAAGATGCAAACTTGAAGACTTGCCTATTCACCAAAAAAAACAACACTTGGGTGGCTATGGCATAGAAGACTTGCTCATGTTGGAATGAGCTCACTCAAGAAGCTTATGAAGAATGATTTGGTGAGAGGGTTGAAGGATGTGAAGTTTGAAAAGGACAAGCTTTGTAGTGCATGTCAAGCCGGCAAGCAAGTTGCAAACACTCATCCAACCAAAGCTTTCATGTCAACCACAAGAGTACTAGAACTCCTACACATGGATTTATTTGGACCAACAACATACAAGAGTTTGGGAGGAAATCTCTATTGTCTTGTGATTGTGGATGACTATTCAAGATATACATGGGTGTTCTTCCTTCATGACAAATCCGAAGTTGCATCTTGTTTCAAGAAGTTTGCCAAGAGAGCTCAAAATGAATTTGAAGTGAAGCTCAAGAAGATAAGAAGTGACAATGGCAAAGAGTTTGACAACACAAACATAGAAGCTTATTGTGATGAAGTTGGAATCAAACATGAAGTCTCCATAACCTATACTCCTCAACAAAATGGTGTAGTTGAGAGGAAGAACCGGACTTTAATCACTCTTGCAAGGACAATGCTAGATGAGTACAACACCCCGAAGCTCTATGGGCGGAAGCAATCAACACCGCATGTTATGCATCCAACCGCCTATTTCTTCAAAAGTTCCTTGTCAAGACACCATATGAGTTGCTCAATGGGAAGAAGCTTGGACGTCTCCTTCTTTAGGGTGTTTGGTTGCAAGTGCTACATCTACAAGAAGCGGCAACACCTAGGGAAGTTTCAAAGGCGTTGTGATATATGTTTTCTTGTTGGTTACTCATTGAAGTCCAAAGCATATAGAGTATTTAATCATGCCACCGGCTTGGTTGAAGAAACATATGATGTGGAATTTGATGAATCTAACGGCTCCCAAGGAGCACATGAGAATCTTGATGATGTAGGTGATGAACCATTGAGGGAGGCTATGAAGAATATTCCGGTGGGAGACATCAAGCCGAAAGATGATGAAGATGATGTACAAGTCACTAACCAACCCTCTTCATCAAATGTACCACAAGATGGTGAAAAAGTTGGGAGAGTAGAAAATGAAGATACTCATATCTCCCATGAGCAAATGGTGGTACAAGCACAAGATGTTGATGCTCCACAACCTCCTCCTCAAGTGGTCAATAGAAGAAATACACCTCTCCTACAAGATCATCCTCAAGATCTCATCATAGGGAGTCCAACAAAGGGAGTGATGACTCGATCTCAAAAACTTACTTCATTTATTGCTCATCACTCTTTTGTCTCTTGCTATGAGCCTACCAAAGTAGAAGAAGCTCTTAAAGATCCAGATTGGATCAATGCCATGCATGAAGAGTTGAACAACTTCAAACGCAATGAAGTTTGGAATCTTGAAGAGCGACCAAGAGGTGCAAGAGTCATTGGAACAAAGTGGGTGTTCCGCAACAAGCAAGATGATCAAGGTGTTGTTGTGAGGAACAAGGCAAGACTAGTAGCAAAGGGGTTCTCTCAAGTTGAAGGTTTAGATTTTGGAGAAACCTTTGCACCGGTTGCAAGATTAGAAGCCATCCGTATCCTTCTTGCATATGCATCACATCATGAAATGAAACTATATCAAATGGATGTGAAAAGTGCATTCTTAAATGGCTTTATTAATGAACTAGTCTATGTTAATCAAACTCCCGGGTTTGAAGACCCTAGATATCCTAATCATGTTTATAGGTTGTCCAAGGCACTATATGGGCTTAAGCAAGCCCCAAGAGCTTGGTATGAGCGCCTTCGGGATTTCCTTATTGAGAAGGGCTTCACCATTGGGAAGGTCGACACCACACTATTCACCAAGAAGCTTGATGGGCATATCTTCATTTGTCAAGTATATGTTGATGATATCATCTTTGGATCATCAAATGAAGACTCATGCAAAGAATTTGGTGAATTGATGTCTAAGGAGTTCGAGATGTCAATGATTGGTGAGCTTACATTCTTTCTTGGTTTTCAAGTCAAGCAAATGAAAGAAGGCATCTTCATCTCTCAAGAGAAATACACAAAAGATCTTCTCAAGAGATTCAAGATGGATGAATGTAAGCCAATCAAGACCCCAATGCCTACCAATGGACATCTCGACCTAGATGAGGGAGGTAACTCGGTTGATCAAACTCTCTACCGTTCTATGATTGGTAGCTTGTTATATTTAACCGCATCTAGGCCCGACATCATGTTTAGTGTGTGTATGTGTGCTAGATTTCAAGCTAGTCCTAAGAAAACACATTTAATTGCCGTAAAAAGAATCATTAGGTATCTTAAGCACTCACCAAGCATTGGCCTTTGGTATCCCAAAGGAGCTTTATTTGAATTAATTGGCTATTCCGATTCGGACTACGCCGGATGCAAAGTTGATAGAAAGAGCACATCCGGAGGGTGCCATTTGCTTGGTAGATCTCTTGTGTCTTGGTCCTCCAAGAAACAAAATAGTGTGGCTTTGTCCACCGCCGAAGCGGAATACATTGCCGCGGGTGCTTGTTGTGCACAAATATTATACATGAAACAAACTTTACTAGACTATGGAGTAGTTCTAGAGAAAGTTCCTCTTACGTATGACAATGAAAGTGCGGTAAAACTTGCAAATAATCCGGTTCAACACTCTCGCACTCAAGCATATAGATATCCGCCATCACTTTCTAAGAGATCATGTAGCTAAAAATGATATATCACTAGAAGGTGTAAGATCTGAAGATCAATTAGCGGATATCTTCACTAAACCGCTAGATGAGGCTATATTTTGTAGATTGCGGAATGAGCTCAATGTACTTGATTTTAGTAACTTCACTAAAAATTGAGCTTGTGTTGTCCCTTGCATTCATTGTAATATACAACATGTTTAATTTGTGGCAATGCATATAGGGCTTGTCTAACATGGTTAAGATAACCGCCGAAAAGCGTGTGAAGAAGCTTAACCTTGGATCAAACTTGACAAGCAACTAGATTTACTTACAAGTATTACCTGTGCATGAATGTTGTTTTTGTCGTTTTGTTCCATTTGCCCTCTTGTTGCCTATTTCCTCAAAAAGAATTATAGCCTAAGGCAAAATATTTTGAAAAATATGAGGGTTTGAGAGAGGTCACTCACATCAGTCCCAATTGGTGTTTATTTGGATCTTATTCAAGTTGGGACTTGATTGGGAACAGGCAGCGTGAAGGAAGGTTGAATGTTTGTCGAAAAGGTGCACGGACGCTTGCCCGGACGCGCCGTCCAAATGTCCGTCGGTCGATTCACGAGGTGAACTGCGATGAAGAGTGACCGGACGCCGCTGCGTCAGTCGCGTCCGGTCGGGAAGGGTTCAGCGTTCGGTCGATCAAGGAATGACAAGTTATTTTGACCGGACCACTGCGTCGGTCATGGACCACCGGACGCGTCCGGTCCCGATTCCAGAGGATTTGGACCTTCTCGAATCGACCGGACGCTGGTGGTAGCGTCCGGTCGCTACCACCGGAGCGTCCCGTCGATGGATCTCGCGACTTCGTCTCTTTTTCGGTTTCCTTTTACGTCGCGTTTGGGGATTTTTTATCCGAGCCGTGTTCCTCTTCTTTGACCTAACCAGCGCCGCCACCTTCGCGCGCAATCTCAAGCGCCAAGGCGCCGCCGTTCTAGCTCTAGCAAGCGGCCGCCATCGCTTAGCCAAGGCGCCGCCGTTCCTAGCTTGAGCAGCGCCCTTGCCATCGCTTAGCCGCGTGTTGTCGTGCCCTCGCCTCGCCAGTGCCTCCGCTTTTTCGGCACCCCGCTTCACCAACCAGCGCTCCAGCCAAGCCCCGCAGCCGAGCCACCACGCTGCTTTCAAAGATCTTGCCGGCCTCCTCGCGCCCAAGCTCCGCCGGTCAATCATTGCCAAGGCTGCCGGTCTTCGCCAAGTGCGCTTGCCCTTTCCTCCCATTGATTGGTATGACAAGTTTTGTGTTTCAATCTTGATCTCCAATTGTGACCTAGATCAAATTCTAAACGCACTGATTCCCCATTGCATTCAGGGCATTTGACCTAACCCTAGCCCGGTTCCGAGGATCCCCCGCGTGACATCTTATCTCTTCTCGGTTCGCTGATCGTCAGGTAGAAAGCCATTCGATTCAATTTCGCATCTACATTGCTTTCTCTGCTAGGGTTTCGCATCTATTAGCAATATGGTATTTATTTGTATATCTATCTATTCTATCGTGCAGCGAGTCGGTTCCGTTGTGTTTCGTCTGGAAGTTGGCAGTCATCTCGGAGCCAAGCTCGCGAGTAAGGAACGAGGCCAAGCCTCGAAAGGGACAGTTTGACAGTTGATCTTCATCAGCGGCAGTTCACCATCTTGTCTGTTCAGATGGCTCGCACCAAGAACGTTGGTGGTGGCCCAGGTGATGATGATCGGAGGCCCCCGCCTCGCCAGCCAGCCCGATCGAAGGGCAAGGCAACCAAGCAGGTGACATCCAAGAAGCGGAAGTACCCCGACGCAGAGACAGCGAGAGCAGCAGCTGTTGCAGAGGCTGCAGAGCGTGCCGAGAGAGGAGGTGCCCGCAGCGGAGTTGTCATTGCAGATCGGCCGTTTTCACCAGCAGTCAGAGCTGCGATTGAGGAGGTTGAGCGTCGTCACGGTAGTCCAGCTGGGACTGCCACGCTTGCAGGACGACGGGTCGCCATTGAGGAGGGTCCGTCAGCACAGCAGCAGCCCCCACCAGCAGAGCCTCAGCCAGCCCAGGAGACTCAGGAGAGTCAGGAGACCGAGCCGGCACCTCAGCTACGCCGCTCGAGTCGTACCAGTGCTGCAGTTCCACCTAGGCCAGTTACACAGCGCAGGGGTTCTCGCCCTCCGCCCAGACCACAGGGTCCGCCTCCAGTGGTTCACCTCGACTTGAGGGCCGCTACAGCCAGGCAGGTTCAGCAGCTGCGGTTTGTTGAGTTTGAGGTTTGGTTTCCTCCGAGGAGGGATGAGAGAGCAGCTGAGGGGTTCTACACGCCACTGCATGAGGATTTCTACAATGCATATCTTAACAGTGGGGCAGTATTCAGATCACAGAGGGTCTGTCAGATAGAGTCCATTGTGGCAGCAGCCGGAGAGGGCATTCGGCAATACTTGTCATATTTGCCAGGACTGACAGATTTGATTGGACGGACGGGCATATATGTACCTTCTTGGGTCCGTCAGTTTTATGCCTCGCTCTACATTGATCCTCATCACAGATTCATTCACTTTGCTTTCAAAGGCAAAGACTACAGAGTGACTAGTGACAGAGTCAGGGAGATACTGAGACTACAGGAGCAGCCTGTAAGGCTGCATGAGGTGTGCTATGGACATCAGGAGCCTCCCCGGCGTCCTCATGGAGGGCAGGTGCCCCCTACAGATTTAGTGCGGCATTGCTTCAAGGAGCCGTTTGGAGAGGGGTCGAGCAGGAACCCCAAAGGACTTGACTCCTCTGGCCGAGGAGCTAGAGGCACAGCGGGAGGTGAGTGAGTCACATGGCATGCTCGACGTATTTCCACGACTACCAGCCTATACCCTCGATGCCTCCACGCAGACATGATGCAGAGGCAGTAGCTCCATTCTGCTCCACCAGCTCCACGATGCACTCCCGCTCTCATTGCTATTCTTGAGCGGATGCAAAGAGATCGAACACGATAGGCACAGAGACAAACGCCAACCAAGATTTGAGCTGCGTCGGGGCAGAGTTTCAATGGCAATGCAGCAGCTTCTTCAAAGACTACCAGCGCATTACTTATGCAAAGAAGCAATTCATGGGATTCATGCAAGATGTAGTGACAAATGACTATTGGGGTCCCCCCACACATTATTCGCCCACTTGCACAGCCTCCCACCACTTCGACGACTCCAGCAGTACAGCCCAGTGGGCTTCAGAGTCAGGGACAGCCTCCAGCTCAGTTTCCTTCACCTCCTGTACAGGTGTCCCAGTGGTTAGCCTCACCTGGTGTAGCCCCGCAGTTCACTCCTTATCACACGGGTTTCTCACCAGAGCAGTCTTCCTCACTATTCGTGCCTGAGTCGTCAGTCTCCAGGAGTCTTGGAGCATCATTCAGTGAGTTGACCGGCATGCCTACTCCGCCTCACATGCATGCTTTGCCGGTCCGTCTCACAAGCAGCTCCACTATCATGACTACTCGAGGCTCCCCTCGTCTGCCGCTCGTCGATCCCACGACAGACATACTTGCGACTTCACAGCAAAGACCAGCCCCAGCTCGCACTGCAGACCGCTTCAAATGACACTTCCCCGCCTGGAGGGTCGGTCGGTTCAGAGCTCAGGGTCGATGATGATGGCGCCTTGCCCATCTTGCTCCACGTGCTTGAGCGCCGACTCGTCTCACTGCAGCCCCAAATCCGACCCCTAGGTTTTGGTGTTTGACGCCAAAGGGGAGAGGGTTTGAGTATGTAGACTTAGGGGAGCGAGTTTTAGGGGAGCTAGTTATCCAAAGATTAGCCTATTATATACATTTGGAGTTTTATTTGTGTGATACACTATTACTTATGCATTCGTGTGTTTACTTTCATGCATACTATTATATATATGTGATAGTGCTATCTACATGATTATGATATTTGACATGTGTGACTTCTACTTTGCTTTATCTATATGTCATATCACTTGTGCGATGCTCATTTGATTTTGCTTCCGTGTTTATACTTTGAAGCAAATGAGCTTTGTTATTTGTACTCATGCTTAATCCATATTCTTTGAGTACATTGTGTTGGCGTGGGTCATATAAAGCTTGACTAACTCTTTTGTTCTTATTGACAAAAGCTTATATGAACCAAGCCCGTCAAAACCTCACTCCATAACATACTCGAGGTGTTGTCATCAATCACCAAAAGGGGAGATTGAAAGCATCTAGGCCCCTAGTTGGATTTCGGTGATTGATGTCAATACAAGATTACTATGACTAACGTGTGTTTTGCGAGGCAATTAAGTTAGGTCATGGTAATGGAGATCGATTGGGCAATTGAGGTTGTCATGCCCCTCACGATGGAAATCGTTTGGGTTTTCAAATGATGGACGACAAGGTTAAGGATAACTAGTTCTAAGTGTCAATTGAAGTTGGAGAGACACTTAGAGTAGTTTAGGACTTTGTTTTTTCCTTTGGCCGTACTATGAAGAAGGGTATGAACGGGTAGCTTGACCTAGTTAAGTCTAGTGAGTTAGGTGTGGTGCACACTTGTTTAAACTAGCTCTAGGTAGCTCCTATGAATGCCTAAGATCTTTTGGAGCAAAATTCATTCACATATATTCGGAAGTTGGAAGTGAATGGAGGGTCAAACACCGACCGACCGGCTGGCTCGGTCTGGCGACCGGACCGCCGGCCGCAGGTCCGGTCAGTTCATTTGTCCGAGGTGAACAAGTCTGATGTGACCGGACGCTTGGAAGGTCATGTGACCGGACGCTGAGGACCAGCGTCCGGTCGACTCCAGAAGGGTCCGGACTTGGGAAAGTGCGACGGACACGTCCGGTCGGTCTTGGACCGGACCACGAGGGTTCAGCCATCCGGTCCGAGTCCAAAGAAGGTTCCAAAGAGGGTTTTATGCGACGGACGCGTCCGGTCAGTCTTGGACCGGACCTCGCCAGCCGTCCGGTCGACTCTTTTGGTACGGGTTCACGGGTTGAACTGACCGGAGCGTCCGGTCATCACGATCGGAGCGTCCGGTCGTCCCGCGAGAAGCTCATAACGGTTCGTTTTTCAGTCGGCTTATAAATAGAAGGTCCACTCGTGAGTGGAGTATCTTTTGCTCATTCCAACAAATTGAGAAACACGTTTGTGAGTGCCAAGAAGAGCAAGGTCCTAGTGAGGTGTTTGTGATTTGAGAATCCAAGAGAGTAGCCTCACTAGCAAATCAAGAGTAGCAAAGTGTGCATCCATCTTCTCATTAGGCTTCATGTGGTCAAGTGAGAGTTCGTGTTTGTTACTCTTGGTGATCGCCATCACCTAGACGGCTTGGTGGTGATTGGGAGTTTGGTGTGTTTACCGGCGAGCTTGTGGGTGACCCAACTCAAGTTGTGAGCGGTTTTGGGTGATTCGCCATGACGGAGTGTCAAGAATCAACCCAGAGAGCACTTGATCCTTGCGCGGATCAAGGGGGAGCTACACCCTTGTGCGGAGTGCTCCAACGAGGACTAGTGGGGAGTGGCGACTCTCGATACCTCGGCAAAACATCGCCGCTGCCCTTTCTCTCTCTATTTACGTTGAGCACTTACTTTGAGTATTTACTTTGAGCATTTCAATACTTGTCTTACATCCATAGAATTGCTTGCTAGAGTAAGTTTGGAACGTTGATTGAGAGGTTGTTGTGCATTAGTTTGATATAAACACTTTTTAGGCACAAGGGGTTAATTGGGCTATCCGTAGGATTTGATTATTGCAAGAAAATTTAGAATTAGCCCAATTCACCCCCCCTCTTGGGCATCTTGATCCTTTCACACATGATTAAGCATATATAGATATAAATAAATTAATATAATCCCAAAGCAACAGGACCAATCAAGAGTTTGGGGAGGGGGAGGGGGAGTGGGGGGGGGTTGCAATCGTGTCAAAGAGAAGAGTTTTAATCTTTGGGACGAATCAGTTTGTCTTTCTCGAGGTCTTTTTCGCAAAAGCATCAGGGGCTAGGCCTGGCCAACTTTTGGCCTGTTCGACCTTAGAGCCGCGTGGCGTTTGGGCACGCGTCCTGACCCGGCCTCTCCCGGCGCCCCCGCCTGGGCCTGCCGCAGCGCCCCTCTTGGGCCTTAGCCGCGCCGGGCCTTTTCTAGGGTCTCGAAGGAAATTTGTTTTTCCTTTTTTTTCTTTTGCTGCAAAAACTTCAAAAATCCACCAAAACTCGTAGGAAAATCAGAAAAATGCCAAATATTTTTTTGTTAGCTTTATAATTTTTTTCTCTATCCTTAGATGCTATGTTCCGTCTTAGGTGGTGTGATATCCATAGATGTAATTAATTCGTGCTTGCATTTGTCATATAGGTCCCATGGAGACCGCAAACACGCCTGAACGGATCTCCTACTTGCAACATAGGAGTGGTAGGTGCTCCAATGGATCTCCTATATAATTTCGTGTTACTAAATTTTTAGATGTCCTAAAAAGATCATCCTCTTCCCTAAAGAAAGGAGAGCCCCTCCCTCCCCAATACAACAATTTTTTGGGGTGGGGACTTTTTCTGAGCACGTGCCCTGCCTTCCTCCCTCCCTCCGTTTTGGCACTCCTCTTCCTCCGTCACTACATCTTTCTCTACTGGGAGCCACTCCCTCTTACCTTCTAGATCTCATCCACCTCCAACTTGGGGCTGAGTAGATCCATGATGGTCGTGACTGGATCCATGGCTAAGCCGATCGGATCAAGCTCTAGGATGCTCCTCATTGTTGGGGCCAAGCTCCTTTGTGCCACCATAGAGGGGCGATAATGGTAGGGTGGAAGGGCAGAGTTGTGCCGATGGTGACACCAAGAAGAGAGAGATGGAGTAATATCGACTAGAGAAGAAGAGAGAGATGGAGCGATGTGGAAATGAGAGAGGAAAGAGATGGGTATTAAAAATGAAAATAAAAAAGAACTCAACGACTGAGGACCCCATATGTCAAGCGAATTTTAGGAGAGAGGTGGGATTAGTAATATGCTTGAAGGAGGTGACAAAGAATAAAAAAGATGGTGGACAGAATATACCCTATATGTTCTTTTGAGATACGGTGGATAGGAGATCTATTGGGGATGCTCTAAGGTCACCTACAAAAGAAGTTCCAATGGCGGACTTAGGACTATCCGATAGGGGGCTCGCTACTTGTTTCTCCTCTCTATTCCTATACCTCTATTTCTTCTCCTTCCTCTTCTTTATCTATGTCTAAAATTGTTTGGGGCAGGTGTTAAGGGGATCCATTGCCTGCAAGAGGGTAGGGGGTGGATTCACCCTTGAAGAAATCCATGTATATTGTTTGGTGCACCAAAATTAGCAAATATTTGGTTATGACCTATATCTTTTATTTTTATTATACACTTAGGAAACCTAAAATGTGAACGCGCCCATATTCAGTAGGTATGGAAGGTTACGGTTGGCAACAACTTCTCTTTCTTCTCCTGAGGCACTTTTATTTCCTCACGCGTCTTATTTCTCTTCTTCGCCCTCAAGCATACCTAACCTTCACCCATCATAGAGCCATCAACCCAAAGGCTATTCACGATCCGCAATGCAAAGATGATTGTGTTATTGTGTTCTTGTTGAAACACTATGCCTTGCAAGAGTACGTTGGATGCTTGAGCTGCTGGAAGACCTCACCACTTTTAGCTATGGTTGTCGCTGCTATTTTCTAGAGTGAGGAGTTCTAGAAGCCGATTTGAAACTTGGATCTTTCTTAGCAAAAGTTTCGATTGAGTTGTATTATGAGACATGATTCAACATTTTGTGTCTAAAGTTTTCAAATTCGAGTTGAAAGGAAAATGTTGTAACCGAAAGTTTTGGATCTGAGTTGAAGATTTTTTATGCAAGTTGGGAGTTATGAAGTTGAGTTAAAATTGAGGCAATCGCTAAAGAACTTGCCTTATTCAAGTTGAAAGATGGGATCTTGGAAGTGGTTAGAGGAGGTGAACTTATTCAAGTTGAAAGATGGGATCTTGGAGGATTGGAAGTGGTTAGTGGGGTGAACAGCCATCCCCGACAGGGGAGGTAAGTTTTCTAACAATAGCAAATAGAAAGCCTCAACAATTTGCTTGTATGAATTAATAGAAACCATTTGTCAAAGAACAGTTTGAAAATACTCTGATACTATATCAGTTGCATAGTCAAAATCTGCAAAAATAAAAATAAAGTGCAATGTGTTGATAATCGCTTCAACGTATGATCTAATTAAAAAGAACAGTATTATGTCAAGAACATTCAACAAACAGCACTGATTGGAATGGTTAGAAGTGAAATGTCATATGGAGAAAGGGCTGTTTAGCTTGGCCTTTTTAAGTAGACAAACCAATAGTTTGGGTAGCCATGCTGAAACCTAAGGGATGTCAATTCCAGATAATTTTTTAGCTTATGACCATACCGGGCAGGACTTCTTCCACAATCATCCATCTGTACTAGAACCTGTCCAAATGGGCTTTTATGAGTCTTTTTTTACTTTTCTTTTTAATATAAGGAAAAAGTCCACATTACCTCCCTCAACTTTTGCGAAAATCTGCGTTTCCTCCTAGAACTCTAAAACCGGATAAACCACCTCCCTGAACTTTTAAAACGTTCGTTTTACCTCCCTGACGTTATAAGCAGTTTTGTGTTTTTCTTTTTTATTTATTTCGGCTGAATCTTTAAAAAATCATAGTAAATCACAGGAAAATCATAAAATAAAAAATCCAATTTTGTTGGACTCCACGTGAGTAGATCTACACAGTGAACATATAATATCATATGCTTTAATACAAATTTTTTGCTGTAGCTTTAAATCCACTTTTATACTCATTGGATCATGTATAACTTACTTATAGATTTATTTAGGTGTATGCTTGTTAAAAAATATTTATAAATCTAAAGCATAGATCTAAAGCTACAACAAAAAATTTGTATTAAAGCATACAATATTATATGTTCACCGTGTAGATCTACTCATGTGGAGTTCAACAAAATTGAATTTTCCATTTTATGATTTTTCTGTGATTTACTATGATTTTTCAAAGATTCAATCAAAATAAATAAAAAAGAAAAAAAGAAAATCGCCTTTGAAAACTGCTTATAACCGGTCAAGGAGGTAAAACGAACGGTTTGAAAAGTTCAGAAGGTAGTTTACCCGGTTTTAGAGTTCAGAGAGGAAAAACAGACTTTCGCAAAAGTTGAGAGAGGTAATATGGACTTTTTCCTTAACAGCCTGTTCGCTGATTGATTTCTAGGTTGATAAGCCTGGCTGGTACTGATTTGTTGTGAGAGAAAAACACTGTATCATGGCTGATAATTCCTGACTGAAACCAACAAACGAACAGGCTGTAATATAATGATACACAGTTCTCATACGTGTCAAAAAAAAAAGATTTGACTCAATTCGGCCCAGTAGTCTAGGCAATGCAGATTTTTTTTAAAGCATAACCAAATTCCTGCATTCAACCAAGTGCTGACAAAATTGAGGTCACTAGTGCAGTTACTTGCTGGTGACCTAAGGCCATGCCCAGTTGCACATATCACTAACCAACACTAACATCATCCACATTGTCTTGGCTGATAAGTCAAGACCCTGTTCACTTGGACTTATCAGCATGGTACAGTGTTTTTCTTAAAAAAAAAAGTATCAGCCGACTTATCAGCCACAAAACCATCAGCCCTGCAATGCAGACACGAACAGACATACTCAACAGGATAAAACAGATGAGCGAACAACCAATTCAGCACTGACCGTAAACTGCAATATCACAAACATTATTCTATTATCCTCCTTTTTTAATTTTTCTGCAATAAGGTGATATATTTTCCATACAGAGATAAGCTATACTTTCTCCATGAGCCATATGCTACAGAAAACCAGCAAAAACCTGGTCCAAAAGCACGCTACAAATGTTAGCTGAACCAAGTTAGCAGACAACGCACATTGTTATGTAAATCAGGGCAATTACAACACTCCCATGAACAAACGGACGTCCATTGGTGGTCGGCAAATAGAGGCACCATGATCCACGAGGCTAAAGTAAACTGCAACTAATGGTTGTTCCTAACCTGCTTGCTGATGTGACCTGAGACTATGGTTGCTTCAGATGCCCCTCCCCTTCAGCAACCCCACCCACAGAGGTGGAGCTGTGGGTTATTGAGCTCAGCTGAGATGGCTGACAAAGAAGTTCTGCCTCTGGGTGCCGTGCATTGAGAGGAATCTCCAGCAGCAAGTCTTGATCAGAGTTGGCATATTGAGGAGGGACAAATAATGATAACTTTTCTGGGGGTAACACAAATAAGTTAAGTGCTCCTCCAGTGCAAGTTGAATCTTTGGTGGCGTAGCCAGATTTTGGCAAAGATGAGTTTTTAAATTGAGTCGTCAAAGCTCCAGATTTTAGAACTCTTATAGGACTCCTCATGGTACCATCTAGTTCTGCATGTTCACAAGCAAAGAAAATAAGAAACCTTTCTGTTACAGACATAAGGAAATAGTAAAATAGGAATATATACTACATAAGACATTTTTGGATGTCACATCTAGAAACTTGATGCAAGTCAGGATTAGAGAAAATAATATTGCTAACCTGAGTCGCTCTGAAAGTGGTTGTCGTCACGGGATCTTTTGACTGGTTTTATGGTAGACTTGGTAAAGCCTTTTGATCCACTGATATTCTCCACTCCTCTTGTTTCCTTAATTTCCTTTTCCTGAACAAAGAGAAATACCTAATTAGTCATGTACAAGCAAGCTTGGAAGTTCATATCGGCAATAAGTCAAAAGAAGATAAAGTGGAAGGGTTGCCCCAGGGGAGGGGGGAGGGGGATGTCCGTAAATGTATTAGAAAGCCATTTGCATACCTTTAGCTGTTTATAGCACTCCAGCCATTTGCATTTTGTTAAATTAGTTAAGGCAAGTGTCTTTACTTTCTTCCACTCTTCATCACTACAGAAAGATGAATCAAGAATTCCCTCTCCAAGCAGTAGACTTGAGCGTTTTGAGGGCCGGGCCAGGCCGAAAAAAGGCCGATTATTTGGGGCCGAAAAAGTCCCGTCCATGACCATCCCACTGGGCAAGTCGGGCCTAATTTTTCAGGCCGTGCCCGGGCCTGGGTGGGCCGCCCGCGCATTTTACACTGTAAAATAGCTAAAATAGTATTTCAGGCTGGGCTCGGGCTAAGAATTTTTTTTCTGGGCAGCGGGATCTGTGCCCAGGCCCTGTCCACTATGGTTCGTGGGTGGGCCAAAACCCGGGCCAGGCCGGGCCGGGCTCAATTTACTCAGGTCTACCAAGCAGCATTTGGTAGCTGTCTATAGCATCAGAAAATTGGATAGAACTAAACATGGGTCTAAGGCTGCAGCAAGAACAAGATACAAATGAGGACTAGCGTAAAGTGGCCTCAGGTTGTGTTACTTAAATTATGGGCAAGAATAAAGTAAACCTTTCAGGTGTCAAGGAGTCTAACAGGAGGAAGAAATTTGAGCAACTGTTGTTGGTCCTCTTTAGTTAGATATTTCATGAAGTTAGTATAGTTGATAACATCCTGCTCAAGAAGAAGACAGTATATACATGTTTAGTTTCAATGATGATTAGCCAACATATGTATATGTTAAACATACTCAGTGGTGTTCAGTCCAAATAAACATCTGCAGACTACAGATCATCAACCCAAACAAAAAAAAAAGCATGTATAGGACGGATACCTCTAAATCTGCTGAAACTAAAGGTGAATCGACACTCTCCAGGATATGTTGATTTTCATAATGAAGTTTATCCCTGCAAAACAAAGATAAGACCGAAAAAGAAAACTTAGATTGTTTCTTACCGAAGTAACCTGTGTAACCAATACTGAATGAACATAGACAATAAAACCAATGCTGAAATGCCCACTTCTATGCTAATAAGAACATAAAAAGTATAATACCTTCTACCATTATCTTCAATACGCAGAAGTGACCTTTTTGGTCTCACAGTTGCAGCATTTAAGTTGATTGCTGCCTTGTTTCCACTATGAGAGACAAACGACACAGACCCTGAATAGGATTCACTTGTAATGTATGATTTATTATCTGCAGGAAAGGAGCTTGCTTCTGATTCTTCCTCCAGTGATTTTGAGTTCGGATGCCTTAGAAGCACACTTCCAGAGCCAATCTCAAATGAACCAACAGGAGTTTCACTATGGTACAGTAGGTCTTCCTCTGATGATCCTGAAAGGTAGTATAACTGCTCTTCATGCATGATGGAGTTAAGATCTTTTGCAAGCTTTTCTACAGATGAAGGCTTCGGACGAGTGACACAGCTCCTCTTTCTTGATGGCACTAGGGATTCCCAAGCATGTGATTGTGCTGAACCTGAATTGGCAATATATCATAGTCAAATGACATATATAACAAAAAAAAAAAGGAAAGGTAATTTCTAGAGTATAGAAAATCTTGGGAATTGATATTAGATCTTTATTTTGTTTCATAGGCTCAATGTGATTAAACACCACTTCAGAGATGTGGTAAAGGACGACACGCTATTGCATATCATGCATCAAGTATTGATTTTTTTTAGCAAACCAAGTATTGATATTTAGTTAAACATTGTCTTATTAGATATTATGCTCCATGCCATCTGAATCCAATATGTGGACCACAATCGTTCACGGTTACCCCATGATAATAGTAAGTAATTTAGTCACAAGTAGCTAGTGATTTATCAAACCACCATAAGTTCTAAACTTCTTGCGAATTCATAGTTCTAAACTACAGACATAACAGGAATTTACTAAAAAATATATTTGGGTGGCACCAATACGGTTGTGAAAAACAGAGAAGAAAAATAAGATCTGCAATACCAGCTTATTATTAATATGATCTCTCAAAGGGTAGCAGTAGAATAACTATATAAAGATGTCTAATGGAAATTTTAGTGTATTAAGCATAACTTTGTAGACAAGCATACAAGAATGTATTTCTGACAATCATCTGGATTGAGTCCAATCTCAAGCGCATACTCGAAGAATGAGAGAGCACCCAAATTATATTATTAAGCAATAACAAAGTAGGCATGAGATCACTGACCAGTCATTTCACTTGCATCAGCAACACGACTCTCAGAGTATGATACTGCAGATCCAGAACTAGACCAATTGCTTGGGTCAGCACCCCCCATCTTTTGGAAATTCTGACCAGAAAATGGCCCATTCTCCATTATGATGTGATTTGATTTTTTCTTCTGGGACTTTGACTTTGATGTTGGTGGCTTCAGCCTACTAACTCTAGGTTCATCATCATCCTTGCGATGCATTGGAGTGTAGTTTGCCAATGAACCCTTTGTTCTCCATCTCGAGCCACATGCATTGCAGAGCACTGGCTTATCTGGTGGCCCATTTCGCCAAAGGGGAGTACCTGTTCCAGCATTTCCCATGAGAAAACCATCAAAACTGATACAAAAATATTGCCAGCACACAAGTTCGGCAGTGTGCCCATTACTACTATTTACATGTAGCAAGACATGGTGACATCATGGTACTACGGTAGGGAACATAGAAAAAGGGTAAGAAACTATACATCATCAAGAATGTATCGAGAAGGCATCACGTTACCAATCACATATATTCAGATATTGTTTTCAATGCCTCAAAGGTTAGTTCAACTGTACAGGCATGTAATTCTTAATATGCTGTTCTACGCATTGGCCATACTGAGTGCTGATAGCCACTTCAAAGGAGCATTTTGCAGTAGTAATAGTTGAACAAAGTTCAGACCATATAATGCTGCTGGCACAAGATGGGATAAACCTGTGTAATTACAGAGCAAAGCAATGTTTTCACTTCAATGGCATCCTGAAACTAAGCATGTTTCTGTAGCAGCAGCAGCAGCAATTGAACTCTAAATGGCAGAAGCAAATGGTTACTTTCTTCTTCTTGAATTGGAGCCTGAGCTGAATCTAATCTCTCATTATCTGCAGAAGTCATCAAAGAAGCGTATATCCACCGTAGTCAAACACAAGCCTAAATGTGTTCCGTGAGCATGGTACAAACCGTTCGTCACGTTCAGAATTTTATAGGCAAAGACCCTTGAAACCTCAACCA
The DNA here is from genome assembly GCA_904845875.1 of Miscanthus lutarioriparius. Taxonomy (NCBI): domain Eukaryota; kingdom Viridiplantae; phylum Streptophyta; class Magnoliopsida; order Poales; family Poaceae; genus Miscanthus; species Miscanthus lutarioriparius. The sequence continues at coordinate 119,364,164 of CAJGYO010000002.1, forward strand.
TATCCACAGATTTCTCTTGAACACTGCTGGCAGTTCAATGAATCCAGAGTAGTAATAACCGCCAACGAAAACACAAAGATGAGGAATTCGAGTCCGGTTTTGTCTAAGGCCCGCTTCCCAGATGCATAATCGGGGGAAATCATCACCCGTAAAGTACTAGTTGCTAAGGAACAAAGAGGGAAAGGGAGGAAAACAAGACAAAAATAAAAGAACTGGAAGAAAAAAATTAGCTTTATTCAAGCATAAGAGCTCACTTGTGACTCCGCAATGATGGCAGGGTCCTTGCTTTCCCATGATTCCCTCTGCTCCTCACCTTCCCACAGGTGAAGAAGAATGGACCAGAGGAAAATCTCAACAAAACAAACACGGGAAAACAAAGCAGAAACAAGCAGTTCTCCTGTACAGGTAAATTCTTGAGCAAAAGAAAGGAAAAAAAAAAAAAAGTATTTCTCTGTATGAATCTCGTCAAACCCAGAGGGGGTTCCTGGGGACAATTCCACAGCCCATGGAGGTGCTAAAGAACCACCAAGTCTTGCTTTGGTGTTCTTCTTCCTTTCTCCCTCCCCTTCTATTTGTTTCCTATTGTTCCGTATCCAGTCTTTTAGCGGGGGGGGGAGGAAGGAGAAATGCAGCAGCAGCAGCCGGCGGGGGGGATTAGCAAAGGCAGGATGAAAGGCATTTGGGGACGAATCCAAAAGAATTATACTTTAAAAGGTGTATGTTTTTTATTATATCTAGAGAGAGAAGCACTTAGGAATTGGGCAAAGTTGGGAAAAAAAGATGAGGTACAGTGAGAGAGAAGAGGGGAAACTTTTCTTTCTCTCTTGTTTCTTTCGGCCTTTGGGGTTGATTTTTGTTGTGATTTCATTTCATTCCCAATCGCGTTATTATTCATCTGGATGTGACTAAGTTGGAGCTGAGGATATTTCCTTGAACTAATTATTAGTCAATTTGCTTACCTTAAAGCCCTCCACTCCGGGTGCCATTAAAAGAATCTTTTTATCTTGGACCATTTGCATCTTACCCCCTTGAGAAAGAACACATGTTCAGTCCACCAAAGCCGTGTACCGTAGTGCAACACACAAGCTCAACCGACAATGCATTGTTACATAACAAAGTTGAGATTGAAAAATCCATTTTGATAGGTTAAATGCAATTTGGTGTATAGATTTTAGGGATAGGTTGTAAGCTTACAATATTGTCGGTAAAAGGTGAGAAAAATACAGGAAACATACGTTTCTTGAAAAAGTATAATCGTTGCAACTAATTGACCCATGCTTCTCATATATTATTATAAAACAATTTAGGCGTGTATTTATAAATGTGTTCCAAAAAAGCGGAATATGAGTTATCTTTCACGCTACAATGGTTAGTAACCTATGTTGATAAAGCCTCTAGGCATCAATTCATGGATAAAGATTTGATGCAAAGATGACATGGAGGTGACCAAACAAAGGTGGAAAGTATTCTTGAAGTGATGCTTTTCAGTACATAAAGTAAAGCCAAGGACCGGGAAGGAGTGTGAATTTATATGATGGTAGGAGAAAGATGTAGAGCTTAGAATGTGATGCTAATAACTCCAAATGGGGCAACTAGGAAATGGCAATGGAGTGAATTGCGCGCCAAGTGCTGCCAATAGCAACAATGTCAGGTAAGAACCCCTTAGACTAGAGTTGAGGGCTCGTTCGTGTGACGATTCGCGCGAAAGGGGGGGTGCAGATCATCACGATGCCCCCCCTGTCCCCATCACTGCCTCCCGCTGGCTTCGGCAGCCTCCACCGTCTCCCCGCTGTCCTCCGCTGCCTCCACCGCTCGGCTCCGCCAAAGCACTGCCACCTCCACTCACCCGCCTACGGCTATTATCGACCGGTGAGCCGTCCCAGCCCTTCTCTATGCCCGCCTATGACGAGAGCCCTCTAGAAACCATGAAACCCTAACCCTCGACCCCTAAACCTGCGACCTTCTCCGGCAATGGCATTGGGCGGTGCGGTCGCGCGCTATCACTATCCCATGACTGTGTGCGGTAGAGTTCCTCTAGAGTTTAAGATCGTCGGGCATCCTTTAGATAGGTATGTGGTATCTAGTGGTCGGACAGACATCGTTCATTAGAGGTATATTGGCATAGATGAAAGTTTATAGATCCGCTTCAAAGTATGCATTAGACAGCTAGGGCTACAAGGGCTAAGAGGAATAGCTTTCTTTCGATCGGTTGCCAAGTTATAGAGTTAGATAAATTTTACTTAATTGCACACAAAAAGTTGCTCCCAAAAGAAAGAGCCTTAGAAACATGATAAAAAGAGGCAAAATTTGATAACTATTTGAAATGAGCCTAAACTATATTTGCATTTTTTTAGGTCGATCACAAAGTATGGAAATGACTAAGTTAATAGAGAAAATTTCCATAGTACATCTGGAGATCATTGCCCAACGGCTTAGCGTATAAACACAGATTTGGTGAAGACAAATGTTTATTAGAAATAGAGTGCGGAAAGCACTCCAAGTTCCCAATATGGAGGGATATATAGGCCGGTCCCAAAAGCTGTTTTTAACTTTTAATCGTGCTTGACAAAAATAAATTACTAGGCGATCTCATACTATTCTCTAGGTGATCTTACAAGTTAGTTGTTGAATTGACAGTGGTACAATGATATATTGCTATTTTTTTCCTCTAATAACATACTATATTTGGAATTCCTGATGCTACCTAGCATTTTACACCCAAGACAAGCGACTCTGCGCTGTATCAAATCCAACTAACAACAATCATACAAACTCCAAATCTGACCACATGAATTCTCTCATAAAACTACCTACTACCCGTTTCAGCAGGGCATTAAATTCCGCTTGATTTCAGAGCTTTGCTCACAAAAGATTTTGAGTCTAGCCCACACGTGAATTCGAGTTCTTTTTTTTTAAAAAAAAATAATGAGTATTTTTACAAACATCTATATTTTTGCTTCTCGAATACAGAAGAAAAATGTGCATATTTGTATTCCGATCACATGTGCCAAGCGGTTCGATGGTCCAGCTAATTCTGAATTACATTCTCAAAAACACACTCCTTCCGTCTTAAATTATAAGTCATTTCAACTTTTTTGAAAATTCAAAGAATCTCAAGTTTGATCAAATTTATATAATAAAATAATAACATTTATGATGCCAGGTACGTATCATTAAATTCTTCATTAATTATATTTTCATAGTAACCTATTTGATGTCATAAATCTTTATGATTCTCTCTACAATTTTAGTTAAACTTGAGATATTTTAACTGTCTAATAAAGTTAGAATGACTAATAATTTGTAATAGAGCGAGTACATCTCTTCTTGAAACTAAAGTTTTGAAAGAAAATGAAGCAAAAGTATTGGGGCCTTGTCTGTCAGCCATTCAACGATAGCCACATCTTCACCACTAGGAAGAACAGCGTTAGCAAAACGTTCCGAGACCGAGAGTACTAGCGGCTCCATCAGCTGACGTATGTTTATGTTTACACCAAAAACAGGCGGCCATTAGTATTCAAATCAGGGATGACAGACAAACGCTGCGTCAGAAATTAGGCGACTTTTACGTGCCAAGCAAATTAGGCATGCATCGTGAAGGCAGGGGCAGGGTCACCTCATGCGAGCCATATTTTACTCTTGTTGAGCCCACCAAAAGGTCGGTCTCTCTTCTGACTTCTGGATACGGTTAACATGGTGGGCACACTGGTTGGTACAAGCCAGCCAGTCTGCCCAACCTTGCTAGTTATATATAATATACCAAACACAGATATTCAGAAACAGAAGGCTCCTAAGATAATATTGGAAAATACTGTGCTAATTTTTATATATGGAGCCAATGGATTTTTTTTCTCAAAAGAAAATTCCAACAGATTTTTCTAGAAGTAAATCCAATGGACCATACGACACATAGCTAGGTAGATGCCTAGAAGCAGACGGTGACATACAATGGAATGAAGTGGCCAAGGGGGTATGAGATATAGAATTTTTTTTAATTTTAATATTTTTTGAAAACTAATTTTAAATCTAACATTGTCGGATTTTTTTAACTAACACTTTTGGCCGCACCTATTGCCCTAGCGCGGCCAAATGCTTGTGTCGCGCCATGCATGGTGGCGCGGCAGCGGGCTAACGTGGCAACGACCGGATTCGCTAACTGCTGATGTGGCGGGGCCTGCCACGCCACCGATCTTAGCGCGGCAGTGCCACTCCCTGATCCGTGGCGCGGCAGAGCCGAATATAACCCCCACGGCTAGTCCCGCCTGCCCGAACAGCAAACCCCGCCTGGCCGCCGCGCCCGCCCCCCGCCCGGCCCTCCGTTGCCGCCTCCCTCCATTCCCTTCCATTCCCCGGCCGTCTCCCTCCCTTCTCGTCCTCGTTCAAGGTAATGACGCATATTTTATTTTTGTTTGAATGGTGGATATGATTTTATGAATGGGAGTTAAGGTTAGGAGGAAAATTATGTTTGGGAACTATGGGCTGCGGTTTGAAGGAAGATATTAGTTTGATTTTGTCAATGTTAAGATTAATTATCTAGTTAGAAGTATGTTTACCATGTATATTTTTGTTGCTATAAGTGTTGGTTACATTATTTTAGTTGCAATACAAATGATTATATTTTACATTATTTTGCGTTGTTTTGATTGATGTTTAATTTGAACCGTTTTATTAGATAGAAGACATGTTTCGGGAGCAGTTATGGCGACAACGGGGTCGTCCTAAAGAATTGTACCCCGACGAGTCTAGTAAAGATGCCCTCGTCCCTCCTGAACTACCTGTCCCTAATTATGACTGTGGACGTCCGGCCGACGTGTTTCAATCAAGACATCCGGACACAGCGGCTCGTTGCTTCTGCACGTGCAGTCGTTTTAATGTAAGTAATTGTTTCCGTATGTTTTTCTTCTTCATTTATATTATTAAGTTAATAATATTTTGTTGAATTTTTGTTGTGTAGGCCCATGAGAGGTGCTTTTTCTTTCAGTGGATCGACGGTGCAGACAAGTTTGACCCCAGGTACCTCCTTTTCGACGATTGGTGGAGAGGGCGACATCCACGAGAGCACTTCGAGCGGTGGGTTCCACCTCCCCCTAACCCCCTCCAATGACGGCTAAGGAGAAGCACTTAGCCGCAGTTAGACGACTCGAGGAACCTCCTCTGTGCGATTGCGGAGATCGAGCTGTGATAAACCCTGACAATACGTTGGAGTTTGTGTGTCAAACAAGCATAACGTAAGTGCAAAGTGTATGTGTTGAAATGTTGAGCTATATGTGTTCATGTACTAATGTCACGTTATTTAGGTGTATTCAATGGCGAAGTGTCGTTTCAATGAGTGGTTGTATGGTCCTAAGAACAAATGGCCCAAAAAACCTCTAAAGGCAAAGCAAAAGAAGAAAGAAAGGTTAATTTACAAAGCACCGCCAGTCAAGTGCGAATGTGGTGTTAAATCCAACTACGGTCTAGTCCCTTCGGAGCTTGGAATAGGCCATTATTGTGGCCATATGATTGACTATGATGAGGTTGGTTATTTTTGTGGTAACCATCAAATCGTATTTTGTTTCTTTTGCTAAGACATATATGATATAATTTTTCGTTTGAACAGAGCACTAGGAAATGCAGGTGGGAATGTTATGATGGTCAAGCTAAATTCTTGGATGAACTAAAGGGGAGGCAAGTAATTGCACGGAAGAAGGAATATGGACCTGACTACGTCAACCTTTTCGTTAAACATCACAAAGACAAGATGCATGAATTTGCTAGACATCACGGTATTTGTAACCCGATCGACGTTGGGCTTGAGAAATGAGGATTGGAGAGATGGATGACATTAGAGGAGGAGAGGGCAAGGAAGGAGACAAGAGTACAGATGCAGGTTTTGAACGAGCATGTTGTTGCATTATGTGCTAGTGAGTGCTTGAAAGCCTTTTTTTTGTTGCCTGATTTTAAATGTTGCCTGATTTTTTTTCATCGCTAGGTGATTGCATTTTATACATGAAGGGATTGGATGCAGCGAGGACCATGCTGCAGAGGTGGCTCGTGCAAGGTACGAGGAAAAAAAGTTTAATGAGCACAGAAAGTGAGCTGGTCGCACCGTTGAATCACCGATTGTGTTGTTTGATGAGAGGAACGAGGATAAGGATGACACTGCTAGACTCAACGAGCTCATCGCTCTAGCAGAGGCGGGCTTGCAGGTGGAGGAGGCTAAAGATGACACTGGTAGACTGAGCGAGCTTATCGCTCTAGCAGAGACGGAGGAGGATGACGACGCGTTCTTCACTTAGGCCGCAGAGGCCGCAGATGAAGCGGGGTCCGCTTACTATAGGCGAAAGGTAGATCAGGGCAATGCAGGTGAGGCTAGCCACAGTTATAGGGTTGTGGTTGAGGATTGGTACTCGGACGATGAGTTGCTTACTCAGTATGTTTTTGACTGAGGGTTTTTTATTGCGCCGTCTGTTAGTTCCATGCTTTATTAATAATCCATATAGCTATGTAGTAGAAATTCCATTGTGTTGTCTTATATTCCACTTGAGCTACTGATGTATTGTACCCATATATCATGTACTCGGATTATCCATGGTCGATCTTAAGTGATCACATCTGTTTGTATCATGCGTTGAGAATTTCTAAAACGAACGTAATCAAGTGAAATTATCTCGAATACAGGTTCTACCGTGCCATAGCCCAGGTTCTGCCGTGCCATAGTCCACGGCGTTCGTGGCGCGGCGGCCGGCGTGCTAGACGACTAAAAGGTCCTAATATAGCTAGAGGGGGGTGAATAGCCTATTTAAAAATCTACAAATCAACTAGAGCAATTTAATTAGTATGACAAATAGCAAAATACAAACTTGCTCTAGCTCTACAAGAATTACAAGCCACCTATCCAACAATTCTAGTTGCAATGATTCCTAGGCACACAACTTGCAAAGTTACTACTCACTAAGATCTCTCAATCTTGCTACTCTAAAGAGCTCCACTAGATGAACTTAAAAATAACAAAGCAAGCTCACAATTCTAATTACACTAAAGAGCTTGCCACAACTAGTTTGCAAAAATATAAATGAGTGAGTAGGGTGATTATACCGTCGTGTAAAGGAGTGAACCAATCACAAGGTGAATATTAAATCAATCACCGGGAGAATATCAAATGGCAAGAGACAACTAATTTTCTCCCGAGGTTCACGTGCTTGCCAACACGCTACGTCCCCGTTGTGTCGACCAACACTTGGTGGTTCGGTGACTAAGAGGTGTTGCATAAACCTCGTCCACACAGTTTGGACACCGCAAGAACATATCCACAAGTGAGGTAACTCAATGACACGAGCAATCCACTAGATCATTTCAATCATACAAGTAATAGTGGTACCATACAAGCATCAAATTCATTTGATTTTCATGAATGAGCCTATTTAAATGCGAAAGATGTCTAGATGCACTAAACATGTCCTTAGCAAAGATGTATGCCATGCCAATCAACTTTTACCTTGAATTGCTCGAAGGAGAGGATGCCATATAAGTGGGGGTGCATCAACACATATTGGAGAAGTCAAGTATGTTCAATTCATTCCTTAGCTTGTAAAACCTCTTCTCATCAAGTGGTTTGGTGAAGATATCGGCAAGTTGATCTTGGGTGCCCACACTTTCAATACAAATGTTCCCTTTTTGTTGGTGATCTCTTATGAAATGATGGCGGACATCAATATGCTTTATTCTTGAATGTTGCGCCGGGTTGTTGGTTAGCTTTACGGCACTCATTGTCATATAGCAATGGCACTTACTTGAATTTAATTCCAAAGTCACTCAAAGTAGCCTTCATCCAAAGTAATTGAGCACAACAACTATCAGCCGAAATGTACTCCGCTTCGGCGGTTGAAAGTGCTACACTATTTTGCTTCTTTGATGACCAAGACACAAGTAATCTTCCCAATAGTTGACATGTGCCCGATGTGCTCTTTCTCTCAACTTTGCATCCCGCATAATCGGAGTCCGAATATCCAATCAACTCAAATCTTGCTCCTTTAGGATATCACAATCCAAAATTTTGTGTATGCTTCAAGTACCTCAATATTCTCTTTGTTGCTTTCAAATGACTTTCTCTTAGTGAGGCTTGGAATCTAGCACACATGCATACACTAAACATCATATCCGGCCTTGATGCGGTCACATAAAGTAGGCTTCCAATCATAGACCGATATATCTTTTGATCCACCATGTTGCCACTAGCATCACTATCCAAGCTTCCACTTGTCCCCATTGGTGTACTAATAGCTTTAGCATCATCCATTCCAAACTTTATGAGCATGTCCTTGATATACTTGCCTTGACTCACAAATGTGCCATTCTTCATTTGCTTGATTTGAAGACCAAGGAAGTAGCTAAGCTCTCCAATCATGGACATCTCAAACTCACTTGCCATCATCTTACCAAACTCCTCACAAAAATCTTGATTTGTTGACCCAAAAATGATATCATCAACATAGATTTGCATTACAAACAAGTCATTTCCAAGCTTCTTGGTGAAGAGAGTGGTGTCAACCTTTCTTATCTTGAATCCCTTAGAGAGTAGGAAATCTCTCAATCTCTCATACCATGCTCTAGATGCTTGTTTTAATCCATACAAAGCCTTTCTCAACTTATAAACATGGTTGGATTTTTTCTCATCTTCAAAACCGGGAGGTTGCTCAACATACACAAGCTTATTGATATACCCATTGAGAAATGCACTCTTCACATCCATTTAGTAAAACTTGATGTTGTGAGCACAAGCATAGGCTAACAAGATCCTAAATGCTTCTAATCTTGCAACCGGGACATATGTTTCTCCAAAGTTAAGACCTTCAACTTGAGTGTAACCTTGAGCCACTAATTTTGCTTTGTTCCTTATTACTATCCTATCTTGATCTTGCTTGTTCCAAAAGACCCACTTGGTTCCAATAACATTATGATCATTAGGCCTCTCAACTAACTCCCATACTTGATTTCTTGTAAAGTTGTTTAGCTCTTCATGTATAGCATTGACCCAATCAACATCCTTCAAAGCTTCATCTATCTTCTTAGGTTCAATGGATGACACAAATGAGAAATGCTCACAAAATGAAGCCAATCTTGATCTAGTTTGCACACCTTTTAAAATATCACCAATGATAGTGTCTAAGGGATAATCTCTTACAACATTGGTTGGTTGAAACACTTGCACTTGATTGCTTGCATTTGATAGATCGCTTGGTTGAGATGATGAACTAGCCACTTGTTGTTGATCTTGCTCTTTGTCATCACTAGTTCTTGCTTGAACTTGATCATGAGAACCACTAGCTTGCACATTTGAGTTAGAGAGCACTTGATTCTTATCATCTTCAATATTAATCATCTCTCTAGGCCTTATATCACCAATGTCTATGTTCTTCATTGCATTGACCAATTGAGTGCCTCTTACATCATCTAGATTTTCATCTTTCTCTTGGGAACCATTTGTTTCATTAAATTCCACATCATGAACCTCCTTAAGAGTACCACTAGCCAAATTCCAAACTCTATATGTCTTGCTAGTAGTGGAGTAACCAAGCAAGAAACCTTCATCACATTTCTTTTCAAACTTGCTCAATCTAGTGCCTTTCTTCAATATGTAGCATTTACAACCAAAAACCTAAAAGTATGCTATGTTGGGCTTTCTTCCATTCAATAGATCATAAGGTGTCTTCTCCATCATGGGGTGATAATAGAGTCGGTTGCTATAATAGCAAGCCATGTTGATTGTTTCGGCCCAAAATGAATGACTCATATTATACTCACTTAACATTAATCTTGCCATGTCAATCAAAGTTCTATTCTTCCTTTCAACTAAGTCATTTGATTGAGGAGTGTACTTGACCGAGAATTGATCTCTAATTTCAAATTCATCACACAACTCATCAATTCTAGTGTTCTTGAATTCACTACCATTGTCACTTCTAACTTTCTTGATAGTTGTTTTCAAACTCATTGTGAATGCTCTTGACAAATGATTTGAATGTTGCAAACACATCACTCTTGTCAACAAGAAAGAATACCCATGTGTATCTAGTGAAATCATCCACAATCATAAATCCATATTTGTTTCCACCAATGCTTGTGTATGTGGTTGGTCCAAACAAGTCCATGTGCATCAACTCAAATGCCTTAGATGTGCTCATCATGCTCTTCTTAGGATGTGTGTTACCAACTTGTTTTCCGGCTTGACATGCACTACATAGCTTATCCTTCTCAAATGTGACATCTTTCAAGCATCTAACTAAGTCATGCTTAATCAACTTGTTCAATTGTTTCATTCCAACATGACCAAGCCTTCTATGCCATAACCAACCCATGCTAGACTTAGTGATCAAACATATTGCCAATTAAGCTTCTCTAGCATTGAAATCAACTAAGTATAGATTCTCATATCTAAATCCTTTGAATATCAAGTTAGAGCCATCTACACTTATGATCTCTACATCATCCACACCAAATATGCACTTGAAACCAAGATCATACAATTGAGCTACTGACAAAAGGTTGAAGTTTAAGCTCTCTACTAGTAGCACTTTGAAAATGCTCAAGTCATTGGATATTGCAATCTTACCAAGCCCTTTGACCTTGTCTTTGTCATTGTCACCAAATGTGATACTATCAATCCTATTGCTCTTGTTTTCATTGATTGAATTGAACATTCTTGGATCACCGGTCATGTGTTGTGTGCACCCACTATCAAGCATCCAATGCCTTCCTCCGGCTTTATAATTGACCTACAAAAGAAGATCAATTCTTTTTAGGTACCCAAACTTGCTTGGGTTCTTGAAGGTTAGTTACTAAGGTCTTTGGTACCCAAATGACCTTCTTCTTTGGGTCCACAATTGGTGTACCAATGAACTTAGCCTTCACACCATTGGCACCCTTAAAAAGCATGTAACAAGAATCAAATTTAATTGAGGATACATTAGGTAGCTTGTTCTTGTTAATCTTGCAATATTGCTCTACATGCCAACTTGCTTGCATCTATTGTAAAACCGACCATTGCCCTTCACAAAGCCAACTTTGGGAGTGACAAAGGCCACCTTGCCTTTCTTGGGGGTATAGCCTAATCCCTCTTTATTTAGAGAAAACCTTTGGCTATCCAAGCACTTTAGCAAGTGGGCATCTCCACCATAGGCATTGCCTAAGGCACGAGTGAGCTTATTCACCTCCTTCTTGAGGGTCTCATTTTCCACCATTAGTGAGGCATCACAAGTGAGACCATCACTCAAAGGTGAAGTAGAAGTGATAGTGCTACAAGAAGTGTTAGTGGGAGCAACTAAAATGGGCTCATAAAAAGATTCATCAATAAGATCACATGTTAGTCCCACATCATATGATGCAATCACTTGCTCCTTCTTGGCTTCCTCCACTTTGACTTGCTCGATAAGAGAGGAGTGAGCCTTTTCAAGCTTAGAGTGAGCTTTGTCAAGCTTCTCATGGGCTTCCATTAGCCTCTCATGAGTGGCATTGAGCTCATCAAAGGACTGCTCAAGAAATTTTACTTTCTTGCATAATTCTTTGCACTCCTTTCTCTTCATCTCATTGCAAGTGTGCACTTGCTCACACATGTTCAAGAGTTCCTCCTTGGTGTACTCCTCCTCATCATCATTATCATCATCCCTACAAGCATCACTTTCACATTCATCATCATCACTCTCATCATATTTTACCTTGTTAGGCTTTGTTATGAGGCATGTCGATGAAGTGTCGAAGATGGAGGGCTTGTTGTTGATGGCGATGCTTGCTAGTGCTCTCTTGATAGATTTCTTATCATCATCACTAGAGCTATCACTATCCGAAGAGCCATCACTATACCATGTGACCACATAGCCTCCACCTTTCTTCTTCTTTTAGAAGGTCATTCTTTTCTCCTTCTCCTTCTTTTCTTTCTTATCCTTTTTGAGTTTCTTCTTCTCATCCTCATCATTGTCACTATTGTAGGGACAATTTGCTACAACGTGATCGGGGCTCTTGCAATTTTAGCATCTTCTCACATATTCCTTACTTTTGGTGTGATCTCTTCTCTTTCTTGCACCATAGCCCTTCTTCTTCATGAACTTTCCCATCTTGCGTACAAAGAGGGCCATAGCTTCATCATCAATATCACTAAGATCATCATCATCACTTGATTGTTTCTTGGACTTGCCCTTGTTCTTGGATAATGATGAGCTAGCCTTGAATGATATATTCTTCTTCTTCTTTTCTTCTTCTTCCTTCTTGTCATCCTTGTCATCCCCTTCCATTTTCACACGGTATGTCTCTTGGGTCATGACATCACCTAGTACTTAGTTAGGGGTAATCTTCTTCAATCCTCCTCTTATGATAAGCAATCTCAACATCTCAAATCTTGGAGGTAAGCACATTAAGAACCGATGAGAGACATCATCATCCTTGATCTTTTCTCCCAAGGCCTTCAAGTCATTTACAATCACTTGCAACCAATGGAACATTTCTGGAATGCTCTCATCTTCCTTTATCTTGAAGCTTGTCAACTTATCCTTGAGAATGTACAACTTAGCACTCTTCACCGCCGGTGTGCCCTCATATGTTTCCTCTAATTTTCTCCACACCTCATTTGCTCTTTCATAATCCTTGATTTGCTCAAACACCTTAGAATCAATGGCATTGTATATGGTGTTGAGAGTCATTGTATTGCATTGCTTATTAGTCTTGTCTTGGTTGGTGGGGTCATCGGGATCAATGATAGCATAGTCATTCTCGGTCACTTCCCATACTTGATCATTGGTTGAACCAAGATACATCCTCATCTTTCTCTTCCAATAATCATAGCATGTGCCATCAAAGAATGGTGGTTTGCCCCCCACATGGTTGAACACAACTTGAGCCATAATTTGACATCGAGGTTGTTAAGCCTTTAATCAAATGGTGACCATGGATCTGATACCACTTGAAAGGTCCTAATATGGCTAGAGGGGGATGAATAGCCTATTTAAAAATCTACAAATCAACTAGAGCAATTTAATTAGTATGACAAATAGCAAAATGCAAACTTGCTCTAGCTCTACAAGGGTTGCAAGCCACCTATCCAATAATTCTAGTTGCAATGATTCCTAGGCACACAACTTGCAAAGTTACTACTCACTAAGAGCTCTCAATCTTGCTACTCTAAAGAGCTCCACTAGATGAACTTAAAAATAACAAAGCAAGCTCTCAATTCTAATTACACTAAAGAGCTTGCCACAACTAGTTTGCAAGAATATAAATGAGTGAGTAGGGTGATTATACCGCCGTGTAGAGGAGTGAACCAATCACAAGGTGAATATTAAATCAATCACTAGGAGAATACCAAATGGCAAGAGACAACTAATTTTCTCTCGAGGTTCACGTGCTTGCCAACACGCTACGTCCCCGTTGTGTCGACCAACACTTGGTGGTTCGGCAGCTAAGAGGTATTGCATAAACCTCGTCCACACAATTTGGACACCACAAGAACCTACCCACAAGTGAGGTAACTCAATGACACGAGCAATCCACTAGAGTTACCTTTCGGCGCTCCGCCGGGGAAGGTACAAATCCCCTCACAATCACCGGAGATGGCCACGAACAATCACCGACTCGTGCCAATCCTCCACTGCTGCACCAAGCCATCTAGGTGGTGGCAACCACCAAGAGCAACAAGCGAATCCCGTAGCGAAACATGAATACTAAGTGCCTCTAAATGCAATCACTCAAGCAATGCACTTAGATTATCTTCCAATCTCACAATGATGATGAAACAATGATGGAGATGAGTGGGAGGGCTTTGGCTAAGCTCACAAGATTGCTATGTCAATGCAAATGGCCAAGAGAGTGAGCTTGAGCCAGCCATAGGGCTTAAATAGAAGCCCCCACGAAATAGAGCTGTTGTACCCCTTCACCGGGCACAACGCGGGATGACCGGATGCGCCGGTCATATTGATCGGACGCAGGACCCTAGCGTCCGGTCCTCAGATCTTCGCCACATGTCCCCTGCTTCAAACGCTGATCGCCTGATCTCAATGGTCAAGTGATGACCGGACGCGTCAGTTAGAAAGTGACCGGACGCTAGACCCCAGCGTCCGGTCGTTTCCAGTATGGTTCCAAACGTGAGATTTCACGACCAGACGCGTCCGGTCATGCCCGACCAGACTCTCCGAGTGTCCGGTCATTCAATGTCTCCTCTATGCGTCCCACGTCAGCATACGTCAACACTGACCGTACTCAGACCCTGAGCGTCCGGTCAGATTTCGCGCCAGCGTCCGGTCACAAGACCGAGATACGAGCTCACTGCTGTCACTGACTGGATGCGCCGGTCCAGTAGAGGCCAGCGTCCGGTCACTCCAGCGAAACCTGTCTTTTCTATATAGGGCACCGGTGGCACCGTCGGACTGTCCGCACTCTATGGGCGGACACTCCGTCGGTGAAGTTTCTAACCCTTGCTCAAATGTGCCAATCACCAAGTGTTTCACCTTGTGCACATGTGTTAGCATATTTTCACAAATATTTTCAAGGGTGTTAGCACTCCACTAGATCCTAAATGCATATGCAATGAGTTAGAACATCTAGTGGCACTTTGATAACCGCATTTCAATTATGAGTTTTATCCCTCTTAATAGTACGACTATCGATCCTAAATATGATCACACTCACTAAGTGTCTTGATCACCAAAACAAAATGGCTCCTACCTTTTATACCTTTGTCTTGAGTCTTTTGTTTTTCTCTTTCTTCTTTTCAAGTTCAAGCATTTGATCATCACTATGCCATCACCATCGTCATGATCTTCGCCATTGCTTCATCACTTGGAGACTTAGAGTAGTGCTACCTATCTCATAATCACTTTGATAAACTAGGTTAGCACTTAGGGTTTCATCAATTAACCAAAACCAAACTAGAGCTTTCAAATGATGGGTCAAGGCGTGGCGGACGCGAGGCGGGCGCCAGCGCTGGGTTTGTTTCAGGCGGCAGGGGATCGGCCGTGGGGTTATATTCGCTCTCTGCTGACCACGGATTAGGGCGCGACACTGCCGCGCCAAGATCGGTGGCACGGCAGGCCCCGCCACGTCAGCCGTCAGCGAATCCGGTCGTCACCACGTCAGCCCTCTGTCGCGCCACCATGCATGGCGCGACACAGGTATTTGGCCACGCCAGGGCAATAGGCGCGGCCAAAAGTGTTAGTTTTTAAAAAAATCGACAGTGTTAGATTTAAATTTAGTTTTCAAAAAGTGTTAAAATTAAAAAAAATCAAGATATATAGATAGAGTATATCTGGTGTACATATTCGTGTGTTGATCTAAGCATGGAGGCCCTAGTTTCTTTCTTTCTGTGCAGATAGGCTTGGCTTCGATGTGGTAGTTCTATTTGTTTTCTCTTTTGAACGGGATAAGAAATGGAGGGAGGCATCAAATAGAAAGCTGGCCAGTTATAGTGGTGCCGACTCACCCTATCACCCCATCCCAAAAAATTACAAGCCAAATGCTAGGAAAAACTCCACCGAATTCACACTTTGCTTTTGTCGCCCTAGCACAACACTATGTGCAATCACCGGTTGATTATCCTGGCATATTTAAGTCGTGTCCCAACGTGTTCACTTTTATTTTACTTCATCTTGTTCATCCTCTAGTTAACTCAAGAATCGTATCAATGGTGAATTCATCCAGTGAAGAATAAATTACTTTGGTTGTTGTAAAGCTCATAGTAGTTACCTTATATAAGGATGGGCATGTGGGCCAGTGGTGAAGGCTCCAAGGGAGGAGCCAGCCAACGAGGGTTCAATCCCCCTTCTGGCATCAGTCCTCCTGTGAAGGGCGCATCAGGTGGTGCTTTCCAAAAAAATAGTAGTTACCTTATATTGTTAGGTACCCTTTAGTAATCCGAATTCAACCCCCCTATCGCTCTAGGGTGACACTATTCATTGCCTCTCTTCTCCTATCCACACCTCGTTTCTAGTCTAGCGGGCCATCAGAAGTCCGATAATTACAAAGACAACATAAATGGACTCTTCTCCTCCATCTTTCCACTCCTTCTACTCTATGCTTTTCCCAAATAGGGGTAGACAACACACACACACACACACACACACAAATAATGGGATTGTGAGCGCTAGTCCCATACTGTACGGTGTAGACCTACACCGAGGAGGTTAGCTTAGTGTTAGGTCAGTGGTTGCGGTGGCAACCATTTGTAGTGGCTAGGGCAGCATGGTGTCGTGGCCACATGCGATGAGGATTATGGAGGGCAAGCCTTGCTCTCTAACATAGGGCGTGGTTGGTTGCTTTGGTGATGGGGAGCCGGGATGGAGAGTCGGTCCATGATGGTAAAATGCATGCTCAAATCGTGCACCTAGTCATGTTTGGTTGTCTTTGTTGTTGATCCAGTACGAGATGAGATCTTGTTTGTTGCATGCATGAATGAGAGTTTTAAGTGTATGACATATGGACCCTGTACCATGGGTGCATCGCGTCGTCCTGCATCACGAGAGAAGTGGGAATCGAGAAGACAGAGTTGTGCGGAATGGCGGAGGGCAGAGTAATGAAACGAAGAAGGCAAAGCGTGTGAGGCTGAGGAACCAAACACGGCAAAGGAATGAGGCGAATCAGGCAAAACGTGGAAGGATAGCCTGATAATCAATCACCCATAGTGGCTATTGGCCTCCTACCAGGATATGGGTAGCTGCATGGTGCGGCTACAGTCGTGGATTGGTTTGGCAACAAATGAGGTGGCTACATGGGGCTCCCCCTCATGGAGGTGCAAATCTACGCGGTGGACCCATGCATGGCTCGTTGGAGGGGATAGTTGCACGCCATGGTATCCACACCTTAGTTGTTGCTGCTCAAATAGGTCATCGATAGTCTAGTAGCTGACAACAATTACAAGCTACTCTTCTCCTGTATCCCTCCACTCCTTCCACTCTATCCTTTTAAAGCAATGCCATCCTAAGACTACAAATTTTTGGTGCGTCCCTTCTGTTCGGTTCTCCACATTTCCTTGCGTATAAGCAGGGAGCGACTCTACATTTTAATAGGAAAGTCACAGCGGTTTTTCTCCGTGATTTAGAGCTGTATACCTCTGGTGAATTTTCCAGTACTCGCCAATGGTAATGGTACATTGGTCCTCCAATTGGGTTAGGAATGATTTGAAGGTGAAATGATTTGCAGTTATTTTTTTTATAAAGTGTTTTTAGTTGGTTGGGAGCTAGCTTTGCAATGCTCGCAGCGTGACCACTAGGACTCGATAAAATATTCGTGGCTCACTAAGTCGCTCGATTTATGGCCGGCTCATCATGCATCTCAAGAAGGAAGTGGTCTTTAGATCTGGTGTAGTTATAGGTTTATTTGTACACGGATGATGTGGTTGTGTGCGTGTATTGAGTGTGCGTACGTGTGTACGAACATATGCTACAGCTGTATCCATACGAGAGGCAATAAAAAAAATCTCTGCCGTGCTCCCGCGAGAGAGTTTAGGTGCTAAGCAAGCAACGACGGTTGCTACTACCATTAGCCAAGTAAGTTGTGCGTATATGGTGATTAGTCAGTCTAGTCAAAGCGGAGTTCCTGACACCGAAGCAGCAGCTAGCGACCTTGTAGTGTTCGCGCTCGGGTCAAACGACGGGCTGTTGGCATCTACCAGTTCAACTTTGCCGACTCTATTGTTGTAAAAAAAAAAAACGGGTGAATGCCCGATGCGAAAAAAAAACTTTGCCGACTCTATTGTTGTCAAAAAAAAACTTTGCCGACTCTACGACCGCGCTAGCAGAGAACTGATAGAACCCTGTCACAACAGGATAAGTCCCGAAAAAAATTTGTTCCAGAATGAAGGTTCAGACACAGCTTACCACCGGCAGCAGCAGGTAAAAAAGAATAGAATATTTTTTTTGAAAAAAAGGAAGAGAAGAATTTTTGCCTCGCCGGTGAACGTGGCTCACGTGTGGGGGCACGCACGGGGCAGCGCCCAGGTAGGCCCTGCATGCTGTGAGCCTGTGACATGGTGCTGACTAGACCGATATGATTGCCCTGTTGGCTTGGTTGATAAGCCATGACCGAAAGTATTGTTGATTGATTTGTTGTAAGAGAAAAATATTGTTCGTTAACTGAAAAAGTACAACTTATAAGCCAAACGAACAGGACGGATATCCATCCACATGTAGCAGGAGAATTAGATTAGGCATCTCGATTTGCTGTTGGAGGTGGTGGGTCGTGCTGGGTTGGCTCCCCCTCTCTCCCTTCACGCCTCTCCCCCCTGTGTTTTCCTCACGGCGCGGCTCCCTGCCGATCCGGTGATCTGAACAAACCACCAAAGCAGGCTAACTGAACCGCGCCTCGGCTCCCCCAGCACCTGGCTGCTGCTGTGAGAACGAGCGCTAGCTCGGGCGATCGTTTCGTTGTTGTGAGAACGGCTGGGCGTGCGTTGTATCTTGGGATGGATTTTTCAGCGTTAATGCATGGCCACGGGCATCCATCCGGACTCGTCTCCTAGGCCTGCGCAACAGATAAGCACCCCATCTCTCTAAAAAAATCCCCATCCCGCCTCACAACATGCATGCCGAGCTGAAAAGGCATTCCCAAATCCCTAAGCAATGACTCAATTGTCGTCGCCGCATGACTTGCAACTCGCGCCGGCCTGGCTGATCTCTGCCGACAGACTACCAGAATGGTTGAATTCTCCTAGTGTTTTTAAGTAGTAGTAAAATACTACCACTAGTTCTAGCACATGGGATCCACACTAGGAGATATTTGGTAGGGAAAGTTTATACTAAATTTTAAATGCTAAAACACTAAGAGAAGCCCACATCACTAGAAGTCTAAAATTCTGGTTGACTGTTGCTACCTCTCTCTTCTCCATTCGGATCCGGGGACCAACATCCCTCCTCCACCAGCACCAGGCAGTAACGACTCCCGACGCCACCGCTGCACCTGCATCTCGCGCTGACCGGGCTGATTCCGCCCCACCGCGTCCCCAACCCCCGTGAGCGGACGACGCTGGATGACTGCGGCCATGCAAGCAACGGCGCTGGAATAGCAGCAGCGGGGCCGCGAGCCGGGTTTCAAGTGTTTAAGGTGTTTCAGACTTATATTTTAAGTGTTTCGTCTTAATGTTGCAAAAATAGATCTCGGATGTTGCATATGTTGCAATAACAATATACGCATGTTGTAAGCCTATGTTTCAATTGTTTCAGGTGTTTCAGACGTATGTTACAAGTGTTTCATTTAGATGTTGCAATGGTGATACACGTATGTTTCAAAAGTGCATGTTTTAAGTGTTTCAGATGTTTCAGACTTAGGTTGCAAATGTTTTATCTGAATGTTGCGAAAGCAGATTCTGGATGTTGCATATGTTGCTATGACTATACACGGAAGTTTTCAGCGCATGTTTTAAGTATTTCATATGTTTCAGATGTATAATGCAAGTGTTTTATTTGGATATTTCAAAGATAGATCTCAAGAAAACCCATGCTGCAATGGCTCCTGTGGCTAGCAGACAGAGGCCGGCCGCAGCCGCCTGTTGCTACTGCTAGGGCGCCGCCGGACAGCGGCCAGCGGCCAGCGGCCAGCCGCAGCTGCCTGTTGCTACTGCTAAGGCGCCTCCGTGGGTTACCGTGCCTCCGAGGCTCACCGCGCCACCTCCTGCTGCTGTTGCGTGCATGCGGGCACGTAAAAGAGAGCGGAGTCGGGTGGTCCCCGCGCATGTTTGGGCGTGGGCAAGCGCGCCGCTGGCAGCGCGGCTTTACGCACGGAAGTTGCTTTTTTTAGCAAAGGCACGGGAGTTGCGTTCGCGCGCGTGATGGAGGAGGATCAGGAGCTGCGTTTGGACATAGTCCATCCAGATGTCCACGCGCTAGCCCTTCCGATTTTTGAGTTGCCTCGCCGCATGATGTCGTGCGTGCGTGCGTCCAGTTGCGCCGCGTCGTTGCCTCCACGTCATGCGTTAGTCGTGTGTAGCCAAGCCAGATCCTACACAAATCACCGTGTAAAGCAACAACTCGTGGGAAGTGAATCGCTTTGTGCTTGTATGGTATGGTATGGATGATGTCAAAAGACCACCACCAGTCACCACAGAAATGAAGGCGCAGGTGCGGCTCTCCCTCCCTCCTGTCCCCGGCCGCCCGGCGGGCACTCGCACACGAACATATGCATAGCAGGCACTTGGATGGTACTACTACTAGTCTACTACTACAAGAACTCAAATAATGGAGAAACAATACTACGACCAAACTTCGATGCAGTCACGCAAGACAAACAAGGAGGGAGCAGAGGCTGGAACCTGCACGTTGAAGCTACCCTTGTTAGGCCTGACCCAGTATAACCAAACAGCCCAATTACGCTAGGCTGTGATGGGCGTGGCCGCGTGGGCTATGCAGCTAATTCGCGTCAATCTTCCGGTCCGACCGGTTGTGCCGACCACCACGGATCCCCACCCACACGAGTGTGGCTGCGCGGCCCACGAGCCACTGCAGCGCACGCGTGACACAGCCCCTTCCGACCGAACAAGCATCTTCCGCGTGCTTCCATCGGCAGCTCATGTTCCTTTTTTTCTTGTATTTTTTCCTCTTCTTTTCTTGTTTTTAATTTATATTTATTTATTTATTTATTGTTATTCTTTTAATTTATTTTCTTTCTTCTATTTGCTTTTCATTTCTATTTTTTGTGATTTTTATTTTATCTTTCATTTATTTCTTTTTTACTAAACTAATTACTTTATTTATTTTTTTCTCATATTTTTTTGTTTTCCTTTCATTTCTTTTCTTTCTCCTTTTATCTATGTTTTCTATACAATTTTTTTATTTTTCATTTTTATTAGACTCTAATTAATTTTTTAACTTTCATGTATTAATTATTGATTCTACATATTCCGTGAGATATATGATGTTCACACTATAGGCCTGTTTGGATGAGCTAGAGCTAGTTACTAGTTGGACTAAAACATAAGTCAAATTAGCTAAGATTGGCAACCTATTTGGCTAACAACTAGTTGAAGACTTGTCTAAAAAATTAGCCCACATGTTAGTCCTTGTATCCAAACAAGCCATAAGTCCATGAGATATTTTATGTTGTATACTACGATGTTCGCATAATATAAATGGGATATTCCACGATAATCTTTTGTGTATTCATGTAGTAGTCATAAGATGTCTATGGTATATTTTTATGTTGCTCTAGTAGTATTCATTTTATGTTCTATTTGTTTTTATTATGATTTTTATGTGTTATTTTATATACGTTTTATTTTTCCTTCCATTTATTTATATTTGATTAGTATTTTATTTCTACTTCTTTTATACTTTCATTTTATTTTCACAGTTGCATGGCTTTTTTTTTTTTTTTGTCTTCTCCTTTTGTCATGTTTGTTTTTTCTATTATGTAGTTTGTACTCTTTCAGTTTTTGTATTTTCATGAGATACATATGATGTTTGTGTAATATAAATATGATGTTCTATGAAGTATGTTTTGATGATCACGTGATGTTCTAGTTGTATTTTATAATGTTTACATAATATACATGCGATGTTCTATGATATTTTTTGTGATGTCCAGTAGTATACATGTGATGTTCTAGGATATATTTTATGTTCACGATTTTTACATGTGATGTTCTATAATGTATTTTGTAGTGCTCACGTAATATACATGTCGTGTTCTATGATTATTTTATGATGTTCCTGTAATATACATGTGATGTTTGTATAGTATACAAGCGATGTTTTTTTTGTAATTTTTGTTTTCCCTCATGCTATTTGTTATAATGTTAACATAGTACATATATTCAGGTTCGAACATAGTACATATATGTGATGTTGTATATTCACATTGTATAAATAAGATGTTATATGATTATCTTTGAGTGAAATTTAATCAAACAAAATTTATTGTTATATAATGTATTTTGTTATGTTCTTAAAATATATATGTATTAATTTAGAACATTTGTCTTTAGAAGGACCTGGAACATCATATCTGCTTAATAAAAAATATTCTAATCTTCATGAGAAAAATGTTATTAAATTTTTTTCCTTAATATACTAAGTACGACCTTGTTTTGAAGTATCGTAAAAATATAATGACACAATCAAAATGTAATTTTGAAACTCGGCTTAGGAAATACAAGCTTTTTAACTTTCAGACACTTTTTTGCGACATAACTTTCAAACACTTCTACATATGGATAATGTTAGCAAATGTATTTCACCTGCATGCATGTACTTTTCACTATGCATGTTGGGCTTTCCTCCTTACTTGCTCAACCACAATGGTTTTCATATACAACTCAACATAAGTGTCTTCTGGCCCACTATTAACAAACCACATATACGGCTCAACATGAGTCTTTCGGCCCACTATAACAAACCACGTGCACGATAAATTACTTTGTCAGCATCAACACGTATTAGTCCCCCCGCGCCCACCAGGAAATGGTCATGCCCGTGCTGGCGAGAGGATCTACGCCAGGTCCCGCAATAGGAACTCCATCGGCACCATGTCGTGTCTCATGAATTCGTCGAGTAGGCTCAGATCGAGCACGCAGGGCAATGCGTCGAGAGCCGCTTAGTAGGGTAGGAACACAGTATCAACGAGGCAACCCAAGGATTTGAGGGAGAGATGACTTGGAGAAGGAAAACGGTAATGCTTTAAACCGGGTGTCCATCCGCTCGGACGCTCGGTTGCTGGGCCACGACACTAGCCCAATAACCCACGCTCCTTCGTTTCTCAAAAAAACTATTCATCCACTTATTCCTATCCACTCATTCCTCTTCCTATCGCTCTTATTCGCTCGCCTACCACCTCTGAGGTGCACCGCTCGGCCGCTAGCCTTGCCATGCACGGCGTGTGGCCGCCTTTGAGTCACGACGCTTGGTTGTTAGCCCTGCCAGGCGTGGCGCACTGCTACCCTCTCCAAGTCACGCAGCCATGGCCTCCTCGTTACTCGTGCGGCCGATGCCTCTCTTTCATGACATGCAGCCATTGTTGCCGGCCCACCGCCTACAAGCGTCGTCGGGCCACTGCCTCTGGTGAACACCAAACACCGACGAGCCTACATTCTACTAAGCAGCAATGAGATGTTGCGTTGAAAGCGCATGTTACAAGAGTATGTTTCTAGTAAGGGACCAGGAGATTTGATTGAGACTGATATGATGCTTAAGGATTTTAGGGGTAATGCATCCAAGATCAGGGGGCAATAAATGTTGAATTGATAATTAGAAGTAAGACTTTTCTCACTACATTCTTTGTCATTGATGGAAAGAGTTCATACAGTTTACTCCTTGGTCGTAATTGGATTCATGCAAATTGTTGTGTACCATCGACTATGCATCAATGCTTGATTCAGTGGCATGAAGATGATGTTGAGCTGGTTCATCCTGATGATTCTGTGAGTATAGCAACAGCTGACCCAATATATTGGGAATTGGAAGATTTCAAGTGTTTTTCTGGCAAGCAATGAGAAGGAGACTTTATTAAGATCAATGATGAAAGCCAATAGCCGATCCAAGCAGTCGACTCTAAAAGTTTATTTTAATGGATAATCCAATAGATGATACGGATGGTAACTAGAACATGGCTTTATGTTGACCGATGAATTAGAGGAGATAGATATTGGTCCTAAAGATAGGCCTTGGTCGACGTATGTAAGTGCTAAGTTGAATCCTGAATATAAGCGAGAGTTGATAGATTTATTAAAGGATTTTAAAAATTATTTTGCTTGAAAATATTATGAGATGCCTGGTCTAGATCGATCAATTATTGAACATCGGTTGCCAATCAAACCTGGATATCAGCTATTTAAACAAGCTCCGAGAAGATTTAACCTAAATGTCTTGATGATATCAAAAAAGAGACTGAAAGATTACTAGAAGCAAGATTTATCCGACCGTGCCGTTATGCAGAGTGGATATCGAGTGTTGTTCCTGTGTATAAGGAAAATGGGAAGTTAAGGGTTTGCATTGATTTCAGAGATCTAAACAAGGCTACACCCATGGATGGTTATCCGATGCCAATAGCCGACATATTGGAAGATGTAGCAGCCGGGCACAAGGTTATTAGTTTTATGGACGGCAATGAATGATATAATCAAATTTTTATGGCTGAGTAAGGCATAGTAAAAACAACTTTTAGGTGCCCTGGCGCAATCGGCTTATTTGAATGGGTTGTGATGACTTTTGGTTTGAAGAATGCTGGTGCAACTTATCAGAGGGCAACGAATTATATTTTTCATAAGTTGATCAGCGGGATTGTTAAAATCTACATTGATGTTGTGGTGGTGAAATTCAAAGGGTACAAAGAACATCTAGCTAATTTACGGGAGACTTTGGAGTGCACGAGAAAACATGGTTTAAAGATAATCCTAATAAGTGTGCCTTTGGAGTATCAGCTAGATAATTTTTGGGTTTTATAGTCCATGAGAGAGGAATTAAAATTGGTAAAAAAATTATAAAAGCAATTGATGAGACAGTATCCCCGACTATTAAAACAGAATTACAATTTTTGCTTGGTAAGATTAATTTTATCAGAAGGTTTATTTCAAATTTGTCAGAAAGGGTTATGTCATTTTCTCCTTTGTTGAAGTTAAAAAATAATCAAGAATTTAAATGGAGTGACATACAATATAAGACGTTTGAGGAGATAAAAGAATATATGATGTGTCCACCTGTGCTGGTTCCTCCTCAGCAAGGTAAACATTTTTAAGTTGTACGTGTCAGCTGATAGCCAAACAATTGGATCGGCCTTAATGGAAGAGTTTAAAGAAAAAGAACGAGTTATTTTTCTATTTAAGTAGAAGACTTTTGGATCCAGAAACAATATATTTTTCTATTGAAAAGTTATGCTTACGCTTATATTTCTCTTGCACTAAATTACAACATTACTTGTTATCGACTGAGTGTACGGTTGTGTCTAAGGCTGATGTGATCATGCACATGTTACCAATGTCAATATTAAATGAGAGAATGAGAAAGTGGATTATTGCATTATCAGAATTTGACTTGAGGTACGAATCGGCTAAAACAGTCAAGGGGCAAGTAATAGCCGATTTTATTACTCAGCATCATAAACCAAGTATTGGCTATGTAGAACTGATACCTTGGACATTGTTCTTTGATGAATCATCGTGCAAGTAAGGTGGTGGCATTGGTATTGTTATTGTTTCACCTCGGGGGCAAGTTTTGAGTTTGTTTTTCCAATTAAACCAATTACTACCAACAATCAAGCAGAATATGAAGCTATTCTTAAGGGACTTCAACTTCTTCATGAATGTAAAGATGATATTCTAAGGGGATACTATGATAAATGCCAAAGGTTACTCAAAGAGTTTCCCCATATTTCTCTTCAGCATATTCCAAGAGCACATAATCAATAGGCTAATCGCTAGCTCAGAGTACGTCAGGTTATTGAGTGTTTCAAGAGATTTTAAGCAGTGAAACCTTAACTAATGACTAGAGAGTTGAAATAGTCGAATACCTTAAGAATCCATCATAGAAGGTTACCAGAAAACTAATGTATAAATCAACTAAGTATGTTTTGTTTGACGATTAGCTATATAACAAGACGGTCGATGGGGTGTTGCTTAAATGCTTAAATCAAGAGCAAGCTAAAGTGTTGATGGGTGAAATACATGAAGTGATGTGTGGAGCTCATCAATCGGCTTATAAGATGAAATGGATTATTTGCAGGTCTGGATATTTCTGGCCAACAATACTAGAAGATTGTTTTGAATATTACAAGGGGTGTCTGAAAGCTCTAGTTTGGTTTTATTGAATTGATGAAACCCTAAGTGCTAACCTAGTTTATCAAGTGATCATGAGATAGGTAGCACACTCCAAGTGGTGAAGCAAATGAAGATCATTGCATGATGAAGATGATGCCAAGGTGATGATCAAGTGCTCGGACTTAGAAAAGAAGAAAGAGAAAAACAAAAAGCTCAAGACAAAGGTATAAACCATAGGAGCTATTTTGTTTTGGTGATCAAGACACTTAGAGAGTGTGATCACATTTAGGCTTGATAGCCATACTATTAAGAGGGTGAAACTCGTATTGGGATGCGGTTATCAAAGTGCCACTAGATGCTCTAACTCATTGCATATGCATTTAGGATCTAGTGAAATGCTAACACCCTTGAAAATGTTTGTGAAAATATGCTAACACATATGCACAAGATGGTACACTTGGTGGTTGGCACATTTGAGCAAGGGTAAAGAAGTTAGAAGTAAAAAGAAGTTAGTGTCGCTGGCTATACAGTGACCGGACGCTGGACCTCTGGGGGACCGGCGTGTCCAGCCATGTATGGCAGTGAAGACGCCAGCATCGGTGAATGACTGGACGCTGGGTCAGGGACAAACCGGACGCTAAGGGTCTGGGTCCAGTCGTGTTGTCGGGCGGCACAGTAAGAAGTCATAGTGTGATCGGACGCTGGCAAGGTCCGATCAAGCATGACCGGACGCGTCTGGTCGAAGAAATTTGTTTCTAGAACCTTACTGGAAACGACCGGACACTAGAGGCTCAGAGTTCGGTCAGTTGTAGCGGAGTGTCCGGTCAATAGATGATCGTTGAGATCAGATGACTTCTGTTGAATGCAGTGTGACACGTGGCTGACATCGGGCGACCAGACGCTGGGTTCAGAGTCCGGTCAGTATGACCGGAGCGTCCAGTCACCCCGTATTTTACCCAGTGAAGGGGTACAACGGCTCTATTTCGTGGGGGCTTCTATTTAAGCCCCATGGCTGGTTCAAGCTCACTCTCTTGGCCATTTGCATTGACATAGCAACCTTGTGAGCTTAGCCAAAGCCCTCTCACTCATCTCTATCATTAATTCATCGTCTTCGTGAGATTGGAAGAGAATCCAAGTGCATTGCTTGAGTGTTTGCATCTAGAGGCACTTGGTGTTCATGTTTTACTGTGGGATTCACTTGTTACTCTTGGTGGTTGTCACCACCTAGACGGCTTGGAGCAGCGACGATCATCGAGCAGAGGGTGGTGATTGTCTCTGGCTCCGATCATGGTGATTGTGAGGGGTTCTTGACCTTTCCTCGGTGGAGCACCAAAAGGTACTCTAGTGGATTATTCGTGGCTTGTGTGATCCTCATCTTATGTTGGTTGTGCGGCACCCTATTGAGGGTTTGGCGTGTGAAGCCAATTAGCGCGTGAACCTCCAAGTCAGTGAATCACCACAACGAGGAGTAGCTTGCCGGCAAGCAAGTGAACCTCGGTAAAAAATCATCCTTTGATTCCGAGGTAATTGGTATTCATTGTTATTCACTCTTGTGATTGATTAGCTTCTTCATCTACACGGCGGTATAACTTTCTTGATCACTCTCTTTACATTACCGCAAACTAGTTGTCAAGCTCTTTAGTGTAGTTAGTTGTGAGAGCTTGGTTTCTTTGTTTGTGTGGCTCTTTAGTTAGCCTTTGAGAGCACACTACATAGGGTAGTGTCATAGCCTTTGTGTGAATAGATACTATCTAAACTAGAATTGTGGTAGGTGGCTTGCATTTTGAGTAGGCTAGCGCAACACTTGCTTCACCTCATAATTGTCTAACCATTTTGTTAAGTGTTGTTATAGAAATTTTATTAGGCTATTCACCCCCTCTAGCCATTAGGACCTTTCAAGTGGTATCGGAGCCGAGATCACCGTGATTTGAGGCTTAACAACATTCGGTGTAAAAATGGCTCAAATCAACAACACAAAGAAGCCACCCTAATTTGATGGCACAAATTATCCATATTGGAAGTCAAAGATGACCACACATATCAAGTCAATCAATAGAAAGGTGTGGAAGGTGGTAGAAACCAAAATTAAGATTGATGATCCGGAGAATCCCACCGCGGCCGAAGAAGCGCTTCTCCAAAACAATGATATTGCTCTAAGTGCCATTCATGATACAATTGATGAGAGAACATTTGAGCAAATCAAGAATATTGAGATAGCTCATGAGGCTTGAAAGAAGTTGGAAGAATCATTTGAGGGCACTCAAGCCGTGAAGGGTGCAAAGACATACATTCTCAAAGAAAAGTTTACAAGCTTCAAGATGAAGGAGGATGAGATTGTGCCGGAGATGTTCCATAGGCTTCAAGTGCTTGTCAATGATCTCAAAGCACTTGGAGAAGAGGTGAAGGACAAGGACTTCTCCCACAAGTTCTTGAGATGTTTGCCTTCAAGATTTGGTACATTGGTCACTATTCTAGTGAGGAGTGGTTTGGACACTATGACACCAAATCAAGTGTTGGGAGATATAATGACCGATGATACATATAGAGATGATGATGAGAAGGAAGAAAAGAGGGATAAGAAAGATGAGAAGAAGGATGACAAGAAGAAGAGCGTCGCATTCAAGGCCACATCATCCAAGGGCAAAGCCAAGCAAGAAACATCAAGTGAAGAAGATGATTCATGGGATGATGATGATGATGATGAGAAGATGGCTCTCTTTGTCAAGAGATTTGGAAAGTTCATGGTGAAGAAGGGCTATCGTGCTAGAAGAAAGAAATCTTTATCCAAGAACAAAGAAGAGTCAAGAAGATGCTTCAAATGTGGAAGCAAAGATCATCTTGTTGCTCAGTGTCCAAACAATAGCGACAATGATGACGACAACAAGAAGAATAAGAAGAAGGACATGAAGGAAAAGAAAGAAAAGAAGAACAAGATGGCCTTCAAGAAGAAGAAGAGTGGTTCATATGTGGTCACTTGGGATAGTGATGCTTCCTCAAGTGATGATGATGATGATGATAGTGATGATTACAAGACCACCAAGAAGAAGGTTCTTGCAAGCATTGCCATCACTGAGAAGCCTTCTCTCTTCGACTCTTCATCATGCTTCATGGCTAAGGCTACTAAGGTACAAACATGTGATGATGAAAGTGATGAAGAACATGATGATAATAATGAAAATGAAAATGATAGTGATAGTGTTAGTGATGATGATGAACCTACTAAGGATGAATTAATTGACATGCTAGAAGATGCTAGAGAACACTTTGACATTAAGAGAAGGGAATACAAAAGCTTGCATAAGGAACTAAAAGCCCTTAAGCAAGCCTTGATGAGCTCAATGCATCTCATGAGAGGCTAGGGGAAACCAATGAGAAGCTTGGCAAAGCTCACAAAAAGCTTGAAAAGGCTCATTCTTCTTTGCTTGATGAGCAAAATAAAAAGAAGCATGTTGATACTTGTGATGTAGGTTTAACTTGTGATATAATTGATGAATCACTATCTATGCCTATCATTGCTCCTTCTACTAACCCTTCTTGTAGTACTTCCACTTCCACCTTATCTAGTGATGATGGTCTCACTTGTGAGGCCTCACTAGTGGTTGAGAATGAGAATCTCAAGAAGGAGGTTAACAGGCTCCCTCACACTTTGGCTAAAGTCTATGGTGGTGAGGACCGTTTGCTTATGTGCTTGGGTAGCCAAAGAGTTTCTCTCTACAAAGAAGTATTGGGCTATACTCCCAAGAAAGGCAAGGCGATCTTTGCTCCTCACAAGACTAGTTTTGTGAAGAACAATGGTCGGTTTTGCATTAGTTGCAAGCAAGTGGGTCATAAAGAGCATGAATGCACCAACAAGAGTAAACATGCTAATGTATCCTCCCTTAAGCTTGATTCATGCTATATACTTACTAAGGGTACAAATGGTGTGAAGGCTAAGTTCATTGGTAAACCATGGATGGGCTCAAAGAAGAAAGCCATTTGGGTACCAAAGAGCTTAGTGACTAACCTTCAAGGACCCAACCAAGTTTGGGTATCTAAAAAGATTTGATCTTCTTTTGTAGGTAAATTACAAAGCCGGAGGAAGGCATTAGGTTCTTGATAGTGGGTGCACTCAACACATGACCGGTGATGCAAGAATGTTCAACTCAATCAACACTAATGTCAATGATGGTTATGATAGTATCACATTTGGTGACAATGGCAAAGGCAAGGTCAAAGGGCTTGGTAAGATTGCAATATCCAATGATATGAGCATATCCAATGTGTTGCTAGTAGGGAGCTTGAATTTCAATTTGCTATCCATGGCTCAATTGTGTGATCTTGGATTCAAATGCATATTTGGGGTAGATGATGTAGAGATCATAAGTGTAGATGGCTATGATTTGATCTTCAAAGGTTTTAGATATGAGAATATATACTTAGTTGATTTCAATGCTAGTGAAGCTAGATTATCTACATGCTTATTCACTAAGTCTAGTATGGGTTGGTTATGGCATAGAAGGCTTGGTCATGTTGGAATGAAACAATTGAATAGATTGGTTAAGCATGACTTGGTTAGAGGCTTGAAAGATATTATGTTTGAAGAGGATAAGCTTTGTAGCTCTTGTTAAGCCAAAAAACAAGTTGGAAACACCTATCCTAAGAAAAGCATGATGAGTACTAGTAAAGCATTTGAGTTATTGCACATAGATTTGTTTGGGCCAACATAATACACTAGCATTGGTGGAAACAAATATGGATTTGTGATAGTGGATGACTATACTAGATACACATGGGTATTTTTTCTAGTGGATAAAAGTGATGTGTTTACAACATTCAAATCATTTGTCAAAGGCATTCAAAATGAGTTTGAAACAACCATCAATAGAGTTAGAAGTGACAATGGTAGTGAGTTCAAAAACACTAGAATTGATGAGTTATGTGATGAATTTGGAATTAGACATCAATTCTCGGCCAAGTACACACCATAATCAAATGGCCTCGTTGAGAGAAAGAATATAACACTCATTGATATGGCAAGGTCTATGGTTAGTGAGTACAATGTAAGTCAATCCTTTTGGGCCCAAGCTATCAACACGGCTTGCTATTGTAGCAACTGTCTTTATTGTCACCCATTGAAAGAGAAGGCACCATATGAGCTCCTGAATGGTAGAAAGCCCAACATTGCATATTTTCGGGTCTTTGGTTGCAAATGCTATATCTTGAAGAAAGGCACTAGATTGGGTAAGTTTGACAAGAAATGTGATGAATGATTCCTACTTGGATACTCAACTACTAGCAAAGCATATAGAGTTTGGAATTTGGATAGTGTTACTCTTGAGGAAGTTCATGATGTTGAATTTGATGAAACCAAGGGTTCACAAGTAGAGAATGAGAACTTGGAAGATGTTAGAGGCATTCAACTTTTAAATGCCATGAAGAACATGGATATTGGTGAATTGAGACCTAGACAAGTGAATGATGATGAAGATGATCAAGTGCAAGTGTTCTCCAACTCAAATATGCAAGATGATACAAATCAAGCTTGTACAAGTGGCTCTCATGACAATGAACAAGATCAAGTGGCTAGTACATCATCTCTATCCAATGATCAAGCAAGTGCAAGTAATCAAGTTCTAATTCTCCAACCAATCAATGTTGCAAAGGATCATCCATTGGACACTATAATTGGAGATATTTCAAGAGGTGTACAAACAAGATCAAGATTGGCTTTATTTTGTGAGCATTTCTCATTTGTGTCATCCATTGAACCAAAGAAGATAGATAAAGCATTGAAGGATGTTGATTGGGTGAATGCTATGCATAAAAAATTGAACAACTTTATAAGAAATCAAGTATGAGAATTAGTAGAGAGGCCAAAGAGACATAATGTAATTGGAACCAAGTGGGTCTTTAAAAACAAGCAAGATCAAGATGGGATAGTAGTAAGGAACAAAGCAAGATTGGTAGCACAAGGCTATACACAAGTTGAAGGTCTTGACTTTGGAGAAATATATGCTTCGGTTGCTAGATTGGAAGCAATTAGAATCTTGCTAGCCTATGCTTGTGCCCACAACATCAAGCTCTATCAAATGGATGTTAAGAGTGTATTTCTCAATGGTTATATCAATGAAAAAGTATATGTTGAGCAACCTCCTAGTTTTGAAGATGACAAGAAGCCCGGCCATGTGTACAAGTTGAAGAAGGCATTGTATGGCTTGAAGCAAGCACCTAGGGCATGGTATGAGAGATTGAGGGACTTTCTACTCTCTAAAGGGTTCATGATGGGCAAGGTTGACACCACTCTTTTCATCAAGAGCATTGGAAAAGATTTATTTGTGTTGCAAATCTATGTTGATGACATTATATTTGGTTCAACCAATCAAGACTTTTGTGATGAGTTTGGAAAGATGATGGCTAATGAGTTTAAGATGTCCGTGATTGAAGAGTTAAGTTACTTCCTTGGTCTTCAAATCAAGCAATTGAAGAATGGTTCATTTGTGAGTCAAGGCAAGTATATCAAGGACATGATCAAGAAGTTTGGCATGAGTGATAGTAAAGCTATTAGCACACCAATGGGAACAAATGACAACTTGGATAGTGATGCAAGTGGCAATATGGAGGATCAAAAATTGTATCGGTCTATGATTGGAAGCATACTCTATGTGACCGCATCAAGGTCGGATGTCATGTTTAGTGTATGCATGTGTGCAAGATTTTAAGCCTCACCAAGAAAAATTCATTTGAAGGCTACAAAGAAAATATTGAGGTACTTGAAGCATACACCAAATGTTGGTTTGTGGTATCCCAAAGGAGCAAAGTTTGAGCTAGTTGGTTACTTCGACTCGAATTATGCGGGATGCAAGGTTGAAAGGAAGAGCACGTCGGGCACATGTCAATTGTTGGGAAGATCACTTGTTTCATGGTCATCAAAGAAGCAAAATAGTGTTGCATTATCAACCGTCGAAGCCAAATACATATCCACCAGTAGTTGTTGTGCACAAATACTTTGGACGAAGGCCACTTTGAGTGACTTTGGAATCAAGTTCAAGAAAGTGCCATTGCTATGTGACAATGAGAGTGCAATCAAGTTAACCAACAATCCGGTTCAACATGTAAGAACAAAGCACATTGATGTTCGTCACCATTTCATAAGAGACCACCAACAAAAAGGGGACATTTGCATTGAGAGTGTAGGCACCGAAGATCAACTTGCCGATATATTCACCTAGCCATTGGATGAGAAAAGGTTTTGCAAGCTAAGGAATGAGTTGAACATATTGGATTTTTTCAAATATGTGTTGATGCACCCCCACTTATATGACTTGCCTCTCCTTCGAGCAATCCAAGGTAAAAGTTGATTGGCATGACATACATCCTTGCTAAGGACATGTTTAGTGCATCTAGTCATCTCTTCATTTTATTAGACTCATTCATAACAATCAAATGAATTTGATGTTCATATGGTATCACTATTGCTTCTATGCTTGACTTGATCTAGTGATAGCATATGACATGTTTGTGGGCTTGTAAACCTAGTGTTTAATCTAGAAAATAAGCTCTAAGTGTTTAACTCAACATGGTACAAGATAACCCTTATTAGGAGGTGTGAAGAAGCTTGTCCTTGGATCAAACCAAGTTAAATATATTTGGCAAATGATCTAGATTGGACCAATTTTGAGCATTTGATCCTCGCCTCATTGATTGACATTGATAATCTCGACCCTATAAATGGTATTATCTACTTTTTTGAACATTTATGGTCATTGATGACAAAGGAGGAGAAATAGTGTACAAAGATAGAGTGAAAAGATAGAATGAAAAGACAACAGAGGGGGAGAGAAATAAAGATATAAGTGATAGGGGGAGAACTTGAAATAAGGAAGAGATATGACAAAGGAAAGGGATCAATTAAAATTTTGAGCACACAAGTAGGGGGAGCAAGCTCATGAACTTGTATGATGCATTTGAATAAGCATTTCATATGTTTGTTTGCATAGCACAAGTTTTTAAATTAAACATCCATGCTTGTGTGATGAATGATAGTTGTAAACTTGAATGATGAAATAAAATCTAACATGTATAGGATTATTCACAAGTGGTATCATTTCCAAGTATTATCAAATGATATCTATTCCAAATAGATTTTTAAGTAGTATCTTTTACAAAGTTTTTATAAGTGATATCTAGCTATCCCTCCGAAGTGTTTCCAAGTGGTATTAAGCTAACCATGGTGCTAAGGATGGTATAATGTTGCACTCCGATTGGCATCACGCTTCAAAGGTTCAACTCTTATACATTAGCATCATTTGGTAGACATTGTCTCCTATATTTTCTATCTAATCATATGTGCAAGCTACAATCCAAACACTTAGCACATATATAGGGGGAGCAATTGCTACCATATAGAGTTCATGAAACTTGTCCATATCCTTTTACACATGGTAAATATGCTTGGATAAGCAACATGGATTCAATTAAATCTTATTTCATATCTTTGTATATGGGTTGTCATCAATTACCAAAAAGGGGGAGATTGAAAGCTCTAGTTTGGTTTTGGTGAATTGATGAAACCCTAAGTGCTAACCTAGTTTATCAAGTGATCATGATATAGGTAGCACACTCCAAGTGGTGAAGCAAATAAAGATCATTGCATGATGAAGATGATGCCAAGGTGATGATCAAGTGCTCGGACTTAGAAAAGAAGAAAGAGAAAAACAAAAAGCTCAAGGCAAAGGTATAAACCATAGGAGCTATTTTGTTTTGGTGATCAAGACACTTAGAGAGTGTGATCACATTTAGGTTTGATAGTCGTACTATTAAGAGGGGTGAAACTCGTATCGGGATGTGGTTATCAAAGTGCTACTAGATGCTATAACTCATTGCATATGCATTTAGGATATAATGAAATGCTAACACCCTTAAAAATATTTGTGAAAATATGCTAACACATGTGCACAAGGTGGTACACTTGGTGGTTGGCACATTTGAGCAAGGGTAAAGAAGTTAGAAGTGAAAAGGAGTTAGTGTCGCTGGCTATACAGTGACCGGACGCTGGACATCTGGGGGACCGACGCATCCGGCCATGTATGGTAGTGAAGACGCCAGCATCGGTGAATGACTGGACGCTGGGTCAGTGACAGACCGGATGCTAAGGGTCTGGGTCCGGTCGTGTTGTCGGGCAGCACAGTAAGAAGTCATAGTGTGATCGGACGCTAGCAGGGTCCGGTCAAGCATGACCGGACACGTCCGGTCGAAGAAATTCATTTCTGGAACCTTACTAGAAACGACCAGACGCTGGAGGCTCAGAGTCCGGTCAGTTGTAACGGAGCGTCCAATCAATACATGACCATTGAGATCAGACGACTCTTGTTGAACGCAGTGTGACACGTGGCTGACATCGGGCGACCGGACGCTGGGTTCAGAGTCCGGTCAGTATGACCGGAGCGTCCGGTCACCCCACGTTTTACCCAGTGAAGGGGTACAACGGCTCTATTTCATGGGGGCTTCTATTTAAGCTCCATGGCTGGTTCAAGCTCACTCTCTTGGCCATTTGCATTGACATAGCAACATTGTGAGCTTAGCCAAAGCCCTCTCACTCATCTCCATCATTGATTCATCATCTTCGTGAGATTGGGAGAGAATCCAAGTGCATTGCTTGAGTGTTTGCATCTAGAGACACTTGGTGTTCATGTTTCGCTACGGGATTCGCTTGTTACTCTTGGTGGTTGCCACCACCTAGATGGCTTGGAGCAGCGACGATCATCGAGCGGAGGGTGGTGATTGTCTCTGGGTCCGATCATGGTGATTGTGAGGGGTTCTTGACCTTTCCTCGGTGGAGCACCAAAAGGTACTCTAGTGGATTGTTCGTGGCTTGTGTGATCCTCATCTTGTGTTGGTTGTGCGGCACCCTATTGAGGATTTGGCGTGTGAAGCCAATTAGCGCGTGAACCTCCAAGTGAGTGAATCGCCACAATGAGGAGTAGCTTGCCGGCAAGCAAGTGAACCTCGGTAAAAAATCATCCTTTGATTCCGAGGTGATTGATATTCATTGTTATTCACTCTTGTGATTGATTGTCTTCTTCATCTACACGGTGGTATAACTTTCTTAATCACTCTCTTTACATTACCGCAAACTAGTTGTCAAGCTCTTTGGTGTAGTTAGTTGTGAGAGCTTGCTGGCTTGGTTGGTGTGGATCTTTAGTTAGCCTTTGAGAGCACACTACATAGGGCAGTGTCATAGCCTTTGTGTGCATAGATACTATCTAAACTAGAATTGTGGTAGGTGGCTTGCATTTTGAGTAGGCTAGCGCAACACTTGCTTTGCCTCATAATTGTCTAACCATTTTGTTAAGTGTTGTTGTAGAAATTTTATTAGGCTATTCACCCCTTCTAGCCATTAGGACCTTTCAGTGTTAGGGTTGTCAACGTTTTGGTAATATTCAAAAATTGCTTGCATCGGCTATGAATCCAATAATTAAACCATAGCCATTTTGAGGTTGGAGAATTGATTTAATTGGCTAGATTTTTTCACCTTCAAATAAATGACATAAGTTTATATTGGTAGCAACATATTACTTTAACAAATGGGTTGAGGCAATTCCTTTGAAGACGGTAACCTCAAAGAATACGGTTGATTTTGTCAAGGAACATATTGTGTATTGTTTTAGAATTTCTCAAACTATTAATACTGATCATGGAACAATGTTCACATCTGAAGAGTTTAGACATTTTGCTGCTAGTATGGGAATTAAGTTATTAAATTCTTCTTCTTACTATGCTCAGGCTAATGGCCAGGCAGAGGCATCTAATCAAATTATGATTAAATGGATTAAGAAGAAAATTGAGGAGCAACCAAGAAAGTGGTACTTAACACTCAATGGGGCATTGTGGGCATACTGCATGGCTTGCCATGGATCGATTAAATCATCACCTTATGAGTTAGTATATAGGCATAATGTAGTTCTTCCTTGGAAAATCCAGACTGGATCGAGACATGTTACGTTGCAAAATAATTTATCAGTCAAAGTTTACAAGAATCTTATGATAGATGACTTAGAAGACTTAAGTTGTCATCGACTGCGTGCTCTTGAGAATATCAAAGTCAATAAGCTAAGGATTGCAAAGTATTACAATAAGAAGGTCAAGAGCAAATAATTTTCTGAAAAAGACTTGGTCTAGAAGGTGAAATTACCGATTGGATTTAAAGACAACAAGTTTGGTAAATGGTCACCTGATTGGGAAGGTCCTTATCGGATTAAACGTTGTGCGCCTGATAATGCTTATATTTTGGAAATGCTAGAAGGAGAAGAGGAGTTTGATAGAGCGATCAATGGAAAGTATCTAAAGAAATATTATCCTAATGTTTGGATTAATACTTGACAGCCTATTTTTCAGTCATCGGCTCTAATAGACGGTACCAGAAGGTTATCGCCTTTAGTTCAAAAACTAACCCTAAGGGGTGAAAACCAATATAATATGTATGGCCTATAGATCAAAAAATAAGCACAAAGATAGTCCTCATAACATTATGGCAGTCTCA
Organism: Miscanthus lutarioriparius; assembly: GCA_904845875.1. Classification (NCBI taxonomy): domain Eukaryota; kingdom Viridiplantae; phylum Streptophyta; class Magnoliopsida; order Poales; family Poaceae; genus Miscanthus; species Miscanthus lutarioriparius. The sequence continues at coordinate 119,401,375 of CAJGYO010000002.1, forward strand.
AAGACGAGTTCATGAAGAAGGCAGAACTAATTCATTGTCTTCATCTTCATTCTAAGGCAATCAAGTCAAGATATTTGCATCAAATCCTATGTAGAATTTCTTAAAGAGATGGCCTACATCTACATCAATTGTTATGGCTGATGCAGCCTCACCATAATTCATGCACTGTCGAGTTCTTCTTTCTTTTCCTTTGTAATCTTTAGTAAAGTTGTAAGAAGAAAAGCCTAATTTTCTGAGATCGGGTCTTACAATGTTGTACATATATAGGTTCAGCCATAGCTGTATCAACCACCAAGGGCCACTAATGGTATGCCCTGTTTTATTCTTTAGCAATTAGACAGTTACCTGGTGCATTAGATGATAAGCAGATCCTAGCAGGTATTTTTCAAGAGGGATTTCATTGTCAGCTGCTAGACGCTCTGCCAGGTATTTATGATTGAAAGTTAGACCACAAGATGATCCACAAAAGGTGAATCTTTTCAGCCACATGTTCAAGAAAGCTACATGTTCCATTTCAGCTATGGTTGATCCATCTCCAATATGGTTCAGAATGTAGCTTGTCCATCCTGTGCAGTCTATTATTTTGGCTAATTTCTTGGATCCAGCACTTAAGAAGTCATAAGGTTGCATTGATCCTATTATTATAAGGTCGGTCAACATATGAACATCGGTCAAAGTGATGGTCATTGAGCCGTGACAAAAAATGAAAGCATTTAAGGTGTTGGACAAGAAGTAAGATGCAAAAATCAGAAGTGAATCATTCCTCTCCATTTCAGATAGTGAGAGTGTCAAGCATTGATTCAAGTCATAAATCTCACAATCTCCAGCTTTTTCCTCTGATACTCTACGAAACCAATCTCTCTATCCCTTAGACATTTTGGGTCAGTTTCTAAAGGGAGTTTTGGTGTTTCAGGAGGACAAATCTACTACAGATTGTTTGAAGGGGATTCGATTGGTTTCTTGTCTGATAAAGTTAGATGGATCAGGGTGGCCCATAGGCCCAAGATAATAGACATTGGGAACAATAGCCGATGGAATTAAAATTTCGTTCCTTATTTCCTAGAAACTAGATAGAATAAATTTGAGAAGAAAAGAAATACAGGGTAATGGCTAATATTTGGTAGACAGGAACTGGAAAACATACCTCAGGGACGTGGTCGCTGGTCGCCATTGCAGCCAAGATGGATCTGAATCAGAGTAAGATTACTTGAATAACAACTTGATAGAGCAAAGGATTTGCTAGGGTTAAGGCCTTGGCAATAGCGGCATTGGCTGTTGAGGCTTGCTCGAGAAAGAAGGGAAAAACGAATAGGCCGAATGAGTTAAAAATGATACTGTTGGGGTATTACATAAAATTCGGACCGAGAAATCAGGAGTTGCGCGTATATTTTGGAATAAACGGTTGCGACACGGTGAGTAGGTAAATAGAAATTTTAGAATAAATCCATTTTTATCTCAAAATTGGGGGGCCGTGTTTACACCAAAATCTAAAAAGAAGAAAGCGGGAACTCAAAGCTTCTAAGACTGTATCATTAAGGAATCGATCAGATGTGAATCAATATCGGCTGGTTTTGATGTAGTTTCAGAATCGGCTATTTTATAGATGACGCCAGTAGACGACGTCAATGGACTACGTACGGATGGCGTCGAGGAAAAATATGTCAAACTCTACAAAAAGGAAAAGATTGGAGTCCAAGTTATTTTTAAGTTAGGAATGTTTTCTTTTGTTCTAAGAATTGTAATGAGTTGTATTTGAGTAGGATTCATGTTTAGGTTCTGGGTATAAATATTGGACCCCGGTTATTGTAAAGAGACGAACAACCAACCAATACAATTACCTTTTTCGGCTTCACGCCAACCCTTAGGAGTAGGAGTACTGTAGATCTCGATGAGTTCTTCAACAAGCAGGGCTGCATCGACTGATCAACCTCCGGCTTGTCTGTGAGTACCGTCACGATTTATATTATGCTTGTAAAGCCGCACTCAGCCGATTGATCTTTTACGAGTATAGTATAAGTTAGTTATTGATCTGTATCATTATTCGTAAGGCTGCATCAGCTGATTGATTTCTTACGGATCATAATATAGATCAAAGTTATCGATCTTGTGTGAAATAACTTGTTGTTTAATACAATATCACCAGTTATCGAATCTTCTAAGATTAGTAAGATTTTCCTGTCTGTTCTTGGTTGATTCACCAGTTATCGATCTTGTTAACAAATCATCTGATTGAGATAGAGATGGATTGGCATCATATCATCATAATTGGTCGTCTTCTAGTCTAGTCACAATTTGAATCTCATAATTGATGGCTTAATTCTGCTAGATCAGCTGTTTTATATCTATTCCAATCAAGCATAGTATGCATTCAAAAACACATTTTCGATCTTGGATGAACTCACTAGTTAATGAGATCTAATCTAATGACACAATCATAGCTGCATCGATCCGATCGAACCTCACTGGTAAGACTTTAGATTAGAGATTATCGAATAATGGTTTTATTCGTGATCGAGATATGTACTCTATTTGTTTGCTATGCATGCATCCCGATTCGTCTATGCCTTCACACATATAGCATATTTTTCATGAACCTGTCAATATATAGATGGTTTTATGGATTCTTTGGCTTTAGTTTGTTATTATTATCATAGCTCTATTGATCCGGTCGAACCTCACTGTTGATGGTAACAGATTAGATTCAGAGCGTTTGTACAAGACAGTCGATTTATTCGCATGTTATATCTTTCTTCGTTAAACTTATCGGCTCAATGCTTTACACTGGTTATATCCATCTAGTCGATGATGTTACTTATATCTATTGTACTTGTTATCATAAATCAATCATGACCCACGAACATCACAGTCCTTAACAGTCGATTTCTCCTCGTATCGGCTATTTAGTCGATTCTCCTGTTTGGCTGCTCTCGAAGCAGCACATTTGAAACTGTCTGGACAAAATCGGCATGTTCCACCCTAAACTACTGATAAAACTCCTCTCCTTGTCAATTGCAGGTCAAATTGACTAGCACGTCTTTCGGGATTTTTAGGATCGATTGGTCCTGTTGTGAAGCCAAGCAAGATCTACGAGTTGACCTCGCTCAGATCGTTCCGGCTTGCTGTGTGTCAGGCGCATCGCCACATTTTTGCATCAACCGTTTCAATTATTTCAAATATTTCAGAGATATGTTACAAGTGTTTTATAAGGATGTTGCAAAAATAGATCGTGATGTTGCACATGTTGCAATTGTTGTATACGTATGTTGCAAGCATCTGTTCCAAATGCTTCATCTGCTTTTTCAGACGTATGTTGCAAGTGTGCTTATTTAGATGTTGCATATGTTTCACACATATGTTGCAAGAGTATGTTCGAAATGTTTCAACTGCTTTTAGTCTTATATTGTAATAAGTGTTTTCATGTTGCAAGTGTTTTATGATATGTTGCATATGTTTCACACACATGTTGCAAGTATATATTCTAAATATTTCATCTGCTTCAGACGTATGTGGTATTTAAGTATTTCATGTCGCAAGTGTTTCGTGTTTCAGAGGTATGTTCAGAGAGTCATGGGGCCATGGCCTGGACACCAGGGGAAGGGCGTGGTGAGCCGAGGGCCGACGAAGCTTGGGGTCCTGCGGACAAAGAGTGCTCGTCCTCGACCGGGTCTCGCCCACGCGGAGAGAGATGAGGGGTTAGGGAGAAGGAGCGGTGGGCATAGGGCGGGGCGAGACGAATAGGGCTGGGGTATACGTGCGTGGTGGGACGAGGTAGATGGGGAAGAATTACAGCAATGCAATGGGAGTGCAGCGTATTTTTGCTAGAAATCCTGTTCCATCCAGCAATTTTTGAAGGAAAAGGCTTGAAAAAGATGACTAGATAATGGAGATACAACGGCGGAACGTTAGATAAGTTGACGAAAGTAGTATAAGGCCTGGTTTAGTTTTCAAAAAATTTCACCCCAAACTATCACATCGAATTTTACGGTAAATACATAGAGTATTAAATATAGACGAAAAAAAATTAATTGCACAGTTTAGTTGAAAATCGCGAGACGAATGTTTTAAGACTAATTAGTCCATAATTAGCCATAAATGCTACAGTAACTAACATGCGCTAATAATAGATTAATTAGGCTTAATAAATTCGTCTCGCCGTTTTCAAACGAGCTATGTAATTATTTTTTTATAAGTATCAAAAACCCCTTCCGACGTTCATGAAACATCCTATATGACGTCCAAAAATTTTCATTTCGCGATATAAAAACAGCCTAAACCAATAACGTCATGACCTTTCCGTGCCATAATAAAGCAAAGAAGTGATCCTTTAATGGAACATCGCTAAACTTGACATCTTTTAATGGAACGCAACCAATTTTCAAAAAAAAAAGAACAAGTGATGAACTAGCTAGATAAACGCCGCTCTTTTCTGGAGGGTGAGGTGATCAAGAAGACGAGGAGGCGCTGGCGTCGTCGTCCCTGGAGACGGCGGAACCCTCGGAGAACTCGTCCTTGTACATCTCCTCGATCATGGGCTTCCACAGCCGCACGCGCGCGTTGATGAACCAGTTGGATATCTGCTCATCAATCATCATCACCAAGTGTGCAGCCGGTTAGTTACACTGCGCAGTTAATCCGATGTCAAATGCAGATCAACTCATCTGTGGAGTGTCGTGCGGAACTACGGACCTGGCGCCTGCTTAAGCCGGTGGTCACTGCCAGCCTCAGCTTCTCGCCGTCGTCGGGGTACCTGTTGCATCGCAGGACGATGCACCATGGACTGGATTATTATACTGCGATGCAATGCAAGCACAGGTGGTGTCGTATCATGACGGGGTTTCGTTTCGTGCACTTACGGGTGGAGGAAATGGTCGAAGAGCCACGCCCGGAGCACGGCCACGGAGCCATCCGGCAGGCCGCGGAGCGGCCGCCACGATGCCTGCTCCGCCCGCGCCGCCGCGGCTAGCTTCGTCCGCCGGGCCACCCTCTCCACCAGCTCCTCAGTCACCTCGTCGTCGTCATCGTCGTGGTGTTCCTCGCCGCCGCGCCGCAGAGACCTCCTCGCCGCGGCGACGGCGTGGAGCCTGAGCCTGCGCAGTATGACGCGGCGCAGGTTGCCGAAGTGGCGCGCCATGGCCCGCGCCATCAGGGACGTGTACGCCGCCGCCGCGCCGTCTCCCAGCGCCGGCTCGAACGACGACACCACGCGCCCCAGCTCGCCGAAGTAGCGCTCCCGCCGGCTCTCCAGCTGCGACGCAAGCGAGAAGACCAATCAGCATTCAGCAAACACAAACATCGCGACGCCGCTACATCTACATATCCGATGCAAGGCAACAACCGCACGGACCTCGCTGAGCAGGCCGAGGAGCTTGGCCTGGACGCCGTCGCCGTCGCCGTCGCCGTCGTTCCCGGCCACCCGACGCACCGACCGGTGAGAACCGCCGCCCTCGAGCCGCTCCGTCACCTGATCCTCGTCTTCGTCCTCGCCAGCCGCCAGGTCGGCCACGCGCACGACCTCGCACAGCAGCTCCTGCGCCGGCCTCAGGTACCGGGACCCGCGGAGGACGGCCACCGTCACGGGCGCCGCCGGCGCTGGCGCGACACCGCACGAGCAGCGGCGGCGGTCGGCGGCCGAGCCGAGTGGGCCGAGAGTCAGGTGGAGCGGGCCAGCAGGCCCCGCACCCTTCGACCCATCGTCGGCCAGACGGCGGGCATCGTCGCAGTCGCAACAGTGCTCCAACCGGAACGGCGCCGGCTCGTTGCGAGCTTGCTTTGGCGATCCCTTGTCATGCTGCTGCTGCTTCGCCATGACCATTGGTAGCTACGGGGCACACCACGGCACGGACGGTTATTTATGAACCGGTACCCTGAGACATTAATTCCGCAGACATCCCAAACGGCAGAAAGTTATCAGAAACAGTGGCAGAGTACTAGCAAATGGTGAGAAAGCAAACAAGACGGGCTGTGCGGCAAAAGTTTAGCCCTACAACTATAGTTTTTCAAATGGGCCAGGCCCGATGGGCCGACACGGGCACGGCCCTAAAAAACACGGCACTAGCCCGGCCCGGCCCGCTAGGCAGCGTGCGTAGCGTGCCGCAGCTTAACGGCCAGCAGTGCGCCGTGCTGGGCCGCACATTCGCCCATGGGCCAAAGACGAGGCACGCAAGACGGAAAAAGGCTGGCCGGATTCGGCGGCGGCTATCGAGCCATCATGGCCGTTGGATCCCCGACCCTCTTGATTCTAGCCGTTGGATTCGATCGTTGGGGTGGGGGTGTATATTTGAAGCTCGTCATTGCTCCCCCTCGCACCCTAAACCCTAAATCATTTTCGCCTTTCCCGTCAAGGCTCTCCTCTCGCTCTCTCTCTCTCGCTCTCCTCCGATTCCGACGGCGCGGGGCGGAATTTAAGACGGGCGACGGCGACCCGCCGCCGTCCCCACCTCTTCTTCTCGCCTCTACGGCAGCTCTCGGGGCTCAAGATGCAGTGTAAGAGCACTCATCTTCTTCTTCTCGCCTCCTGAAAATCTCAAAGACGGAAGATGCTTTCTTTCCGATTTTTTCTTCTTCTTTCTTTAGATCCGGTGGATTCACAAATGCTCAGAAGAGTCTCTAGCCTTCACGTCATGCGGGCGTTGAGGTAAGAATCCATAGTAAACCCCTAACCCTAACCCTAACCCTAACCGTTCTTGTTCTTTCTTTAGTTCTTGATCTTGACCATCTTCTTCTTCTTCTACACACTTGTGCGGCCGTTTTGAGGCCGGTGGCTATGCCTCCCCCCCCCCCTCAAGAGACAAATAGGCTGCCTTGTCTCATGCGTACCATGAGGAGTCCGAGAGGTTGCGCGAGCTCCCTGGAGAAGACGAAGACGACGACATATGGGCGCGACGAGGAGGTAGAAAGAGCTCTTCAGGCGTGGATCTGGAGGTGGAGCCGGTGATCCGATCAACGTTGAAGGTGGTGATGGAGCAGAGGACGAAGGCGGCGAACAAGATGAGAACGCCGACGACCGTGTATCACGTCCCTGCACACTCCTCGATGTGTGGCTTGACTTCAAGAAGCTATTCAAGATGGGTCCCAAAGGTAAGAAGGTCGTATGGCTTCTGCCTCATGCATCCATTGCAAAAAGCGTGATTCTCGTAGATCTGCAATTGGCACCGCCACCTCAATGTAAATCACAGGATAAATGTGTTTTATTAGGCGAGAGAAAACTAGGAGCTTTAGTCAGTCTCGGATCTCTTTTTAATCCTGATGGTTCTATGCGTAATTGGGATTACCGTCCTATGCGTGCTTCGTCTTGAACTTTGTCGATTGCTTGCTAGGGTAGATGTTCCTATAAGCTTTGGTGAATCTGCTTTGCATTTGAGGAATACATCTGTAATGCTCATAATCCTAAGTTTCAGTCAGTCTCTACACAAACCACCACTAGAGACTTAGCCAAAATGTTTTCTCGATAGAAAGGCTAAGCTTGTTGAGCTACTTGCTTCGATTACTGTTAATTGTGTGTGCCTAACCTCGATATATGGTGCAGCAAAGCCAAAGAGGACTACCTTAGTGTTGTTGCTCATTACATAAACCCCGATTGGCAACTAGAGAAGAGGGTGCTTGGTCTTGTGCTTATTGATTGTTCTCATAATGGATGTAACATTGCTGATAGAGTTGCATCTGTTCTTGGTGATTATGGTGTTGTGAAAAAAAGTGTTTGTCGTTACTTTGGACAATGCTTCATCTAATGTTTCGCCATGCAAAAACTTAGATCTGCTTTTGTCTAAATATCTTGGTCTTGAGGTACCATGAGAGGATCCAAGACATCCCGAACTCAACGAATCTGCTTTGTTAGTACTATGTTCTTGCATCACGCCGTTGTGCATGCCATATAATCAACCTGATTGTCAAGGAGGCACTTAATTATCTTAAACCTTTGATTGAAATTTTTAGAACTGCAATATCATTTTTAAACTCATCTAATCAGAGGATTGCAGATACAAAAGACTTTGCATTGCAAATGTGTGTTAGGCCTAGAAAGTTTCAATTAGATATGGATGTAAGGTGGAACTCTACATATCTAATGCTTAAGACTTTGCTTCCTCACAAAGATCCTTTCACTACTTTCATTCACATGCCAATTATCCTAGAGGTGAGAATAGTGAGTTGCTTCTAAGCTCAAGAACATTGGACCATTCTTTGAAAAAAAGTATTTGTGTTTCTTGAACTGTTCTATGATGCTACTTGTTGCATTGTCTCGGTGTTTACTATCCTACATCTCCACTTATGCTTCATTATCTGGTTAAGATTGCTATACACCCGAACAATTATAGTAATGACATTCACACGAGAAATGTGATTCAACCTATGATAGACAAATATAATAAATATTGGAGGGACATACCTTTGCTCTATTCTTTTGCATTCATCTTGGACCCTAGAGCTAAAATGAAGGGTTTTGCAAAAGTGCTTTGAGGAAGTTGATGAACCTTACTAGTACAGATTATAGTGCTTACCAAAGTTGGCACTAGAGCTAGGCTTCTTGATGTTTTCAATAAGTATGAGGAGAAATATGGAGTTTGTTAGGTTGAGGAGGACTGTCCCTCAAAACCTATCCGGTAAGAAAAGGTCTGCTTGGGATGAAATTTATGATGATGATACACCTAGTCCTTCCGGTGGGGTACTTCATTCTTTGCATTCCTCTCTTAATCTGCCTCTAGAGATACATCTCTCTTCGCTTTTGCATGCATGCTTGCTACTTCTAGACTTCTAATGCTTCTTAACTTGTCTCATACTTGGATTGTGACATCTGTTAGCCGCTTGGATGATTCATTTGACATCTTGAAATGGTGGCATGAGCACAAACCGACATATCCAAAGTGTTGTCCATCATGGCTAAAGATGTTTTAACTGCTCCTGTGTCTACCATATCTTCGAATCTACGTTTAGTATGGTGGTAGGATTATCGAGGAGCGGAGGAGGAGGTCAAGCCGGAGACGGTGGAGTGGCTCACCTGGCCAAGGACTGGGAGTTGGCGGAGGCAAGGTCAAGCAACACAATGTGGAGGACCCGGGAGTGGAGGAGGAAACATTTGAAGAGCTTTATCTTGATTAGTGCCCCCGACCGCCAAGGTTAATTACAACCCTTCCTCTTCTTCTTCTTCTTTTGCTAATGCTACCGGTGCTCCTAATGCTAACTCTATTCTTCTTTTGCACCTTGGCGGTGGGAGCTTGAACTTGAAGCTTGAAGCATATCTTTATTAGTTTAGTCTTTACATTTAGCTTGAACTTGGCTCTGTAATATGAGAACTTGGACTTGGACAATGATGTAAGAACATTAAACTTTAATGGAGCTAGGTTGTATGACTTTTTCTCCGACTAGGGTTTCTCACAAGGGTGAGTTTTACCTAGTTTTTTTTAGTGAAGCACCATTGCACATGCTCCCATATTCCTATTTTCTTAACTCTTGTGTGTTTGCTCTGCTTTTGTTTCTCCAGTTCTTTTTCTCGATAATTTTGATTCCAAATTGTGCTTTGGTTAAAATGTGTTTAGTGCTCGGATTCCATGACGAACGGCGCGTGCCGTGCTTGCACCAAGACGATGACGCACAACTTGATAGTGCGCGTGCAGGTCGCCACTTCGACGCGGTGGCACTATCGAGCACGCAGACGGCGGTTAGCCACCGTATGCATGTAGTGCCGTGCCTCTCGCATGTTGCGTGCTGCCATGCCATGCGTCTCAATGTTGTCTTCATGCGGCCCGTTTGGAAAACTATACCTACAACGTTACCCACGACCTATTAAATATAGACTAATTAATTAAAACTAATTTATGAAATGAATTTTTTTAAGTCTAATTAGTCTATGATTTTATAAGGTGGTGCTACAGTAATATATGTGCTAATGACAGATTAATTAAGTTTAATAAATTCATCTCGCGGATTACTGATGGCTTCTATAATTTATTTTATTATTATTATCCAAACACTCTATATGACACTGTATATGATATTCTTAAACTTTAGCTCCTAGATTTAAACATCTCCGTGTGCTCTGACTGTAATTTGAAGCAGTATTGTCGTGTTGGCGATTTAACGGCTTACCTCATATTCGATTTATTCGAATTTTTTTTAGTTGAAACAGTATTTTTCTCTCACAACGTTTTAGATAGAACAATGTTTTTCAACCGCTTCGGGTCAGGTTTCAGCGAGCAGAAGCCTAGCATTAATAGGCGAGTACTCTGCAAGAACATGCATGACTTACATTAGCTTTTCTGTGGTGGAGGATGGTAACAGAGGAGTGGACTAGAGGGAGAAGAAGAAGCTAGCTTGACACAAATAAAGGCAGGCCAAAAGGGGGTTTCGCAGCGGCATACTTGTACACAGCCGTGCACACTCGAGTGGAGTACTAGCTTGGCTGGCCTGTGCTGTGCAGCCTACCCACTGTCCGTGTCTGTACTGTGGATGCTTGGACCATCTATCTACAGAGAAATTGCATTGCATTGCACTGCGCTGCATTGAACCAGGATGCACCAACCACAGGACCCGTTCAAACTTTGCAACTCTAGGGTGTGTTTAGTCGGAGAGTTAGAAAATTTTTGGGTGTCATATTGAATGTGTCGAAAGGGGTTTTTGATACTAATAAAAAAATAAATTACAGAACCTATTAGAAAACAGCGAGACGAATCTAATGATACTAATTAATCGGTCATTAGCATATGTGGGTTACTGTAGCACTTTAGTCTTTTTATGGACTAATTAAGCTTAAAAGATTCATCTCGTGATTTTGCTGAGAACTATGCAATTTGTTTTTTTTTTCATCTACATTTAGTACTCTATGTATGTGTCAAACATGTTCTTTTATTGTAGGAGCCAAATTTTTAAAAAACTAAACAGGGCCTAGTGCAAGGCTCGGCTCTTTTGTGTGTGGTCACTCCAAACTCGCTACTCAGCCTGTCTATCTACTGCACACTGGCTCCCTCGGTATAGCTTTTCTTGGGGACTGCAACTGCATGCCATTGTTTGCTTGGATGCTTCCTCCTCCTCCTAATCTCTGTGCTCTCTCTCTCTCTCTGTGTGTATGCGCGCCGGCGGGCCGGACGGCTGACAGCATGTTCGCTGTGGCTTATAAGTAAACGATGGTAAATTTTTAGTTACAATACTATTTTTCTCTCACACAAATTAACTAGTAGTATCTTTTTTATAAATTAGCGATAAAACAAATCAGCCAACCGAATAGATTATGAGAAGAAACAAATCAGTCAATCGAACAGACCGTGAGAAGGCATTCATGCTCGTAGTAGTACCGCTAGGCGCTAGCTGTAGCTGGCTGCCACAGCCTGAGTAGTGTAGAATCTCAAGAAAGGCCAGCCGGCCGGCCAGGGCTCAGCAGGCCTGAGGGCCAGCAGTTGCTCCGCCGTTCAGAGCGACTGCACGCCGTGTTGCTCCGCTTTCCTGTGCACGTCGTAGCTGGCCAGGCCAGGCTAGCCCGTTGCTTGTCCTGATCCATGGACCATGGAAAGCCCAGAGACTTTTCCCTGCGCGCCTGCAATTTCTCTTGCTGGATGCTGCGCAAGTTGGTTGGTTGGTAATTATTTTCAAATGACACTGTTTTTTTTTCTTCAAAACTAATATTTTTGATCGTGCCTATTCGCATAACGCGGTGAAATCATGTTATCGCGCCATGCATGGGGCGTGGTAGGAGCAACGACGTATGCGTGCTGACTAGGGCATCTTGAACGCCGACGTGGCGGGCTGCCACGCAAATATGATCTAGGCGCAAGACTTACACGACACGCCACCACGGCGCATGGCATGGCAAGGCCCATCACAGCTCCGCGCAAGAAGAGGAGTTTCTCCCTTTTCTCTCCATTCCTTTCTCTGTCTTGTCCGCCACCGCCCGACCGCGCCGCTACGTTCCCGTCGCGCCCATCCACGGCCTTGGGCCCTCCACCGCGCCTCCATCCCTCCCTCTCTCTCCCCATTCCCCTGCCGGTGTGGCCCACACCCCTTGCCGCCTGCCCCCCTGCTTGCATTGCCGTGCTGCGCTGCCGTCCCGTGTGGCACTCTTGCCGCCGCCAGCGCCGCCTCCCTTGGCTCGTCCACCGTCGGCCACGCCTCCCTACCTGCGCCCGCTACGCCTCCCTTAGTGATAGGCGGGGGTCAGCCTCAGCCGCCACGCCTCCTCCCCAAGTTATAGGTGGGGTCCCTTATGGTCGCCTCATGGCCACCCTATCCGTCGTGCCTGGAATCCCCAAGAGCTCTCCCCGTTGTTGCTAAGGTATTCCCCTCCAAGACCCTCATTTTGGTGATTAAATTTTGAATGAATTGATTATTGTTAGTGATTTGGTATAGTTAAGTAGTTAGGATTTAGGGTATGGTTAGGTAGTTAGCCTTTAGGTTTTTGTTAGTTAGGATATTGGGTTTAGGGTTTGGTTAGTAATTTGGGGTTTAGGTTTTTATTAGTTAGGATTAGAGGTTTAGGGTTTAGGCTATTGTTAGTTAGGACTTTGGGTTTAGGGATTGGTTAGGTAGTTATGGTTTAGTTAGTTTGTAGTAGTAATGGTAGTTAGTATAGATACTAGTTTTCATGTGTTGGTACTTACTAGTGCGTGATACGATGACTTCAACGACTTGATGAAGTTTCCTCAAATGCTTTTGTAGATGGATTGTTGCGTCCGAGTTTTTTACGGAGAAAGTGTTAGGAAAGAAGATGATATGTTTGAGGATATGGAAGAAGAATTGGAATGGTTTGATGAACCTCCTAGCTTCGATGACCTTTGTGTCCGTTTGAATACAAAGTTTGGTGGTGAATTCACAGTGAAGGAGAGGTTTGATAGTGGGAAGACTAGGGCACACTACATGCTGATGTCCTTACGTGACCATGCTCACTAGTCCCGCTACAATAGGGTAATCCAAGGTTCCAATGTGGCCTTGGCAGAGGTGGTTGTGGAGAATGGATACATGATGTATGATCTCCAGGAGGGGCCGTCCTTCGATGATGATACTCAACAAGAATGTGGGGTTCATGTGGAACCAACTATGGGTACTATGGATTTGGATGGTCAGTTGACATAGGAGCAGTTTCATTCAAGTCAAGTAGGCTCTATAAGCAATGACTTCGATGTGAACGAGTTCGAACGGGAAGAGGAGGAGCAGGAGGAGGAGGATAGGATCGGTGATGTAGTTAGCAGTGATCCAGACGATTTAGATGATGACCATGGAGGTAGATATGCTATGCCCACACCGGTTGATGCCATGCCAGTACCTGTTTATGGTATGCCATTACCAGTACCAATTGAGGTTTTGTATGCTATGTTGGTCAGGGTAGACTAGTCACAGATTTGTCAGCAAATGATACCCCCTATGATTCATGGGGCATAATTAGCGATGCACAGCAGTATGTTCCACCACCACCTTACACAACGATAGAGCTTGAGCAACTAAGGTCGATGAATGTACCTTTCAGGGGCATTCTGAACTATAGGGATGTCAGTATGATGGATATGGCACTTTGTGACACCAGTCTCCAGATGTGTTGGAAATCATTGTATGACCATGAGAAAGAAATCCTTAGTAAGGGGATGATATTCAATACAATGTCAGAGATGAAGCTCTTCGTTCAGGACTATGCTGTGTATCACCATAGGTCGTACAGCGTCACTCATTCGGACCAGGAGTTGAGGTACCACATGATATGCAAAAACGGTTGTATGTGGAGGTTAAATGCACAAAAGAGACAGAGTGATGGCAAGTGGAGGATAAGTAAAGTGGTCGAACCCCACACTTGCCTATCAAATTGGGGGAAGGAAAATCATCAACAGCTCACTGCACGTTACCTCACCCGTCGTATATTAGGGCTCATTGATGACAATAACGACATTTCGGTGTCTTCGTTACAACAGTTCATATCTGGATTCGTTAAGTATGATGTGAAGTACGAAAAGGCTTGACGTGCTAAGCAAATTGCCCTGGTGATTCATTGGGGTAGTCGAGAGGAAGCGTACAACAGGGTGCCCCGCATCTTATGTGCAATGCATTACTACAATCCTGGCTTGAAATGGTTTTGGACACCGGAGGGATGTATTTTTGGGACCCGTTGAGGCATGTTCTGCATCGTGTGTTTTGGTGGTTCACGTAAATGGAACATGCATTCCAGTTTTGTTGATCAGTCATACTTGTTGATGGTACTTTCTTGACAGGAAAGTACAGGGGCACCTTGATGATGGTTGCTGCTGTTGATCCAGAGGACTAGATAGTACCCATGGCTTTTGCTTTGGCAGAGGAAGAGAACAATGAATTGTGGTCATGGTTCATGCGACTTCTACGTGTATAAATGCTTGGCCCATCTCACATTATATGTTTGATCTTGGACCGTCACCCAGGGCTTCTTAGTGCTACAATTGAGCATATAGATGGGTTCCTGCCTCTAGTGCACAGACGGTGCATGAGACACTTTGCCGCTAAATTCTGATGGCGTTAGAGGAAGAAGGAGGTATGTGACAAGGTAAAGGCTCTATGTTGTGTACGTACAGAGCACCAGTTCAAGGAGACAAAGAGAGAACTAGACAAGATGATAAGGCATGGTTAGAGGTGTAGATGGAATAGAAGGCTGAGTGGGCGTTAGCATATGACAAGGGGGGTTCAGGTATGGCATCATAACCACTAACTCCTCAAAGTCTTTCAACCTGTATTCACCGGAGTTCGATCGTTGCCTGTGTCTAGAATTGTTGAGTTCTCCTTTCATAAGTACAACAAATATTTTGTCAAGAGGTGGGAACTTGCGTAGATGAATATAGCTGAGCAGGGGTGATTTGGAAAGCAGAACATTTGAAGGAGGCCGAGGAATTGGCCAAGCAGCACACCGCTGAGCCGTATGGATCTCGCCGCCATATCTTTAGTGTACGGGGCAAGGGTGGCATAAGCTTGGGCGGCGAACGTTATGGTGGATGAAACTACCGAGTTGATCTTGACAAAGTAGAGTGTAGTTGCAACGTCCCTCAGATCATGCATGCCCCTTGCTCTCATATGATCACAGCCTACAGGGTTGAAAGCTCTAGTTTGGTTTTGGTGAATTGATGAAACCCTAAGTGCTAACCTAGTTTATCAAGTGATCATGAGATAGGTAGCACACTCCAAGTGGTGAAGTAAATGAAGATCATAGCATGATGATGATGATGGCATGGTGATGATCAAGTGCTTCGACTTGGAAAGAAGAAAGAGAAAAACCAAAAAGCTCAAGGCAAAGGTATATTTTGTAGGAGCTATTTTGTTTTGGTGATCAAGACACTTAGAGAGTGTGATCACATTTAGGTTTGATAGCTGTACTATTAAGAGGGGTGAAACTCATATCGGAATGCGGTTATCAAAGTGCCACTAGATGCTCTAACTCATTGCATATGCATTTAGGATCTAGTGGAATGCTAACACCCTTGAAAATGTTTGTGAAAATATGCTAACACATGTGCACAAGGTGATACACTTGGTGGTTGGCACATTTGAGCAAGGGTGAAGAAGTTAGAGGTGAAGAGGAGTTAGTCTTGCTGGTCACTGAGTGACCAGACGCTGGTCTTATAGGAACCGGCGCGTCCGGTCAAGTGTGGCAGCGTAGACTCCAGCGTCGGTCATCGACCGAATGCTGGGTCTTGGACTGACCAGACGCTGAGGTCCAGCGTCCGGTCATGCTGACCAGCAGCATAGAATAAAGTCAACAGGTGACCGGACGCTGGCTGTGTTCGATCAAGCATGACTGGACGCGTCTGGTCTTGAAAAATCGTTTCTAGAACCTTACTAGAAATGACCGGACGCTAGAGACTCAGCGTCCGGTCAGTTTGTGCGCTGCGTCCGGTCAGCAGACGACCGTTGAAATCTGACGAACAGTATTTGAAGCAGGGGACATGTGGCGTGCATCACGTGACTGGACGCTGAGGGCCTGCGTCCGATCGATCCGACTGGAGCGTCCGGCCACCCCGCGTTTTCCCCAGTGAAGGTGTACAATGACTCTATTTCATGGGAGGCTTCTATTTAAGCCCCATGGCTGGCTCAAGCTCACTCTCTTGGCCATTTGCATTGACATAGCAACCTTGTGAGTTTAGCCAAAGCCCTCCCACTCATCTCCATCATTGATTCATCATCTTTGTGAGATTGGGAGAGAATCCAAGTGCATTGCTTGAGTGTTTGCATCTAGAGGCACTTGGTGTTCGTGTTTCACTACGGGATTCGCTTGTTACTCTTGGTGGTTGTCGCCACCTAGACAGCTTGGAGCAGCGAGGATCGTCGAGCGGAGGGTGGTGATTGTCTCCGGCTCCGATCGTGGTGATTGTGAGAGGTTCTTGACTTTTCCCCGACGGTGCGCCAAAAGGTACTCTAGTGGATTGCTCGTGGCTTGTGTGATCCTCATCTTGTGTTGGTTGTGCGGCACCCTATTGAGGGTTTGGCGTGTGAAGCCAATTAGCGCGTGAACCTCCAAGTGAGTGAATCGCCACAACAAGGACTAGCTTACCGGCAAGCAAGTGAACATCGGTAAAAAATCATTGTGTTCATCATTGATTCCGAGGTGATTGGTCTTCATTGTTATTCATCCTTGTGATTGATTGGTTCCTTCATCTACACGGTGGTACAACTTTCTTGATCACTCTCTTTATATTACCGCAAACTAGTTGTCAAGCTCTTTAGTGTAGCTAGTTGTGAGAGCTTAGTTGGTTGGTTGATGTGGCTCTTTAGTTAGCCTTTGAGAGCACACTAACATAGGGTAGTGTCATAGCTATTGTGTGAATAGATACTATCTAAACTAGAATTGTGGTAGGTGGCTTGCATTTTGAGTATGCTAGCACAACTCTTGCTTCGCCTCATAATTGTCTAATCATTTTGTTAAGTGTTGTTGTAAAATTTTTTATTAGGCTATTCACCCACCCTCTAGCCATTAGGACCTTTCAAGGGTTCGTGGGTATAACTTTAAGGATCTGCCATATATGTCACCCTTGTATCTCCGTTCGAACACCGTTAGTATTTGGGAGAGGAGCTTCGAGCTATACCTTGACCCAACACAGTGGCCACCTTATCATGGTTATGACTACGTGCCGCATCCGGATCTAATTAAGGTGGGCAAGGGTAGGAGGAAGAAGAAGCAACTCAAGGGAGACATGGATGCTATGAGAGGGCGCAACGAAGACATGTACGAAGGAGGAGACTTCAACGAGACCCGTGGCAGGAATCTTTGCTCTGTTTGCAAAGAACCTGGTCATTAGGCTAGCAGGCATAGAAGACAAGGACAGTAGGTGCATATAGCATACATTTTATTATATTAATGTTAATTGTTTGCTATGCTATTTAAAACTACTATGTTAGTACCAATTATGATATATGTTTATTCTCTCATTTTGCATAATAGTATATTCCTTTTATATTTACTTTGTTTTTATGCATTAATGTTCCATCATATTATAGTACTCTTAATGTTTGTTCTAACACATCCATTTGAAATTTAAACCAGAATGGGGGATCATCATCCATAGTACCCCATTCTTGAGGTGCACTATGACAAGGATCACCGAGCCAAGCACCTGTCGAAGCTTCGGAGGACTTGCTACCTCTTAGACTACGCACGCACCAGCCGCACTGCTGGGACGAGTGATACCGGCCATACATACAGCATGATGGCTTCCTTGAGATCGTCTGGGTCTTCAACACTAGGCTACCGATCCTCGACCCTGCACTTCTCACTACTGCTGTCAATAGGTATGATTTGATACACGTGTGGTGAAGTACAAAGCATTGATTTATCTCATTGTTTGAATTAAAAAACTTCTTGTATTGAATTAAAAACCCACAGGTGGAGGCCAGAGACCCACACCTTCCACCGTCCTTGTGACGAGATGACTATCACGATGCAGGACGTGAAGATGATTTTGTCTGTGGTTGGGGGGGGGGTCTTCTAGTGACTGGGATTCTTGATAACGATCACTGGATGGACTTGGTGGAGCAGTTCCATGGCAGAAGACCACCCGAGGATGAGGATGCTAAGAGAGCAAAGTAAGAATTTCTATGTTCTAAACATTTACCATTTTGACACCAGCACATGCAAGTCTTTGGTTGGTCTCTTATATCACAAATATATGTTATGGTCTAAGTCTATCGTTGATCTACATATTCTGTAAATTATTTTGCTATTTAAATGGAGGGTGTAGTACATAACTTTTATGATGCGTATTGTCTTTGTCTAATTTAATATTTATTTTTGTTCCCTCAGCTCTCATATAATTGTCCTTAAAAAATTTCAGGAAAACATCCGGTGTCAGTTCGGTCTGGATAACAGAAAACTTCGGGGCGTCGCTGCACCCAGACGCTCTAGAGCAGGAGATCGAGAGGTATGCTAGGGTGTGGCTGTGGCACTTCTTAGGCACCTTCTTGTTCTTCAATGTGTCGGGTAACATCATCAGCTGGGCCTTCCTCAATATACTGAGCCAGCCATGGGAGAATATAGAAGCGTATAGCTGGGGCAGTGCAGTCCTGGCATGGATGTATCGTCAGCTCTGCGTTGCCTGCTGATGCAGTATAGGAGGTGCCAACCTAGGAGGTTGCTCCCAACTACTACAGGTTTGGTTCTGGGAGCGATGGCCAGTCGGGAGGCCTGTTGTTCACGGTTTTTCCTGTAAGTGCATCGATTTTTCATTTTCCTCAAACTTGATGCCGCACTTGTGACTGACTATTCTATTTAATGCAAGCATGGAATCACATGGACATAGGACCGACTGCTCTATACGTCTGGCAAGAAGCGAAGGTAGTTAGAGGGAACCTAAAGCGACGGTACAGGCAAAAGCATTATATACCGAGAACGTAACAAATACACACAGATTGCAGCATTATAATATCATTTTTTGTGGCGAAAGTTTTATGAGATAACACAATATTCGTTACAAAAATTAAACTGTGTTTGTTACATGGGTACAATACATAAATAGTTCAAATGAAACACAATGCAGCACCGAGAAAGTTCTACTACAATACAAATACCAAATCTAAAGCATTGAACTAGCACACTTGTACCAATCCTCTAGCACACCTCTACCAATCCTCAGTCTGAAACATACTGAGTAAGCAACTCGTTGTCCGAGTACCAGTCGTCTACCACTACCTCGTTGCTGTGGCTAGGCTCACCTACATTTCCCTGATCTGCCTATCGCCTGTAGTAAGCTGCCTCCGCTTTACCTACGGCCTCTGTGGCCTGAGTCAAGAACACATCGTCCTCCATCTGCACCATGTGGCTAGGCTCACCTGCATTGCCCTGATCTGTCTGTCGCCTGTAGTAAGTGGCCTCTGTGGCCTAAGAGAAGAACACGTCCTCCCCCGCCTGCAAGCCCGCATATGCTTGAGCAATAAGCTCGCTAAGTCTACCAGTGTCTTCCTCAGCCTCCTCCACCTGCAAGCCCACCTCCACTAGAGCGATGAGATCGCTCAACCTGGCAGTGTCGTCCTCATCCTCATTCCCATCATCGGCCAACACAATCGGAGATTGAACGGTGTGACCAGCTCGCATTCTATGCTCATCTAACTTCTTTTCCTCATACCTTGCACGGGCCACCTCTATGGCACGGTCCTCACTGCATCCAATCCCTTCATGTATAAAATGCAACCAGTTAGCAACACGATTATATTACATTTAAAATCAGGCAACGAAAATAAAAAGGCTTTCAATAACTCACTGGCACACAATGCAACAACATGGTCATTCAAGACCTGCATCTGTACTCTTGTCTCCTCCCTCGCCTCATTCCTTGCCCTCTCCTCCTCTAACGCCCTCCGTCTCTCCAACCCCCATTTGTGAAGCCTAACATCGATCGCGTTACGAATACCACGTTGTCTAGCAAACTCACGCATCTTCTTTTTGTGATGTTTAACGAATAGGTTGATGTAGTCAGGTCCATATCTCCTCTTCCATGCAATTACTTGCCTCCCCTTTAGTTCATCCAAGAACTTAGCTTGACCATCATAACATTCCCACCTGCATTTCCTAGTGCTCTGTTCAAACGAAAAATTATATCATTTATGTCTTAGCAAAAGAAACAAAATACGATTTCATGTTTACCACAAAAATAACCAACCTCATCATAGTCAACCATATGGCCGCAATAATGGCCTATTTCAAGCTCCAAAGGGACTTGACCGTAGTTGGATTTAACACCACATTCGCACATAATTTGAGGTGCTTTGTAAATTAACCTTTCTTTCTTCTTTTCCTTCGCCTTTGGTGGCTCCGGCCATTGATTCTTAGGACCGTAGAGCCACTCATTGAAATGACACTTCGCAAATCCATAATGCTATAAGAGAATACATTAGTACACGCACACATATAGAGATAAACATTTAAACAGATACACTTGCCACTTACTTCGTGCTTGTTTGGACACACAAACTCCAACATATTCTCAGGGTTTATCATAGCTCGATCTCCACATTCGCATAGAGGAGGTTCCTCAAGTCATCTAACTACGTCTATGTGCTTGTCCTTAGCTATCATTGGCGGGGGGTTAGGGGGGTGGAACCCACCTTTTGAAGTGCTCACGTGGATGTCTCCCTCTACACCAATCATCGAAAAGGAGGTACCTAGGGTCAAACTTATTTGCACCGTCGATCCACTGAAAAAAAACACCTCTCATGGGCCTACACAACAAGATTCCAACAAAATATTACTAGCCTACTTACACAAATGAAGAAAAAAAGATAGTGGAAATAATTACTTATATTAAAACGACTACATGTGAAGAAGCAACGCGCCGCTGTGTCTGGATGTCTCTATTGAAACACGTTGGCCGGGAAACCACAATCACAGTTAGGGACAGGGAGGTCAGGAGGGACGCGGGCATCTTTGCTAGACGCGTCGGGGTATAATTCTCTAGGACGACCCTGTTTTCACCAAAACTCCTCCCGATACATGTCTCGCATCTAACAAAACGGTTGTAATTTAACAAACAAAAATCAAAACATCATAAATTAATATCAATGAGAACCATTTGCATTACAACAAATAAAATATAACCTACACTTTGGTGCAAACTCTATCTTAGATGTAAACATGCAAACTATATAAAAACTATACTTTGGTTGCTAAAAAATAATTTTTAGTACATCAACAGTGTAACAGAACCGTCCAATTTATAAGAGCACAAGTATAATAGCAACCACCAAGGCAGTCAAACCATCACACTTGAGCCTATATAAATCCGATAGTCCGTCGAGTATCATGAAGGATCTCGATTCAACCAACATACAAGCCAAGATCGTACATGATTCAACATAACCAGTCACATGTTACATCACAGTTCACAATTAGTTCACAAATATCTCACATGCATCGGAGTTCATAAAGTTATTACAAGCCAACTTTAAATAGCGGAAGCAAAATAGTTTAGCATCAACATCACACGTAGTTTAATACATATCTAGTTTTCATAGTCATCTCCAACAAAAAGCACAAGGATGAGATGATATACGGAATGACCATGCCCATGGTCCTATTCCTTATCCACTACAGGAGCAAAGCAGTTCTTGCAGTAGCCGTGGTACATAACATTATTGTCAGCACGAAAACGCGTCGACACATGGCAAGCTAGAAGGATCTACTCGAAGGAGCCAGAGATCCGCTTGGCTTCAACGCAGGGATAACTGATCCTGCGTATTCCTCCCGAGATGTGCCAGTCAATTTGACCCTGCAATTGATAAGGAGAGAAAGTTTATCAGTAATTTAAGGTGGAACATGCTGGTTTGTGCCCAAACAGTTCCAAATGTGCCGCTTTGGGAGCAGCCAGACAAGAAAAGCGACTAAATAGCCGATACGCACAGAAATCGGCTGTTACAGACTGTAAAGCTCACGGGTAGCAATTGATTTTATGTTAGTAGGTACAGTACATGTAAATGTAAGTGAGATCATCAGCCAGGTAGATATTACTAGTATGAATCATTGAGCCGATGAATCTAACTAGGAAAAGATATAGCATATGAACAAATCGACTATCTGATACGAATGGACCTACAAACGCTCTGAATCTAATATGTTACCATCAACAGTGAGGTTCGACCGGATCGATGGCAGGTATGATGATAATACCAAACTAAAACCGAAGAATCCATAAAAACATCCATACTTCGACAGGCTTTCCGAAAGACATGCTATACGTGAAGGCTCGGATGAATCGACTAAAATAGCCGATTTAGGTGAAGAGGACTACAACGCGTGAACAATCGACTATTTCACATAGACAAACCTATGGGTTCATCGGACCTAACCTGTTATCTCTAATAGTGGGGTTCGACCGGATCGATGCATCCGTGATAAAGATAACAAATCAAACCTTTAAAGTAAACAGATCTATCCACGCTTAACAGAATCATATAAACATGTTATAGGCGTTAACGCATAGGTGATCGGCTATTTAGCTGATGCAGGCATAGCAAATAGTTAAAGTCACGCCTAATCAAGAACAGATCCACTAACCAGCATCCTACAATCTACAGTGCTATCAGTGGGGATCGATCGGATCGTTACAGCCATAATAGTGAACCGTAGACTAGATTTAACTAACCAACAAACCTCTTCAAGATCATTCATGCCTTAACTACGTACTATGCACGATCAAGATCAAAGTAAAATAGCCGATGAAACATAAACTGTCGCTTAAGGTAAACAATATCACGTTGTAACAAAGCGAACGATGGACTAAAAAGATATGAGGCCGATCTAAATCGATCTCGACCGGGCGAGTTGATGTTGCTGCAAACTTTTAGTAGGCGGCTTTCTTTCCCACAGTTTCCCAGCCACCAAGAAATGGACATCTTTTAGTAGGCGGCTTTCTTTCCCGTTGTTTCCTAGTCACCGAGAAATCGGTTGGGCATCTTTTAAGCAGGTGGCCTTTCCCTTTGCCCTGATGCAATTTTATCAACGGGCCGATGTGACTCGGTTCATGATGACCTTTGGCCTTGTGGGGATCCGAACTCCCTTCAATTTAAAGAAGTCTTGGTGGGTTGATCGCTGGTCAATGTAAACCCATGATATTTTGTAATTATGGGAAGCAATGAGCCTGAATCTGTTGTCTCTTCGTGATCCATCCCCTGAATTTCTGGAGTGTCGACCCGTTTCCATATCTGACTTTAATTCCATAACCCCGACGAAGTCTATCTTCTCAGCTTCCTGGGCTATATATATGGGCCATGACTGTGGATCAAAAACCAACCTTCCACATCTTTTATGCGATTCTACTTTCTCATAGTTTTGAAGGTATGGAAAATGGCAAGAGGCTTGCTAAGGAGGTCTTCAATGGTTTTGTGTCACCACACCGACGCGTCTTCATCACCGGGAGGGTGTAACCCGGGTTGCTCCCATCATCCCAGATCATGGGGCCAACTCCGCTCAACTTCTAGGGTTGTCCTCATCAATAGTTTGCCACTAGCTCCCTTGCTACCTAAGGAGGCGGATCGACAACGATGATCTGCTTGCCTCCATCGATCGTGCCGGCCAAAAGCTCGTCGACTGCCTCTCCATCGCAGAATCGGCTCTGGCCATGACTCGATGCTGATCACCCTCCAAGGCCGACCCGGTGGAGGATAGGTTGGCCAAGGCTAAGGCTAGAATCATGGGTGAGATGCCTACCACAACTTTCTATTTCTGCTTAATTCTATCTTCAAGATCTTGATCATCCCTCCCTTGAATCTTTTAGATCTATCAGCTCAACTGGAAAGCCTCCGATCAGCTGCGGAGTATGTGGCAGGATTCATCAATGCCAGAGGCGCCATTCTTGTGGTTCGCTTGCACAACATCCCAAACCATGTCAAAGAGGTCGCTCTTCATGGTGTTCGTCATGGTGCTGCCATGGTGCTGGCTGCTATGCAAGCCCATTCTGGCCATGAGCTCCGGCTTCTTCCCCATGGTTTTCTAGCCACTAAACACACTGGGGATCATGAGTGCCTGGTCGAGGATTTCTTTGATGCTGCCAACTCTGTAGCCCTTACTTCCCAAGCCGATGACATAGTAAACAAAGTGTTTTCTGACCTGTAGCTTATAATAGGTGGCACTAGCAAACAATTTCTTCGTCTTAAGTGGTTTCTCTTTTGCTTCGTAGTTCCATGCATCAATTTATCCGTGTTTGCTTTGCTCTTATAGACAATACATATTGTATCGGCTTTTTTCCCCTTTGAGTTTATTTTTGAACTAGAGGCGACACCCTTCTGGTGTCGGCTATTAGAACCGATGATCGAACTAATCGGCTGTCAAGTATTAATACAAATGCTAGGATAATATTTCTTTAGATATTTTCTATTGATCGCTCTGTCAAACTCTTCTCCTCCTCCTAGTGTTTCCAGAATATAAGCATTGCTAGGCGCACAACATTTAATCTGATAAGGTCCTTCTCAATTAGGCGACCATTTACCGAACTTGTTGTTCTTTGACCCGATCGACAATTTTACTTTCCAGACTAAGTCTCCTTTAGAAAATTATTTGCCCTTGACCTTTTTATTGGAATACTTTGTAATCCTCAGTTTATTGGCTTCAATATTTTCAAGAGCACGCAGCCGATGGCAACTTAAGTCTTCTAAGTTGTCTATCATGAGATTCTTGTAGACTTCGGCTGACAAATCATTTTGCAATGTGACACGTCTCGATCCAGTTTGAATTTCACAAAGGAAGGACTACATTGTGGTCATACACAAGTTCATAAGGCGATGTTTTAATCGATCCATGACATGCCATCCTATATGCCCACAATGTCTCATTAAGCGTTGAATGCCACTTTCTTGGCTGCTCCTCAGTCTTTTTCTTGATCAGCTTAATCATAATCTGATTGGGTGCCTCTGCCTGGCCATTAGCCTAAGCATAGTAAGAAGAAGAATTTAGTAGCTTAATTCCCATACTAGCAGCAAAATCTCCAAAGTCTTCTGATGTGAACATTGTCCCTTGATCAGTGGTGATAGTTTGAGGAATTCCAAAATGATACACAATATGCTCTCTGACAAAATCAACCATGTTCTTTGAGGTTACCATCTTCAAAGGAATTGCCTCAACTGACTTAGTGAAGTAATCCGTTGCTACCAATATGAACTTATGTCCTTTACTTGAAGGCGGAAAAATCTGGCCAATTAGATCAATTCCCCAACCTCGAAATGACCATGGTTTGCTTATTGGATTCATAGCCGATGTGGGTGATCTCTGGACATTACCAAAATGTTGACAGTCTTGGCACCCTTATAATATTTAAAACAGTCTTCCAGTATTGTTGGACAGAAATATCTAGCCCTGCGAATAATTCATTTCATCTTATAAGCCGATTGATGAGCTCCACATATCCCCTCATGTATTTCGTCCATCAACACCTTAGCTTCTTTTTTATTTAAGCATTTAAGCAACATCCCATCGACTGTTTTGTAATATAGTTGATCATCTAGAAAAATATACTTAGTCGATTTGCACCTTAGCTTCCTAGTAACTTTCTATGATGGATTCCTAAGGTAATCGGTTATTTTAACTCTCCAATCATTATTCGAGGTTTCACTACTTAAGACTTCTTGAAACACTCGATAACCTGACGCACTTTGAGCTACATGATTAGCTTCTTGATTTTGTGCTCTTGGAATATATTGAAGAGAGACATGAGGAAATTCCTTGAGCAACCCTTGGCATTCATCATAATATCCCCTCAGAGCATATTCTTTGCACTCATATAGGCCAACCAACTAATTAATAATTAACTGTGAATCTCCAAATACCTCAATTACTTTGGCCTTTACTTCATGAAGAAGTTGAAGCCCCTTAAGAATAGCTTCATATTCTGCCTGGTTGTTGGTAATCATTGGCTCAGTTGGAAAAGTAAACTCAAAACTTGCCCCCCGAGGTGAAATAATAACAATACCAATGCCACCACCTTGCTTGCATGATCACCCATCAAAGAACAACGTCCAGGGTATCAGCTCCACATAGCCAACACTTGGCTTATGATGCTGGGTGACAAAATCGGCTATTACTTGCCCTTTGACCGCTTTAGCCAATTCGTACCTCAAGTCAAATTCTGACAATGCAAGAATCCACTTTTCCATTCTTCCATTTCATATTGGCATTGATAATATGTGCTTGATCACATCAGTCTTGGAGACAACTATGCATTTAGCCAACAACAAGTAATGTCGTAATTTAGTGCAAGAGAAATATAAGCATAAGCATAACTTTTTGACAGGAGAATATCTTGTCTCTGGATTCAAAAGGCTCCTACTGAGATAGAAAACAACTCGCTCTTTCCCTTTGAACTCTTGCATCAGGGCCGATCCAATCGTTTGGTCATCAACCGATACATACAACTTAAAAGGCTTGCCTTGCCGAGAAGGGACCAGCACAGGTGGACATTTCATGTATTCTTTTATCTCCTCAAACGATTTTTGTTGTATGTCACCCCATTTAAATTCTTGATCATTTTTCAACTTCAACAAGGGAGAAAATGGTAGAACTCTTTCTGACAAATTTGAAATAAATCTTCTAATAAAATTAATCTTACCAAGCAAAGATTGTAACTCTGTTTTAGTAGTCGAGGGCACTGCCTCATCAACTGCTTTCATGCTTTTTTGACCAATTTCGATTCCTCTCTCATGGACCATGAAACCCAAGAATTATCCAGCTGATACTCCAAAAGCACACTTATTAGGATTCATCTTTAGACCATGTTTTCTTGTGCACTCTAGAGTCTCCCGCAAATCAGCTAGATGTTCCTTGTACTCCTTGGATTTTGTCATCACATCATCAATGTAGATTTCAACAATCCTGCCGATCAACTTATGAAAAATATAATTTATTGTCCTTTGATAAGTTGCATCGGCATTCTTCAGACCAAAGGTCATTACAACCCATTCAAATAAACCGATTGCGCTAGGGCATCTGAAAGCTATCTTTGCTATGTCTTCCTCAGCCATGGAAATTTGGTTATATCCTGCATTGCAGTCCATGAAGCTAATAACTTTGTGCCCGGCTGCCGCGTCTACCAACATATCGTCTATCGGCATCGGATAACCATCCATGGGTGTAACCTTGTTCAGATCTCTGAAATCGATGAAAACTCTTAACTTTTTATTCTTCTTATACACAAGAATAACATTCGATATCCACTCTGCATATCGGCACGGTCGGATAAACTTTACTTCTAGTAATCTTTCAATCTCCTTTTTATATCATCAAGTACGTTTGGGTTGAATCTCCTTGGAGCTTGTTTAAATGGCCGATATCTAGGTTTGATTGGCAACCGATGTTCAACAATCGATCGATCTAGACCAGGCATCTCATAGTATTCCCAAGCAAAATAGTCTTTAAATTCCTTTAATAAATCGACTAACTCTTGCTTATACTCAGGATCCAACTTGGCACTTATATACGTCGGCCTAGGCCTATCTCCAGAACCAATATCTACCTCTTCTAATTCATAGGCCGACGTGAAGCCATGTCCTAGTTTGTTATTTGTACCATCTATTGGATTATCCATTAAAACAAATTTTCAAAGCCGACTGCTTGGATCGGCTGTTGGCTTTCATTATTGATTCTAATAAAGCCTTCATCCCATAACTTGTCAGAAAAGCACTCAAAGTCTTCTAGCTCCCAAAATACTAGATCGGCTATTGCGATACTTATAGATTCATCAGCGCGAACTAGCTCGACATGATCTCCACGCCATTGAATCAAACACTAATGCATGGTTGATAGCACTCAATAGTTCGCATGAATCCAATCACGACCAAGGAGTAAACTGTATGATGACGAGGAATGTGGTGAGCAGAGTCTTACTCCCGATTGTTAGTTCGATGTTCATTGCCCCCGGGTCTTAGACGTATTACCCCCAAAATCCTTAACCATCATGTCGGTCTCAATCAAATCTCCTGGTCCCTTGCCAAGTTTACAAAAAGTGGTGTATGGCAAAAGATTGACAGAAGCACCTCCATCCACCAACATCTTATTCATCGGCTTCCCATCAACAAAACCTTTTACATATAAAGCCTTTATGTGCCGATGCTTGACTGGCTTATCGAATATAGCATGTTGTATAACTGTCAACTTGGCAACTATTTCTTCGTACTCCGATTCATCGAAATCTGAATAGACTTCTTGATCTGCTGGAGCTCTAAATTCTGACAGCAATAGAAAAGCCATCTGAATATTAGCCGATAGTTGCCCTCTATCGACTGTTTGTTTAACATGCCACACTTGAGGTTTACCAGATACCTGAGCCTGCTCTAGCTCTCTGTTCCTTAGGCGTTGCACTCTTCTTTTCTGACTTCTTGTCAAACTTCCTGGACACCATTGGCCTTCTAGCCAAATATATTATTTCTCATTACTTTCTTCTTCATAATCAGTCCAGTTTTGATCAACCACTCATTTTCCAAGCCGATCATGAACACTTCTATTTTTTAAGCACCGATCCATGTTATTACGATGATATGCATCTTGAGCAAGGATAGACCGGCGGTTGGCTTGAGATTGCCTAAACTCCCAATATTGCTCGATACACTTCGGATAGTTATTTCTGGTAGGTAATTTCAAATCTTTGTTCCAGCAATGTCTGAAGAAAGAACAATTCCAATGTGATTCGGCTTGTTTTCTTTCATACCTGTCTTTTACCTGTTGACACTGGTATTCTTGCTCTTCCAACCAACGCTGATAATCCTTTTCGTTCTACCGCTGCCATTTATTCAACAAAATTTGAGATGTAGCACGCGGCCTTATCGCCCCATCCTTTGACATTTCTCCCTGCTCATATCGATTTTTTTGTTGGTCACGGCGCCTTCTAATTTCTCTGTATTCATTAGCCGATATTTGCATCTCAGGATCGACTGTTCTAGTTTCTCTTGATCTGGTTGATGTCAGGACCTTAGTCTTTCCCTTGAGCAGCCTAGTATCAACCATGTTCTAATCTCTTGGGAAAGGATTATCATCAACTTTTATCTTTCGAGGCGTATCAAATTTGAGCCTTCCTTGCTGAATAGCCCTCTGTATATGCTAACAAAAAACTCTGCATTCATTAGTAGAATGAGATGTAGCGTTATAAAACTTGTAGAACTTCTTATTCTTCAACTGATCAGGGGGCAACATAACATGATTATCAGGCAACTTGACCTGTCCTTTCTCAAGCAAGAAATCGAAGAGTTTGTCTGACTTTGTAACATCGAAATCGTAGCTCTCTTCGACTCCTCTTCCCCAAGGATTTGGCACCATTACCATCTTCTTACCCTAATTCAAATTTAGCCGCGGCAACCTCTTCTTCATCATCTTCATAGCCGTCATCGATTGAAATGATTTATAGGCTTCGGCCATTATGTTACTTTTCTAGAATCGGGTATCTCTGCGTATATTCTAGAATTGGTTATTGATCGTTGCCACTCGTTGAGCCAATTGACCCAAGTTGTCAAATTCTTGTCCCAGTAGTTTCTCTCTCCATGTCGACAACATTCCTTGAACAGCCAAAGCAGCTAGTTGATCATCAGTCAAGTTCAGTGAGAAGTGCAATTTTTGGTCTCTCAAAATCTCTGAAGAAACTCGGTGTCCGATTCATTAGTTCTCTACCTTATAGTTGTCAAATCAGTAATTTTCTTTTTCCCTATCGCAGTGTAAAAATATGTATGAAACTTCTTCTCTAGGTCAGTCCAATCGGCAATGCGAGTTAACTGGCAGTGATGAAAACCAAGTGAAAGCTGGCCCTGACAATGACAAGGAGAAGAAACGAACTCGATGAGCCTCTTCAATGGATGCTTCACCCAACTGTGTAAGATATCGACTAACATGTTCTATTGTGCTTGTACTATCTTGGCCAGTGAACTTGTCAAACTCTGGGAGCTTGTAATTTGCAGGAAGAGCGACCAAATTGTACCATTCTGGATATGGGCATTTGTATGAGAAGGTCTGCCCTTTTGGTTTCAATCCGAACTGATTCTTCATCATCTCGGTCACTCTCAGCAACAACTCATCAGCGTTTGAATTTGAGTTTCTCTACGACTGCTGACCCGTCTATGGATTAAAATTCCGAGTACCTTGGTATTCTGGATTTGGAATCATGTGAAGAGTATTGTAATCTATGCCATAATGATACCCTTGTGGAATTTCTATCCGCTGGGTCCTTTGCTGGTTTGCTGCTTGAAGTCTCTGATTATAGATGTTAGGATCTATATCTCTATGAATCCTTTGAATTGATGGCGCTATCCTTTGAGCCGACGATGATATTTGGCTTGATGTGCCAAAATTGACCATTTGATTCTGACCTTGCCCTATCGGTTGTTGCACATGCTGCACTGACGATCTAGGATTATACTGTATCTGGTTGGTAGTAGCACCTTGAACTTGCTCAGATGAGCTCTGAGCTACCTAGACATCATCATTACTGGCTGGTGCTACTTCTTGATGGCTAGTACCGGCTTGATTAGTCCCCTGAGTTGATGGATGTGGAATGTTGTAATAAGCCATACCAACCTGATCAACTGGAAATCCATGAAACACCTCTTTCATGGTGTTGTGGAATGTGTTCAAGAAGACTTCATTATGATTCGATATGGCATCATGAACAGATTTGTTTATAGCTTCCACGAAGAAACGCAAGTCTTCTGCTTCATCTGCATCTGTCTGCCCATGCAACAGAACTCTTGGTAGTGGATATTTTTGAACAATTGTATTGTTGTGTCTTGGTATAAGACAACAAACACTTGTTCTGAAATTCTTCTATAACTTTGCTGATGACATCTTTATCTCCATCAGGTAAGTCTTCATAAGGCACCATAAGGATGTCGTTGTTGTTGTAAGCCGCCATGACGATTGTAGTGTCCCACTAGGCGTGCCAAAACATGTGTCGGCATGAAAATGCGTCGACACATGGCAAACCAGAAGGATCTGCTCGATGGAGCCGAAGATATGCTTGGCTTCAACGCAGGGATAACCGATCCTGCATATTCCTCCCAAGATGTGCCAGTCAATTTGACCCTGCAATTGATAAGGAGAGAAAGTTTATCAGTAATTTAAGGTGGAACATGCCGGTCTGTGCCCAGACAGTTTCAAGTGTGCCGCTTAGGGAGCAGCCAGACAAGAAAAGTGACTAAATAGCCGATACGCACAGAAATCGGCTGTTACGGACTGTAAAGCTCGTGGGTAGCAATTGATTTTATGTTAATAGGTACAGTACACGTAGATGTAAGTGAGATCATTAGACAGGTAGATATTACCAGTATGAATCATTAAGCCGATGAATCTAATCAGGAAAAGATGTAGCATACGAACAAATCGACTATCTGATACGAATGGACCTACAAACACTCTAAATCTAATATGTTACCATCAATAGTGAGGTTCGACCAGATCGATAGCAGCTATGATGATAATAGCAAACTAAAACCGAAGAATCCATAAAAACATCCATACTTCGACAGGCTTTTCGAAAGACATGCTATACGTGAAGACTCGGATGAATCGGCTAAAATAGTTGATTCAGGTGAAGAGGACTACAGCGCATGAACAATCAACTATTTCACATGGGCAAACCTATGGACTCATCAGATCTAACCTACTATCTCTAATAGTGGGGTTCGACGGGATCGATGCAGCCGTGATAAAGACAATAAATCAAACCTTTAAAGTAAACAGATCTATCCACGCTTAACAGAATCATGTAAACACGCTATAGGCGTTAACGCATAGGCAATCGGCTATTTAGCCGATGCAGGCATAGCAAACAGTTAAAGTCATGCCTAATCAAGAACAGATCCACTAACCAGTATCCTCCAATCTACAGTGCTATCAGTGGAGATCGACCGGATCGTTATAGCCATAATAGTGAACCGTAGACCAGATTTAACTAACCAGCAAATCTCTTTAAGATCATTCATGCCTTAATCACGTACTATGCATGATCAAGATCGAAGTAAAACAACCGATGAAACATAAACCGTCGCTAAAGGTAAACAATATCACGTTGTAACAAAGCGATCGACGGACTAAAAAGATATGAGGCCGATCTAAATCGATCTCGACCGGGCGAGTTGATGTTGCTGCCGACTAATAACAATGAAAACATCAGTAAGATCGGTAACTTAATGAATCTACCTGAAGGATGCCACCCTTAGATAGGGCCGGTAACTTGACCTTAATCTAGTTCGAGCAGTGGAGGTCGACTGGATCGATGCAGCCGTACTTGAACTAGACAAGAGTCAATAACTAGCTCATACTAAAGTTTGCAGTGGAGGTCGATCGTATCAATGCAGCCGTACAAACCAAAGTATAAACCATGATGGTACTTACAAACAAACAGGAGGTTAGCCGGACCGATGCAGCCCTGCTTGCTGAAGAACTCACTGAGATCTACTCTACTCCTGCTCCTAAGGGTTGACCGGAGCAAAAAAAGTAAATAACTTGTATTTGATTGATTCGATGTCTTTTACAATAGACAGGGTCTAATATTTATACCCGGAGCCTAAACATGAATCCTACTCAAGTACGACTCATCACAATCTTTGATATAAAAGAGAACATTCCTAACTTAAGATAACTTGGACCCTAATCTTTCCCTTTTTGTAGAGTCCGATATGTATTTTCTAACGCCAACCGTAGCTTTTATCGTTATCTGCTGGCACTATCTGGAGAGAGCCGATTCCAGTGCTGCATTCGAATCAACTGATACCGACCTTTATGCAATCGATTCCTTGATGATACGATCTTGGGAGCTTTCGAGTTTCTGCAATTCTTCTTCCCAAATTTTGGTGTAAATAATTCTCTGCAACAATGGGAATAAAACCCTGAGTACAAGAAGGTACTCAGCTAGACTTACCCATCATCAACTAAAATACTAAGACACCAAGGAGTATGTAAGGCTTTATAAGTAGAGCTGGTAGACATTATTTGCATAAAAAGCATTAGTTGTCCAATATCTCTTAAATTGTAAATCACCAATTGTTAATCCTATCTCATACTAGATTAGCAACTATCCTATGCCAAACATGTTGGTACCATTAAGTCAACACAATAATAACCATATCCATTTGAGTTCTTTCATAATCTCATAACCAGCACTTCCATCAATTACTACGATGAAGCGTACTCCTATCAAGTTCTCACTATCCGGAAGAGATGGTGATTCGAATTGATTCCTACCCAGCTGGAAAATTATTCCTAACACACACCCATACTCCCCCCATCGGGGTCGCATTAGGTCACCTTTGGTACAAGTCAAGTCCAATCACGGGTAAGACCAGCGCCGCACCCTCAAAGATACTACCAATCTACCAGGGAGCTCGGGACTCTAACCTGCCCTTGGACTTACGCCATTGGCTCTCTACACATCCTTACTGCCTCTAGGGTGCGCACTTTAACTGCTCGTGTCCTCGCCCTGAGTTGAGATACTCGGCTTCACGGTCGGAACAATTTATCTGGCTAACTATGTGAGAGGCATGCGTTCAACATGATAAGATGACCTCCAACGACCGGTCCTTAAATGACATAGACGAAATCACTATGATTACCACAACATAGGACTCCATCCGGTCTCCAATTGTTCAACATCACGAGGTTATGTTCCACGATAGCACAATATAGCCAACCGTGATCAAGTTATCGTTTATAGGTCGCAGGTGATAGGAAATCACCCAACTTCTACCGGTCTAAGCATAGCTAAGCATAAGGAGCGTTCCTAGACCTAAATAGGATTCAAGGTAGATATTGTTGGACAAGAAAAGGTAATATACAACAAGTGTTTCTAAACAACTCCTATCACGTAATGCATCAATACGAGTAACTTAGGTGACATTAATAAAATAGGAAAACTTATAATTCTCTGGGGCTTGCCTTTTATGAAAATGGTAGGTTGATGATCCGGGCACTTGAGAAGATGATCATCTTCAGGCTCTCCTCTCTAAATCTCCTGGTGCTACACCTCTTGGCTCTCCTCTTGTGGATCAGCGTCGAGTTCCACCAACGAGATCTCCTCGACTACACCTATTGCATGCATATGCATAAGTAAGTTCCATGAATGCATAAGAAGGATCATGGATGATGTGACCTAGGAATGTACATGCTACAATAATGAGGTTAAGTTACACAATTATAACAATGCTAACTCCTTGTTTACTGAGTAGGTGCATAACTCTTCTCTTTCCACTTTCAATATTCTTCACAAGACAATTTCTAAGCTACACATGGCAGTTACAAGTTTACATCATAACTGAAGTTATACCTATCCAAATACTGTGATCTTGAACTTTATGTAAATCTTATAAAATTTCTTACAACTCTTATTTAATCACTAAAAGCTAATTCAAACTCTATACTAACCAAAACAAGCAATCTTTCCAGCTCTGTCCAGAAATTCTAGAGAACAAGTATTTCAGGAGACCAAATTTAAATAGCTATAACTCCTAAACCATTTGGCCTATTGCCCTAAAATTTTGACACAAGATAGATGAAGAAGTTCTCTACAACTTTGTTATTAACCATTTTTACAGTAAACTTTATTTTGGCTATGCAAAATATCCAACAACAGAATCTGTCCAAAAACACCTCTAAAATGAATTATAGAGCAATAATATTTTCACTGCATATAAGCATTTAAAATTGGACATCACTAAATATACCAACAGTTCAAGAATATCAAATACACTCAAAAAAACATAATGGTTAAGACCATTTATTTAAATGCCTTTATTAATTTAATTATATAATTAGGTGAAATAACAAACATATACCAAATGTGCTCAATAAATTCTCAAAAAACTACAGTAGCTTCCAAGTGCTCCCAACAGACTACTATAAAAATTTCATACCATTTGAACATGTGTAACACCCTCTACAAAAATGACAAGCTAGCAAGGTTTATTTTAGTGAAAATAGTTAACCCTACAGAGAAGTGTCAAACAACAGATTTTATATTTTTCTTAGCTTGATCCTAGTGCCATAATACTATACAAAAATTTTCATGGCAATATGTTACTTATTTTTATCCCTATGAATTTCCTCAGAAAACACCATTTATTAATAGATAAATATAAAGACCCTACTCCAATCAAGTTTACTGCAAGTTTAGTATTTTTTTCTAGCTAGAGCATGTCAACATAAGACCAGGAAAATTGGAATCATAATTTTATCACTTTCCTAGCTCAAGTTATTCATTTTACAATATTGCAAACATTCAAAAAATACTTATCTAGCTACATTTTAATCACCTTGAAAAATACAGAAACAGTGCATTTCATATTTTTATAAAATACTACACTTCATGGGGAATCCAACAAAATTTGGTTTACCAAAATTGGACACTCCTAGCTCTAGATATGATTTTTCAAAGTTAGCACAAAATTCTAGAAAAGAAATAAAACAAAACCCTAACTGCAGTCGCTGACGCATGGGACCAAAGGGTCAGCGGATCCACATGCCAGCCGAACGGAGACAGGGGAGCAGGTTTGACCGGCGCAAGCTCATCGACGGTGAGCTTTCCGGTGAAACTGACCCCACCATCGTGCTCCTCTCATTCATCGACGTCGACTAGTATAGGTGGTGGCAGCGCGGTCGCACCGGAGAGGCTCGTCGCCGGCCATGGTAGCACGGCGGCATTGCGCGGAGGTGCGATGATCGTTGCTAGCCATGGCAATGGCCCTACGAGAAGCGCAAGGGCTCCGTGGTGACCATGCGAACCTACCGAGGCTACATAGGTTAGGTGGGAAACGCCGACGGGGTTCGTCCACGTGCGCAGTGGTGTGGCGGCAAGAGCGCGGCGGCGCTGGCCATCGTGTTCAATGCCGACGAGGCTACGATTCGTTGTAGGGTCACACCTGAAGCTAGGCTACACCCGTATCTAGCGCTAATGCGAAGAAGAGAGAAGAAGGAGCAAGGGAGTCGAGCAGCGGACGAGCTCATCGTGAAGGTGGCCATGGAGAACGTGATTTTGGCGAGGACAAGAATGGTGAATTCACCCTCACCGTGGCTTGCCTGGCCCTGCTACTACGTCGAGGAGGTAGAGAGGAAGAAGACAAAACTGATGGTTAGCTAGAAGCGGCAATGGTGTGGCGGCGAGGGAACAAGGCGACGGCGGAGCAGAGCGGTGGCACGGTGGTGAGAGCGCTTTCGCTGCGCGCGCGAGAGGGAGCAGCAGAGAGGGAGAGAGTGCTATTGCAAGAGTGAAATGAGCAGCGCGGCTTCTCCATTAACGCACGCCACACTGCCGCGACGGGGACCCGACGCCGGCTAGCGACGGCCACGCGGCGGCCATGTTCTATGCCCGGTAGGCCACGATGGCTAGGCCGAGATGGCCATCAGGGCACCATTCGTTTGTCTGACAGCACCAAAACAACCCCTCCAAACTCCTAAACCACGGCAATTTAGCAAAAACTACATTAATAAAAGTTGTAGATCTATGCAAGGGCTACAATATTGCTTTATAAACTATCTCCTAATTCGCAATGGTTAGGAAGTTAAATCATCTCAAAGTCAGGCACATTG
Organism: Miscanthus lutarioriparius; assembly: GCA_904845875.1. Lineage (NCBI taxonomy): Eukaryota > Viridiplantae > Streptophyta > Magnoliopsida > Poales > Poaceae > Miscanthus > Miscanthus lutarioriparius. The sequence goes on from CAJGYO010000002.1 coordinate 119,437,829, forward strand.
AAACGGTAAAATCAATTTGACTTAGAAAAATTTCTAAGTTCCAAAAATAGTACAATGTTGATACTTGAGAGCCCTATTTGACCATGTTAGGCACAGAATTAGACCTTCACCCAAAAATAAAAGTTGTTGCTCTAATCAGGTACTACAACTTTGCTTAAGGGTGCACTACCATACAAACACTCTATGCTATAGTTCAATTTAGGTCAAACATACAACTTGAAAATGGTAGGTTACACTATAACCATGACTTAGAGACCAAACTAGCCTTAGTCATGAATACCAAAGTTGTTCCATGTGATATTCTAAACATGTTTAAGGTACTCCTAAGGTTCCACAAACATTTTAGACATTGGTTACATGTAAACCCTAGCATATGTAAAGCTTTTAGTGACAACACATGCAATATAAGCAAACATAGAGATAATATTTGAGATGTTCATGCTCATGAATGATCAATGATGCTTGTGCTCATGCAATGCCAAGGCTAAATGCATGCTTAACACCTAAGGTGTTACAAATAGTGTGTCCATATATTTATTCACGTATAAAAGTTGAGATGCAAATTCAAACAAGCAAAATTCATATACAAATTGACCTTAAAATACATGGTAATCATAATTCTAACTAACCAATTAACCTTAACATTGGCAATCCTAATCCTAATCCTTCACTCCAACGTTCTAACGAACTCATATTTTCCTCCATACCCTAACTACTCATTAAAATCCTTCGATCCACCGTGGAGGCCGAGGAGGAGCTTCATTACCTTGATAAGGCCGAGGAGGAGCTTCGGGGAAGGTAGGGAGGGGGCCGGCAAGGGAGGGAAAGTCGGCGGCCAGCCGTGGGGGAGCCGGGAGGCAATGGTGCGGGCGTCGCGAGCGGCCTCACCTCGAGTCGGGTAGACAGACAGAGGGAGGGAGCCAGCGCCGTAGCGGGTAAGTAAAGCCTCGCGGCGCCATGATGCATGGCGCGGCAGCGTGAATTAGCCGCGCTGTGCAAACAGGCGCGTCCAAAAATGTTAGTTTTGAAAAAAAAACAATGTTAGCATTAAAAATAGTTTAAAAAAGTGTTAAAAATAAAAAAAATCGGGAGGTTCGGGCGCACGGTGCACATGACACGACATGTCCATCTTCCTAACCTAGAATAGAATCTCCGCTAGGGCTTTAGCATCGGCCACAAATTAACCACAACACCACCTGCTCCCGCACCTCTCGGACATCAGGGACACAACCATAAAAAACATAGCGGTTCTTATGCTACCAAATCTTCCAAGCTGTTAGGGTTACAATAGAATTAACGTCCTTGCGCTTTGTGACCAATCTTGGAATACATCGAAGTCAGGCTTCAGGGCCAAGTCCTGCAGCCCTAACCTGCCAAGCACTGATGGCTGCTCTAACGTGGCTTGGCTTGGCTTCTTCGGCTTGACCCAAACCTGTTGTGCTGTGCTTGTGTACACTGTTGTTTCCTACTCCTCCCGTCTCATAAAGAGTATGATTCTCACTCTAAAAAAGTTAAATGCTTGCAACTTTGATCAAATATATATACAAGGGAATATTAACATTTATGTTATATAATACTCAAATTGTAAGACGTTTGACCACTCGTCTTATTCAAAAAATTTATGCAAATATAGTCAAATTTAAGTCATTCTTGAAGAATTTTTATTAATAAATCAAACCACGACAAAAGAAGTGATATTTTACATAAATTTTTGAATAAGACAAGTGGTCAAACTTGGTGTCAAAAAAGTCAAACGTCTTACAATTTGAGATGGATTGAGTAAGTATTATTAGATTAACATTGAACATATTTTTATAATAAATCTATTAGAAGATATAAATGTTGCTTGTGGTTTTATACAAAGCTATCAGTATATAAATCCTATACGACACTCTTTTAGGACAAGCCCGTAGGTAACGTGTAGTAAGCATTTGGGCATGGCCAATTGGCCATGGATGATGGAGTACGACGAGTAATCACCAACCAACACGCGTGAGATGCTCATGTCACAGTCGATAGTCGTCGATAATACGGATGTGATGGATGAACACACCGACATCGACCGATCTAGGCAGAGAGCGAGGCAAACAGTGGTGGAAAGGAGTTAAGGAGTCTAGTCAAGGTGGATACAGGGGGTGTTTGGTTACAGGGACTAATTTTTAGTCGCACTTGTCACATCGGCAGAGATGGAGACTAATTTACGAGACGAATCTATTGAGCCTAATCAATTGCATGATTTGACAATGTGGTGCAGTGGTGATGGATTAATTAGGAGTCTCTATATGTGTAGTTAGTTTTATAATTAACTCAGTTTAATCCTCCTAATTAACATCCGATATGCATAGGTTCGAACCAAACACCCCCACAGTTTCGGGAGCTGCCATGCCAATGCTGATACTGATTGGACAGGTCCTAACAGAAGAGAGTGACCGATGCTGTTTGTTTTTGGGGAGCAGTGCGCTACCCTTTCTGCTGCTTCAGGTGATAGCAAGCCTCTACAGTCACGTTCAAAACCAGCCCTGCAGTGCAGTCTCCTGCAGTCCTGCTCGATTCGATTTGAGCGGTTGAGCCCCACGTTTGACCACACCACGCGCACTTCCCATTTGAAGAAACCTGAATGAATATCTGCTGGTGCCGCTTGGAGTAATGGAGCATCAGACTACTGCATCTCTGCCATCTCATGCGTTTGGAAGGTTAGGAAATTTGCAGTTTAAAACTATGCCAATTTAGCTGACTCCAAAATTTAGATGCGAGTTTAGTTTAGTCTAGTTTCCCTTGCAAACCAAAAGGAAGACGAAGCCTAGTTTTAAGATAGAACTTCACTCCAGAAATGTAACACCTGACGACTGATCAGTGATCATCAGTCCAATTTGCGCGGTAATCAGCTCCGTGGCAATCCAACCCCACGGGAGCATCATTTTTCCGGACCCACCTGACAGCAACAGGCCCGCATTTACTCGTACAAATACTGCTACGAGCCATTCTCTGGGGCAGCATCAGTACCTTATCCTCCCCCGATACGGGGTACCATGCCAAAATTGCCACGAAAATGACTTGGCTGACGTACACAAAAGTTTCAAGAAAACATACTAGTATAAGAACACATATTGCTTTCAGTGAGAACTGAAGACAAAAGTTCCAGTGAGAAGCTTACAGCATAATAAAATTAGAAATCCGCATTTCAAATCGATCAGCATGCTTCAACTCATATCACAGAGATTAAAGGTAAAAAGACAGCAGCTGGTCCCAACACCAGTGACATAAAGCTTGAAGCGTGCACTTGCAATCGAAGGCTGAAGATTCTCCTGCAATCCATTTCAATTTAACCTTTTTTTTTGTTTCAACAGCCTGCACAGTATATTACCTGGATCATAAGTGCTCATTACAGGTAAATCTATTTTTACACCATGGCCCTTAAATACTAGTATTTTACACGTATAAATGTATTCCATCTTTACAGGATTTCTTTACCGCTATCACCCCCGCCCCGCTAAATTTACATAACATTTACGCTATATACCTCCTCCCCTTCTGTACCCCAATTGCAACTACAGCTACAGTCCACGCCTGGAAATTCAGTCCAGGCGTGTTATTCGTCCTGGCACTACAAATGACAAATCTTTTCCCCGCGTTTTCCAGTGGGTGAGCTGAAATTCAGGCCACGAAATCATGCATCAGAGGTGACGGCTCAAATCGCTGCCGTTGTTGTTGATCTATTTGGCTCGCCGAATCATACTCTGAGGACGTGGAGGCGACGTTGAGAGGAGCTGTGGCGTTGTAGATGTCTTGGTCTCTGACGCCGGGGAAGCCTGGCTGGGTGTTTGGTGGGACTGAGAGGCTGTTCTCGGCGTGTTGCAAACCCAGCGTCAGTGAGATGTTGTTGTTCCCGTACCTCCCAAACTCTGCCAGGTGGTATGCCATGAACCGCGCGCTCTCATCCGAGTGATGAGTGACGGCATCATGGAGGAGACCGCTGCCATCGGTTTCACCCGCTCTCTGGGCCTTCAGCATCAGGCTCATGAAGCTGTCATTGGGGTTGGCCTCGTTGTGGAAGCCGCCGGCTGGCCCTCCACTAAAGCTCATCATTCCACCAACGTTGGCTTTGGATTCGTCAAGCTGGCTGGTTTGGCAAACCTGGCTTGTCGAGGTCTTCAAGTCCTCCTTTTCTTCCGAAGATGGTGCTTTGTCCTTGTTTCGCTGCCCATTGTCAGAGGAAGAGTTGGAGTCTAGCTCTGCCTCACCAATCTCTTCTTTGTACATGTCTTCGATCATTGGCTTCCACAGCCGGACACGGGCATTGATAAACCAATTTGAAATCTAGAAGAGAACAGCACATATGAATTTCAGTAAATATCTTTTCCATTATTCGATACAGAATACAAACTACTAAAAGGACAGTAGGCCATCAGATCAAATACCAACAGAATTAGCGTGTTTTGTCCTGGAAAAGAGCAACTGCAGAGTTTATTTTAAAGTTTTTGTCGATGGAACAAAATTTATGATGTAAAGACTAGTTAAGATTTGTACGTATATATATTACACATGCAGATAAGCAACAGCCCTGCACCATGTAGAATATGTTTGCAGCACAATAATATACTAAACAACCTAAATTAGTTCTTTTTAAACAACTTAAATTAGTTCTTTCAAAACATACCCATTGATTTTAATATTACTAAGGCATGCCAATGATTTGCAATATTGATGCGGTAGCTAGTCTCCCTACTAGCTAATAAGAGAAAACATATCTTAAGCAAATAGAAAATACCTGACTTCTTGTTAACCCAGTTTGTCTTGATAACATTATCTTTTCAGAATCTTTTGGATACCTAAGAGTGTCAGAGTGTCATGAGAACAAATGAAAAAAGGGGTGAGTGAACATATCTCTAAGCTAAACGGAAAAACTTACGGGTGAAGGAAGTGTTCAAAAAGCCAAGCCCGGAGAATTGAGACTGAATTTTCAGGTAGTCCCCTCTGTGGCCTCCAAGCATTTTGCTGTAGCATACCATACTGTTGGAAAGCTCGCTGTTGCCTTATTTGCTGATCGATATAGCGAAGGCGAGTTAGTTTGCCCTCTTTGCCAGATGTATTGTCATCCACCCCAAGTTTCTTCCGGATAACACTAATTTGATCATTGATAGCATCCTTTAGACATCGGAAATGCCGTGAGATTGTCTGGAGGGCAACTGCAGTATAAGGCTTGGCAGCTCCAGAACCAGCAACCATATGGAACGATGACATTACAAGTTGCATCTGATGATAATAGTGTTTGTACTTTCGATCCACCTGAAAGCAAATTTCAATTTGATCTTAAAAATTCGGACATACCAGATACCGCATTAGCGAAACAATCAAAACACACCTAGCTCATTCATCTGATCGATCCCATGTTAAGACCATTTTTTTCTTGCTGAGGAAAAAATTATTTATGCACCCATCTGACATTTTAATGGGGTAACATGACTTTCTGCATTTGGTGGTGATCTGGTCCTGAATAGTTTTGTGGATACAGCTGTTCCTATTCCAAATATGCTCATTGCTTGTTTGGAGGACCTTTAGTTAAAAAACATGCTATCTATAGGTTCAAGCCTTGTTAAATGGCTATGATCATATTATTAAGAAGGTTAGACTCACCTAAACTAACAACTTTTGACCAGTCCTCCCAGCTTTTTCAAGAACTCAACTCGTGAAGCTCATGGAGCTGAACCATTGTAAATGACCTTTGGATCAGGAACCAACTATTGGACTCAGTATTTAGGCCACAACTCAAACAGAACTGATGGGGTTGGGATTCCTCAAGTATTTTTCTAAGAACAGAAGGCAGAAAATGGAGTTGACTTCTGACATATGAGAAAAATTAATATGCAGTCGTCCCTAGATAAAGTATTAGTTTATCAAAATTCATATTAGAATATCAAAATGATTATAGGTGAAACTAATCTTTGCAAACAAGTCTATCGATCTTCACGCGGATTACCTCTACACTCGACAGTGACAAATCTAGCAAAAGCAAACGTTATAATACTGTAAGTTTGGTTTTTAATGGTAAGGTACAAGTACAATAGAACACACACCTCGTCCAACATTGCCATAAGTTTCACCATCTTATTCTGGAGCTCTTGTTTCTCAGCAGTCGAAAGCTCAGCTGCTGCATTGGCATCAGACTCTTGTGGATCGGAAGATACTCCCTCACTTTTAGTCCCCCCATCAGTCTCTTTTCCATCTGCCTTTCCTGCTTCAGCAGGGCCTTTATCTGTTTCCTGTTTAACACTCTTCCAAACACTGACAATCTCATCAAGCAACTCCTGTGCTGCCTTCAGATACTTAGAGTTCTGGATTGCCTGTGAGGCCTCAGACTGCATATTCTTCATTCTGTTGTCATCACCCTGGTAATAATTTGGTGTCAGTAAATCTTGCTTTGCAGACCAGTATGGATAGGAAGGCGCCAAGATATGCGTATTGAGGCTCAGAGACAGCCCTTGGCCTGGTGCTGATGGAACACTTGAGTTGTGGTTGTTTAACATGCCAAACTCGAGCTGTGCAGTGCTATGGGCATCATTGTGGATGAGATCACTGCCACTGCTGTGTGCACCATCCATCAAATGCATCAACATCTCATTTCTCATATCTTTCAAAGGACCAAAAGAGCGCTGCTCTGTGAGTGAAGTGCCCATGTTAGTAGCTTCATTGGATGATGAATCATGCGACATTGCTGAAGGATGACCAGTAAGTTCCATGAAATTCTGCTGAGGCTGGACAATTCCACTAAATTCTGTATAAGGTCCAGAAGATGCATTGTTCGGATAAAGGAAGTTCCCAAGGGCTGATGGCACGGGATATGATGCATTGCCTGACTCTGTTGAGTACATTGTTTGTGAATCTCTTTCACTGCCAGGGCTCGAGTAATAAGTAGCCATATCCCAGCTTTGACTACTCAGTTGTAAAGATTAGTGCAAAGGCATAGGCAAGTGTGGATAAGCAATTACAGAGCCCTCGGAACCAATATTTCTGCTGACTTGCCTGCACTTTGGGAAATGGAAACAGTTAGAACAAAATTCACTAAATTATTAAAGAACTATTCTGTAAATATACAGCAATATAGCAGATGACAAAACAGAAGTTTCATTTGCTGTAAAATAATATGGAAAGGCCTCCAAGAAAAGGTAGGGTGAAAGAGCTAAACCATAAACTGGTCCTGCCACTTTTACAGAGGTAAAATCATCAAAGAGACAAAGACTGCACACAAAGGCCAGTCACTAGTGTGAGACCCAGGGCTAGACCCTCAGTTTTGGCAGTAGTTATCACTTCTTGTTCTTTTCTCTAACATTTCTGGAGAACAAACAGACCCCATGTTCATCATATGGAAAGATATAACTGACAAGGTAAGACACTGGTTTGGGACCTATAGGTGGTACAGGTGGTCCTTCATCCATGACATTAGCTAAGTTGTTGCCTTTCTGCTCTCCCTTACAAAGAGGATGAGAATGTAGTTGAGAATTCCTTCTGTTTCACCAAAATAATGCAGCCATTCAAGGCGCCCAACGAAGGGCGGGCCTGGTGCAAGCGGTAGAGTCTTACCGCCTGTGACCGGAAGGTCCGGGGTTCGAGTCGCGGTCTCCTCGCATCGCACAGGCGAGGGTAAGGCTTGCCACTGACACCCTTCCCCAGACCCCGCACAGAGCGGGAGCTCTCTGCACTGGGTACGCCCCTTTATTCAAGGGGCCCAACCAGAAATTCGATTCTATAACACAGGCAAATTGCAAGATTGCTGACAAAATTTGATTTCGAGGAGGGAAAGTTTTCTGAACAAGACATGCTTGTAAGATATCAATACCTTTTTCAATCACTTGGCTTATGACTGAAGTGCGTGCTAGGCTTATTAGAGCCCCTTCACCAGCTCGGCGCGCTAATAGAATGAATCCTTCTGCAGAATCACTCTGAAAGAAGAGATGAAATAGCATGAGATCTCTAGCTCGAAATTACCTAGAAGAGACGGGGATGCTTCACTGGTCGTTTGCAGCTGTAATTTTCACTTTTTTAATGATATGAAAGAGGTGGAGCCAGGAGAAATGTCCTAGGCAAAACTTTGTTTTCACAGACAATGAAAATAAGAGAGCACTTCAGCTCGGACAAAAAAAGGAGCTAATAATTCCATCACATAAAGTATATAGAGAGAGTAATTAAGGGAGTAACACAACACAAGAGCCACCTCCATAAAAGAAATGAGGAGAATGATCGGAAGAAAAGAAAAGGAACCGTGCTTTAAGAGCATGGCTTTCATGCAGGCATCCAAGGAGATAAAAAGAAAAGATTCAAGAATCCGCAGCAAATCCAAAAGGGCTCCACCGCAATCAAGCTCAATTCTATCATACCCACAAAAAGAAACCTCTACCGGTAGCTGACGAAGCAACTAGAAACTCAGAACTGTGCAATATCAAACGGCAATAATCAAGCTACCAAGCACCACCAAGACATGCAGAATTCAAGAAATTAAGCAAGAATTCTGAGCCCAGGTGAAGAAGAGGGGATGATTTCTCCGAACACTCACATAAAAAAATCAAGAATTTTGAGGTCGGAAGGTAAATGAGGACCATGAATTCAGCAGCCTGAGCTCAGTACCTGCACTTCCACAAGAAAGGCAACTCAACACAACCGCAAGAACCCCAAGCCGCAGGAATTTCCCGATGAAGCTCTAAAAACTACAGATCCCCAAGCCAACTCAAGAACCCACCAAGAAACTTCACAATTCAGAGGGACCAGGTACCCCCCCAAAGCCCTCAAGAATCAAGAAAACCCTGTGCTCTAGCACAAGCAGCATATAATTGAGAGGAGACCAACCAATCATTGGGGTCATAACAGCACCCATGGGAACCAAAAGGATTGGTTGCACCCACCGAAATCGGACGAGCGACAATTCTAGAAGCAGAGAAGAGCAAGAGCCGGCGCAAGCAAGCCGAATCATAAATCATGTAACCGGGGAATATGAGGCAAAAGAATTTCTGTCACTGCTGCTGGTGCTGCAACCAACAGGCAGGAGCCAATGATGCGAAGGCGATTGATTAAGCAATAGGAAAATGGAGGCAGACCTGATGGTGTGCTCCTCGTGGGGAGCATGGCAAGACGGCAGGGATTGCTGTCACCAGACCCGAGCCGACGGTCAGCCTTGGAAGGAGGGGCGGTGACCGGTGAGGCGAGGAGTTGAGAGGAGAGAAGAAGAGAGGAGAAAGAAACCCAACCCCCTCCCTCCGTCCCAGTATGGGGACAAAATCAGATCCCAAGATAACAATACCAAAAGGAAAAGAAGAGGAGAGAGCTCCTCTCTCTCTCGGCTCTACTTCTTCTTCTTCTTCTTCTTCCTCCTTCCTGCCCCCAGAATAAAAAAATTCCTGCACCACCCACTAGCTGCAACAAACAACAGCACCCAATATAAAAATAATTGGAGGGCCTGCTAGAGAAAAGCTGTTTCTCCCCTCCTCCATCTTTGATTATTGTTGCTGCTGGACTGCTGGTGTTGGTTGATTATCGTCGTGGAGGATTATTGGGTGGGGTTGGGGGGTTTGCGGGGTTTAAACCTACTCAACTTGGGCAGGTTAGATGGAGGGACTTGGCTGTGTGTCCACCACAACTTCCGGTTGCTTCTTTCTTCACGATAACGCGTACTGACATGGGCCGTTCTTATTCGCCATACGCATTGCCGAAACCCCCAATTATGCGGCTATTCTATTGGTCATAGGTGAGTACGCATAAAATTAAAGCTTGTGGTGTACCAACTCAACCTTTTTGTTAGCTCCTCCTCCTCTCGGGTACATCACCATTCACCTCAGCTGCTATACTAGTCCTAGTTTAATGCTGTACATGAAGCATCATCTTCGTCTAGTAAAGCTCAAAATTATCCAAGTTTAATGCTGTACAAGTAGTATCATCATCTATAGTAAAGCTCAAAATGATCATAGGAAAAGGAGAAGAGATTACCTAGCGAAGAATTACCATCTTTTCTGAATTATTAAGGAGAGATTTGGCATGTGAATTCGATAAATTGGAGTTGGAGCCAGATGTGACATTTGCTTTTTATATAATATACCTTGGATCGTCAATAATCCAACAATACTCCGTGCTCTGCCAAAGTGGCGCTCGTTTATCGCCGGCGCCAAAACCGCATCCAGTCCGCCCCCCTGTGACCGGAATGCCGCCGTGGGCCAATGGCATCCAATCCAACCGTGACACTTTCTGACCCCCTCTGCACGGAACTCCTAGCCAGCTTGAATAATTGGAGCCCTCTTCTTCATTCTTCCCCCAATTGGACCCCTACGCTCCTGACCGGACGGTTGATGCAAACGCGCCAACGTCTTCCTGCACGTGCTCAGCGACCGACGCTGCAGGTTCGCAACTACAGAGATCTCACGGTCACGGATTTTGTTGGGACTGCTTGACAAGCTGCAGATTTCCGAGGAATCAATCAATCAAAATTTCCTGTGTACCTGCACTCGGGGCCTCCGACCTCCAGCGGCACCCGCGGACGCAAAAGGGACCAAGGGCATGTGACGCGTCCCCGCGGTGATGCTTCGCCGGAGCCCGGAGCAGTGGCCAGGTCGACCGACGGGAGCCGCTTGGCCGCGATGGGGTCTGGTCGGCTCCCAGCATTGCGCTGAACGCCTGAACGGGATCGTGGGAGTGGAGTGGAGCACTCCCCGCCTTGTCGCTTGTGTATGGCATGTCGTCCGGAGGGACGCGGACAACGTGAGAGCCCTGCGTCCGGCGAGGGGATCACGCCGACGGCCGCGACGGGAAGGTGAGTGAGATGGGATCAAGGACACGAGCACACGGCGCCGCGCCGCCTCGGCCTCTGTTTCGGGTTGGGGCGTGGGCGTCGTGCCATGTGGTCGAGCCGGACCATTTCGCGGGCCGCTGGGTGTGCTTGGGATTTTCTGTACTCTGCCTGAGTGTGCTTCTCGTGAACATCCAAAAATCATATCATACGGAACATAACGGAATAATGGCCTTTGTTGTTTTGCTGTAGCTCAATCTCGTGAAATTACCGTTCAAAAAAAAAACTCGTGAAATTTATTAGGACAGGCTAGTGGTATTTTACTATTTTTCATAGCACTAAAATCGTACTTCCTCCATTTTTCAAATTATAGTTTTTTTTAATAAGTCACAAATCGCATTTCCCTGATTTTAATCAAGATTTTAGAGAATCAATTTTACATCTCCGTGTCCAAATAAATGCATTAGCAAAACACTCTCGATGGAGAATTTGATGAAGCTAGTTTCATATTTCAGATATTGATGTATTTTTTTAAAAAAATTAAAATTAGAGAAGTTTGAATTAAAGGTAATGGATTAGTAGTAGTGTAGAGTCCGTTTTTATTCCTCGTGGAAATAATCAGAGTTAAATAGCATGTCCGGATCGCAAGTTGAGAAGTGCACTTTTTAGAACATCATCCACAATTTCAAATGCTTGTGCACGTGATCGCTAAAAGGACATCTTTTTTCCGAACACGACATCAACTCGCATCAACATACGAAGAAAATCGTTATAATTAGGCAGAAACGCCGCCGTAGGTGGAAAAAGGCTGGTTCGCGCCGCGCCTGCTAAATTTCCACCCGCTTATTCGTCCCAACAATTAATGGCGTCTGCGCCCACGATTCGGCGACATCTAGCGCCGAGATACGCAGGATCAGCGAATCGATCGACAAAGACATGGGCATGGGATTTATCGCATGTGGCATCCAACTCCCCCATGACAAACACTCCAGTGTGCAGCGGTGGGGGACCTCAAAATCTCCGCAAATGCTACGCTCACAAGTCACAAGACATTTGAGAAAGAATTGTAAAGCTATATATTTCTCCCTCCTTTGAATTAGGAGTGTATATAAGGTCTTTTTTAGTTTCATGATTTCTTTAGGACAAGTCTTTTATCATGATTGCTTTCACATGATTTTTCTACATGAATTAATTTTAGGGCAAGTCTTTTATCATGGTTGCTTTTGCATGATTTTTCGACAAAAAAAATAATTTGATGCAACTAGATTCGTACAGAAAATACTTGCATGTGATTATAATTTCATATCGTGTGAACACACTATTTAGAGTAGTTGTCGTTCAAAATCTTGTCCTGATTAAACAGAATACACCTCATAAAAAAAGGTAAACGGAAAATCTCAACATCTGGTTAGAACCAAGGAGATCCACAAAATAAATCGCTAGAAGCAATTCGGGGAAGCGTACTTCCTATCGGAATATCAAGTGATGCTTTAGCTAGAGTGGTGAGAGGTTTTGAACTTTTGTGATTGGATATGCATATGCACAATATTCATATGGTGATGTACCCCCTTTGTCCTTGTAATATACTAGTATAGTAGTATATTGAAACATTTAAAAAATATACCTAAATATAACGAATTTTGAGGTGGAAGAATAATTTTGGATTAAATAGGTACACAAATTTGGTAGGCATTGTATTGTTGCTTATCATTTATCAAGCAATTCCCCTTTTATAATTACATAGATGACAACATATATATATATATATATATATATATATATATATATATATATATATATATATATATATATATATATATGTGTGTGTGTGTGTGTGTGTGTGTGTGTGTGTGTGTGTGTGTGTGTGTGGAATTAAATTGAATAGAAAATGATGTGATACTAATACTGTAGTACGTACGTTTTTTTATTCACTCTAAATCTGTCTTAAAATCCTAATGTGAGGGAGTACATGTAGAAGTTATGTAGAAATAAATTTCGGATTGTCTTATGTGGTCCATAGCCTGTGGTATTGCGCAAATTGCTTGGGTCCACAGCGAACAAGCAAGCTTCCTTGTGCACCTGCTGGAAAGAGTAGGGTGGGAGGTCGCGAGTGTTCAGCTTACAAAGGATGGATGAACAGCGGCGTTGCAATAGGCACAAACCATGTTGATGGATTTCTCTAGGGCCACGGATTGTTTTGGTATTTTTTCTAGTTAAATTTTATGGACACAGGTGCCCATAAACACACCACGTGTAATCATTTTTAGATAAACCTTACCTTGTGAGCACCTCTGAAATGCTAACAAGTCTCGAGATTGACGAAGTGGATCCATTAATGCTAATAGTTAACGGCTAAAATGGTTGCTCAAAAAAAAAGTTAACGGCTAAAATTAGTGAGTGAGAATCCAAACAGATTTGTTAACTATATATTAGTTGGGGCTACGAATAATTAGTTCATTAGCAACTGGAGGAGTGTAGTAGTTCATATGCACCTCAACCAACTATCCAACCACGAAACCGAAAAAGTCAACAAAGCCAAAAAAAATTTGCTTTTAGTTGTGTTTATGAATTTATTGCCTGATGTTCGGTTAAACATTTCAGCGAAGAGGCGTACCACTGCTGTAGACAAACAGGTCTCAACGAAGTTAAATTGACTTTAATTAATAAGTTAATTATGACAAGTTGACTTTATGTAATTTGAATGGCTTTTTTGCTAGTTATGGAGGCAAATAGACACATCATGCGTCCTACCGCCAACCTAAAAAGTAATGTTGGTCCGGTTTTTCTCCAGGGAATATCATAAGATTCATCGACAAGCATAAGAAAAAAAATTATTTTCCATCAAAATATCTAGAGAAGAATTTCCACAGCTTTAGCTTTTTACGGTCCGAAGTAAAGTCATTCAGTTCAAGTAAAGTCACACCATCACCCGTTTAGTCCTTGTGGACGATGACGCAGTAGTAACAACTAACAAGCTAGGGAGCTAGCTAGCTAGTATATAGGTGTGTTTGGTTCCTGATTTACTTCTAGTCTTGCTAGAATTTTAGCATGGACAGCCCAAGTCTATCTCTAGCAAGCCAAGATAAACTTGTTTGGTTGCCTATACTATCCAACCCTCTCTAGCAACTAGTTTGTTTGGTTGACTGATTTGGCTTGGATAGAGTCACCTCTTTTTTATGTAGGTAACTTCACCACCTTTCAGGCATTTCATCGAACACCTGGTCTGCGCACACGGCGGAGCGCGCGCGGTGGCCGAGCGGTGCGGCCGAGCTGCGCGATGGACGGGGACGACCATGGGTCCCCGGTGCTGGTCATCCGCGACGGCCTCCTCCTCCCAGGTGACTTGTGGCCTCCAGCGCGTCATGGTTCCCGGTGCATGGTGGCGTACCCCCTCCCCAAGCTCGTGTTGCAATGAGCGGACCACCGGGAGGACCTGCGGCTGGCGCGAGCATGGCGTGCCGAGAGGACCGTGGCCGGCGCGAGCATGGCGAGCAGGGAGGAGGAGGGGCTGGGGCGGGGTCTGCTCGACCGGGGCGGGGAGGCGGGGAGGATGAGAAGCGGACCTCCGGTAGCTAGGCTTGTCGGGCGGGCCGGTGCGGCGGGTTGGGGGAGCAGAGGCGAACGGTGAGGAGAAGTCGCGCGGCTAGCTCGGGCTTGGCTCGAGAAAAACGCCCAACTCCTGTGTTTTTCTGGAGACAGACTAAAAACCCCTGGGTGTTGTTAAGGCCTGGCTAGGAGGCATGTTCAGCCAACTAAACAGGCTCAAGTGAGTTTCAGTAAGCCTGGCTAGAGGATAGTCGGGGAACCAAACAGGGCCTATGTTTTTATAAAAAAATCGGCTAATTAAGATCCTAATAATCCATCCATCAAAATTAAAGTTTAGCCCCGAGCACCCAATGTGTCTGGTGATTAAACTGACAATAAGATGAATAAGGTTGACGCTTTAAAATAATGATAATGCTCTTGATCTAATCACACATGGATGGTTCATTTTTAGTTTAATCAAATCAATGGAGCAGACAGAGAAAACAAGTCTTGAAACCCAAGTCACGCACGGGGCTTACGACGCACACGTTGAGGTTGGGAGTGGGCGTTTTGGTTAGGATAGTGGATAGGACGGATGGACGGAACTGGATACGAAGACGATAGATGATGGATGGATGGTCTCCATCTCCTTATAACAACCAGTTGGTGGACCTAAAACGGCTTCTCTTGCCTTAGGGCTTCAAAGACCACACCTCGCATATCTTCTTTATATCTTATCCCATCTTTTCTTTGTTGCCTTTTAGTTTCTTTCCCTCTCATAACCTTCTTTTTCTTATATTAGCTAGAGAGGTTTTGCAATCATCATGCGTGTATGTGCCCCACTGATTTGTGTGTGTGTGCACTTTTCGGGCTGTCTATGTTGCAAGTGACACTAGGGGCAGAAAAGGGCTGTGATTGACAGTGACTGTTGTTAAAACGGCGCTGGTAATATGTGTGCAGCTGGTGAAGGTTCTGTGCTTATCCATTTTTTATGTAGTGCACCTGTAGATTGCTTCTGTGGTCATGTGAACTATGGAGTATGGACGGTGCTTGTGCTTTCCTGTAATCATCAGAGAAGAAGTAAAGAGGAGCGATCACAATGTTTTCTTTTTTAGCATTACCAATTTCATATGTCAGCAAGTGTACTTCTAGAAAGAAGTTCTAGATAATTTATGGTAGCCAATCGGAAAAAATATATATATATATATTGTTGAAGAACACAGAACATGACGGCTTATAAGAAAATGAATATTTTGTTGATATAACTTCCTTTATGGTGGAACTTGTTCATCTAGGTTGTATTTTCAGTAGTAGATGACGACAGATTGTGAATTTGTTAAAAACAAAGAAAGAAGCGAAAGGGAATGTAGTCTAGTGGTTACAAGAGTCTCAATAGCACTAGTCCTGGGTTCGACTCCCTCTAAGAGCGAATTTTTCAGTATTTAACGGCGTTGTGCTTTCAGTGGTAGACGATGCTCCCGTCGATAGCGAGACGCATATGGTGACTTCAATAATCTTGAGGATTTGTTGGCCCAGTCTTCGTAGATGCTCATAGTGGTAGGGTTTACGTTTGTGCGTTTATAGGGGAGGGTTTGTGTTCGTGCATTCATAGAGATGAGTGTGTCTGCGTTGTGTTGTGTAATTTGCAAAAAAATAAAACAAAGAGAGAAGGGATATTTTCAAGAAAAAGGACAGAAGGAATATTTTTCAAGAAAAAAGAAAAAATGAATATTGTTGAAGGACACATAACATGACGGCTTATGGGAGTGACTATTTTGTTGATCTAAGTTCTTTTATGGTGGAACTTGTCCGTCTAGGTAATACTTTAGCAGATATATGTTCACTGATAGATTGTGACTTTGTCAAATTTTCAATCTCAAGATGCATACACCTATCACTGGCCGAGTCTCTCATTGGTAATACATAGATGTATAATGTATGTGTGCATATAAGTGGGTGTGCGTATGTGCATATAAATGTATAATTGGGTGTGTGTATGTGCATATGAGCATAAAACAAAGAAAGGAGTATTTAAAAAAGAGAGAGAAGGAATATTTTCCAAGAGAGAGAGGAGGAATATTTTTGTGGAGAAGTCTATTTTTGCATATCCGAGTATTGTTCGGGTTTGTTTTTGGACATGCAACTCTAAAACTATAAATCTTTAACCAGTGAACTATAAAATACTCCATCCGTTCATACATTATAAGTCACTTTATTTTTTTTGGTACATAAATTTTGCTATGTATCTAGCGTTATATGTAGGTAGATGCATAGCAAAATAAATATACCAAAAAAGTCAAAGAGACTTATAATTCGGAGCGGAGGGAGTACCAAACAAATTTGGTCACCTAGCTGGTATGAAAGGTGGTTTGTATTATCAGGTAATAATAGAAACTAGTTGTTTTTTAAAATCATAACTAGTTCATGCTAAATAAGAAAAATATTCCTAAAATGTAGTCCATTTCTTGGTGCTCTACTTGGAGTTATTGTTATTTTATTTGTTCTCGTTACTAATGTTTTGTTGCTCATAGTTGTGTTGTTTACTTATTTAAATCATCATTTTGTACTATACCTGATATTGACCTAGAGAATCAATATGACTACGGTAAACAAAAGAACTGAAAGATGACACCAACCTCACAAATGCGATGCTCAACCACATATAGATCATACTTAGCCATTGCAACTAGTATGGCATAACTGGTCTTCCAAGTTATTTAGTTAATTTAACCAGCATATTTGATAATTTAACTAGTATGGCTTCTCTTGGTCAATCTCTACATCTACCATAGCACAAAATGATGATTTAAATAACGTGCATAATACGAGCAATAAAACACTAGGAACAATTACAAATAAGATCCAGATAATTACAAATCTAGAACCAATAGATACATTATTCTTTAGAAAATCTTTAGTTTCATTTCTTATTTAGCATGAATTAGTTATATTTTTTATAAAATAAACCATTTTACTATTTCAGAAAATACAAACCACCTTTAAAACCAAATTGCCATTTTTCGATGTCAATAGTTTAATGGTTGTTGACGGTTGTTAATGCTAATCATAAACCATCAATATAACCTATATATATGCTAAACTCCATCACCAAACATAGGTCTAGGGGTTTAAACTAATGAATTCCACGAGCTTTGGTGAACATGTGAATGCAGGAGGATTTATCCAGAAAACATCTCCCGGGACCACTATCATACACTCCAAATAGGCAAACCGACATCAACAAGTGATTCAACTCGTGAAACCTACGAAAGTCGACTCAAGACAGAGCCTAGGACCCACCATCCGAAGGGGAGGCCCACCTGCCACAGTAGCAGGCCAGCCGGCCCATTACGGAGGCCCCTCGCCCTCCGCCGCCTCGTATGCCTTCGTAAGATCTGGACCCTTGATTTTAAGACGGTTTTAAGTCAGTTCATCCAACGGTGATCGAGGGAGTTGACCTGGATCGATGATGTGGCAATTCCTTGCCCCCTACTCCACCTCGGCCTATATATAGCAGCCCCTACCCCCCTCTCTGGGGGCATCCCTGAAACCCTAATTCATATCTTCCTCGTCAAGATCAGAGCCAGCTCTCAAGATGTAGAAGTAGAATAACTCTAGTTGAGAGTTAGGGAGAGTTGAGCCATGCTCAGGTTCTGGAAAAATCTTCGGAGGTCGGGTATATCTTTGTATCTCACCTTTGTAAGACTTATGCTTTAATATATTTATCTTCTCTATCTACTTTTATGCCTTTCATGTGTATGGTTAGTATAGTTATCATACCTTAGCATGGGATCTCCGCTCGCATCGAGTGCTTTAGTTATCATATGTGACTAGAGTAGTAATCCGTAGTAAAGACATGGTGTCTAGACTATATGTTACCTGGGATTGTGCTCAATCCTACAGTTAGTTGTGGTAGCCCTAGGGGTGACAGCTTTGTCAGGCCATTGTAATCCACCACGTTAGGATTGATGTTCGTAGAGCTTTAGGCAGCCTTCCCCCAACTATGTTTTCTCACCCCCTCGAGAGTTGGAAAGGTATTGTTGCTCCAAAGTGTTATTTTGTGTGATCGCTATATCTATCCATGAATTAGTTATACCCTATAGAACCAAAGTAATAGAGAAGTATTTAGTAACCTTGAACTCACCCGTTGTCCTCTCAACTTAGCTAGACTGCTCATTTATTTTACCATGGAATTCTCTTATGTGTGTGTTATTCATAACTCTTATCATTATCATCACTCACTCTCACTTTAGTTTAGTTGGTATGCTAGTTAGTAGATACATGATGGTGAACTATCGACTTCTTTAACCATTGTTCCCCTGTGGATAAATATGATACTCTGGAATACTCCCGGGTGAAAGCTACAGCGGTATCCGTGCGCTTGTGAATTTATCTGTGTGCGTTTAAAATATACCAGCAAGCTTTCTAGCGTCGTTGCTGGGGAAACAATTGGCGTAAAGATTTTGATATTGAACTTGATGTCTACTAATCTAGTTATCACAAGCTTTAGTAGGATTACCCCTGTTCTGTTGAATTGTGGAAAAGACAGGACAACAAATGCCGTTGCGACCTTTCGACAAGTTTCCACAAGAAAAAGAAGAGAAGAAGATAAACATTGAAGAACCCAGGGTGCCTAAACGTTCATGATCCATCAACTATAGAACCCTGCCATCTCACAGGTATTGCATATATATATATATATATTATTCTAACAATTTGTAGTTTGGAGAAAATGTCAACGTCATAAGAATTCAAATCACATCTCAAGTGACGGAAACAAATGTTGCACTACTCACAAATTCCATCTTGTGAGTCATGGTAAGTATGATCAAGAAAAGTGAGATAGTCTTGCTCATGGACTTACATTCGATGAGTAGTCATCTTTTAAATTCTTACATTCCACTGCATGTTTACTTTAATAATCCATGCATCCATTCCATTTAGTTTGCATTTTCTTATGTCAAATCCATAGCACATTTCATTACCTACATATATCCATATCATTTGCATTTAAAAAGAAAAAAATATGGGCACATGAAGGATCATGCTTAATAAAAAAATTCTCTCCATGATCATGCTATTTCATCTCTATTTAAATATATCTCTATAATGCTTTCATGCTACCTTTGTTTACTATAGTATGCTTAAGGTTTAGAGTGTGTTCATACATCTTTTAAATTAAGCATGGTGCTTAGTTTAGGAGTGCTGATCTTACTACCAATGGTTTTTAAATTAAGCATTGTGCTTAGGTTAAAATACTTTCTTAAATTAAATTAGACATGGTATCTAGTTTGATTTTTGAACCTAGAATATGATGTAGTAGATACTGGTCATTTTGTTAGACTAACCCCTACAGAAAACTCTCAAATTCAATCTGGGTAAGTCAAGAGATGAATTCACATCAAAGATGAATCAAGGCTGAAAGGATCAAGATGCCCAAGAGGGGGGGGGTGAATTGGGCTAATTCTAAATTTTCTTGCAATAATTAAATCCTACGGTTAGCCCAATTAACCCCTTGTGCCTAGAAAAGTGTTTCTAATAAACTAACGCACAACGAACTAGCAACCTATCTTCCAAACTTACTCTAGCATGGCAATTCTATGAATGTAAAGATAAGTATTGAATTGCTTAAAGTAAATGCTCAAAGTAAATGGGGAGAAAGGAACGCGGCAATGTTTTGCCGAGGTATCGGAGAGTCGCCACTCCCCACTAGTCCTTGTTGGAGCACCCGCGCAAGGGTGTAGCTCCTCCTTGATCCGCGCAAGGATCAAGTGCTCTCTACGGGTTGATTCTTCGATACTCCGTCGCGGCGAATCACCCAAAGCCGCTCACAACTTGAGTTGGGTCACCCACAATCTCCGCCGGGTGATCACCAAGCTCCCAATCACCACCAAGCCGTCTAGGTGATGGTGATCACCAAGAGTAATAAGCACGAACTCTCACTTGACCACACGAAGCCTAACGAGAAGATGGATGCACACTTGTCTACTCTTGATTCACTAATGAGGCTACTCTCTTTGATTCTCAAATCTCAATCACCTCACTAGGACCTTGCTCTTCTTGGCACTCACAAACGTGTTTCTCAGCTGTTGGAATGAGCAAAAGTACCTCCACACACGAGTGGAGCTTCTATTTATAAGGCAGCCTGAAAAACGAACCGTTATGAGCCTCTGCGGGGTGACCAGACGCTCCGGTCATGCTGACCGGACGCTCTGGTCAGTTCAACTCGCATACCAGTGAAAATGTGTTGACTGGACGCTGACAGGGTCCGATCACCACTGACCGGACGTGTCCGGTCGCATTAAAACCTTACTGGAACCTTACTGTACTAGACCGGACGCTGAACCTCCAGGGTCCGGTCAGTACTTACCGGACGCGTCCGTTCGCAGATTCTCTTCTCTGGAACCTTACTGGAGTCGACCGGACGCTGCCTTTCAGTGTCCGGTCACTTGACCACTCCAGCGTCCGGTCGCACCGAACGCAGTCCCTTGATCAAATGAACTGACCGGACCCTACGGCCAGCGTCCGGTCGCACCGGGGCCAGCGTCTAGTCAGTATTTGACCCTCCATTCACCTTCAACTCTCGATCATGTGTGAATGAAGTTTGCTCCATTGGATCTTAGGCATATGTAGGAGCTACCTAGAGCTAGTTTAAACAAGTGTGCACCACACCTAACTCACTAGACTCATCTAGGTCAAGCTACCCGTCCATACCCCCCTTAATAGTACGGCCAAAGGAAAAAACAAAGTCCTAAACTACTCTAAGTGTCACTCCAACTCCAATCGACACTTAGAACTAGTCATCCTTAACCTTATCGTCCATCTTTTAAAAACCGAAACGATTTCCATCGTAGGGGCATGACCACCTCGATTGCCCAATCGATCACCATTACCATGACCTAACATAATTGCCTCTGCAAAACACACGTTAGTCATAGTAATCTTGTATTATCATTAATCACCAAAACCCAACTAGGGGCCTAGATGCTTTCAATCTCCCCCTTTTTGGTGATTGATGACAATACCACCTCGAATATGTGAAAGAGTGAGGTTTTTGACGGACTTGGTTCATATAAGCTTTTGTCGATAAGAACAAAAGTGTTAGTCAAGCTTATGTGACCCAAGCCAGCACAATGTACTCAAAAGATATGAAGTATGCATGAGTACAAGAAACAAAACTCATTTGCATCGGAGTATAAACGCGGAAGCAAAGGCAAATGAGCATAGCACAAGTGATATGACATATAAATAATGTAAAGTAGAGAGCACACATGTCATATATCACAATTACGTAGATATCACTATCACATAGATATAATAATATGCATGAAAGTAAACACACGAATGCATAATAGTAAAAGTGTATCACACATAGAAACTCCAAATGCAATAATATAAAGCTAATAATAATCTAAGCTCCCCTAAAAAGACGCCTCCCCACAGATCTACATACTGCCCCTCTCCCCCTTTGGCGTCAAACACCAAAACTAAGGGTTAGGTTTGGGGCTACAGCCGGATGAGTCGGTATTTGAAATGCGTGTAGCAATGTGGAATCTGGCGCCATCATCATCTCGACCACAGCTCTAAAAGTGACCCTCTCAAGGCGGGAAGTGTCATTGAAGCGGTCTAGGTCTGAGTGGGCAGTGCACTGAGATCTTTGCTGCACGCGTCGTCGTCGAGGATCTGAAGAGGCGACAGACGAAGGGAGCCTCTGAGTAGTCACGGTGACTGGAGCTGCTGAAGAAGGACCGGCGGCATGCATATGAGGCGGTGTAGGCATGCCGGTCAACTCGTTGAAGGATGCTCCAAGACTCCTGGAGACTGACGTGTCAGGCACAAATAGCGAGGATGACTGATCCAGAGTGAAGCCTGTCTGTAATGGAGTGAACTGCGGGGCTACCATAGGTGAAGACAACCACTGGGACACCTGGACTAGAGGTGAAGCAAACTGCATTGGAGGCTGTCCCTGACTCTGAAGCCCACTGGGCTGTACAGCTGGAGTCGTCGTAGTGGTGGCAGGCTGAGCAAGTTGGGGCGAAGGCTATGGCTGTGGAGCCCCAAGTGTTGTCACTACATGCTGCATGAATCCCATGAGCTGCTGCTGCATAAGTAACTGCTGCTGATGGATCTGCTGCTGCTGCTGCTGCCTCTGGAACTCATCCTAATGAGCCTGGAACTGTGCAAAGTTTGTAGCAGTCTCCTGTGCCTATCGTGCCTGATCCTGCTGTATCCGCTCAAGAATGGCAATCAATGCAGGGTCCGTTTGCGGTGCTGGTGGAGCTGAGCTGGAACTGCCGGCCTCTGCATCATGTCTACATGGAGGCATCTGAGGAATCAGCTGATAGTCATCATCCAAACTGTCACTGGACTCGGTCATCTCCTGCTGTGCCTCAAGTTGCTCCTCCTCAGTAGCGGCTATGCCTCTGATAATCTCGTCCTGCTGAGCTGCTGACTTTGGAACATCTGGATGACGACTAGGCTGAGCGGGTGACTGTGGAGTGCTGTGCCTGATCCTCTGTGCCATGTTATATGCGGGAAACTCTGTGGTGGTAGCCTTGTACTCTGCAACCATCTTAGGGGTCCTGACCTACAGACTTGAGCATTAAGAATGTGACCCAATGAGCATAAGGAAGTTGTCTACGACCCTTGAAGCCCTCAACAATAGTATCCTCCATCTCTGATAGAAGGAGGTCCCAAATGTCGAACACAGTCTGCTGCATCAGGGCATTAAGGAGCCAGAGCTATAGGCGAGTCAGACCCTCTCTGTATCCCAACCTGAGAAGTAGTGTCCTCCTGATAATGGCCTCTAGAACACGAGATGTAGGAGTCAGGTCACTGGGGTTCCTCCTCGACCCCACACCAAAGGGCTCCTTAAAGCAATGGCACACAAGATCAGTAGGGGGCACCAACCCTCTATGAGGACGCCTGGGAGGCTCCTGCTGTCCATAACACACCTCATGCAATCTGACAGGCTGATCCTATAGCCTCAGTATCTCCCGGGCCCTGAAACTCATCACCATGTAATCTCTACCATTGAATGCAAAGTGAATGAAGTTATGATGTGGGTCAACATAGACAGATGCGTAGAACTGCCAAACCCAAGATGGTACATATACTCCTGTCCGGCCAATCAGATCTGTGAGCCCTGGCAAATATGACAAGTAGGGGCAGATATGCTCTCTGGCTGCTGCCACAATAGACTCTATACTATAGACTCTCTGAGATCTGAACACTGCCCCACTGTTGAGATAAGCATTGTAGAAATCCTCCTGCAGTGGCGTGTAGAACCCCTCTGCTGCTCTCTCATCCCTCCTCGGAGGTAACCACACGTCAAACTCAACAGACCTCAGTTGGCGAACCTGTCTGGCTGTGGCGGCCCTCAAGTCAAGATGTACCACTGGAGGCGAACCCTGTGGTCTAGGCGGTGGGCGTGAACCTTTGCGCTGTGTGGCTGGCCTCGGTGGAACCGTAGCACTGGTACGACCAGAACGGCGTAGCTGGGGTGCCTGCTCGGTCTCCTCGGCCTACTGGCCCTCCTGAGTCTCCTGAGCTAGTTGAGGCTCTGCTAGTGGGGGCTACTGCTGTGAAGTCCCTTGAGGCTGACCCTCACCAATAGTATACTGCCCTCCTTCAACAGTGACAGTCCCTGGTGGACTACCAAGTAGGCGCTGAACTCTCGCTGTCATGGTCCTTGCATCTGATGAAACTGGCGGATCTGCAATCACAACTCCACTGCGAGCACCTCCTCGCTCGGCATGTTCTGCGGCCTCTGCAACTGCTGTTGCTCTGGATGTCTCAGCATCTGGATACTTGCGCTTCTTGGATGCAAGGATGCAACCTTCTTTGTTGCCTTGCCTTTTGGATCTGTGGGCAGGCGAGGCGGGGGCCTCCGATCATCATCCCCCGGACCACCTCCGACGTTCTTGGTGTGAGCCATTTGATCTGACAAGAAGATGAACTATCGCTGACAAGATCAACTGCCACTGACACTTTCGAGGCTTGGCCTCGATCCGTACTCACGAGCTTGGCTCCGAGTTGCTAACAACTACCACAGGAACCTCAACGGCACCGACTCGCTGCACGATGGAATAGATGGATATACTAATAAATACAATATATCTAATAGATGCGAAAGCCTATTAGAGCAAGCAATGTAGGTACGAAATTGAAGCGACTGGCTTGCTACCTGACGATCGGCGATCCGAGAAAAGATGAGAAGTCACATGGGGAACCTCGGAATCGGGTTAGGGTTAGGGTTGCGAAGACGTGCGATGAAATGGAGGCCCTAGATTGTTTGAAATCAGTGATTTGCAATGAATTTAGGTCATAAGCAAAGCAAATTCAGAACAAGGATTAGGCCTTACCAACCAATTGAGGAGGCAAGGGCTAGGGCTTCGATGGCGCCGCAGGCGTCACGATGGTGGCGCGCTGATGCTTGGGCGCGGGAGGCGCGCGGTGGCCGGGGCGCGCAGGGAGGCGTGGTGGCGTGCGAGGCTGGCACGAGGTGCTCGGTGGCGTGGGCAAGGGAGCTGCTGCGGCGAGCTTGCGGTGGCGCGCGGTCGCGGGAGGCACGGAGGAGCTGCAGCGGTGCTAGCTAGGGCTCGGCGAGATGCGGGGCAAAAGAGTATGGCCGGATTGAATTAAATAGGTCCCCCAACGCAACCGATAAGGAAACAGAGAAAGAGTCCTGATGCCGCACGAACTCCACTGACTAGACGCTCCGGTGGTAGCGACCGGACGCTACCACCCAGCGTCCGGTCGATTCCAGAGAGGTCCAAAACCTCTGGAATCACGACCGTACGTGTCCGGTGGTCCATGACCGGACGCAGGCAGGGTCCGGTCAAGTCATCCTTTGACTCCATCAATCGTCCGGACGCTGAAGGTCCTCCTGACCGGACGCTAAAACATAGAGTTCGGTCACTCCTTCGGCTTGAGTTCACCTCCTATGAACTGACCGGACACTGGACATCAGGGTCCGGTGCAGCGTCCGGTCACTCTTTTCCAGCAAATCTTCAAAGTTCCTTCGCGCTGCCTGTTCCCAATCAAGTCCCAACAAGAATAAGATCCAAATAAACATCAATTGAGACTGATGTGAGTGACCTCTCTCAAACCCTCATATTTTTCAAAATATTTTGCCTTAGGCTATAATTCTTTTTAAGAAAATAGGCAATAAGAGGGCAAATGGAACAAAACGACAAAACGACATCCATGTATATGCAATACTATGTAAGTAAATCTAGTTGCTTGTCAAGTTTGATCCAAGGTTAAGCTTCTTCACATGCTTTTCGGCGGTTATCTTAACCATGTTAGACAAGCCCTACATGCATTGCCAAAAATTAAACATGTTGTATATTACAATGAATGCAAGGGACAACACAAGCTCAATTTTTTGTGAAGTTGCTAAAGTCAAGTACATTGAGCTCATTTTGCAATCTACAAAAGGTTGCCTCATCTAGCGGTTTAGTAAAGATATCCGCTAATTGATCTTCGGTCCTTACACCTTCTAGTGATATATCATTTTTAGCAACATGATCTCTTAGAAAGTGATGGCGGATATCTATGTGTTTGGTGCGAGAGTGTTGAACCGGGTTATTTGCAAGTTTTACGGCGCTTTCATTGTCGCACAAAAGAGGTACTTTTTCTAGAACTACACCATAGTCTAGCAAAGTTTGTTTCATGTATAATATTTGTGCACAACAAGCACCCGCGTCAATGTATTCCGCTTCGGTGGTGGACAAGGCCACACTATTTTGTTTCTTGGAGGACCAAGACACAAGTGATCTACCAAGCAAATGGCACCCTCGGGATGTGCTTTTTCTATCAACTTTGCAACCGGCATAATCCGAATCGAATAGCCCACTAATTCAAATATAGTTCCTTTGGGATACCAAAGGCCAATGCTTAATGTGTGCTTGAGATACCTAAGGATTCTTTTTACGGCAATTAAATGTGTTTCCTTAGGATTAGCTTAGAATCTAGCACACATACACACACTAAACATGATGTCGGGCCTAGATGCGGTTAAATATAACAAGCTACCAATCATAGAACGGTAGAGAGTTTGATCAACCGGGTTACCTCCCTCATCTAGGTCGAGATGTCCATTGGTAGGCATTGGTGTCTTGATTGGCTTACATTCATCCATCTTGAATCTCTTGAGAAGATCTTTTGTGTATTTCTCTTGAGAGATGAAGATGCCTTCTTTCATTCGCTTGACTTGAAAACCAAGAAAGAATGTAAGCTCACCAATCATGGACATCTCGAACTCCTTCGACATCAATTCACCAAATTCTTTGCATGAGTCTTCATTTGATGATCCAAAGATAATATCATCAACATATACTTGACAAATGAAGATGTGCCATCAAGATTCTTGGTGAATAGTGTGGTGTCGACCTTCCCAATGATGAAGCCCTTCTCAATGAAGAAGTCCCGAAGGCGCTCATACCAAGCTCTTGGGGCTTGCTTAAGCCCATATAGTGCCTTGGACAACCTATAAACATGATTAGGATATCTAGGGTCTTCAAACCCGGGAGGTTGATCAACATAGACTAGTTCATTAATAAAGCCATTTAAAATGCACTTTTCACATCCATTTGATATAGTTTTATTTCATGATGTGATGCATATGCAAGTAGGATACGGATGGCTTCTAATCTTGCAACCGGTGCAAAGGTCTCTCCAAAATCCAAACCTTCAACTTGAGAGAATCCCTTTGCCACTAGTCTTGCCTTATTCCTCACAACAACACCTTGATCATCTTGCTTGTTGCGGAACACCCACTTTGTTCCAATGACTCTTGCACCTTTTGATCGCTCTTCAAGAGTCCAAACTTCATTGCGAGTGAAGTTGTTCAACTCTTCATGCATGGCATTGATCCAATCCGGATCTTTAAGAGCTTCTTCTACCTTGGTAGGCTCATAGCAAGAGACAAAAGAGTGATGAGCAATAAATGAAGCATGTTTTTGAGATCTAGTCATCACTCCCTTTGATGGACTCCCTATGATGAGATCTTATGGATGATCTTGTAGAAGAGGTGTATTTCTTCTATTGACCACTTGAGGAGGTTGTGGAGCATCAACATCTTGTGCTTGTATCACCATTTGCTCATAGAAAACATGAGTATCTTCATTTTCTACTCTGCCATCTTTTTCACCATCTTGTGGCACACTTGATGAAGAAGGTTGATCAATGACTTGTACATCATCTTCATCATCTTTAGGCTTGATGTCTTCCACCAGAATGTTCTTCATAGCCTCCCTCAATGGTTCATCACCTACATCAAGATTCTCATGTGCTCCTTGGGAGCCGTTAGATTCATCAAACTCCACATCATATGTTTCTTCAACCAAGCCGGTGGCATGATTAAATACTCTATATGCTTTGGACTTTGATGAGTAACCGATAAGAAAACCAATATCACAATGCCTTTGAAACTTCCCTAGGTGTTGCCGCTTCTTGTAGATGTAGCATTTGCAACCAAACACCCTAAAGAAGGAGACGTCCGGCTTCTTCCCATTGAGCAACTCATAAGGTGTTTTGCCAAGGAACTTTTGAAGGAATAGGCGGTTGGATGCATAACATGCGGTGTTGATTGCTTCCGTCCATAGAGCTTCGGGTGTGTTGTATTCATCTAGCATTGTCCTTGCAAGAGTGATCAAAGTCCGGTTCTTCCTCTCAACTACACCATTTTGTTGAGGAGTATAAGTTGCGGAGACTTCATGTTTGATCCCAACTTCATCACAATAAGCTTCAATGTTTGTGTTGTCAAATTCTTTTCCGTTGTCACTTCTTATCTTCTTGAGCTTCACTTCAAATTCATTTTGAGCTCTCTTGGCAAACTTCTTGAAGCAAAATGCAACTTCGGATTTGTCATGAAGAAAGAATACCCATGTATACCTTAAATAGTCATCAACAATCACAAGACACTAGAGATTCCCTCCCAAACTCTTTTATGTTGTTGGTCCAAATAAATCCATGTGAAGGAGTTCTAGCACTCTTGTGGTTGACATGAAAGCTTTGATTGGATGAGTATTTGCAACTTGCTTGCCGGCTTGACATGCACTACAAAGCTTGTCCTTTTCAAACTTCACATCCTTCAACCCTCTCACCAAATCATTCTTAATAAGCTTCTTGAGTGAGCTCATCCTGACATGAGCAAGTCTTCTATGCCATAGCCACCCAAGTGTTGTTTTGGTGAATAGACAAGTCTTCAAATTTGCATCTTCAGAGGTAAAGTCCACTAGATATAAGTTGTTGTATCTAAATCCATTGAATATCACTTGATTGTCATCTACCTTGGATACAACAACCTCCTTCTCGGTGAACAAGCATTGGAAGCCAAGATCACACAATTGTCCAACAGATAGCAAATTAAAGCTCAAAGAGGCAACATAGAGCACATTGGAGATGGAATGATCATTTGATATTACCACTTTGCCCAATCCTTTAACCTTGCCCTTTGAGTTATCTCCAAATGTAATTTTCTCTTGTCCATCTACCTCTTCATCTAGTGAGGTGAACATACGAGGATCACCGGTCATATGTTGAGTGCAACCACTATCAATAACCTAATGACTTCCACCGGTCTTGTAGTTCACCTACACACAAGAGATTCAAGCTTTAGGAACCCAAACTTGTTGAGGGTCCTTCACCTTCTCAACAAGTGACTTAGCCACCCAAATCTTTTTAGGTCTATTCTTGTTCGGGGGTCCTAAGAACATGACTTTCATCTTTCCATTAGAATCCTTTCTAAGCATGTAGTGAGCATTGAAGGTAAAGGGTCTAGCATGCTTGGGCAAGGGTTGTGGAGGTGGAGTTTGGCATTCATGAGCAAAGTGACATTCTTGTCCACACTCAAAGCATCTCTTTGGCTTTGGCTTTGATTGTTGTTGTTGAACTTGAGCCTTCTTCTTCTCTACATGTGCCACATATCCAATGCCACTTCTATCCATCTTCATGATGGTGTTCATTAGAAGCTCACTTTGAAAATGCTTGCCTCTTGCAAACTTGCTCAATCCAACCTTGAGATGTTCTTTCTCCATCTTGAGCTTTTTGTTCTCTTCCTTGAGAACATCATTGTTCTTTTCTTCCTTTAGCCTCTTGTTCTCTTCTTTGAGCTTCTCATTCTCAAGGATCAACTCTTCATCATGATCAAGGGTTTCTAGCACAATGGTGTTGTGGCTCTTTATCTCTTCAAGATCTTTCATGAGCTTCTCATTTGTGTTCTTGAGCTTGACATATTCATCATAGTCATTGCACTCAACCACTTGCTTGCCTTTGCCACTAGATCCTTTTTCAATGCTCTCATCAATCAAATCATCACATGATGTAGCTATATCAATCTTAATAACATGGTTAGTAGCATCATGTGGCTCATTTGGTAGGAATTCTTGAGCAATGACAAGGGTATCATGATTGATCTTAAGAGTTGTATACTCATCTTTTAGCTTGTTGTGACTAGTGATGAGCTCATTGTGCACCCACTCAAGTTTATCATGTTTATCTTTAAGCTCTTTCTTAGAAGATTTTAGCTCCTTGAGTTTGGATGATATAACATCATTAGTTTCTCTAAGCTCATCATTAGCCTTTTCCAATGTATCGCACTTAGCTAAGAGTGAATTATTTTTAGCATCAAGCTTTTCATTTGTAGCTCTACTCTTTCTAATGATCTTAGTGTATTTTCTCAGTATTTTGACAAGATCATCATATGTAGGTGAATCATCATCGCTATCGCTCTCATCATCACTAGCTTGCTCATCATCACTACTATCATCATTCTTAGTTACCTTGCGTTCACCCTTGGCCATAAGGCATAGGTGTGTAGAGGATGATGACGATGGTGGCGGTGAAGATGCAAGATCAATAGCAATGGCGGCCACCTTCTCATTGTCACTATCATCATCGAATGATCCACTTGATGAATCAATGTCCGTGAGCCAATCACCGACAATGTAGGCCTTTCCACTCTTCTTCTTCTTGTAGAAGTCCCTCTTTTTGCCTTCTCTCTTCTTGTATGGCTTGTTCTTTTTCTTCTCATCTTCATCTTCATTGCTTGAGTCATCTTTCTTGCCCTTGTTCTTGTTCTTGAACTTGTCTTTCTTGGGCTTTGTGCATTGATGAGCTAGATGGCCAAGTTCGCCACAATTATAGCAATCCATCTCGGAGATTGGCTTTCTTCTTGAGCTAGTGAAGAACTTCTTCTTCTTGCCGTCAAACTTGATGCCACTCTTGTTTAGCTTCTTTAGCATCTTGGCGGTCTTCTTCACCATGAGAGCAAGACTTTCTTCATCAACTTCATCTTCACTTGAGCTTTCATACTCAAGTCTTGCCTTGCCCTTCTCTTGGCTAGCTTTGAATGCTAAGTCTTTATCTTTCTTCTTGTTAGAGGATGAGCCATCTTGTGGCGTGATGTGCATGTACATCTCATGAGCATTGATCTTTCCCAAGATTTGTGTCGGTGTAGCGGTGGAAAGATCACCTTGGTGTAGCATGGTCACAATATGCCCATATTTTTCAATGGGGAGGACACTCAAGATCTTTCTCACAACATCGGATGGTGACATTTGAGTGAGTCCAAGCCCATTGACTTCCTCTACAAGAACATTCAAACGTGAATACATCTCATTAGCACATTCTTTGGGAAGCATCTCAAATGAATTTAGCTTTTTAATCATAAGATGATAGCATTCCTCACGCTCACTCTTGGTTCCCTCATGGAGCGCACAAACGTCCGACCATAGAGCATGGGCGTCTTTGTGGTTCCTTAGGCGATTGAACACATCTTTGCAAAGGCCTCTAAAGATGGTGTTGTGAGCCTTTGCATTCCATTTTTCATAATTAACCTCATCGCCTTGAAGTTGTGCGGGATTCCTAGGTCTTGGGAACCCATGAGAGGCGGCTCTAAGTATTCCAACGTCTAGAGCTTCTAGGTACGCCTCCATGCGAATTTTCCAATATGGAAAATCATCCCCCTCGAAGATAGGAGGAGGTCCATCCCCGTGAGACATCCTGCTCTAAGCGATTAAGCTTAAAAACATGAGCACGAGGCTCCGATACCAATTGAAAGGATCAAGATGCCCAAGAGGGGGGGGGGTGAATTGGGCTAATTCTAAATTTTCTTGCAATAATTAAATCCTACGGTTAGCCCAATTAACCCTTTGTGCCTAGAAAAGTGTTTCTAATAAACTAACACACAACGAACTAGCAACCTATGTTCCAAACTTACTCAAGCATGGCAATTCTATGAATGTAAAGATAAGTATTGAATTGCTCAAAGTAAATGCTCAAAGTAAATGGGGAGAAAGGAACACGGCGATGTTTTGCTGAGGTATCGGAGAGTCACCACTCCCCACTAGTCCTCATTGGAGCACCCGTGCAAGGGTGTAGCTTCCCCTTGATCCGCGTAAGGATCAAGTGCTCTCTACGGGTTGATTCTTCAACACTCCGTCGTGGCGAATCACGCAAAGCCGCTCTTAACTTGAGTTGGGTCACCCACAATCTCCGCCGGGTGATCACCAAGCTCCCAATCACCACCAAGCTGTCTAGGTGATGGCGATCACCAAAAGTAACAAGCACGAACTCTCACTTGACCACACGAAGCCTAACGAGAAGATGGATGCACACTTGTCTACTCTTGATTCACTAATGAGGCTACTCTCTTTGATTCTCAAATCTCAATCACCTCACTAGGACCTTGCTCTTCTTGGCACTCACAAACGTGTTTCTTAGCTGTTGGAATAAGCAAAAGTAACTCCACACACGAGTGGAGCTTCTATTTATAAGGCAGCCTGAAAAACGAACCGTTATGAGCCTCTGCGGGGTGACCGGATGCTTCGGTCAGTTCAACTCGCATACCAGTGAAAATGTGTTGACCGGATGCTGACAGGGTCCGGTCACCACTGACCGGACACGTCCGGTCGCATTAAAACCTTACTAGAACCTTACTGTACTCGACCGGACGCTGAACCTCTAGGGTCCAGTCAGTACTTACCGGACGCGTCCGGTCGCAGATTCTCTTCTCTGGAACCTTACTGGAGTCGACCGGACGCTGCCTTTCAGCGTCCGGTCACTTGACCACTCCAGCGTCCGGTCGCACCGAACGCAGTCCCTTGATCAAATGAACTGACCGGACCCTGCGGCCAGCGTCCGGTCGCACCAGGGCCAGCGTCCGGTCAGTATTTGACCCTCCATTCACCTTCAACTCTCGATCATGTGTGAATGAAGTTTGCTTCATTAGATCTTAGGCATATGTAGGAGCTACCTAGAGCTAGTTTAAACAAGTGTGCACCACACCTAACTCACTAGACTCATCTAGGTCAAGCTACCTGTCCATACCCCCCTTAATAGTACGGCCAAAGGAAAAAACAAAGTCCTAAACTACTCTAAGTGTCACTCCAACTCCAATCGACACTTAGAACTAGTCATCCTTAACCTTGTCGTCCATCCTTTGAAAACTGAAATGATTTCCATTGTAGGGGCATGACCACCTCGATTGCCCAATCGATCACCATTACCATGACCTAACATAATTGCCTCTACAAAACACACGTTAGTCATAGTAATCTTGTATTGTCATTAATCACCGAAACCCAACTAGGGGCCTAGATGCTTTCAAAGGCACATGATGAACTTCCAATAACTTTGCACAAAGAAGACCCATCTCATGCTTCATGGAAGGAAGAACAGTGAGTATCAAAGTTTATTCACATATCTTTTGTTGCAAGTTATCTTTGCCTTGAACCATGCTATAATGCAGTAAACACATAAAATTTGCTAATAAACAAAATCTATGCTAAAGTAATCCTAAAACCATCCTTTCATTAGCATAGAAGAAAAATCACAAATGTTATGGACGACCCGTGTTTCAAATTTATTGTATTCCCTCGAGTATGTGTCCACTAACATTTTGCAGGAAAGAAGCAATAGAAGCTAGGTCTGTTCGTGGTTTGGTATGAACTTGTGAATCCCAAACCAATCAACCACTACAGCTATGGACATGGACGACCAAATCAATGGGCTATGGGCAACATAAAAAACAACCTAGCATTGAGCTTTCCTAGGACGCAAGCTAGAATGTTGAGGAGAATCAGGATGCGACCCACTTTGTATTGGCTAGAATATGCCTGCTTTCATCATCTTTGAAAAGACTAGCTCACACGTCGGCAACAAGGACCAAGATTATGGGATTCCACCATGTCATGGCGTACATTCTCGTGCCAACAGACATCATTGATCAATGGTCTACCGACGGTGTCAGCTGGCATATTTGAAAGCTCTAGTTTGGTTTTGGTAAATTGATGAAACCCTAAGTGCTAACCTAGTTTATCAAAGTGATTATAAGACAGGTGACACATTCCAAGTGGTGAAGCAAATGAAGATCATGACATGATGATGATGGTGATGGCATGGTGATGATCATATGCTTGGACTTGGAAAAGAGGAAAGAAAAACAAAAAGCTCAAGGCAAAGGTGAAATTGATAGGAGCTTTTCAGTTTAGTGATCGAGACACTTAGAGAGTGTGATCACATTTAGGATCGATAGCCGTACTATTAAGAGGGGTGAAACTCCTATCGAAATGTGGTTATCAAAGTACCACTAGATGCTCTAACTCATTGCATATGCATTTAGGATCTAGTGGAGTGCTAACACCCTTGAAATTTTTTGTGAAAATATGCTAACACACATGCACAAAGGTGATAAACATTGTGTTTAGCACTTGGGAGCAAGGGTTCAAAACTTCACCGGCATAGTGTTCGCCCGTAGAGTGCGGACAGTCCAACGGTGCCACCGGCGCCCTGCACAGAAAAGATAGGATTTCACAGAGTGCACCAGACGCTGGGGTCTGTGTCCAGTCAGTGGCGCGCATACTCTCTAAGTGCTGATGTTGCAGCGCACAGAGGAAACAGTGAGTGACCGAACACTGGGTGAGTCCAGTCGGTGGTGACCGGACGCGTCCTATCGCGAGTGGAACCTTACTAGAAACGACCAGACGCTGGGGTCCTACGTCCGGTCACTTCGAAGCAGCGTGTCCGGTCACAACTTAAATGTACTGATGACCGTTGAGATCGGGTGATCAGCATTTGAAGCAGGGGCCACATGGCACACATCGCGCAACCGGACGCTGGGGTCCAGTGTCCGGTCGATCTGACCGGCGCGTCCGGTCGTCCTGTTTTTCAGTGGACTGAGGAGCCAATGGTTCTATTTCATGGGGGCTTCTATTTAAGCCCTATGGCTGGGTCAAGCTCACTCTCTTAACCATTTGCATTGACATAGCAACCTTGTGAGCTTAGCCAAAGCCCTCCCACTCATCTCCATGTTTGATTCATCATCTTTGTGAGATTGGGAGAGAATCCAAGTGCATTACTTGAGTATTTGCATCTAGAGGCACTTGGTGTTTGTGTTTCACTGTGGGATTCGCTTGTTGCTCTCGGTGGTTGCCACCACCTAGATGGCTTGGAGCAGCGGAGGAGGATTGGTACGAGTTGGTGATTGTTCGTGGCCATCTCTGGTGATTGTGAGGGGACTTGTGCCTTCCCCGGCGGAGCGCCGAAAGGTAACCCTAGTGGATTGCTTGTGTCATTGAGTTATCTCACTTGTGGGTAGGTTCTTGCGGTGTCCAATTGTGTGGACGAGGTTCGTGCAATACTTCTTAGCCACCGAACCACCAAGTGTTGGTCGACACAACGGGGACGTAGTGTGTTGGCAAGCACGTGAACCTCGGGTGAAAATCGGTTGTCTCTTGCCCTTTGGTATTCTCCCGGTGATTGATTTAGTGTTCATCTTGTGATTGGTTCACTCCTCTACATGGCGGTATAATCACCCTACTCACTCATTTATATTCGTGCTAACTAGTTGTAGCAAGCTCTTTAGTGTAGTTAGAATTGAGAGCTTGCTTTGGTGTTTTGTGTTCATCTAGTGGAGCTCTTTAGTGTAGCAAGTGTGAGAGCTCTTAGTGAGTAGTGACTTAGCAAATTGAGTGTCTAGTGATCATAGTAACTTGAATTGTTGGATAGGTGGCTTGCAACCCTCGGAAAGCTAGAGCAAGTTTGCATTTTGCTATTTGTTATACTAATCAAATTGCTCTAGTTGGTTTGTAGATTTTTAAATAGGCTATTCACCCCCCTCTAGCCATATTAGGACCTTTCAATATCGCTATCAAAGATAGAAGAATAACTCTCCGCCATACTGCTAGAGGACTAAGACAATCAAGGAGGAACTCGAGACTACATCTCCAATGAACACCAATTCGTCAACCGAGAAGTAACAAAAATCAAGAAAGGTTGACAGGAGAAGAACATGCTACTGTCCGCATCTTCGTCTCCTGGATCAGATGGTGCAAAGAAAAGCTAGATGCAAGGGAGATGTCCTGCTCAATGGACCTAAAAACCATGAGTCCTCGCCGACAGTATCGAATGACATAAAAGTCCATGTGTGGGGGAGGAAGGCCAACTTTTCTACAGTTGATACAACCCTGCTCTTCTTCCTTCTAGGCTCCCATCGCTCTGGCACACTGATCTGCAATCCCTCTGCTCAATATTGCTTTGTTTCTATAAGTTTGATAATGTTTACAAATTTCATACATGAAAATCAAACTTAAGATGTAAAGTAAAGTCAATCCTTGCGAGAAGAAGTTTTTGCAACAAACGAGGCACATTATTTAAAACATGAGATAAATGTTCTATGCTAATTAAAATGTTAAAACCAACTTCGTTAGAGGATGACCTTCAGCTCTACGATAACACTACCCTTGCTTTGAATCATTTTTGTATACCCCTTCGGGTATGTCCACTAATCTTTTGTAGGAATGAGAGGAGCAAACAAAGTGTCAAGATCCACGAAAGAAAGGACAAAAGGATGGCATGATAAAAGGATGAGAAAGAAGGAGCGTGACATAGGAGACAAGATGCTCATGAACAGATCAAGCAAGGAAAGCTTCAAGCAGGAAGAAAAGATTACCACAAGTCATCTACCTTTCATCACAGGGTGTCATCACGCTCCAATGATGAAGGTAACATCTTAAGGTAAGTGGTCATTATTTAAAAAAGCTTTCCTTTGATCTTGGTATTCACATAAATGAAGAAACAAACATGATTGAGTTACAACTTTACTTGATTCAACCTGATTAACTCAACATGTCTTGTTCCTTAAGCTTGTTCATAGCACCACTTCCTTGATTTCATAGTCTTAACCAAATGAGCTAAAATTTTGCATATCTTATCTTTGGAAGATGATAGTCATAATTATGTAAAGTTGATACATTATGTAAAGATGGACAATCCTTCCATAGGTTAAGTAACTCCACTCTTTTTGACAAATGTATTCAAATGTCACAATCATTCTCATTTTATCACCCATGTTGTAAGAATGAACAATGCACATAACATCAACACTTATCATGATCCAATGTGCCTAAGGCTAGAGAAGAATAAATAAAGTTTTGATTCTGTTGGTGTTTTTCTACCAATAGAACCCATGCACTTGATCTCTACCTTGTCTTCATGAGCAGAACACACTTCAAGCAAGTGTGGGGGAGTTGATCCACCAAGTTCTACAAGTGAAAGTTCTGAACTGGCAATAATGATGCACACAAGATGTCACCAGTTTCTACTACTGATGGTTGACTTCAAAACACAAAACAAGGAGGAGGAACAAGTCAAGAAAGATGAACCTATCAAACCAAAATCCAAACTCGAAACCAATGGGTTTGGCGGAAAAAGGTGACATCACCATTAGAGGTGGCATCACAAGAATCCTCAACTTAAGAGCAAACCGAGGTACTTGATCAATGAACTTCACAAGAAGAAGTCCGGTTCGAAGTACTTAAGACACTAAGCCCTCACCGAAAGAGCTAGCTTGGGGGAGAAGTACTCCTATGTATCTAGGTAAGTATTCGTTCCCTTTATTTTAGTTTTCAGACTCTTTTTAATAGCTAAAAAATGGTGAATAAAAACAAAATAAAAATTTATCTTTGCATTCGTCATTTATAGTAATAATGTGTGATCTAAAGATGGAAACAAAATAAAAAGATGTGTCTAGTTTGCTTTAATTTGTTTTTAAGAACTAAATAAAATAAAGAGGACTCAGAATAATCTCTTAAATGGAAATCTCTACCCCTATAATACACCACTTCAAATTATCCTACAACCACCAAACAAATCCCACCTCTATAGTCATGACCTAAACTACGTCCACCCCACAAAATGCACACTGAAAAAGATAACATTAAAAACGTGTGCATCAAATTAACTCTCACTCATTCTCTCTCCTTACTCAATCACATCTGACGGCCGATATTCTTTGGATCTCCCACCCCTAATCTCCCCACTTCACCGCTCCACCCCCACCCACGCGGGCAGACACCGGTGCCTTCTCTTGCTTTTTCTTTCCCCTTCAACCCTCCGGTCCCGATCCACGTCGCCGCTTCTGCAGTCGTTGGGGTTGGTAGTGGCCGGGTAGTACTCGTAGTAGTGCATGGCGGTGGGAGCGGCAGTTGGTAGCTTTGTAGCTGTACTCGAACAACATACTTGCTCCCTCCTTCCGTTCCTGTACGCGGCGGCGTCGCGCGAGAGGCCCGTCGAAGCCGTCGGATCCGTAGTTGCCGGTGCCGGCGTGCAGGGTCCGCAGCTCGACGATGTCGGCATGGCCCTCCTTCTAGCGTAGGTGGGTGGTGAGGTGGTTGTAGTCAAAGCCATCACTGGATCTGGACCTGCGTCGCCGCGCGCCTCTGTGAGGGGGAGAACATGCCGTAACTGGATCTCACCGGCCGTTGTGAGGACGAAGCCGCCGCCACCGCCGCGAGGCTAGCAGCCATCACTCGGGCACGCCATCAGCCACTGCTTGAGAGGCCATGAGGCCAGCAGCCGCAGCTCATGAGGCCACGCGCCCCTGTGCGAGTACGAAACCGCGAGATGTTGCACAGCGGATGCAACGAGACTGTAGTGCGGAGCGGCTGCAAATGCAGGCCTGCACAGGTGGATATAGGAAGATGGGGTGAATAGTGGGATGCAGTCTGAAGATGCTTCGAGGAGAGTTGTTGCGTGCTACATCAGTGCATGCAGTGAGACCGTACGTGCCAACATCACCCTCGAGCATCCATCCATGCCTAGCTATGCGTTTATTTGGGTGCTACTGATACATGCATGCAGCGGATGGTGGTGAAGTGAAGACCCGGAGCATGGAGTACATGCCCTTCTCCCTCTCCTTCTTCCTCTTCCTCAACGGCGGCATCCCTCATGACTGCCCGCCCTCCGCCCACGCTCCGCGATGACGGCTGAAGGGACGTGGACGTGGAGGGGTTGCTCGCCTCACCGTCGGCCGCGCTAGACCAGACCATCGGCCACGCCAGGACACCATGACACGGACGTGGACGTGGAGGGGTTGCCGAGGGATCCACTGGCCACGCTAGGCCTTGCCTTGGCCGGCTTCGAGGTGCGCAGAGGATCTGTTCAAGGTTGTCGGCCGACGGGCTAGACGTTGAGGGACGACGCGTGCCTTGTCCGGAGGTGAGGCGCATCGCGAAGCAGGAGGGCCTCAGGGGCTGGCCGGAGGTGTCGCACATGGTGGGTCTGGCCTTGGCCCCGGTCGGCCGGCGGCACGGCGGGAGGCGGATTGGGGGTTGCAGGGCGGCGTCGCTGGAAGTTGCATGGCGCCACATGACTTGGCCGGCTGGGAGGCATGGGGCAGAGCAGGGAGGGGTCGAGCGTTGGCTGTCCAGAGGCATGCCGCAATGCCCGAGAATCAATCTGTGCCTTTTCAATTAGAACTGATGGAGTTCTGCCTTTCAAGTTTTTTTAAAAAATAATAGTTTTTCTGGTTAAGATTCTCCTTTTTCTTTACCGTGCTAACGGGATTAAGGGCAAGTCAAGAAAAAAAATATGGAGGTTGGGGATGGACGGATGGTATGTGTCTTCTTCCTGTCTCTTTTTCTGTCTTTTTGGGCAATCCTTCCGGATAGATTTTTAGTTTTTGGCGGCTACCGGATTAGGGTTCAAAATTATGGCATTTTTAGTTTTTGCTTTGCCAAGTGATTCATCCTGATACTGTTCAAAATTATGGCAGCCTGAATGCGGGGTAAGTTATGTTTTTAGCGTTTTAATTCTGAGCACCAAATATTTTCGGACATAGGTAGTTGTCGATTCGTGGTTCAGTAGCTTAATTTACTATTTGTCAATTTTGATTTTGTCTATCTGTACCAGTAGGTTCAGATAGAATTGAAGAACATCTGCAATACCATTGTCAATTGTGATCAAATTTATACTTGTCGGATTTTAGAGTTTAGGACTGGTTGTGTTGGATTCCTGGCTATTTTGTCGGATGGTTACAGTGAATCATGAAAATTGATTTCATATATTTTGAGTCATATATTTTATTGCATTGTAATACTTCCTTCGTCCCAAATTATAAGACGTTTGACTTTTTTTATCCCAAGTTTGACCACTCGTCTTATTCAAAAAATTTGATCCCAAATTATAAGACGTTTAAACCCTAAACCTCGCTTAACGGGTACGACGCGGCGGCGCACCTGACGGAGGAGACAAAAAAACGCCGACAAGAACGGCCCCATCGCTATCCTCGGCAGCATCAGCATCATCTCCGTCTTCGGCTGGGCGTACATTCTGGCCCTCATCTTCAGCATCCAAGTACTTGCTTGCTGAGGAAACTAACACACGTGCAATGCATTGCAGTCAGCTTTCGATTCCTCTCACAAATGTCATCCCATGTCAGATTAATTGATTAAGAAAAAAATTTATTCTATAATATTTGAAACTACATAGAGAAGGTAGCAATGCGGATGTGGTAGCTGGATAGAGATAGCAATGCAACGTCCTGATATTTGCATCTTCCAGATTCCTACGGATCTACATGAATTCTACGGATCTACATGAATGTTTTGACAACTTTCCTAAAGATCTCCAAGCCATGATTAAGGACTTAGACAGAATGTAACTTAAATGGTTATATGAGAAAAAACTTTACTATGACTTCTTAGTTTTCTAGATTGTATACATGCTCAAAGATATTGTGTAAAAGTTGAACTATGGAAAAAAACATTGGTTGTTTTCATGTGCGTCTCCAAGATAAATCCGTTGAGTTAGCACGGGCATTATACTAGTGATGAATAGTTGCTCTGTTGTAATTCCTTTCAAGTACCTAGTTTTCAGCCTTGAATTCTCCTAAGTTTTGGATAAAACTTATTTGATATAAGGATTTACTCTGAAGTTGAAACTCGTGGTGGCATATGATTGATCTAAGTCTAGGTAATTGACGGATATGATTTGAGAAGGTCTGAACTGTTGTTTATCTTATTCCATGTAACACTAAAGTTCTGGAGATTTATCTTTTGAAAAACACAAAAAATGTTACATGATGAGTTCATGTACGACAAAGCTTGAATTCCCACCAAAACCATACATGTTATTTAGGCTAGGAAAACTTCAACATATATGCCGCATGCTTTTGCTTTGAGTTTTGTCAAGATTTGTTGAACCTTATGAGAGGTTTGTCATGCTCTTAAAATCAAGATCACGTACACACCACCCACAGATACACCTGCTGCTCCTACACTAGGAGTACGCAAAAGCATGCCTTCCATCTAGATTCACCAAAAAATGTTTTACTCCTACACTAGGAGAACATAAAAACATGCTTGTTAGGTTTCCCATCCACCAAATAAATGCTCAAGTTCTTGTTGCTATCTCTCAAAAGTTTTATTGCAGAAAAGAGGCATAGAGCTATGCAAAAGTTATTCATAAAAAAGAAAGAGAAGAGAAAAAAATGGACACAAAAGTGTCCGAGATATCTAAAACAATGGGTATATGTCCATCTGAAAAAAAGAGAAGATGAATAAGATAGCCCATGCTCTCTAGCAAATGTTTCCAAGTTTCAAAAGAGAGATTAGTTTTCAAGGAGCAAAGTAGAATTATGTTAGCCACCATATATATATCTACCATATATCCACACACATGCATATCTTGATTTGATTGTATGACTCAACTCTCTTTGGATCCGGTGTTTGACTTTACAATATATGCATTGCAATTATGCTCTAGCTTTCTCCCTACCTATGAACTTCACATAAGCCTTAGTGGTAGGAAAAGAAAAAGGCATAACATCTTTATTGTCTTGGTGAGGATCCACAAATACCACATATATTGAGAGACTTGAGAGTGTCATACAATGGAATCTCTGAGTTTTATTTGAAAACTTATAAAAATTCTAGAACAATGGTGGAACAAAGAACTTGAGACATAGTGCTTGACTTGATCGTTCTATCTTTCAATTGCTCAAGACCTAAGTGAAGGCTAAGAAGCCACATGATTAAAGGTAATATGGGTAACTTTGAAAGTCAGATTAGTTTATTCTAATCCAGAGGAGAGTTCTTGATTGAACGCCTGAGTACTTTTGAGGCGTGAAAGCATTGTAGCAACTCCTGATCCATTGCTAAGTTTAGTTTTGCTCAGGGACTAGCAAAGGGTAAGTGTGGGGGAACTTGTTGATGGTTGTTAATGTCAATCATAAACCATCAATATAACCTGCATATATACTAAATTCCATCCCCAAACATAGGTCTCAGGGTTTAAACTAATGAATTCCACGAGCTTTGGTGAACATATGAATCACTAGTAGAAATATCCACTTCTATGAAGAGGATGAGGGAGTAAGGGCGGCGCCTGGCATGCGATTCCGCAACTCGCCTCTACGCATCGTGTCGTCACCCGACGCCCCTTTGGTAGTCGCAAAGGTTTCTGGAGACACCGAGACAGGGAGAGGGAAGGTCGGAAGGTGATGAGGATGGGCCACGGAGCGTGAAAGGATGTTGGCCGATTGGGCTCGGCCGCTGTAACACCCATGGTGTTACGAGCTTGCTTAGCACCAAGATTGAGGCCCGAGAGAGATTAGCCAAACAAGTTTTTGGGTTTTAAAAATTTAAAACACACATGAAATGATAAGCGAATCCTATGGGACTCACTTTTGTGGACTCAACTAAATATCCAAGTTAACTTACTTAGTGCGTAAAAGTGCTAATAAAAATCCTAACAAGAAGAGTGGGATAAGTCGTTTTAATTGTTTGCCACAAAAAAAAATTTATGTAAACAAAAATAAAATATAACTTGTGTGTAGTACTTAAGTAAAGTTGAAAATGCAACTTTAATTTTTGAAAGCGAATGTTGTTAGCCAGTGTTCTTGGGAGGTCAAAAAGCGAATTGGAAATTAAAATCAACTCTTTTTGTTAAGTCGGTAAACACTTGAACCATGTTTAAAGTGCCATTTTTGATGAATTATATTGAGCAAAATAATTAAATGGTGCTCAAATGTTTTGTTCCTATGAGTTAGTATGAAGTATGGACTATTGCATGTCATACTTGTTGGATGGAGTTAACAAGCTTTAGACCTTTTAAAATTTTGGCAAAAGGGCTAGTGGCTGTTAGTCCAAAACTGAAATCTTTAATTTTTCTAAGTATGGAAAGGTAGTAGACAATGCCATTTCGGCAATTAATTTCTAAAAAAATTAGTTAAACACTATAGCTGTGTTTTGGCACTGTTGATTGCACCGAAGTGTGATCTTTGTAATGGAGTAGGGGTTAGAGGGGTTTGAGCTCGTTTGGGCCATGCAAAAATCTCGCGAAGTTGCAAGAAGGTCATGGTTGTTGGCGGTTGTGACCCATGGCCGCAGTCACCACATCGGTTTGTTACACCATAGCCACTGGTCACGCTCTGTCCTGCAGGTTGTGCCCAACCGCACGCGCGCTGCCATCTAGCCCGTTGCTACGCATGGCTACCGATTACGGCGAGGTTGGGCCGCTGCACTGTCGCGTTGCTGTTGCACGCCACGGTCACATCCTTGGCACTGTCGAGCAAGCCACCAAGGCCCCTCGTGCATGCCACTGCTGTGTGCCAGGCCGACACCGTGACACACTGGGCCGCTAGGCCCCATCATGAGCAACGCGCTCTCAGCCGCGCACCTCACCTACGCGCCGCGCTGCTCTTGTCGTGTCGCCTTGCCTTACCAAGCTGGTCCCACCACAAAGCTACAGGGAGGGTGTAGCCTCACGCATGTGGAGCGGTTGTCGTGTCGCTGCCCTCCCCACGCGCCATTTCGTTGCACCGGCCCCGCGCGATAGCCTTGTGCGCGATCATTGTTTTGTTACCGCCATCCGCGTCCCACCAAGGCCGAGCCATCCCATCCCGGCACTCCACGACACACTCTCTCTAAGCCTCACCCATGTGGACGCCCTCATTTCATTAACGTAGCCTCAGCCGAAGTTGGCCAAGCCTTGAAGGGTCGCTGCCCTGTCTTCCCTTTACCACCGATGGAACCACACCGCTTCGTAAGTTAAATGCGCGTTGTCCATGATATCTCATCTCAATTCAGTGCTCCAGTAGCTAGGAATAGAAGCTAGCTAGCAGCCTGACCCGCACCAAGGCATAAGCAAGCCCTGTTGTCGGCTAGATTCGAGTTTTTGCTTGCCGCTGATTGGTTTTGCCGCCATGCCGTACTCATGTTGGGGGTGAGCCTCTTGTCACCAGTAGCAGTTCAATTGATGGGTGTTTCGAGCTCTCCTTGACCTCCTCGTGTTGGTGCTCACCTTCTTTTGGTCAAAAGCTTCATCGGTGATGAGGTGACATGCCAGTGTCTACCTCGAAGCATCGCTGCCCTGCCAGCTCGCACATGGCTGGACCACCTCAGCCCTTCTCGGTTTCAACCTTCACCACCGCGTGCACCTCGGTGAGCTCCGACTGCTTTTTTGCCACTGCATTACTTCCGTTAGGGCTCTAGGTCACCGGTACGGCTTCGCCGTCATCAAGAAACGTGTTGTCCCAGCCGCCACCGTGGTCGGTTATGCTACAGTGCCTCTCCCGATACCTAACCGCCGCCTCTAGAAACATGCTGCCAAAACTTAGATGCTCGGCCGACGTAGGTCACCGGAGACCCTTGCCGATGGCCGGCGTAACCATAGTTGTCATCGGTGTGCCACGCCGTCGCGCGCGGGCACGCCGGGGAGCCGACCATTGCGAAGACAGCACTTTTCAGGGTGTTTTGTGCAAAGCTTTAGTCTAATGAAATAGTGATTCATTGTATCA
The DNA here is from genome assembly GCA_904845875.1 of Miscanthus lutarioriparius. Taxonomy (NCBI): domain Eukaryota; kingdom Viridiplantae; phylum Streptophyta; class Magnoliopsida; order Poales; family Poaceae; genus Miscanthus; species Miscanthus lutarioriparius. Next base: position 119,482,204 of record CAJGYO010000002.1, read on the forward strand.
CTTGATTGTCTAATAGTGTGAGCCCTCCTTTGCAAAAGCGCGAGCACGTGGGGCTTTCCCGCCTTGGGCCGTTGCTGGGCCAACTGGCCGAGCACGACCATGACCCGCGTGGGCTTCGTGGGCCGCTGGGCCGAATTAGTCGCCACCAGCCTTTTCCTTTTTCCTAAAGCGTTTTCTAATTTAGTTTCTAAAGCAAACTTGTAAATTCCATATAAATTTGTGTACTTGACCAAAAATGGTGAAACTAATTTTGTTAGGTTTCTTAAATCATGATCTATTTGCTAGTATATCTTGTTCACATAGCTTCATAGTATTTTCAGGAGTTATCTAATTAAATTGAGATGCTTAATATTATTAAGATATAAACTTGTAGGAATTTTGTAATAAATTGGTGATAGTGTTGGCTCTAAAAATTTCACAGTAAATTCCTAATATTATTAGGTGCTCACTGTAATTTTTGTAGCTCCATAATAATTTGTTTGCTAAGATAGGTAATGAGCCCTAGTTTGAATATATATTAAATCAATGAAATGAAGTAAAGAAACACCTTGGGATTGTAGAACTAAAACACTTATCGAGAAACAACGCCTTATGCAACAACGTGGATACATAGCCTAGTACGTTAGTCATTAGAGCTAGCTCGTAGCTTGAGAGGCGTAATCGTATTTTAAGAGTTGCGGTTACCGTTGATCAATTGCATCTCTACGTTGCATCCACTTATGTCATAATAGGAACAATGATGGATCATGGAGATGATCGGAGTAGCAGAAAAGATGGTGCCTTGATGATCGTGGCACCATGATGGAATGCTAACTTTTGGTTATATCTTACCCAGGCAAGCCCCGGTGCATAACCCATATTATTCTGCACTTTAGTTTATGCTTGTGCATTAATTTTAAAGGAGTTGAATGAAATCCACTTGCATAAATAGATCCTTATCCTACGAGTCTTACTACTATGACAGGATTGTGTAGATTGCTATGCTATAAGATTCTAGTAGAAGTCGAGTGATTACTTGTTACTCGCGAGAGATAGGAAAATATATTATTGTTACTATTATCATCACATGGAATATGAATGGATAATAATTGGGGACCAGGCAGAACTATACTTTGGATTTGAAATTGGATTGGGTTGGGCAATCGAGTGAGGCTCTGGTTGCACTCATTCCGCCTGTGTCGATTGAGAACCGTCCGTGTGCTTGACGGAACGGCACGATTTAGTGCACTCTCTTGGGTACTTAGTGTCTAATGGAAGTCAAGTACTCTTGGAAGGGCATTAGATTAGACGGTTCTACCATAGCCGCTCATCACTCAAATTAATATCAGGTACTTCGGGTAGTTTGGGTACTCGGACAAACTACCCAAATTACCCAAATAAATATCGGTTAATAAGAATCACTATCCGAATTTTAGATCGGGTAATGTGAGTTCGTGTAGTTTGGGTGCAGGTTCGGGTAATTCGGGTTTGGGTAATGGGTAGCGGGTATTTTGCCCAGGGCTAGCTCCTGCCATATATAGACTTTGTGTGGTTGCCGAGAGTGAAGTGAATGCGTAGGAAAACTAGGCACAAGAAGTGCATCTTAGAAGAAGAGCTTTTGACCACTATGACACGCTTGAGACTTGAAAGCCTGGTGTGGCTGTGAAGAGGACTCACAGCAGTCGAGGGGCAGTAAGGTAGTCAGCTAGCTAGAGATGGCTATACAATGGGAGTGAGGCCAGGCTTTGTACACATAGGGATGCCAGGGTTGGAACAGGCTTCTGACGTGACCACATGAGGTTCATCATTACTATTATCTGAGTAGTGATTATTTTAGATAGTCGGACCTTCTGTCATCCGATGAAGTATACAACGCACTCCAATCCAAGCAGCCGCAGGCTCACAGGAGCCGAGGGCAGCAACTAGCTAGAGATGGCTATATGGTTTCATAGTTTCTGATCAACTGCACTCCCTGGGTTGTGGTTGACACTGCCGCTTTATTAGTTACCCGCGGGTTTTAGAAAAAGTCTGTATTATTAGGTGTATCATAGAAACAAGGCTGCAATTAACTCTCGATGGAAGCCGAGCTTGTCTCTGGTTCGTTCTAATTAAAGGCTACATGCATACATGCACAAAAGCCGGGGAGACGGCTCCAATAGAGGCTTGGACGTGATATTTTTAATTAATGCAACTTCACAGTCTTCCTTCATTCCTTGGTATCTGAAATTTCATCCCGTGCGCCAAACAAACTGGCCCGGAGGCAGTATGAACAAATGCACTCAATTTGCTATGACTTTCAAATGTACAGATGACACTATATACTGTCCTATGAGATAAAATATACAGTGGGCGGACTTTCTTACATGTGTAGTAAAAAATGCGAATAGAAAGAAATGTGCAGATCAAAAAGTGAACCAGAAAGCTCCGCATTTCCTAGTAATCTGACTGTCTCATCCGCCCGATTGCCCGCCCACCCTGTAATCTGAATCGTGTCATTGTTGGAATTCCCATTCCAGTTCGCAGAGGGTATTTAAAACTTCTATGGTAACCCCCGCTGGGCCACCTCCCCTACCTCCTCCTCAATCAACATAAGTCGATTGCGCCACGCTGCCTCTCTAGTGCTCTTTCTCGCCACCATCCACACACCATAGCTCCATCCACGCATATGTCGTAGCTCCATCCACGCCGTTGTCCGAGCCCTCACCTGGTGTGGTAGAACCGCCCAAAATAACGTAATTACGGAGGAGCTTATCTTCCACTAGACACTAAGCACCGTGAGAGTGAGCTACATCGGGTGGATTCCGTCGAGCACACCCTAAGGGAGAGCCCGAATCATCCACATTTTTCCCATAGGATCCAATAATGTGAACGAGTTTACATTACTTAGTCCATTTCATACATACAGAGTTCTTAGAAATACATTATTATAGTACCAAATTCAGAGTGTGGAAATTAAACAGCGAAATAAAAAGAAACATCTATCGATAATATACAAGGATCCATCTATGCCCACCAGAAGAATCCTTTATACAATGGCTACTCCTCAAGCTGCACCTACAATAGGGGTAAATAAACCCTGAGTACACAATGTACTCGCAAGACTTATTTGACTAGTGGGAATAATTTCCCTAAGCTTTATGGTTTGCTAGCTTCCTTTTTGCGAAAAGCAATACTAATGGTAAATCCTTATGCATGTTTCTTACTAGCAGTCATGATTAGTTCATTATCTAACAATTCTATGTAAGCACCTATTCTACTTTCAAGCAGGGGTTGAGCAAACAATTTCATTTTGTCACCTTTTATCTTTCAGTTCTTACTACGGTGCTAGACTGTAGACAAGCCATACTGGATCACCCAATGATTCACGAATCAATGTGCCCAGCTGGGTACCCCAAGACACATGCCCCGCTTGTACCCCAGGCATAAGCAGGACCAACCCACCACTCTCCTGTCATGGGGTCCAGGTCCCCGTCCAAACTTGGACTCCAATCCCCTGCTCCAGAGTCCTAGACTCAGTGCGGTGCTTAGACCTCCACCATCTCCGTCTCCAATCAGTCGGTCCAGAAAGAGCCAGAACCCACGACAAGAGAGCAACAAGCCTTCCCTACGCCCATACACAAGTATGTGTTCGGGATAATAAGTCTGTGACTTGCCTAGAGCCTAATGCAATGGCCGGTCCTTAGCCAACATAGATAGGGAAATAGTGTAGCCAAGCTATGCCCTATTGGCCGCAGGCCACAACCTCTTACACCCAACAATACCCGAACCATATCCCTGCCCGGTCATCATTTTCCTTTCACCATTTTTATCATGAGTGATAATAATAATCACCTATTATGAATAATGGCAGGTTACTCACGCTACCGAAATCCTGAGCATAGCAACTACTCGCCCTATGCTAGTAGGACTCATATGTAGGTATATCTATGCATGTAGTTTCCATAAAATGCCTGTAATGTAAATGCACATCATATATATATATTCAGTGATCATTCAAAATAAGGGTTATGCATTGGGGCTTGCCTTAGGCAGGCGAGGTGTCAACAAAGTCAGCAGCTGATGGCTCTAGGGCTCCCTCCTGTACGAGAATCTCCTCCTTAAACTCCTCGATGATCTCCTCATACTCCTGCTCACCCGTAGGCACAAACTCTACCAACTCGTTATCTACATGCATGACATGATGATGCAACACTTAATAATACGACAACAACAACTCTTAAAACAAGAATACATCCATCAAGCTACTAAGCTAGCTCTACCGACTAAGATGCTAAGTTACCTATTATGACCACTAAACAGGTATGAAACATTTCATGTATTAACTTAGCAACTAACGGCATCCCTATTCTTATAATCGCTTTAATATATAAACTACAAGGAATACTTAGCTACCATATTTCTCAATATATTTTAAGGCTACAAAAATTACAGTGAGTACCTAATAATGTAATGAGTCTACTATAAAATTTTCAGAGCTAGCACTTCTACCATTTCATCACGAAAATTCATTTTCTAATTAATCATAATAACAACAAGCATTTTAAAACAAATAAAGTAACCCTAAGGATACCATAGAACTATATGAACTAAATACACTAAAAGATAGATCTTGAATTTATGAATCTAACAAAATTTACTTCACCATTTTAGGACACTTACATAATTTTATACTGATTATCAAAGATCAGTTCACAATTTAATTTAGAAAAGCATTAACTAATTCATTAGAAAAGAAAAGGCGAAACCACCCAGTGTGGCCCATCGTAGCTCAGCCCACGCACGTGCAGCGTGTGCGCACACGCGCTATCCACTGGCACGGCCCACGTGGGGAGCGGCCCAACCACGAGGCGACGGCCCGCGACGTGGAGGCCCACACGCTTCGACACATTTGTGAAAACATCCCCACGCTAATACCGAATAAATCCACAGTCCATAGCACTATTCCTATAGTCATGACTTAAGCAATCTAGCCCTCGGAACAATGTATCTTCACAACAGCTAGGTCCCTGGGCACCCGCACGCGCACTGGCGCGGCGGCGACGGCACTGGGCGGTCACGCCGACCAACCTAGCCCCTCCCTACCCCCGATAGCGAGCCGATGCTCACCTAGATGCAAATGTGAAGCGGTAGGCGGTGAAGTGATGAATGGAGACGTGGTCCAGAGCTCGCTCCACGGCGACGAACACCCTATGGCGGCGGCAGCCATGTTCCCATGAGCCAAGGCACAAACGAAGCGAATGAACCAAAGGCTGGGCATCAGCAACTCACCCCGAAGCTACCTTTGGCGATGGCTTGACTGGGGACACATCGCGTGAGTCCGGCCACGCGCACATGGCGAGCACCACGATGGGCGGTGGTGGCATGACTGTGTCAGCAGCGCTGGGAAGGCAGTAGCAGTGCAAGTGGGGTGCGCACGTCGAGAAGGACTGCCAGGCGAGGCTAGGGGTGCAACCAATTGGGATCGGGAGGACCAGGTGGGTAATGCCCATGGCAACGGCGACTAAGCCTTTAATGGCATGACGATGGTCGTCTAGCTCAAAATTGAAGCTTGCCAATGCGCGATTGGACATGGTGCGGGGTCGGTTGGCTAGTAGGCTTGAGGACGGACTTGGGGGCGCACCTAAGTGAATGGACAAGACCCAACCATGCTAGACTGATGGTGCTGCCTGGCTGGCCCAGCAGCTGAGGAGGGATAGGAAAGAGGGGATGGGGCTGGCTACTTGTCCAAGCTTTGGCGGGACGCGGTGGCCGCACTCGTGGAATCATTGCGAGCCAACGCAGCTAGTTGAAAGGGCATACCCGCAGTGCGGCCGTGGCGCCATTAATGGCGAAATGACACGTGTGTGACCTCGACAAGCCCATGTGCATGAATTTGTGACGACAACAACACAGAGACATAGGCGGATGCGATAGCAGCTTGCTGTGGCACAGCGGTGACAGCACGGCGCAGCAAGTGACGGGACGGTGGTGCAGCAGCGTAGGCGGACGCGACGCAAGCGGCGTGGGCGCACGCGGGTGACCCAGCAAGCGCGACCGCGGGCAGCAGCAGCGTGGTAACATGACGAGGCAGGCGGCAGTGGACCAGTCAGGGCATTGGGCCCATGACGGCAGCAGCGTGGTAGAGCGGCCAAGCCCACCGCCCCCGGCGTCCCACCGATGCGTGTGAGGGTGTGCGTGCTTGCGTGCGTGAGTCACATGCCTTGGTGCAGCAACGGCAACACGGAGCCTGTGTGGCAGTGCACATGTGTGCGCACGTTGGATGAGCCGGTGCTGCGATGCCGAGTGCCGAGGCACGGTGACAGCGCCTAGTCGCTGAAACCGGCCGGAAACGTGCCCTGCACGCATGTTCAAGCATCCAAAAAATCCAATTCGTTGATTCAAACGCTAAACCACCTTTTCTATACTCAAGAGGGCATGTTAGGCTACTAAAACAAGCCCTAATACCCCATCACTTCTTAACCCAATTCTTCTACAAAAATTGCCAAACTTAGCCTTGTTAAACCATTTTCCGACTTAAGAAAATTGACTGTCTTGATCGGATTTGCGTCAAATTCGATTTCCAAGCTATTAGGTATGTTAGCTAGTGAATTCATTTTTCGACCATAGGTATTTCATCGCCATCTATAAAGTTCATACTTCTAACTTTACTAAAGTTCAGTATATACAATCTATAGCGTTTTCGTTCAATAAAAATTCGCGAACATCCTTTCGTTATGCATTTCCATTTATCGTCTTAAGTTACGGAAATTGATTTACACCCTATATTACATACATTTACACATAAATATGATGCTCATGCAGTGTTTTAGCAAAAGATTTATAGTGTAACACCGAGGGTATTACACTTGGCCTCCTTGCGCTCCGCATCGCACGACGTCGACGCCGACAATCATGGTGGCGAGGCGCACCCCACATCGTGTTTGCTCGCGCTCCCTAACAAGCTAGCCATTGAGATTGCTGGCCACCTCGCTATGACCTCAGACCGGCCCTTGGACGACCTCCATAGCCTACGGGTGACCTGCTCGTCCATACGCCGCATCTATGGCAACCTTGCCATCGGTCGACGCGTGGCACTAGACCAACACAAACGCGGGCTAGGGTGGGACGATGTCAGCAACTACTACGCCCTCGTTTTTAGCCTGACCCAACTCGGTAACTCGGAGGCTTCCTTCCTCCCTGGGATACCCATGATATTCGAGGAAACCCACAAGCCCCGGCCATGCCTCGACGATCTTGCCCACGCCGCCGATGGTGGCCACAATCTGGTGGCCTATCTGGTCACCATATTGCTCTATAGGCACAATGGCGATGCCCACGACAACGACACTGTGAGGCGGTACATGAGACGGGTCGAGGGCGAGGAAGAATTACGGGCGACGGCGGCGGACCAACGAGTAGGTGACTACGCAACAAGGGGTGTGTGTTGTGCCGCCGCAAGGAAGCCGTCGAGGTGATCCATGAAATGAGGTGGGCCTAGGGCAAGTTGTCGCTGCCGCCGCCAGTACAGGCGCACGGCGATCTTTCATGCGCAGGTGGTGCTTGTGGCGGTGTAGACGGATGGGAAGAAAGGGCTGTGTATTGCAGCGAGGACTATAGGCTTCGCCGCAAATTTGAGTTGTTCGCATGGGAACTTGTAATAAGAAACTAGTAGTTCACTCTTTACATGTGAGAGTGAATTACTCCCTCCATCCTGAAATATATTGTATTTTGGCTTCACCAGTACTTTTCAGCGAATGCATAGTATTTTCCTCTCACAAAAAATCAGCATATGCATCAGCATAAGCCAAATTTTAGCAAAATGAACAGGGCCTCGTTTCGCTAAAATTTGGCATATGTTGATGCTTATGCTGATTTATTGTGAGAGAAAAACACTGTGCGTTCATTGAAAAGTACTGCTAAAGTAGTTCGAGCTCCTCAAATATAGTGTATTCTATAGCTTTTGATTTTCTGTTGTTTTGTTTCAATTTTATTTGTTTCCTTTAGGGATTCAACAAAAGTACTCGTACGAAATAGGTTTCCTTGTATAACATGAGATGTGTCCGGCCCGGTCAGATTTATTATGCTTGGACTTTTTTGCGTGTGCAGTAAAATTTGAATAGCTATGTGGCTCCTCCTTTAGGCAATAGATCGACGACGAGACTTGATCGAATGAATTCCGTTATGCATGTTTACCATACTACAGATCAGAAAGAGAACCAGAAAGAAACCTATAGGCAAAACCAACCAACAGGGGCTAGAAACCACCTACCAAATGACCAAAGGTCCTGATCTAGACCATGCTCAATAGAGTTTAACCCACCTAATACAAAGTTAAACAAAAGTAAACACAGACATGCAGACGGCCAAAAAAGACTCCCTTGCCCCTCAATACTGCAGCAGCAACAAAGATCCTAGGTAATTAATATGGGCATTCTAGTCCTTTTTAACTGCTTTAGTCTCTTTTAGTCACCTAAAGCAAACACCCTAGGATCTTTGTTGTTTGATGTATATTCCTTATGTTGGGAGTTAGGAGTTTCTTACGTGTCAGACGCTTCCAAATGAGGAAAAACTATGGAGGAAACTGTCAGACGTGACCAAATGTACAGAGGTCGTACTTTCTTATGTGTGCAATAACATCTCAACACCAGTGGCTACTCAGCTCTACATTAGACAGAGGTGAGACTTGCTCCTCGCTGCAAGGTTCTTGCATGTTCAACAAAGATTGACAAAGACACCAAGGCAACAAAAAAACAAACAAAAACCAAACGACCTGAGCTACACCACACTCAACACAGTTCAACCCACCTAATACAAAGTACCACCCCACGACCAAGGAGCAATGAGACGTTTGTGTGGTTTGGTGGTGCGGCTTGGCCGCGTCACGTCAATGCAAGCATCCCTACTGCAACAAGCTGCTAACGCCACCCATGCACGCGTGTCTATGCGAGAATGTAGGAGCACACAAGCAGTCATGACAGTCAAGGGGCAGACTGAAGGCTAAAGACCAATGAGTTACAGACAGAAGACTGAAGCAGCCACAAAAATAAGATGAGTTGGGTTCAACACAGATCAAAGCCACTCATGACTACTACTACTACTAAACTAGGGGTCATTTGGTAGCTGGTTTCTAACCCCTATTGGTTGCTTTTGCCTGTAGGTTTCTTCCTGGTTCTCTTTCTGATCTGTAGTGCGGTAAACATGCATACGGAATTCATCCGATCTAGTCTCGCGTTGATCTAATGCGTAATGGAGGAGCCACATAGCTATTCAAATTTTACTACACACGCAAGAAAGTCCGAGTCTTGTAAATCTGACCGGGCCAAACACATCTCACGTTATACATGGAAACTTGTTTCGTACTAGTACTTTCGTTGAATAAGGAAACAAATATAATTGAAACAAAACAACCAAAAAGGAAAAGCAACAAGAAATCAAAAGCTGTAGAATACACTATATTTGAGGACAAATTTCAAATGACAGAATACACTACATTTCAGAGAATGAAAGGACTACTCTCTTATTCCAATTCAAAAAAATGGATTTCTTGATGAAGCCTATAGTCCTCGCTACAATACATAGCCTCTCCTTCCCATCCGTCTACATCGCCGCAAGCGCCGCCTGCGCAAGGAAGATAGCCGCACAACTATGCTGGCATGTGGCAGCGACAACCATTCCCATGTCGTATTGTAGATCACCTTGATGGCCGGGCGGCGGCACATCACACACCCCTTGTTGCTTAGCCACCTACTCATTGGTCTGTCGCCACTGGCGATTCTTCCTCGCCCTCGACCTATCTCATGCACTGCCTCACAGTGTCATCATTGCCGGCACCGCCATTGTGCCTATAGAGCAATATGGTGACCAGATAGGCCGCCAGATTGTGCCCTCCATCAGCGGCGTGGGTGAGATCGTCGAGGCATGGCTGGGGGCTATGCTTTTCCATGAAGACGGTTTGTATTTTGGTGAGGAAGCAAGCCTCTAGGTTGCCAACTTGGGTCAGGCTAGTAAGGATGGCGTAGCAGTTGACGGGGTCGGCCCCCGTACTCCCACATCTAACCCGATCTAGTGCTAGACGTTGATCGAAGGCGGGGTCACCGCAGATGAGGCGCATGGACGAGTAGGTCGCCCTTAGGCTATGGAGGTCATCCATGGGACGATCTGAGGTTGCAGCGAGGTGACCGGTGATCTCAATTTGCACGTCGGTAGGGAGCATTGTCAGCGACATGATTGCCGGCGTGGATGGAGCTACGACATGTGGACGGTGGCGAGCCAGAGGGTAGGAGAGGCGGAGTGGTGCGATGTGCATTGATTGAGGGGGAGGCGAGGGAGGTGGCCAAGCGGTGGTTATAGTAGTTCTCTGAATACCCTTTGTGAATTGGCGTGGGAACTCGCAACGACAATACGGTTCAGATTACCGGGTGAGCACATGACCGAGTGCATTGAGTGTCCACTGTTTCCAATCGTAGGAGTCAAAACTTGAAAGGGGGGATGCCAACCAACCGCTAAGCCTCCATCGTCGCATCCTGTGGGAGAGCAACCGTTTGGCTCTCCTCTTTAAAATGACTAATAGGCTATAGAGAGCACCACCACCTAGGGCATTCTCTCATACATACATACCAGTACACATCACATCACCTCCTCTGATCCCCACTCACCAGCCGATCCCTACTCACCGGCGGCGCGTAGAGCGAGCAATGGGGCACTGGTCATCCGACAAGTATTCCACCGACTATGAAGACAAGGACAGCAAAGAGGTGAATCAACCAACGCCGAGCCCCGAGCGTGAGGAGGAGCCCACCGAAGATGATGGGGAGCCCACCGACGACGAGGAGGAGGCGCCGTAGGCGGCAGAGGAGGAGGCACCGGCGGAGAGCAACAAGAAGCGCAGGCTCAACCCTCCATCCCCCAACACGATTGTGGAGGACGAGGATGACTCCATGTCGGAGTAGGACGATGATGAGGGTGGCAACAACGGTGACAACAGGGGCAGTGGTGTTGATCAGTAGGTTTAGTTAATTAGTACAGTAGTAGTAGGTCTAGTACTAACTAGTAGTAATAAAATGGCGGGTGCGTTGTAGTGTACTTTTGGTCTATTTTGAATGGCCTCATGTACCCAGATAAATATTAGGAATTAGGAATCAAATAATGGTGGTTTTAACTATTTTTGAGTGATTTTCATGTATTTTGGAATGTGCTTTTGATGAGGGCGCACAGGTAATGGCTTTCTTTGAACAGTGAAGAGCATTGAGACGTAATGAACAAACTGATATAAACACTGAACAAACACTAAATAAACAAGCGCACTGCCAATTACAGATTGAGATACATCAGCATTATTGACATCTAGATACATACCACAATTAACTAAGTTCAAACCATCGCCTAACTCATCTTGTTGCCCTTCACTTCTGCACCATTTTTTTGCATGTCTAGCCTGTGGCAAAATGAGGGGGCGGACTGTCCTTTGGTTCTTGATTTTGCATGTCCAAGATAAAAGAGCTGGTCGGACACCTAATATATGGTCTGGCTTCGTCTAATACAACATGGCTGAACTGTGCTTTGGTGGCATAAAAGATTATGCACCTATTCCTGGGTTAGTTTTGTAGAGCTAGGCATGGCTACATGCAGAATAAGAGGAGAGCAGTGCTACTAGAAAGGTAAACCTGTCTAGCTTGAAACCAGCAAACCTCTCTGCAATGTCAAACCGGAGGATCACTTCACCCGCTCCCGCCGTGGGGCGCCGGGAGCTGATCCGGTGAAGGCGAGCTGGCCCATGATGGGGCCACCACTGTAGAGCCCTCAGACATGTCCTCGGCGGACGGCGAGCGGGACTGCGACATTGCAGGAGACTCGCTCTTGCCTTGGCCACTAGGAGCGGATCCGACGACGACGAGCTCGACCATGACGGTGCCACCGATGACGGCGAGGTGGACCGCATCGGGAGCGGTGGTGGCGAGTGAACCACCAGTGCTGGTGGCATCAACATCACCATTGTGGGTGATGGGGAGACCAATGCCAACCTAGGGGATGGCATGCGGGACCACGATAGTGCCTGCGACAACGGTGAGGTGGACCACACTGGGAGCGGCGGTGGCGAGCGAACCACCGGTGCCGGTGGCGTCAACGTCATCGTTGTGGGTGACTAGGAGACAAATGGCAGCCTAGGAGATGGCGTGCGGGAGTGTGATGGGTACCAACAGTCAAGAAGGGTATGAACAGGTATCAGAGCGGGGTGCACTAGCGCATTGGAGGAAGCGTTGATCGGAGCCCAGCCATGGTTCCTCGAGGAGGACCTGGAGCGATTCATGGGAATGGCCTTCATGGGAACCGATGGAGAGGGAGAGGTGGGGACTTTGCGATGCAATGCGAGTCTAGGGCTTTTGGCAATGCAAGGGACGCCAGGGCTAGAATAGGCTTCTAACATGATCGCATGATGTTCATCACTACTAGTACTGTCCGAGTAGTGAATATTTTAGATGGTCAGACCTTCTACCATCCAATGAAGTATACAGTGCAGTCCATTCTAAGTAGTTGTAGGCTCACGACAGTCGAGGGGCAGTAGCTAGCTAGAGATGGCTACATGGTTTCATAGGTTCTGATCGTCTGCACACCCTTGGCTATGTTTGAAGCTACCACTTTAGGAATCCAATACCGTACTACTCCATGCATGCAGCCACAGACGGTGCAACTCCTGTTTGTAGCACAACCGATCAGGCAAAAGTTCTACTCATAGCTGAGTACAAGAGTTACATGTCTGGCCCATTCAAATTTACATTGCTCGGACTATCAGGCGAACATACGGTTTACAAGAAACAGGTAAACGCCATTTCATCTAATATCATAGAGGGACGTGGTCGGGGGAAAAGTTATGAGCGAGAAGGTTGAGAAAATGCAAATGGGTGAGGGAAGGGGAGAGCTAGAAGGTAGGTGATTGATGCAATGCTATCGGATAAGGGAAGGGCACGAGAGTGAAGCGAATCCAGCAGGAAAGATGGACATAAGAAGTGAATCGAGAGAAAGAGCTTTTGACCACCATGACAAGCTTGACACCTGAATGCCTGTTGCAGTTGTGATAGGTGTTTTCTATACTTATTTCACTCCAATCCAAGCAGTCATAGCCTTCGAGGGGTAGACTGATTGCTACTCGATACGACACTTTATTTTGTCCTACGAGATCAAATATTCAGCGGGTGGACTTTCTTGCATTCGCAGTAAAAGTCAATAGCTATGGCTCCTCCGTTCCGTATTAGATCGAGGCGAGACTTGTTCAGACAAACTCCTCACTCCATGGTTGTTTCAAGGTCAACAAATTTTATCAAAGACATGAGTTGGTCTCAACAAAGATCAAAGGCACTCAGGAATGTTTAGCATATTATAGATCAGATCAAAGACAACAAGAAAGAAATCTGTAGCGAAAAGCAATCAACAGGGGCTACAAACTAGCTACAAAATGACCAAAGGACCTAAGCTGCACCACGCTCAACATAGTTTAACCCACCTAATACAAAGTTCAACAAAAGTTAACACCAACATGCAAATAAGAGTTCACATATTTGTAAGGGCATCCCACAGATCAAACCTATTCATGACTACTAATACTATTGATACATCCCACAGATAGGATCGAGGCTAGCATGCAGGATCAGCTCCATGTCCACCTTCGCTAAGACTAAGCTTGAGCATTCGGTTCTCGGTTCGGTTTTGGTTCGGTTCCTTGGTTTTTGAAGAAATTCGGTTCTTACAAAATAGGAACCGATCGGTTCTAAAAATTCTCGAAACCGACCATTTCGGTTTTCGGTTATTTCGGTTCAGTTCCCGTTCTAACCGAACTAACCAAACTTTTTCAAAAGACCTCAAGGCAACAATAAATATACGTGTTGTAAGGCAAATTTATGCAACACTAGCAATATAGTAACACAAATATATAAGAAAACAATAATATCAATTTATAAGAAAACAATAGCAATATAGTAACACAAATATATAGCGACTCAAATATAACACAACACACATAAACCAAACATAATCTTACAAAATACAAGTAAGTAAAGTATAATTCATGTAATTTGGCTCTTTTGGTTAATTCGGTTACCCGAGAGTAGGAACCAAATTCTCTTCGGTTATTTTGGTTCCTCAATATCAGGAACCGAATAAGGAACTGAATTTTTTGGTTTCGGTTCCGGTTATTTTGGTCCGGTTTTTGGTTGTCGGTTAAATTTGCCCAGGGCTAGCTAAGACGACGTTGGCGGCCGGCTCAAACTCTCAACCAGATCGGTGATGTCATCGTCCTTTGATCCCTGCAAAAAACCCTGCTCTGCCACCTGGACGTTCACCGCTGCGCCAGTTTGAAGGTGGGCAGCAGCCAGCGTCGTGGCAACCCCCTAACAAATGGCTTCGGTCACCATGGATCGAAGGTGGACCGGCAGAGCTCGGAGGCGCTCCTCTATGGTGATTGGATTGTCCACTGTTTCCACCTAGAAGGCCGCATCATAGGCGGCTTGCGCGCACAGCTGCAGGATCTGGACCCACATCGTTAGTTCAATAAGAAGGTTCATCATGTTATGGGCCTGCTCCTTGACCATCGCCCAGTTGGCTCGCGCCTAGGAGGCCTCATTCTTAGAAACTTGAAGTGCGTCACACGCGGCATCCAGCTCGCCGCGCAACATCTCGGCGTTCAGCCTGGATGATGACAATAATGCTTTGACCTTGTGGTAATCCTTCAATAATTGATAGTAGTCTGCATCGTCTGAGTATTCGTGCTCTTCTGACGATTTGCCCACTTTAGAACCAGAGGGCTGTGCGGGGACACACGGGCTCGACGGTGGCGAGCGGCGATGGGACGACTCTCCAGCAACACCAGGGGAAAGCCCCACGACCAGGGATGGCGCCGTCATGGAGAAAGTGCTACACAATGCAACCCAAGTTCAAGCCCATATAGGATAAGGGGGAGAGCGATTGGAATGAGAATGCAAACGACTTATACCGAACTGACCGGCGCAGCATGGCATGGAATTGTGGGTTACTGCTCCCATCAGTGGATGCCTCGCAGGGACGCTTTCTGAGCATGACCGCGGACGAAGAACCAAGCTCCAGGGCCAATGAGGCTCGGGATGCCGTCACACCCACGCTCACCTGTTGAGAAAGTAGGCACATTCTAAATACTAGTTAAATTAAACAGCATGAACACATACTAGCTAGTGTGAGCATTGCTCGCATATTCTAGTTAAATGAAGATAAACAACATGAACAGCGGTATGGTGATGATCCCCCTTTGAAGAGGGAACTGGTGGTGGGTTAGAGACCATGCCAAAGAGAGGTCCATCTGTCGAAGGAGGATAGCTAGCGTGGAACACATCCGGGGCATCCCCATCGCCAGGATCCTACGTGGACACTCCAATAGCAGTCGTCATCAGATCGTCTACCTCCTCCAAGCGGATGGGGATGCTCAACTCGATTATAGGGTCCATCGCGCCATGGAACTCCCACTGGGGGTGACCCCTCATCTTCAAGGGGAGGACCCCAATGGCTAAAGAAGGTTGTCGATGTTTTACCACCGATAGCCTGCCACGAGGGTACCCGGGACAGTTGTTCGGGCTTCGGCAAATAGCGGAATTCGGCCGTTACGCAAAGAGACTCACGATTTATACTGGTTCAGGCCCTCGACTTGGTCGAGTAATACCCTTACGTCCAGTTTTGGCATTAGCCTGTTTGCGTTGTATTGCTTTGAGTATCGGGTATGCATTCTCCTCTTACAATGGGTACCCTCACCAGCCCTTTATAGTTCAGGCGCTGAGAGGCGTTGTTTGTGTTCTATTCTAATACAAGGTCAGAGTCCTAAGCTACGCTTCGGGCACCTTTCCTTGCATAGTTTGCGTTGGAGTTTTGGTTTTGCACGTTGCTTTGCTCCACGTTCTTCTTGGCAATTGGGCTGTAGGCCATGTTACCAAGGTCTACCTCCCTGCAGTATGGTCCATGGGGGGCCCGTAGGGTTCCCCATCGACAAGCCCCGAGCATTTCATGATTGAGCTTCAAGGGTCGAGTTGTTGTAGTCTTGATCCGGGTCCTTCTTGAAGTGAAATCTTGAGATAGTCTTCTTTGATTCTTCTTTTGGCTGATGTGCATTTTTGCTTGATGTCCTCCGGGTTCTTTTTCCTTTGAGTGCAGCGAGTGCAATTTCATTGAGTGTAGCCCCCGAGCCTTCTGTTTTTTGGTATAAAAAGCTGGAGGGTCAAAAAATTTGAAAATATGTTTTTCTGTGGTAGGTACTTGCAGCCCCCGAGCCTTCTTCGGGTTCTTTTCTGTTGAAAAGAAGTCGGAAGAAGGGTCTTGATTTGTACTCCTTTGATCTTTGTCTTTTGCTGGTCACGGATGGGTCTTGTATAGCCATGAGTGAGCGTCTTCTTTTACTTTTTGTCAGGAATCTTGCTTTTGGGTATTATTTGCCTTTGTTGCTTTGCTCTTTTGTTCTTTTCCTCTTTCTTTCTTGTGATCTTTAGCCTTGTTTACCTCTGGTTTGCTATAAATACCTTCTTTGTTGGTTGTGGTTCTTCCTTGAGTAGGAAATTTCTTCTTCAATTCTTTCTTCATTCGTAGATATGCTGGTGTGTGAGGTTGAGCAGCCCCCGGGCTTATGCTTGCTTGGTAATGAACATGCTGCTCTATCTGTTCTTCTGCGTTCGGGCTGCCGCTGCTGCCGCCACTGGGTTCCTTGTTGCAATATTTAAGAATCTTGTCTCTATCTTATGTCTGAGTTTATCCGGTCCTGTTTGGCCGTCTATAACCTTTGTATTTGTCTTCGATCAATGAGATTTATAATTTTTCTCCGTCCGAGTTCTTTTTCAACTATAATCTTTTGACACTATAATTTTGTATGTGATCCTTCACACGTCTCCGAGTTGTTTGTTCGGCTGCTTATTGCTACTGTCATTCTGGTTGTTGGAGAATTCAATGTGTCTTCACGGGTTGTATTGCTGCTGTGGAATATTCTCTTAGATATGCTTTATCTTGTACTGTGGTTGTTCTGGGTATGTACTGTTCCTTCGTGATGGTCTAGTCACATTTGATTTTTTACTGAAGTCCTAGCTCTGCAGTGGTTCACATGGTTGTCCTTTTGGAGTTCTTTTTTCTTCCATGAGTCTAGCATATGTGCATCTAAGTTGTGCTATAAATATGGCCTGTTGCTGATATCCTGCAGTGCAGTTTCTTCTTCTTCTTTTTGTAGTCATGGATATTATAGTTTGGGAGCTCGACGAGCCCCCGGGCCTGTTCTCTTTCTTCTATTTTCTTCTGCTAGTAAATGGTGTAGGTTTTGTGATAGAGACTAGTAGCAGGCTAGTCTCGAGGTGGTATTTAGCTGTAAGGGATATTGAGGCAAATGGTGTAGGACTTGTGATGTGAGTGATGCATGTTGCGTTGCCTCATCTTCCAGTGCCTGTCCTTTCTTTTTTGTTCTTCTTACAGTGATGATTGGCGCGTGTTCCGGCTTGTTCTTTGACAATCCATTGTAGATCAGCCCTTATTCAGTCTTCTGCTATGCCATTTAGGTTCAGTCCAATACAGATCAGCATGTGTTGAGAGATGGTGCTGGGTTCTTCCATATTGACGTGGTTGTTGTTGTCAATCTTGGATGACTTGTGGGTGCCTTCTCTGTCACCTATAGCAATCTTGGATGTGCGCCCTTCCTTTGGAGAAAAGTACGTTCGAGTTGTTTTATCCTGCCTGGTAATATCAAATCTTGGTTCGAGGGTTGCAACCTCGTGCTAAATGATTTCCTTTGCTTTCTTCGTCGAATTCATCAGATCTTGTATTCTGTTGTAATCTCAATGTACCTTTGATGAAATGAAAAATATTCCTTTCTGCTCTGTGACCGAGTTGTTTATTGATGCGGCCGAGCTCTTTTGTATGTTTGTACTGTGGTATATTGTCATGACTGACTTGTTGCATCCTTCTTTCCTAGTTGCCTCCTTGTGAATGTGTTAATTCGTCATGTATCCGTTATAGTCTGAACGGACCGTTGCCTTTTCGTTTTGTGTGCATGGTAATTGTGGAACGGTAACTTTGAAGGGCCTCTTAAGGCGATCCGCGTGATTTTGGGCCTCGTGGGCCGCGTATTTTTCTTGTATAAAGGTAACTGCTCTGTTACTGTTGGCTTAACTTGCCTTTGCAGTAAAAAATTCCCCAATCTCAGCCAAAACCCTAGCTCCGTTGTGCCTTCGATCTCCTGCTATTTCCGTCCAAATCTTGTCTTTGTTTTTCTGAGATGGTGGTGAAGAACAAGAGCAAGAATAAGGGCAAATCTATCGACGAGGAGGCGTCGCTCAAGGTGATCGAGAACACCGAATTTGTTGCGATGCAGAAAATGCAGAGGCAACTCCCCAAGCCATCGACTTCGGAGGCGGAGTTGGATCTGCTTGTTGCTCATGGCCTTCTTCAGGAGAAATGTCTCTCTAATTTCTCTGGTCCTAGTGAGCACGATGTCCCTTCTCCCACTCCGAATCAATCTGTTCTTTTTGTTCCTTTTGTGCGGGCGGGGCTCTGTTATCCCCCGTCCAATTTCTTACTTGAGTTTCTTGGATCCTATGGGATTCAAATCCATCATCTTACCCCTAACGGGGTTCTTTTTCTTTCTACCTTCGTACATTTTTGTGAAGTTTTCGTTGGAATTCCTCCAAATCTTTTTTTTCGTCATTTTTTCCGTGTGCGTTTGTTAGACGAAAATAATACTCCTTTTCTCGGCTGCTGCCTTATCCAATCCCATCAGGGAGTTTCTTTCCCTTCTCTTACCCTTTCTGATTCTGTCAAGAATTGGGCGGAGAAGTGGTTTTATATTTCAAAACCTGCTCTTTCCTTTTCTCATGATCTTTCTGTTCTTCCCGTTCCCCTCTCTATTTGGAAAGATAAAATATCTTCTGCTGAGCGTGCTGCTCTAAAGCCTGTACTCGCTCGAGTTGTAGTGCTTAAACAGGCAAGCTTAAGTGGCAATTGTATAGTTGCCAGTTTCCTGCGTCGCCAGGTGCAACCTCTTATGCAGAGGGTGTATTACGACTTTGAATATACTGGGCCCTCAGATCCTTCCCGACTTGTTCCTGATGTCGAGTTGCCTGAGGAGGTCATTCTTGAACGCTTGGGGCATATTCTGGGTGGGGTCTCTGTGATGCATGCTCGTGTTGAAGAGTATGATGCTGCTCATCCTCCTCCTGAGGTAAGTGGTAATCTCCTCCGAGTTCTTTTGGGTTTTTGTAATTCATATTCTGTTTTTGACTTCTTTCCTCTTCTCTTGCATGGTTTTGGTCGGGCTTTTAAGCTTGAGATAGCTATTGCTGGTGGTGGCGGGGTTGTTGTTGAAGAGCCCATCGAAGAAGGAGATGAAGATGATGATGCTATTGCCGGTCATGTGGTAGTTGCTGCTACCGGGCCGGGTTTTTCTTCTGCCAGGTTGATTACTGGCTTGTTTGAAGGTCACCACTCCTACGTTGAGTATGTTTCTGATCCTCGAATTGCTCAATATATCTTGTCATCCAGGAAGCGGAAGTCAGAGGTTGCTGCTAAGCATATTTTACCCAAGAGGCAATGTTCAATTCGTCAGATTGCCTCAACAGGTAATGTTCTTGTAGGTGAGCTTGTGCTTTCTCCTGTGTTGTTTTTGCCTCTGTCTTTTGGTTTGCTTTGTTTTACTGATCCCAGCTTTTGTTGTCTTGATAGAAGGCCGGTCTATTGTCTTGAGCGAGGTGGAGACTGAGGATGAGGTCCCCTTGATCACTCGACCGTAAGTCTTCCGATGTAAATTTTCTTGTGCTTGTCTTTTTGCTCTTTTCCTAAATAACTGAATTGTTTTTTTCATTATAGTCAGAAACTAGCACCTTGTGCCCCTTCTGTGACAGTTGTATCTGCTTCTGTCCTAGAGGCCCTCCCAATCCCCTCCTTTGAGGTGGTTGAGGATGATTTGTTCGATGTGCCTCTCCCGAATCTTGGCTTCTTAGGGGTGGCTAGAAACTTTAAGAAGGTTATCAAGTAAGTATATTTATCTTGTCTTCTGATTTTCCATTTTTGCTTTTGTCTCTGACTGGCCCGAGCTCTTTTTTCGAATGTAGGTCTTCGGAGGATACTTCTTCTTCCCTGGCTCTTGATGCTGGTGGACCTCTACAAGATTTTACTGTTGGTAAGTTATTTTCCGCTTATGCTTGCTTTCTTGGTTTTTTCTTTTCTGTCTGACGGGTTGTTTTCTTTGTAGCTTCTCTTCCACGTATTGCCTCTCCTGCTCCGCATGTTGAGGAGGCTATTGGAACTCCGGTGTCTCCTCCAATGGAGCACTGAGTTGAAGTGAACTTAGGCAGCCCTTTTGCTGCTCCTATTCTGCCGACCGGGTTGTCCCTGTTGGACAACCTCGAAGTAGCTGCTCAGGAGGATGCAGTGAATGGGGAGCCGGCTAATAATAATCCTTCGTCTGTTCTTCTTTGTGGATGTCTTTGGTACTTCTAGTGCCGGCCACCTTTTGACTTCTACTCCAAGTACTCTCCTGTTAACTTAGGGTGGGAGGTTGGTCCAACTTCGGTCGTGTTGAGCGGTCATCTGAGTTGGTTTCTTTGTGGGAGAATTTCTCGGTAGCAGTGTGGCGCCAAACTCAAGGTATTTGAGTTCTTTTAACTTTCTTCGATATTGGTTTTTTCTGCTCATTGTCTCACATTTTTTTTGCTTTGCGCCTTTATTTCAAGATCGGGATGTCTTGTTCGGTCCTCATGAGGCGCAATTTATCGCCATTGTTTGAAGCCAATTTGAAAAGAAAGGAAGATGAGTGGCTCGAATTGAAGTTGTCCTGACTTATGAGAAGGCGCAGCGTGCTCTGATGGAGTCCGCCCTCAATGCTAAGGTGCATGAGGCTGAGAAGGTGTGCGACTCATCTTTGTAGGCTGTTACTGCTGCTCAGAATGAGGTCTCCGCGTTGAAGAAAGAAAAAACTGGTGGGTTCTCCTTTCTTTGCATACTTGCTTTTTCTCCCTTGTTTTTTCTTTCTTTCTTTGAGTTCTTTGTCTGCTTTCTTTTCAGCTCTTGTTAAGGATAAGGAGAGTTGGCAGAAAGAACGAGAGGAGATGGTCAATACCCTCCATACTTCTCAAAATCAAGCCGAGTCTGTAAGTTCTTCTTTTGATATCAAATTGAAAGAGGCCCAAGATTTATTTGCTCAGGCCAAGCTGATTAGATCTGGAGCTAACCGTGACCTTGTTCGGGCTTTGAAATCAGTGCAAGATTTGTAGGAGAAGTTAGCAGCTGCCCATGATCAATTCCGGGCTCTCCAAACTAAGCTGACAGGTGCCCAAGATCAATTCCGGGCTCTTTATGAAGCTGTGAAGCCTATTATTGCTGCTGTTTGTCGCCAGGAGGACTTTGCTCAAGGGTTGAGAGGCATTATCCCGGTGTTGTCAACTCGATTTTTTGAGTTTGTCAAGGGTGGTTTTTACCGTTGTGTAAACAATGTTATATCCTTCATCCGGGTTGCCACTCCTGATGCTCCGCTTCAGCAGATTGTAGATCCTTCCGTGACTGCAGAGTTTGCGCAGCGATGGGATGAGGCGAAGGGGGGCTAGGTGGTCTTATAGACCAAATCTTGGAACAGATGGATGTGCTTCCTGCTGTGCCTCCAACTCCTTAGATGTTTTGTGTAATGAACTTGTGGTTTCTTGTAATATATACTTGTCTCTGAAAATATGATCAGGCTTTGCCCTCGCTTTTGAATTTGTCTTTGATCGAAATGAGCGAGCTTCACATTGCTTTTCTTTTTTTTCTTCTGAGATGTCTTTGAATAATATGGAAAAGTTTGGCCTTGTCTTTCCTTGTGGCTTTTTTCTGCTTTGCCATAGCTTGTTTCGCTCTTTGGGTCGGCGACCGAGTTGTTTGGAGCGTTTGTGCCGCTCTTTGGTCGAAGTAGTCGATTGTACCGCTCTTGGGGTAGACGATCGAGTTGTTGGAGTGTTTGCGCCCCTCCTTGGGCAACGTAGTCGATCGTGCCGCTCTTGGGGTAGGCGACCGAGTTGTTGGAGTGCTTGTGTCCCTTTCTGGGCGAAGTAGTTGATCGTACCACTCTTGGGGTAGGCGACCGAGCTGTTGGAGTGCTTGTGCCGCTTCTTGGGCGAAGTAGTCGATCGTACCACTCTTGGGGTAGGCGACCGAGTTGTTGGAGTGCTTGTGCCGCTTCTTGGGTGAAGTAGTCTATCGTACCACTCTTGGGGTAGGCGATCGAGTTGTTGGAGTGCTTGTGCCGCTTCTTGGGTGAAGTATTCGATCGTACCACTCTTGGGGTAGGCGACCGGACCCATATAGCACAACCGTTTCTGGGTTGGCTGTTTGCAGGATAAGTAAGCAATCGTACCAGCTCTTGGGGTAAGCGATTGCACCCGTATAGCAACAACAGTTTCTGGGTTGAGCTATTTGTAGGGCTACCCCTTTTTCCCCAACCTGATTACGGGTTGGTTCTCATCCCATTGACGAGTATTTGTCGATCGTACCATCTCTTTATGGTAGAGTGACAAATGCTAGCTTGGGTCTCCTTACCCAAGAAGCTATTTGGCCGTTGGCCGTCAGTCAGACCATCTCCATATGGTTGAGTGACAAGATTGCCCATGTAGCACAACCGTTTCTGGGTTGGCTGTTAATAGGGAAGCCCCTTTTTCCCCAACCTGATTACGGGTTGGTTCTGTCCATTGGACAGGGCTCATATTTGAAGCTGTTCTTCTTGAATAATCTCTGTTTTATTTCTCTTGAAACTTGAGTACGATCTGTTGTACTTAATTGTAGAATCTTTTGAGCTGGCTGATATGCCAAGTGTTCTTTACAGGTATTTCATCTGGAGTCATCAACTCGTATGTGTCGGGTCCTATTGTTGTCTTCACAATGAAGGGTCCTTCCCATGGACTGAGTAGTTTGTGTCGTCCATCTTTCTTCTGGATTAGTCATACTGAGTCCCCTGGCTTTAGTGATCAGGGTTGAGTACTTTTGTCATAATGTCTTCGTAACCCTTGCTGATATCTTGCATTTTGTATGATTGCACAGTCTCTTATTTCTTCTATTGAATCAATTTCTAACCGCCTTGTTTCTTCTGCTTCGCCTTCTTCATATTGTTCTATTCTTGGAGATAGCCATATTAAGTCGGCTGGTAGTACTGCCTCTGATCCATAGACCAGAAAGAACGGTGAGTATCTCGTTGCTCTATTGATCTGGGTTCTTAGACCCCATACTACTTTTGGTAATTCGTCGATCCATTTTCCATCATAATCTTTCAAATCTTCATATAATCTTGGTTTTAAACCTTGTAATATGAGTCCATTTGCTCTTTCGACTTGTCCATTGGCCTGCGGGTGTGCTACTGATGCAAAGTCGATTTCTATCCCACAATCTCTTGCCCAGTATTGGAATTCTCTTGCTGTAAATGGTGAACCAAGATCTGTGATTATTTTGTTGGGCATGCCGAACCTATGCATGATGTCTTGTATGAATTCCACTGCCTTTTCTGCACTGTATTTGACCAAAGGTTTGTATTCAATCCACTTTGTAAATTTGTCGATTGCCACAAATATGTATTCGAAGCCTCCTTTTGCTTTTTTGAGTGGTCCGACTTGATCCAGCCCCCAGCATGAGAACGGCCAAGCCGGCGGTATGCATATTAAGTTGTGAGCCAGCACATGTGATTGCCTAGCAAACATTTGGCAATTCTTGCATGTTCTGATGAGCTCTTCTGCATCTTTGAGTGCTGTTGGCCAATAGAAACCGGTTCTAAATGCTTTGCCGACTAGTGTCCTAGAGGCTACATGATTTCCACAGCATCCTGAGTGGATTTCGTCCAAGATTTCCTTTCCTTTATCTGTCGGAACACATTTAAGCAGTACTCCTGATGATGCTGCTCTTTTGTATAGTTTATCCCCCACCAGAACGTAGTTTTTGCTTCTTCGTACAACCCGAGTTGCTTCTGCTTTGTCTTCGGGTAGTTTCTTCTCTTTGATAAAATCAATGTATGTTTGTCTCCAATCACTTTGTATGACCATGATTTGTCTTGACTGGTCTGGTTCTTCTGCTTGATCTATTTCCATTGGATCTGTTGTCTCCTTCTCTTTTTCTGTGTTTTCGAGTTGTTTGATGGATGGGGCTATGAGTTCTTCCACAAATATACCGGGTGGTACTTTTGCTCTATCTGATCTTAATTTGGCTAGCACATCTGCTGCAACGTTGGAATCTCTTAGTACATGATGGATTTCGAGCCCTTGGAAAATTTTCTCCAATTTTCTGACTTCTGCACAGTACGCATCCATATTATCTTTTGTACAATCCCAATCCTTGTTGACTTGATTGATTACTACAGCTGAATCACCGTAGACAAGTAGTCTTTTGATCCCAAGCGAGCTTTCAACTCTTAGACCGTGTATTAATGCTTTGTATTCTGTCTCATTGTTAGTTGCCTGCCAAAGTATTTGTAGCATATATTTTAACTGTCTCTCTTCTGGTGATATGAATAGTACTCCTGCTCCAGCTCCTCCTAACTTTAGGGAACCGTCAAAATATATTTTCCAATGATCAAGTATTGGTTCGGGTTCTTTTTGACTGATTTCTGTCCATTCAGCAATGAAGTCGGATAATGCTTGAGATTTGATTGTTGTTCTTGGTTTGAAGTCTAGGTTGAGAGCACCGAGTTCTACTGCCCATTTTGATATCCGACCTGTTGCATCTTTGTTGCGTAGAATGTCTTGAAGTGGAAAATTGGTTACCACTGTAATCTTGTGTTTATGGAAATAATGTCTCAGTTTTCTTGATGATATCAACACTGCATAAAGTAGTTTTTGCACGTGTGGGTATCTCACTTTTGATTCTGTTAGTACTTCGCTTATGTAATAGACTGGTCTTTGCATTTTGTATGCGTGTCCGGGTTCTTCTCTCTCAACCATAATTGCTGTGCTGACAACGTTCTTGGTTGTTGTAATGTATAGCATCATGACCTCTTTGTCTTTTGGTGGTGTCATTACTGGTGATGATGCCAAGTACTCTTTTAACTTTTGGAATGCTTCTTCTGCCTCTTCTGTCCATTCAAAATTTCCTACCTTTTTCAATAATTTGAAGAAAGGTAGCCCTTTTTCTCCAAGTCGAGAGATGAATCTGTTGAGTGCTGCCGTGCATCCTGTAAGCTTCTGTATGTCTTTAACTTTCTTTGGAGGTTTCATATCCATGATGGCTTTAACCTGCTTTGTACTTGCTTCAATTCCTCGGTTACTGACTAGAAACCCGAGTAGTTGTCCTGATGGTACCCCAAAAACACACTTTGTGGGGTTTAGCTTCCACTGCCATGCTTTTAGATTTTTGAAAGTCTCCTCGAGGTCTTCTATCAATGATCCGGGTTCTTTTGTCTTGATTACTACATCATCAATGTATGCTTCTGCGTTTCTTCCAACTTGACTCCCCAAGCAAGTTTGAATTGCTCTTTGATATGTTGCCCCTGCATTTTTTAGCCCAAAAGGCATTGATTTATAGCAATATGCCCCAAAGGGTGTAATGAACGATGTCTTGCTTTGGTCTTCTTCTCTTAAGGATATTTGATGATAGCCTGAATAGCAATCTAGAAAGGATAACAGAGCTGATCCTGCTGTCGAGTCGATGATTTGATCAATCCTTGGTGGGACATATGGATCTTTTGAGCAATGTTTGTTGAGGTCTTTGTAGTCGATGCACATACGCCATTCTTTTGAATTCTTCTTCTCTACTAGGACCGGGTTGGCAAGCCAATCCGGTTGATTATTTCTCTGATGAATCCTGCTGCCGTGAGCTTGGTGATCTCTTTTTTGATTGCTGCTTTTCTGTCTGGAGTGAATCTTTGTAACTTCTGCTTAACGGGTTTGGACCCTTTGTTCACATCAATTATGTGCTCAGCCAACTCCCTTGGGACCCCTGGCATGTCTGCTGGCTTCCAAGAGAAAATATCTTTGTTGTCCTAAAGAAAGTTGGTGAGCGCGAGTTCCTATTTAGGGTCGAGATTTGCACTGATGATTGTCGTCTTCTCCGGATCACCAGTCAGTAGGTCAATAGTCTTGGTAGCGGCTTCTTTTGGTGGTGCGAAGTTGCTTGGCTTCTTAGGCGGAATCTTAATCTCATCTGGGTTCATTTTGTTGGCCAGCATTGCAATCTCCTTTCCTTCCTTTATATCTTGTAATCTTTCGGATATTTGTACTGCTTGTACGTCGCAATCATGTGCTTTCTTTAGATCTCCTTTCAAGGATAATACGCCCTTTGTTGTTGGCATCTTGAGTAGTAGGTATGGATAATGTGGTACTGCCATGTATTTTGTTAAAGTTGGTCTCCCAAGTATTGCGTGGTAGCATGATTCAAAGTCTGCAACTTCGAATTTGATGAATTCCGTCCGGTATTTGTTTAGTGTGCCAAAAGTGACAGGTAGGGTTATCTGTCCGAGGGGCATAGCTGCTCTACCGGGTACTATTCCGTAGAATGGTGTGCTTGTGGGTGTCATTAGACCTTCACAATCCAGATTCATCCTTTTGAGAGTATCTACGAAAATTATGTTAAGCCCGGCTCCTCCATCGATGAGTACTTTAGTTACTGCTACTCCTACGATAGTCGGACCCAGTACCAGCGGGTAGCATCCTGCGTTTGCTGCACTGGTCCATTGGTCTTCTCTTGTGAAGTGGATGGGTTATTCTGACCAATCTAGATATCTTGGGATGGCTGGTTCAGCTGCCGTGATGGCTCTGTGAGCTAGTTTCTCTTGTCTTTTGCTTCGTGTGTTAGGAACACCTGAAAATATCACCGCTAATTGGCGTTGGGGTTCTTGATAATCTCCTTTAGCTCTCTTTTCCTCCTTCTTGGATTCTTCTTGCTTTGGCTCTGAGTTGTTTTGATTCATATTTTCTCTCTTCATGAATTGCCGCTGAAAAGTGTTGCATTCAACTAACTTGTGTCTGGCCCCTGGGTGTATGTGACACGACATGTTTTCTATGTTTTCCGGCGCTCTTCCTCGATAGTTGTTACTCTGATAGTTGCTATTACTGTTGTAACCACTGTTGTTACGGTTGTTGCTATTGTTGTAGTTGCCATTGTGACTGCTACCATTGCTATCATTGTCGTTGCCATTGTATCTTCTTTTGTTGTCTGTGGTTGCCACCATATTGTCCTACCTTGGTCTTTTGTCTTGCTGTCTGTAATCGGGTCTTCTATTCTCTGGGTTGTCCCTAGCAAATCTATGCCGAGTTCTTTCTTCTGACGAAATTTGCTTCTCAACAACCCTCTTGAAGTCTTCATTTGTTCTTGGGTTCTCATTGAAATAGTCCTTGTATTGCCAGTTTACCCAGATTCCTTCTACAAAGGCCTCTATCACCTCCCTATCAGTAATGTCGTGGACTTGAGCCCTGAATTCTCCAAATCTTCTATAGTATTCCCTTAGACTTTCCCCTCTCCTCTGCTTTACTCCTTTCAACTCGGCTGTAGTCATTGGATGGGTAATAATGCCTGTGAAGTTGTTGCAGAAAGCTTCTTGCAAGTCTTCCCAATACCTGATTGATCTTGGCCTCAATTTGTCAAACCATTGTAGCGGCATTGCTTCGAGGGCCATTGGGAAGAATAGAGCCTTGATGTCATCGTCTCCTCTAGCTAATTTAATAGATTGGGAGTAAAACCTTAGCCATTGTCTTGGTTCGACTTTGCCATCATACTTGGAATGATTTGCTGGTTTAAACTTGTGCAGTAGCTTTAAAGTTTGTAGTCTTCCTGCAAAACAAGGGAATCTGTCGTATGGTTCCGTTCTTCTGTAATCCGGCGATCTTGCCCTTCTGTAATAAGACCTGTCTTCTTTTAACTCAGACTCTCCGTAGTCATCTTCTTTGTCAAATCTTCTTGAAATTTCTTAGTAGCGTTGGCTCAATTCTGGTTTGTCTCTTTCTTGTTGCTTTGAGTAGTGTTCCTTCCTTCCATTGATATCAGCACTTTCTACTGGTCCTATCCTTTGAAAATTCGATTTTTTGGGTGGCTGCTCCCTTTGTGGCTCATGTGGAACTTCTTCGCCGGGTTGTTTTTCTAATCCCCCAACTTCTTTCCTCTGGTCTTCCTTTGCTTTCCCGTTATTCGTGAGGGTGTACAACTCCTTTGTTAATTCTTCAATTCTTTCCCTTTTTGTATTTTTTGTGGCTTCTTTTTCCACCTTCTTTCTGTTGTATTCCGTTAGCTCCGCTTTGTATTTATTCCAGACTTGCTTCCTTTGTTTAGCCCGGTTCCTCCTTCCAGCTTTCAATTTGTTCTTCTTTAGCCTTGCTAGTCTTTGCTCATCATTTTCATTGCTGTCGCTTTTCTCATCTGGTGAGATGTTGCCTTCTGATTCGTCTGAAGATTTTATATCTGGTATCTGTGGTGGTTCCAAAGGTTGTTCTAACTGCTCTGCCATGTATACAGTATACCTCTTCCGAGCTCTTCTTGTATGGTATTCCATCCTTCGTTTGGTTGAGCTGTCTGTAACTTCTGAGCTGGATCCGAGTTCTTTTCCTTCTTGATAAGGTAGTTCTTCAACGCTCGTGCCAGTCTGGGCTTTGCTTGAGGTGAAAGAACCTGGCCAATGCACCACACAATCTTGTGGGGTAACTGTCATGATCATCCCTTCTTATGCTCCCTCCAGGAGTATTCTTCTTGCTGAGTTCATCGTGTTTTGGGTAAAGTGTTGATAGACCGATGCCGCGTTGCATAGTCCGTAAGTTCCCAAGTTCTTCTTTGAGTTGTACGGTTGTATCCCTTCGCGATCGTTGTTGTGTCTCCGAGTCCATTAGGCTTGGCTCTTGTGCCGTGAAGATTGTCTTGGAATCGGGTTGTATCTCTTTTTCAGAGTCGCTTTCGTATCCGCTTTCTTCCATATTTCGAGTTGTATCCGAAGTTGAGAGTTTCGTCATCTTCTCGACGAGTTTGTATTGAACTTTGTCATCGAATTCTTTTTCTTCTCGGAGACAGGTACGAAGCTTGCCATCGCCGTCAGCCTTGCAGATCCAAGATCCGAAGACAAAGGTTGTTCCCGCCAAAAAGGTCATCTTGAGGTTGAGGTCCACCGAACTCTCGAGAAAAAATTCATCGAAAGCCCCTACCTGGCGCGCCAGCTGTCGATGTTTTACCATCGATAGCCTACCACGGGGGTACCCGGGACAGTTGTTCGGGCTTTGGTGAATAGTGGAATTCGGCGGTTACGCAAAGAGACTCACGATTTATACTGGTTCAGGCCCTCGACTTGGTCGAGTAATACCCTTACGTCCAGTTTTGGCGTTAGCCTGTTTGCGTTGTATTGCTTTGAGTATCGGGTATGCGTTCTCCTCTTACAATGGGTACCCTCACAAGCCCTTTATAGTCCAGGCGCTGAGAGTGGTTGTTTGTGTCCTATTCGAATACAAGGTCAGAGTCCTAAGCTACGCTTCGGGCGCCTTTCCTTGCATAGTTTGCGTTGGAGTTTCGGTTTTGCACGTTGCTTTGCTCCGCGTTCTTCTTGGCGATTGGGCTATAGGCCTTGTTACCAAGGTCTACCTCCTAGCAGTATGGTCCATGGGGGGCCCGTAGGGTTCCCCATCGACAAAGGTACAGATCACCCTTAGCGCCGTTAGTCCCTGGTCCTTCAGATCCTCGATCACATCCAACAATAAGCGCAAATGCTATGGTTTCGATCGGGTTGGCGGCCTCGACCATGATTTCGGCGTGTCAGGACACAGCCGATTGTGAGAAAAAGTTGGCAATGGCGACCGCTCATTGTTGGGGACGTAGAGCCACCTATGCTCCCAATCCAGGTCTGCGGCATAGTGGTGCTCAAGGCTCAGGTAGCGCTCCTCCAATTCAGGATGAAATTTGATCGAGGCACCCCCATTGGACAATGATAGTGCCAAGAGGTCACCGACGGAACCACCCAAAAAAGAAACCGCCATAGATCATAATGGGCAGGTATTCCTAGGAAGCCCTCGCATAGCATGATGAAGACCGAGAGGTGGAGGATCCCCTCTAGGGTTAAGTCGTGGAGCAGGAGCCCGTAGTAGTAGCACAACCACCTTAGTAAGGGGTGTGCCGGCAGCCCAAACCCAAGAAGGTGGAAAGGGGTGAAAGAGACCTCATTTTGCTTTGGCCTTGGCTCCACTTCGCTTCTCGTTGGGACTCTCCACCTGAGCTCCTCGGTGGCCTCTGGGATCACCCCCCTCTCTCGCAACTGGTCGAACTTAGCCCGGTCGATAGACGACCTCGTCCACTCCGCCATGGTCCTGGCAGGAGGCAACGGCGGCATACTAGGGTAGAAGGCAAAAGCTTTGGGATGGAATCAGGAGCTCTGAAGAGACAAGGCAGCAGAGATAACCTTCCCTCTCACGCCCTTGTCCCTGCTGCTATAGTTTGGGGGTCATCGACCACCCTACGACCGAGACGTTTGCATGGGTGGGTGACAGGGCTTCACCCTGTCCCATCAATGCGATGGGCCGAGAGGCGACGCCCCCTGATGTAACAGGTTGCTGACGCCACCCATGCATGTGCGCCTACGTGGGAATGCAGGAGGACGTCGTCCGGGTAGTCAAGATTTCAGACAGACGGACCTTGTGTGATCCTGTGAAGTATAGACAGTGCGGTCTGATCCAAGCAGTCACGACAATCGAGGGGTAGATTGAGGACTTGGTTCAATTTCTCTTGGTTTGTAGAGGCACGCATCTCAGATTATAAAAACCAAATTTTGAATAAAATTATCTTTGATGCATGGTTCTTGCAAGTTCAACAAATCTTATCAAATACAGGAAAATAAGATGAGTTGGGTTCAACACAGATCAAAGCCACTCACGACTACTACTACTATAGATACAAATGTTGTGACCGAGTGCACTCCGTTGGCAATAGTTTTACTCACAACTCTGTACTGTATAGTGTCCGATGAGATCAAATGTGCCGCATCCAGACTTTCTTGTGAGTGTAGTAAAATATAAACAGCTATCTGGCTGCTCCGTTTCGGCAGCTCGTTTCTCGACGCGTATTTCTCAGAAGGCATGCTCCTTAGAGATCGTGGAGATGTGGCCTCACCTTACCTCCTGCTATCACTCGACATCTGCTGGAATTGGGGTCCATCCACTGTGCGCATCCCCTGCTATAAAACTAGAGGAAAAATAGGGGAGTTAGTATAGTTGCCTTGTAACCTTGTGAACTCACCAACTCGCCGCCTCGTCCCTAGGACCTCGTTCTTCAAGATTGAACCATGTCGACAAAGAAGCATCCAAGGGAGGAGATGATGGTGTGGGACTAGGACGTGATTAGGTAGGCTCTCCACGTGGAGAATCGAAAGGCGCAGCGGCTGCAGTCGTGCCTCTCCGCTGTGAAGACGACACTCGTCACAGCCGATAGGGAGACAGCCGCAACAGAAGCTGTAGTGGGTTAAGTGCAAGCGCAGCTCACTGGTAAGGCATTCTATTACTGTATCTTCTTGTTTTGTGTGACACCACACCTTATTAATTGGTACGGTTTTCTTGTTCTTGCTCTTTCAACCATCATGGAGCAGCTGAACGCCGCGTCTGTGCTACGGACGGGGCCGAACTTCCTTGAGCGCGTCCGTGCTCTGCACGCGGATCCGAGAGGTAGTGATGCATGGCCTTTGCCATGGGGCTGCGTTAGCCCTGGCCGCCGCCCACCTCCATTCAGATGGGGACTTGTGTGCGGTGGAGCCGGGGTTCACACCGGAGCCGACGGTCCAAAGGGCTTCATAGGATTTTTTTCCTATAGGATTTGGATCCTTCGAAATTCCTATTTCTCCTCCATTCCAAAGGCGCCATAAGTTTTTGAGTTTCTTTTGTCCATTTCTCGGGATTCCATTTTGTAGTGTTGGTGGGCCTCGAACAGACAGGGAGATCTGCCCGCGCGAAAATTTGATTTTTGGCAAAAATTTCGCACTGCGCCGAGCAGTGCCGCCAACACGCAACGAAAAATAGATGTCTCTCTTTTGCCCTTCGCGCGGAAATTAGGTTTACCATGCCATCGTTTTCAGATAAGGGCATTTGTGGTACTGTGATGGCCACATAAAAACGCAAGGAGTCACCATCTCCGCCTCCGCCTCCATCTCCATCCTCTAGCCACCACCATCTCTCCTCCTGCTCCAAATCCTAGCCCCATGGCCTTCCTCTCCACTCTCCAGCCACCCCCTCTGCCACCCTTGTCTAGACCCTAGGCGCCATCGGCACAGCAGCTCGACTCATCAATCTCCACTCTCTAGCCGCACCCTCTCTCATAGCTTTTCGAACCCTAGCCGGAGCTAGATCCCCTTCGATTCATCGACAGCAGGTCAGCTGACGGTAGAAGGACCACCTCGATGACGGTATAGGCCGGATCTAGATCCCCTACTTTGGCACCTGTCATGCCCAATTGGATCTGAACCCTAGCCGAAGGCAGATCTAGTACCCCTTCATCAACGCTGGCCGCACTAGTTCCGCGACCACGATGACAAGACGGTTGTGCCTATAGGGACCATGACGCCTAAGAGGGGGGGGTGAATTAGGCGACTTAAAAATCTAACTATAAACTATGGCCTCTTTTTCTACCCTTAGCAAAACCTATGCAAAAGATAAACTATCTAAATGTGCAACTACGGTTTTGCTAATGTGTTGCTATCTCTACCGCAAAGGAGTAATGTAATCAATGTAAATGCGAAAGCTAAAGAGCAAGGTAGAGATATGCAAACTCCCATCGACGATTCCGGTATTTTTACCGAGGTATTGAGAAGCGCGCAAGCTTCCCCCTAGTCCTCGTTGGAGCCCCTCGCAAGGAATCCCTCGCAAGGGCCAAGCTCCCGGTCGGGTAACTCCGTGGATAGCCTCGGGCCTTCCCCACGCGCAAGTGGGTCTCCGACGTGCCTTCCGGCAAGCCTCTCCTAGATGCTCCCCGCCGTCTTCACTATCAAGCTTCTGGCCGAAACGCCGCGGGCCTTGTTCCCTCCGGTACACGGTGGCGGCCACACCACAAACGCGGTTGGTGTGATCTCGCAAGACTTCAAGCCCCTCCGATGTACAACAATGGTGCTCGCAAGCACCGAGTGGTAAGAGATATGCAAATCTCACTAAACACTAGGCCTAAACCTAGAGCAAGCGCATAAGCGGTGGTCTAATCAACCTAAGCACTTCGCAAAGCACATACGCTAATCACCTAATGAATCACTAAGCACTATACAAGTGGAGATCACTAAATTGGTGTATCAACACCCTTGGTATGTTTCCTCAGCTCCACACCCCTCATTTGGTCGGTTGAGGGTTGTATTTATAAGCCCCACTGAGAAAGTAGCCGTTGGGGACGAAATCCCGCTTTTATGCTACTGACCAGACTCTGACCAACGTCCGGTCAGCACTGACCGGATGCGTCCGGTCACGAAAACGGCTCTCTGGAACCTTATTGATGTTGATCGGACTCTGGCACTCAGCGTCCGGTGCAGCGTCCTGTGCATCGGAGCGTCCGGTGCAGCGTCCTGTGTAGCGTCCGGTCGCTGTTGTTGACTCTGCTGTTGCCGAGCCTTTTGATCGGAGCGTCCTGAGTAGTGTCCGGTGTAGTGTCCTGTGCATTGGAGCGTCCTGTGCAGCGTCCTATGCAGTGTCCTATCACCTCTATGAGCTCATTTCTTCGTGATCTTGCATCCAGCTTAGTTCCTATCTTTGTGCTTGGACTTTGCTTGATATCTTGGGTCTTCTCTTGTGCTTCTAAGGTCTTGCTTGAGGTGTTTGATCATCGGATCATCACGTTGCCTTTGTCCAAGTCACGTCTTGCATCCTATTGAACTACAAAACAATCACTTGCAAATTCATTAGTCCAATTTGGTTGTGTTGATCATCAAACACCAAAATCCAAAGTAAAATGGGCCAAGGGTCCATTTTCCTTACAGTGCCAACGACGAAGCGTAGCCAGGGTACGCGGAGGAAAAGGTACCCAAATTCCGTTTATGATGTGTGATGTATTGTAGTGGTTCAACCTATGATATGTAGATAGCGATGGGGTTGCATATTTCCCTTAGTTCAGTGTAGCTGACATGTGCTTTATTGGATTAATGACTTCCATATAAGCTGTAGTTACTAGTTAGGCGCTTATTTGCATACTCTTGCTCTCTGTTATGTTGACATTCGCTAGAAACTTTAGTTAATAAATACCTTTGTAATCTAGATGAATAGCCACTAACTGCTTTTGAATGAGAGCGGGTGGCACAAGTCACAAAGAATCATAGGAATATAGAAGAATCAGGGGTGATTGTTGAGGGATTTGGTGATATAGATGAAACATATTCAGATTTACAAGATGAGCCAGTGGCTCTTGTAGTTAAGGTGCATGTTCTACCTTGTATTGAGTTCGGGCGGGAGGGGCCGGGGGTGGGGGTGCAGATAGCAATGCAATGCTTTGTTGTCTAGATAGCAATGCAATTTATATATGCTTCCTGTTTAAATTTGTTTCTCCAATTTCAGCGTCCGGTTCGAAGAAGCCACAGAGGAGGCTCCGCCAGCAGGACAAAAGGTAGCGCTGATATCAGTCCTAGAGGAAGGTAGTCCAAGAGAATGAAGTCAACATGACCTAGAGAGTTGACTCATGGATCTGAGAAGAACAAGCAAAACCATACAAAAGTGAAGTGCCACCAGGCTACATGATCTCAATCATATGTTGTACAGCTACAATCATTTGTAAGTGATGATTGTGTTTTATTGTTACTCTAGCCTTTGTATAAACAGAAACTCATGTGCACTGTTAATAGAAGCAATAGTGGTAGGAACCTAATGCCCCCTTTGGAACGTAGGATCAAAAAAACGTAGGAACAGGAAAAATACAGGAATAAGATTGGAATGCATGTGAAAAACAGAGGAATGAAAAACAGAGGATTTTTGTTAGAAGGAGTGTTTGGTTTTGTACAGGAAAAATATAGGAAACTAATACAATGAGGTTTCACTGGATGTTTTTTTCTTTCTTTTTCCTATGAAAGTTGAAGGATAGGAAACTTTCCTATGGTTTTCCTTTCCCCATTTCTTCCTGTGAACCCAAGGCCTCTATGGTGCTGATTTCATAGGATTACTGATTCCTACATTTTTTTTCTTTGGAAATCCTATGAAACAAACGGGCCCTAAATTTGGCATCATCATTTAATTTTGAAGTTGCAATACCTGTGCATTGTGCTTATGTAATCCATATCTGTAACCTATTGTTTACTAGTTGAATTTCATAGTATGTAATCCATATTAGTACCTATGTGTTGTGCTTATGTAGAGGGTGTTTGGTTGAGGGACACCGGCCGCCACGCCACAAATTGTGGCTCACCATAGGAACCAGAGCAGCTGTTTGGTTGCTGACTTAAATGAGGCTGCCATAGCTTTACTCGGTAGAGAATGAGCCACAAGAGTGTGGTGGATGAAAACCCCGCCATCGCCATAACTCGCCACAACGTGACTATGTGTGGCCAAGATCCAAACAGCCTCATAATCCATATCAATATGAAACCTACGTTACTTGTTATGAACTAATCTCTTGGATTTTCAATTAAAGTCCTCTTCCACTATTTATAACCTAATGTTTACTAATTGAATTTCACAGTAAGCTATGGAAACTATGCGAGCAGAACCTGTTGCTAATGGACACAAACCAATGACAAGTGTTGATGTTGTTCCTAGGGTCCTTTGCCTCTCCCAAGGCTAGGTCCACTCCTAGATCAGCGGCAACAACCTTTTTTTGAAGAATACTGGTATACCGACAAGCTCCGCCAAAACAGAGACATCGGCAGAGAGAATGCTTCGGGAACAACTTGTTGCTGAACAGGAAAGTTCCGCTAACCTTGTCAAACATGTGGATGAATTGAAGAGGAAGACAGAAAATACTACAAGGGAGTTTGAGGAGTTCAAGATATAGCAACAAGAGGAGTACAATAAGCTACGTGAGGATATCATACGCTTCAACTCTTCTTCTGGTAGCTCTCAATCGTCAACTCTATTGGCTTGATGCAGAGAACATTTGTGGTTTGATGTGGTGAAACTATCAGTGGGTTGCTGCTGTTGTGTAAACAGTAATTTGTTATATTTGATTGTCATGCTGAATAATTATGTAGACATCGCCGAATAATTATATAGTCAATTTGTGCACCAGTGACGATCTTAATTACTTTTATGATGAATTGATTGTTGGGCACGTGGTAGAACTTGGGCAGGCCATGTGATCAAATAAAAATATGACACATGGATGAACCAGTGCATGACACGTGAAATAGCTATGGCACGACATGTGGGCTAATAAAAATCCAACACATGGAAGGAAGCCATCAAGCCACGTGGCCGAATAAAAAAACATGGGCGGATAGCACCATGACACGTGGTCGAATACGAAATGGCCATGTGGACCAATAAAAATACGACACATGGTCCAATGAAGAAATGACATGTGACCCAACCGCAACACGACACGTGTGCCAATAGAAAATAGACATGTGGAACAATAGGGGCCCGACACATGGTCCATTAAGAACCTAAAACATGCAAGAACTAGAGATGACCACGTTGTCCAATAACAAGGTGACACGTATCCGAATCATCTCCAATGCTACCGGCTATAACAGGTACACATGGAAAGCATCTCCAACGGAAGCAACCGCCAGTGTGGCTGCCCCCTTGCCACGCATGCCAAAGCAGTTCTATGATGATAAGTTTTCATCATAGATCTATTCAATTCTATGACGGTTTTCTAGAATCGTCATATAACTGCAAGAATAACGCGACTTCTATGACGAACCGTTTTTCGTCATAAATTCATCATAAAACTAAAATTATGACGAATTTGGCTCCTTCAGTGACGAAAACTGATCGTCATAGAAGTGGATATTCCTAGTAGTGAATGCATGAGGATTTATCTAGAAAACAGCTTCCGGGATCACTGTCATACACTCCAAATAGGCAAACCGACATCAACAAGTGATTCAACTCGTGAAACCTATGAAAGTCGACTCAAGACGGAGCCCAGGACCCACCATTCGAAGGGAGGCCCACCTATCATAGTAGTAGGCTGGCCGGCCCAGTGGGAGGTCGGTTGGCCGATTACGGAGGCCCCTCACCCTCCGTCGCCTCGTACGTCTTCCTAAGATCTGGACCCTTGATTTTAAGGTGATTTTAAGTCGGTTCATTCAACAGTGATCGAGGGAGTTGACGCGGATCGATGATGTGGCGATTCCTTGCCCCCTACTCCACCTCGGCCTATATATAGCAGCCCCTACCTCCCTCCCTGGAGGCATCCCTAAAACCTTAATTCATATCTTCCTCGTCAAGATCAGAGCCAGCTCTCAAGATGTAGAAGTAGAATAGCTCTAGTTGAGAGTTAGGGAGAGTTGAGCCATGCTCAGGTTCTAGAGAAATCTTTGGAGGTCAGGTATATCTTTGTATCTCACCTTTGTAAGACTTATGCTTTAATATATTTATCTTCTCTATCTACTTTTATGCCTTTCATGTGTATGGTTAGTATAGTTATCATACCTTAGCATGGGATCTTCGCTCGCATCGAGTGCTTTAGTTATCATATGTGACTAGAGTAGTAATCCGTAGTAAAGACATGGTGTCTAGACTATAGGTTATCTGAGATTGCGCTCAATCCTATGATTAGTTGTGGTAGCCCCAGGGGTGACAGCTCTGTCAGGCCGTTGTAATCGACCACGTTAGGATTGATGTTCGTAGAGCTTGAGGCAGCCTTCCCCCAACTACACTTTTCTCATCCCCCTCGAGAGTTCGAAATGTATTGTTGCTCCAAAGTGTTATTGTGTGTGATCGCTATATCAATCCATAAATTAGTTATACCCTATAGAACCAAAGTAATAGAGAAGTATTTAGAAACCTTGAACTCACCCGTTGTCCTCTCAACTTAACTAGACTCCTCATTTATTTTACCATGGAATTATCTTATGTGTGTTATTCATAACTCTTATCATTATCATCACTCACTCTCACTTTAGTTTAGTTGATATACTAGTTAGTAGATACATAATGGTTAACTGTCGACTTCTTTAACCATTGTTTCCCTGTGGATAAATACGATACTCTGGAATACTCCCGAGTGAAAGCTACAGTAATATCCGTGTGCTTGCGGATTTATCTGTGTGCATTTAAAATATATCAACGATGGTCAAAGATTTCTTATTTTGGAAGTGTATGGCAAAACAAACTTGAACAACAGTTGAATGAACAAATATTAGCTTCTCCCTATTTTTTATTAAAAAATGAGTTCCCATTTTTTAAGCCAAGCTTATCGATTGAGTTACGTTACTAAATTAAATAGTTAGTCAACAAAAACAATTAGAATGATTATTCAGGTTTTGAGGCACTTAAGTACCGTTTATGCATGAAACATGAGCAAAAAAAACTTGCCAAGCACTGTTGCGACGCGCCACAAGATTTTTGTCCACTGTTTGGTTGGAAACACAAGTTAGGCAGCCATGGGTGATGGACACCTTTTGCTCTCAGTGAAATCGCCACAGAGTGTGGCGGGAAATTTCTACGCCACCGTTGTGGCTCGCCACAGACTGCCGCAGATGCGGCGTGGCTACCCATGGCCAGCATCCAAACATCTCCATGAGCCAAATGGGCAAATGGTGTAGTTCTTGTTTGGTGGACAAGTACATGTATGGAAAATACTCCCTATACAAGGTGTAGTAACGAGATTCTTCTGCCGCTGTCACGTAACAATGACGCCTGCTTGATGAGCCAACAACAGCGGCAGAGGTTGCTTTCAGGCCCTTTGAATTTTAGTGCAGGACGTTTCTGGTTGCTCACCTGGCAAATCGACTGCCTATTTGATTTTCTTCTCGCGTGTACGGTGTACTGTACTAGTACTATGTCGTATTTCACGTCTTTTTTCCCCACGATTTGTTGCGTCGCAGAAGATACTTTTC
The DNA here is from genome assembly GCA_904845875.1 of Miscanthus lutarioriparius. Classification (NCBI taxonomy): domain Eukaryota; kingdom Viridiplantae; phylum Streptophyta; class Magnoliopsida; order Poales; family Poaceae; genus Miscanthus; species Miscanthus lutarioriparius. The sequence goes on from CAJGYO010000002.1 coordinate 119,521,061, forward strand.
TTTTTGGACGGCAGAAGAAGTTTCTATTTTAATTTGCATTGTTGTTAGTGGTTTCAATGGCTATTTTGTGATTTTAGCTCAGTACAAACTAAAGGACCAGTGGACCTCAACCACCCCGTAGGTTCTTTTGTTGTCTCCTTTTGGCTTTTGACACCATGGAGCATTGGTGCCATCTGTCATGCACGAAGAGATGCCAGTTCATGAACCGAACCTTAGGAGCAAGGTCACCTCTGCCTTCTAGGTTCTCTCAATGCAAATGGATGATTAGACGCTAGTGGCTTTAGTTAGGCAGGCTCAAAAACAGCATTAGAGAGAAAAAAATCTCCACCTATTGGTTCTACCGGTACGGATGCACAATTACACCCTCAATATTATCACTTATTATTATTGCCTAAAACTAAAGGAAAAAACCCTAATGCCACCGCGGACTAAATGCCCCCCAACCAACTAGGCGAGTTGATTCCTCTCCTCCATCGATGTTGTGTGTTGTCACATGCTCCTTCTTCGTAGATGATTTTACCGGTCTGTTTGCTCGAAGATTGAAATCATCTCTAGCTCTGTACCTCCATTATAAGATCGGTCCATTCTCTACCTTGTTAGTATCTTCATGTCCACAGTCATTTTGTGGTTCATCAATCCCCAACAATTGTGTTATTGTCGTTCTTGTCTCAAGAATTGAGCCATTGGATCCTAAACTCATGCCATCTCTACTCTGGCCAATTGTTTGTAACGAGGGACAAAAGCCCCAATATAGCAATATGGTGGTCGTCTTCTAGTCTCTTTTCGTTTATCCTTGGTAGGTTGACCTCCTATGTGAGTAACCATAGAGTGATTCTCTATAACAAGACTGCATATGTACTTCTGTCAGGGAGTGTGCCATGACAAAAACCATCTGCAAGCTACTGTGTTGTTTGGGTTTTGTATTTGACCTCTACCTCCTTGAGCAGTGGCGACAACAATCATTTGCAATGGGAGGGGGGAGAAAGAGGGGGTGTTTTTGTTGGTAAACAAGGTTTGTTGAGTCCATTAGCACAGTAGTAGATTTCAAGGATTAATAACCAGCACTAACAGTGGCAAATATGCAATTATGTTTTAAACAACACATATACAACTGTCTTTATTTTTAACTGCATGTATTGTCTGAAGATTAGGGTTATGTTGAGCCTAATGTTTTGTTATTGAGTTAGTATTTTTTTTTATGTGACAACATTACGTAACTTTATGCATATCGCCAACGTCTTGGGCTCTTGGCCTTTGGGTAGCATGTTCTGCGATGACGTCTACTTCTTAAATCAAAAGTAGTGGATAATAGCAGTATAGCACTAAGACAAAACGGTAAGCTAGCATGGCTACCCATGATTTCTCCTTGATGTAAACTTGGTTGATGTGCAATCCAAGACGCAGATAGTGGCCACCAAGACTTTCCCTTGGATAAAACCTGAGGATCGCCATCAGAAAGAAGACCTCCTCTGTCATTCTGTTCACAACAGTGCCATCAGCCCATCACCCAAACTACCAACACTAAACATATCACGAATAAACAAATGTTGCCCTCGCACACACGATTAGAAGAAGCCTCTAAACAATGGCACGCATGCTAATCGTGGCATTAGTTTAAGCCGCACATGAACAAACCAGCGCTTAAGATGCCGACTAAACAAAAAACCCCTAAAAGTCTCTGTGCAGGACACGCACGCAAGAAAGGACACGGTTTTCTGGAAAATCAAGCGAAGATACTCTTGGAGATACCTAAAACGAAATTAAAATTGTCGATGGAGACAATAGTGGCCTGACTCGGATAGTCGGATATCCCCACTCCGGGCAGCAGGAAGCTTCTTGCTTGTCGTTCCCTCTGGACTTAGGTAACAGTAGAACACTACCAGCGCGTTTTTTTACAGATCTTATATTTTCTATGTAAATTTGTATAAAATTCCTGCGTGCCGAAAGGCCATAAGTCGATCAAAACCTGACGCTGTAAACAAGAAGATATCAAGAAGTAGCACTGGTATATACTCGTATAAGCATATAAATTGGCAAGTTCCAGACTTCCAGTATCGTTCTAGTATATGTCCTATTTTTTGTTACTCCCTCCGTTCAACTATCAGCTACGTATTTAGGCAGCCAAGGTTTTCATCCGAGCCGCCGAGTGAATTGACTTGCGTTTGATATGCATCCCTCGTTGTGGGATAAGATGACCCCGTTCTTTACTTGGTTGAAAGAGATACATCCAGTCCTGTTTTATGTTTGGTTGATGAGATAGGAACAAGTCAGATGGACGGATCTTATCACACCTTTAGCCTACTCATCCGTGGGACCGGCCTCTCGTTTGTAGGTTCTATATGTCAACCATCCTGCAACATTTTTTATATAAAAAAGTACTTGTTACTCAACTAATCAGCATCTTGCCACACTGTCCTCACTCTGTGTACGTGCTCATTGGCGCCTTGCCACGTGTCGCGCCATCCTTGGCTCCGCGCGGGCACCGAAGCCGCCTTACCTCGCCGCGCCAGAGCCGACCCACCTCACTGCGTCGGGACCATCCCATGTCGATGCACCATCCTCACACCTCCGCAGCTCCTGAAATCAGCTGACCATGCCCCCTTGTCGGAGCCATAGCCCAGAGCATCCAACGCTGGAACCGTCACAACATAAAGGTGTGCCCACGCGCCATATGCCGTGCTTGATCCAAACCAAAGATTTGCCATGCTCTATTGTCACGGCCCGACGTGCCTTACATACTTATAGGTCATGATCCAAAGTGGCACGGAGCATGATAAAATTAGGCCGAGCCAACACGGCACGGTCCAAATCTCACATTTATTCCTTGGTCGATGAAACTCATGGATCATAAAGGCCACGAAAAATCCCGGAACTACACATTGCTAATGAAGGTTAGAGTGAGCTTAGCTTAAAGAAACTTGGATCTCATTAGGTCATGTGGATAAACGAGAGAGAATCAAAGAACACACATACGCACGCTACCAGATTTGGGCAGGGATGAAGCTTCGCCTGTTGAAGTTGGGCCCAATGTCTTGCACACGTCCAAAAGAAATAGCCATTGTGAACTCCTGAGTCCTAATGCATCTCTTAGGACAGGATGGTGTGGATTTCGTGTGATAAAGTCATGGTTGACTTTACTCCACCTAGATGCCATCCAATTATGATCCAATGGTTGATGAGCCTTCTGATCCAATGATTGATGAGCCTTTTTCTCAGTTCAGATGCAAAATGGCAGCCCAATCAAGGCCCGGTTCGTGGATAGAGGTACAAGCGGATTTTTTTTCTACATAGCTTATCTTAAAAAATCATAACTTTTACATATGAGATCAGATAAAGATAAATTTATGTGAAATTTATATACCTTGATGAGATCTATAACTTTAAAGTTGATTGCTTTTTCACTTAAAGCCGTTTCGATGCCTAAAAACTTATACAATGTTCAGATTTGTATTTGAAAATCTGAACATATATCGATTCTCTAACTTTGATCAGTTTTTTAGGCACGAAACGGCTTTAAATGAAAAAACCATCAACTATAAAGCTATAGATCTCATTGAGACGTAAATTTTATATAAATTTTATCTTTATCTATGCTCATATGTAAAAGTTATGATTTTCTAAGATAACTTGCATAAAAAAAGGAAAAAAAATCAACGTGTCCCTCCAGTCCGTGAACTGGGCCTTAATTGTGCTACCATTTGCATCTGGGCTAGATGCTTAGTGTAAGGCTCATCAATCATTGGATCAAAATTGAATGACATCTAAATGGGGGTAAAGCCAACCGTGACCTTATCATGGGAAGTCAGAGAATCCACGCCGCTCTTAGGGGCCTGTTTGTTTTCGCTCATAAGCGCGTTGGCGATCGAGATGCGTGGAAAACGACGTCGAACGGTCTGCGATGCTCGTGCGTTTCACGGCAGAAAATGAACGCGGCTCGACGATTCCCAAAACACGGCCTCGGAGCCGCGTTCGCTTAAACGCGAACGCGCGATACGGCATGCCGGAAACAAACAGGCCATAGGACGTCTCCAACGGAGCTGAGCTGGAGGTGAGAGTGAATAGAAAAATAAAAAGTAAAGAGTCGCGACATACGACACAGGAGGGTAAAGACTCAGTATTTATTAGTGAGTACAGAAACGCTAGCGAGTTTATTTTTAGTGTTATTTTTCCTTCGTATCATAGAGAATATGAGGTCTGCTAACGACTTCGCGAGACCCTTGAGGACGGCCTTAGAATTATGCTCATGCTCATTCTTGATGTTCTACTGTTTCCGATCTCCAGGACTGAAAACCTAAACTCTGAACTCCCGTAATGCTCTCGCAATGTCGCGCCTGATCTTAGCCTCCACCATTTGTCAATGTCCTACCCACAGCAACTACATTTTGCGTCTTTCTCTTGTAGCACCGAGAGCTGAAACCATTCCTGCCGCTTTGGCTGAGAATTTGTTCCCAGAGCCTGGACCGTTGCCGTCTTCGCCTCTTCGGAAGTCACGAAAGGCGAAAAGCCCAAGAAGGCCTCCGGCTCTCTAGTGCTGTCCCTTTTGCTAGTTGCTGCTACTCCTACCACTACAGTGCTGCCCCTCTCGCTCTGACTTGTGAAAGTCCCGTGTCCTGAATCCTGATACAAGGCAACAAGCACAGCGGCATCTCGTCTCGTCTCCCCACGCGAGATCGCCCCGCCGCCGCCGTCTCCTTACCGCACAGGGATTCCCTCGCGGGGCGCGGGCCGAGCGCCCCCCCCCCCCCCCGAAGCTAGGGTTCGAGGGAGGCCATGCCGGCGCCGTCGCAGGCACGGATCCGGGCGTCGTGACGCGGATCCGCCGGACGCGGGCAGGGCCGGCCGGCCATGGCGTCCTCCCCGGTCAAGTTCTTCTCGGTGTTCCTCGCCGTCTCCGTCGTCGGATGGGTCGTCTTCACGTAAGCCCCTCTGACCCTCTCCGCCTCTGCGCCAGCGCTGCAGCGCAGTAGGACTGTAGGATCTCTCGCGGAGGCCGGTTTTGGGACTCGCGAGGTGGTGGGACTGCTGGGGACGTAGGGGGAATCCGGCATTCCACGGTGAGGGACGGGTTGCGTACTACTGCCGCTGCTTGTCGGTGATGGGATTCTGTGGTAGCGAATTGTGGTTTTTGGTGATGCCCATTGGCGCTTGGACACTGCAGTGGCTTTTCTTCCGTGGCCTGAGCATATTGCTGCTACCAGTGGTTTTTGCCTTGATTAGGAGCTGCTTGTGATGGAACCTTTTTGTGTGTGTGTGTGTGTGTGTTTGTGTGTGTGTGGCCAGAATCGTCGTTTGTGTCTTTTGAGATTGAGCAGGCACATCCGGTCTGGAGCATTAAATGTTTCTGTGATAAAAATGCGATTCAAGTTAGATGCGTAAATGTTCATGATATGATAACTGAGCTTTTTAATGGCAAGCTTAAGCATTGCGGCGGGCTGGTGGCCCATGCGATGTTCATTTGATTGGTTGCTTTGGAGGATGCATTGTGAAATCAAGACCTTGGATTCACTCTGTATATTTTGGAGCTTGCAATCGTGGTGGGTTGAACGGTATAGTGAAAGTTAGCTTTGGTTGTAACCGAGATGACACAAGAGTTGTTTTCCGTCATACTTATTAGATAGTCATTCCAGTGAGGAGTTGTAGACTGTTCTATTTTGAGCCGCTCAATTTCAAAGTTCTTTTAGACCAGCTTAATTAATTTTGACCACGATAGTAGCAATTTGTTCTGATGTGTTCTGCCCTCCATATTCTTGCTCTTTGGTGCAGAACTGGATCATGTTATGTTATATTTGAGCATGGATTCATGCCCACTTTGTTAAAATCGTTGTTTCCACGTAGAGATTGACATACCTTAGTTTCTCTTCTTACACGTTGCATGTTATTGTTATGTCCAAGATTCAGCAAGCTGTCAATTTCATGCTATTCTGATGCCACATTGTGGGTAAATCTGGAAACCTTTTTTTGTGTAGTGAATGAATTATTTATGTTGGTTACTTGGTCGGACTTTTATATTTCTGCCACTTTGTGAGGGAAAGAACATTTGATTGGTCATTACTCAATCATTAAGGGGAGCTCATTTTAATCCTTCTATATTTCAATCTAGCACATCAGTATTAACCTCTGCAGGAAGTAATCATTCAAAGGTACAACTATGCTGCATTTGATATGTGGTTCATTCTTTGCAGATTTGCTTCAAGATTGTTAGCTTGGTTCTTGAGCCGTGTATTCTCAGCTTCTGTCAAATTTCGAGTTGCTGGTTTCAACTGCTTGAGGGATGTAACAATAAAGTTTTGTAAGGTTTGTCTTTCATCTCATGCTGCGAGGTCCTAGAGCTATAAGAAGTTATTGATTGTCCATGCTTGTTTTTTTCAATTTATTTTAGTAACATTTTGGTTTGGTGCCTTTTGCATCTTACAGTTGTCAAGCAACTAATACTGCTATGTAGAGCCAAAAAAAGATGGCTTGCACTTCTTGATATGATTGGGAAGCATCTTAATATTACCTTGACATTTAGTACATTATCTTGCAGCTATATATATTTTCTTTGCTAAAGTACTTATTGTTTTATAATGGAGGTGTTGTTTTCCATGTTTCTCATTTTTCTACTTTCAGAGTAGATAAGGAGAATCTGACCATAATATTTCTTTCTTTTATGAAATATTGATGTTCTTAAGACTCACATTATCTGTGTTATGTTGAATAATTATGTATGTAGTTATATTTCTTACTAATCCATTTGCTCACATTATCCAACTTCTCAGGGTTCAGTTGAATCTGTTTCGATTGGTGAAATAAAACTAAGTTTCCGCAAGTCTCTAGTCAAACTAAGTTTCGGTGTTATCTCCAAGGACCCAAAGTTGCAATTGCTTATAAATGATCTCGAAATTGTGACCAGATCATCTTCTCAAAATAAAAAGATACGAAAGTCAGCAAGGCCTCGCTCTACAGGAAAAGGGAAATGGCTGCTCACATCAAGCATGGCAAGACTTTTATCAGTTTCCGTGACAGATCTGATAATCAAGGTAACATACTGTCTCAACAATTTCTTATATAAGCTAATATTTTGTTTGCAATGAAAAATCATCTGCACCCAGCTAACTAGACATGGTCAGAAAAGGCAGTAAGAATGCAAGGCCTTTTAAAGATATGAGATAGATTGATCCTTTCAATGTGTATGAAGATGAAATTTGTGCTCCATTACATGATTATTAATCTGCCTATCATGGCATCCTTACAAATAATTGCAGTTAATCTTAGTGCCGAATGAATGAGAAAATAAACAGGACTGAAGTACCTAATTTTTTCTCTACATGCTGCAGACACCTGTACTGTTGTGCCCTGTAGACCGATGTAAACTGGAAATATTGTGCAACTCTTGTTATGCTATGCCTGTAACCTCAAGCAAATTTACTCAGAATTTATTTGCATGCACTAGCGTTCAGCACGATATCTGTTTAATTTTCACAGTTCTGGTGATCTGAGTTGTATATGCAAAATTCTTGTGAAAAGCAATAAGGCATCTAGCAGAATACATCACTTACCCTTACAAATGTGACGGTTATGCGTGTGTACAATTATGTTGAATGCTTGACTGGAAGCACTATACTCTTCAAATTATCTGTTTTCTCGTGTATGGTGATGTCTGGTCCATGCTGCTACTTATGATTTTTTCACCTTAATTTCGCAAACAATGGTGTAGGTACCAAAAGGTGCTGCTGACATCAAAGAACTAACGGTGGATACGTTTAAAATTGCTGGACCTAATCATATTCTTGGTGTTAAGTTGCATCTTTTACCTTTGAATATACACTTTGGAGATTTGGGATTGACTACTGATCCGATGGGCAGTTGTAGTCTGCTTGATGCTTTCCAGTCTGATCAAGCTTCTGTATCTAACTCAGAGAAAAGCTTGGCCCCATTTGTTTGTGAAGATTTGTTGGTTACTTGTAACCTCGGCCATGAAAAGTGAGTTCCTCTTCTGCCTTGGCAACTGATATATTCAGGTGAAGGTTGTACTATCAACATATAAATCACTTCCACAGTAAAATCGTCAAATATGTCTGGGATCTTACATAGTATTCTTGAATTACCTTCTGTTTGCAGTATCGCGGTTCTGTGAAAATTAGAGCTTACATATGCAACACAGATTGCGTATTTGATTGCTCAAGAAGAGTTTCATACCAATACCATAACAATTTGATGTTCCTATAGTATTACCTATTTTTGCATGTATTTAAAACTTTTTTTTATCAGGGAGAAAGGTATTAAAATCATTAACCTGGAATTGAAATGTGGGTATGCTATTGCCAACATTGATGAAAGGATGTTTCGCAAGAAGCACACGATTCCAGAATATAACACTGTCTCTTTGAACACTGGAGATTCTATCACAGATACTTCAGCAATCAAACAAACATTGAAAAGCAAATCCATTCTACCGCTGTTAAAGAAACAAATGCTCGCATTTCCGGATAAGGTTAGTGTACCCAAAATTGACTTGGATTTATCTATTTATGTGTGTGAAAAAATGTTATGTTTTTTCGTCTGTGAATACTATTTTTTTTTCATGTTAGCACTGTAACCAATTTGCTGACGTCGTGCCACCTTGATAAGTCAATTCACATTCATAATCTTCTCAATTCTTGTCATTAGGTAGTATCGAGTCTCCTAAAGGTTCAATTTATTGAGATGTGGTTAACATGAGTGAAATGCCTTCAGGTGAAAGAAAATCACAATGATTTTTTTGATTAACCCCCGCCCACCCCCAACCAAAAAAAAAAATGAGTCAATCGTTTTGCTTTAATTAGGGAGGTACTTGCAACTTGAATTGCCTTATATGGTGGTAGTTGCGTTTTTGTGTGATTTTAAAAGTTTGAGGGTGTCATATACCTGGTTCTGAAGTTGATATTACATTTTCAAACCCAGCAAGAGTTTTTTTTGGTGTGTCAGTGTTAATAAGACTTATTCCTTCATAACATGTTATTATGTTTAATTGTTTATAGATACATTGTCATAAAGAAATAATGATCAAACTTTATATTTTGAAAGGTTCTGTTGATATCCAAAATGACATGTTTGGTGACCATTGTCATGTCTTTGTAGTTTGTACCCACTTATGTTCTCTTTCTTCTCTGCTCTTACTGAAAACTGAAAAAATATAGCTAAATATTGTGTTTGTTCTTTGGAAGGTTAGCTTCAGTGTGCCGAAGCTTGATGTGAAGTTCAGACACCTTCATGAAGGACTTAGTGTTGACAACAACATTACAGGGATCCAGTTTACTTGTGCAAAATCCCTACCACAGGACGATTTTGAAGAAGCGACACCACACTTCGATGTTCAAATTGATCTAAACGAAATTCATGTAGTCTCTCTCTCTCTCTCCCCTCCTCTCTCCTCCCCCTCCCCCTCCCCCTAGTACTCTTGTACTTAACAGTAGCTGTTAATCAATAAAATTTTACTTTGTTCCTTTCAGTTAATTAGAGAAGGTTCTAGCTCTCTGTTGGAAGTTCTGAAAGTTTTCGCAATAGCTTCTTTGGATGTCCCTGTTGACGTAAGTATCATGCACTTTAGTTGGTTTATTTTAATTTGTCATCAACTTTCAGAGCCTTAAAATATATCTTCTTTTAGCCATTTCTTCCGATCAGAGCTGAGATTGATGCCAAGCTTGGCGGTACCCAATGCAATGTTATGTTAAGCAGACTGATGCCATGGATGCGGCTTCATTCTTTGAGAACCAAAGGAATGAAGCTTTCTAAAACAAACTCCAATCAAGAAGTTACTAAAAAAAGGGAGATCAAGCCAATTTTGTGGACTTGCACGGTCGCTGCCCCGGAAATGACTGTCTTGCTTTACAGTCTTAATGGATTGGTATTGTACCATGTAAGTTCCTATGGTAATAAGAATAAGGCCTATTATGTTTATGAACTTTTTTGTCCTGTGGGATTTGGCATGTTACATGTATAGTTGTCTTACTAAAATGACTTGTGCTGGTTACAAACAACATTTTTCTGTTGAAGCATTGCGCGCTGCAGATATTTTGCAAAAAATTGTGGGGGAGCCTTCCTTCTGAATGCCAGTGTTTGTGATGTGTGTCAATCTGTGTTCTTGGGTGTGAGCCTTGCCCCTTGGGGGCATTGTAAGGGACAGGTCCTTTCTTTTCTATCTCTAATACAAAGCTGCACAGCTCTCATGCGTGTTTGATTAAAAAAAAATGCCTACTTCTGGTTGGTGTGTGTAGATGCTGAGCATAGTTCACTTTAAATACAAGTGCTGGTCATGCACCATTGGAAAATAATGGAGAAGTTTGTTGAGGTGTGACCATGCTGGCTAGTGTGGGTATTGTGGTTTGGCTCTCATTATGGGTTTTCTTTCTTTTCTCGTTTACCTTCATATGTTGGAGTACCATTTATTGTTTGGACAATAGAATGCTTGTTCCTCTAAGCTAGCATTTGCATTGGTAATCTAGCCATTATTTGTTAGTGATGTGATCCAGAGTTTATAAATGCATTAAACCTTTACCTGCTAAGTGTAAACATCATCCTTTGACTTGTGTTTTGATATGTTCCTTTTAAAATGCAGGCTTGTTCCCAGTCATCACATTTGTTTGCAAATAATATTGCAAGCAAGGGGATTCAGATACACACAGAACTTGGTGAATTGCTGGTGCACATGGAGGAAGAATATAGAGAGTTCTTAAAGGAAAACATATTTGGTGTGGATACTTACTCTGGTTCCCTAATGCATATCGCTCGGATGAGCCTTGACTGGGGATATAGGGAAAGTGATGTCCAAGATATGGTTGAAACTAGTAGGCATGCACTTGTTTTTTCCATTGATACAAGTGATATAGAAGTGAAATTTGGCTTCAAGCATTTGGAATCACTTGTGCTTAATTTGATGTCGTTTAGAACTCTATTTAAGAGTCTTCAGTCATCTGGCGGAAGTGCTAAAGAAAAGAATTTGGAGCGTAGAGGGGAAAAGAAAATGAAAGGTGTGAAAAAATTGAAATTAAGCCTACAAAAATTTTCTATTACGTACTGTGGTGATGCAAACATAGTAAATATGCCAATTGCTGATCCAAAACGCGTGAACTACGGCTCTCAAGGTGGTCAAGTAATTGTTAGTGTTTCTGCTGATGGCACACCACGTAGGGCAAGTTTAACATCAGTTTTACCAAGCTGCCACTTGCGGTTCTCTGCATCTTTGGTACTATCTCATCTCTCTATGTGTATAGACAAGGAGAGAAAGACAACAGAAGCGGAATTGGAACGGGTGAAGGCAATCTATGAGGAATTACCTGAGGATCGCTCTGGTGTCAGAGTAACTTTACTAGACATGCAGAATGCTAAAATTGTTCGCCGATCCAGTGGCCATACGGAAGTTGTTGTTTGTTCCCTCTTTAGTGCTACAGATATTTATCTGAGATGGGAACCTGATGCTCATTTAGCACTATATGAGACATTCATCCGCTTTAAGCATTTCCTACATCATGAGTCCCAAAAATCTGAAAAGATGACCAATACTGAAGTTGCCAGTATGAAAGCAAATGAACATGGCAACATGACTGCCGGTTCAGTTAAACCTCAGAAATCTGACAGAAAAGGGTCAGTTTTTGCCATTGATGTGGATGTGTTAAGGGTATCTGCTGAACTTGCTGATGGTGTTGAAGCAAACATGCATGTACAATCAATCTTTACTGAAAATGCCAAGATAGGTGTACTGTCTGAAGGTCTCTCTCTTACTCTTAATGGTGCTAGAGTTTTAAAGAGCACCCGCATACAAATATCCTGTATACCTTTCAGCACTGAGAGTTTGCTTGATGCAAAGGTTGAGCCATCATCTAAAAGAGACTGGGTTGTTCAAGGGCTAGATGTCCATATTTGCATGCCTTACAGGTTGCCATTGCGTGCCATAGAGGATGCTGTTGAAGATATGATTCGTGCCCTTAAGCTTGTCTCATCTGCCAAAAGAAGTATAATGTGTCCTGATGGAAAAGAAAAATCTAGAAAGGTTAATTCTGGGGGATCCAAATTTGGATCTGTGAAGTTTGTATTGCGTAAACTGACAGCAGATATAGAGGAAGAGCCCATCCAAGGTTGGCTCGATGAACATTACCATTTGATGAGGAGCAAAATCTGCGAGCTAGGTGTTAGGTTGAATTATCTTGAGGAAGCTATATCAGGAAGTGTAGATCCGAGCAATCGCAGCTCCGAGAGAAAGTTTCTCTACAATGGTGTTGAAGTTGACATTCATGACACCTCAGCTCTTCAAAGGTTGCAGGAAGAAATCCATAAGCAAGCATTTCGATCATATTATGTGGCTTGTCAGAACATGGTGCACGCAGAAGGTTCAGGAGCATGCTCAGAAGGTTTTCAAGCTGGGTTCAGACAAAGCTCGCGAAGAGCTTCTCTTCTTTCATTTTCTGCATCCGATCTGGATGTTACTTTGACCAGGATAGACGGTGGAGAGATAGAAATGGTTGAATTTATAAAGGGGCTTGACTCTGTCTGTCAGGAGCAAAACATACCGTTCTCTCGGTTGTATGGTAGTGATGTTTCTGTCCTTGCCGGGTCCTTGGTTGTACAGTTAAGAGACTATACTTCTCCTCTGTTTTCCTCACTCAGTGGGAAATGTCAAGGCCGTATTGTGCTTGCCCAGCAGGTCAGTTCTATCACACTCTTTCCTTTGTGTTAGAACTAATGTTTTTGTTTAAAGATTTTTATTACACTGAGAGGGCTATGAATATGCGCTTTCAGAAACTCAAAACTGTTCTTAGTTTTTTCCACCCTCCTGTAATTTGTGCCAGCTTACCACTGTCTTAAGTTATATATATACTTTCTAGAAAACTCAAAACTGTTCTTAGTTTTTGCCACCCTCCTGTAATTTGTGCCAGCTTCGCACTGTCTTAAGTTATATACTTTCTAGATGCATAACTTGGTTTGATCTTCCGCACATTAGTTTTACCTCAATTTGACATGACTGCAATGCATAGCTGTACAAATTGAAAAAGGTATGCGGAGACCCCTTTCCAGAAAGAAATGACTCTGCCCCAATTGGTAGTTTGACTGGTTACTGTGATTAGACTGGCAACTAGCACTTGGCACCCAATATTAAGCAATCCATCAGAATATGCCTCACATTGAGAACTATATTTGTCATTCTGATTATGTCAGAAGGAACTTAAGACGTACTCCACTACTTCCTCTGTTTCTTACTGGGCGCATATTTTGTTTTAAAGTTTAGCTGTCGGGAATAGAGAACACGCACTTTTCCTAATTCAGAAATGTATATACCCCTAAATAAGTTCATGCATGCAGTTGAATGAACCTCTTTACTACTTCCAAACAATCACTTTAGTAAGTGCATGTGAAGGCATGCATCTTAAACTAACGCTGCAATTGGTGCGCAGCCATGCCTGCCTGCCTGCTGCCGCATCAACTACTAAGCAAGGGCAGTGCTGACCATTGTGCCACGCCCTTGGTCTTTGAACCCCCAAAAAGGCGCCATCTAAATCCGAAGGGATGTAGTAGTATATTAGTAATGAACTATTAAACTTGTGATGATGGGATTTTGAGTATGGCCTGACTCTCAGTTTGGGAGATTTGGGAAATGAGGAGGTCCTGTTATATGCTATGCCACATTGCTGTATATTTAGATATTGTAGCATCACACACATAAATAGACTAGTCATGAGAAAACATCTGTGCCTAGATCTGTACCGTTTCCCAGTAACTTTTAGCTCAGATTCATATGAACATTTCATTTTGAAAATGAGTTCATGTTCAATGAATGCTGATTACCATGAGAATGAAAACTTAGGTTATCTAAATGTTTAAATTCGAGTTGTTTATATCGAACAGGTGTTTTTTTTAATATATTTTAGATCCTTTGTCCATCCTCACTTTTATTTCTCACTCTATCCACTTTTCAGGCAACATGTTTTCAACCCCAAATACATCAAGAATTGTATATTGGAAGATGGCAAAAGGTCACGATGCTACGTTCTGCCAGTGGTACTACACCAGCAATGAAAATGTACTCTAATTTACCTATTTATTTCCAGAAGGGAGAGATATCTTTTGGAGTTGGTTATGAGCCATCTTTCGCTGATATAAGCTATGCATTTCAAGTAGCCCTGCGGAAAGTTAATCTTAGCAACAGGGCAAGCTGTTCTGGTCCAGCAGTCCAACCGCCTAAAAAGGAGCGCAGCTTACCATGGTGGGATGACATGAGATATTACTTGCATGGAAAGATAATTTTATATTTCAATGAGACCAAATGGAAGTTTCTGGCGACAACTAATCCTTATGAGCATGTGGACAAACTCCAAATTGTTTCTGAATATATGGAGATCAAGCAAACTGATGGTTGTGTGGATGTTTCCGCGAAAGAATTCAAGATATACATAAGCAGCGTTGAGAGTATTACAAAGAACCGCCGCTTAAAAGTTCCATCTCGTGTGCCCAGACCTTTTATATATGCTCCTCTATTCTCCCTAAATGTGGTTATTGATTGGCAGTGTGAATCTAGGAATCCATTGAATCATTATTTGCATGCACTCCCTGTTGAGGGGGAACCTCGGAAGAAAGTTTATGATCCATTTCGATCTACTTATCTCTCTCTTAGGTGGAACTTTTCCCTTAGACCATTGCAATCCCAGTATGGTAATGGCCCATCACCTCCCTTTTATGGAAATAATTCAATGCTCTGTGGGACCATGTCTGGCAGTCCTTGCAAAATGGCTGATGATGACTTCCCTACCATGAACCTGGGAGCTCATGACCTTGCTTGGGTTTTCAAATGGTGGAGCTTGAATTACAGCCCCCCTCATAAACTTCGTTCTTTCTCTAGATGGCGTCGTTTTGGAATTCCTCGGGCTACTAGATCTGGTAACCTCTCGCTGGACAAAGTTTTGGTTGATTTTTTTTTCCGTGTGGATGCTACTCCCTGTTGCATAAGACATGCACCTTTAAGTGAGGATGATGACCCTGCTTCTGGCTTGACGTTTAAGATGTCAAATTTGAAGTACGAGTTATGTTACAGTCGAGGTAAACAGCAGTACACATTTGATTGTAAACGTGAATCGCTGGACCTTGTTTATCGTGGTCTGGATCTTCACATGCCAGAGGTTTATCTGATGCGAGATAGCAATTTGTCTAAAGTTGAAAATGTATCCAAAGTAAGGACTACGGTCCAACAGTCACAGGGCAAATTTGTTCATGACAGATGCAACATGGGCAATTTCCAAGAAAAGCATGAGGATGGCTTCCTCTTGTCTTCGGATTATATCACGATAAGAAGGCAAACACGTAAGGCAGATCCGGAAAGGCTTATGGGATGGCAGGATACTGGGAGGAGTCATGAGATAACGTATGTTAGGTCTGAGTTTGAGGATGACAGTGAAAGTGACCACCCTCTATCTGAGCCTAGCGATGATGATGATGATTTTAATGTGGTGCTTGCGGACAATTGCCAAAGAGTATTTGTTTATGGCCTTAGGATTTTATGGACTATTCAGAACCGAGACGCGGTTTGGTCGTGGGTTGGAGGAATTTCCAAAGCATTTGAGCCTCCAAAACCCTCTCCTTCACGACAATATGCACAAAGAAAGATGATTGAAGAAAGGAATGCTGATGGCTCTAAGTTGGCGCAAGATTCCAGCTCTTCCATACATGTGGGTTCTCCATCAGTGCAACATCTGGATGCTTCGGGTTCATCTTCCTCGTTGCATAGTAAAGCCAATCACTCCTCCGATGTGGCTGGTATGTTTATTTTTGCTATATATTTTTTCATGCTGGGACATAAGTTGAAAGTTTTGGTCATCTTATTTCTGTCTGAGTCCATCAAAAGCTAAAAACTGCTAAATACTGTAATTGTTTTAAACTGTTCTGAACTTTGTTAGTTGATCTTGAGCTTGTACCGTAAATGCAGTAAAGCATGACATTTTTTATGATTCGGATAAAGGAGGGACAGCCCAATATATGGTTAATGTTATTACACCCCAATTCAACCTACACTCTGAAGAAGCAAATGTAAGTTTTTTCGTAAATATTTGCTTCTTTTGTTATCGCTTGGCGAGTTTCAGTTACGAATTAGTTTGTTATGTGCACCATGATAAATGGTTATACTATGTAGTTTGTCTAGGTGATCTACATCATGCATTTCATCTAGCCCATTGTATTTCGAGATTTCAAAATTTGAGGACACTCCAATATTCAACCTTAACTATGACCTTGATTCTATTTTCACTTATAGACTTATTTCATAAATCAGTTTTCCATATTAACAACCACAATAGTTGGTTTCAACTTGCATCCTTTCTAGCAGGTTACATTTTTATTGCCATAAAAGCCACTAGATAACCATAAATGCCAACCCGATGGTCATGGTTGCCAAATTGAGTAAAACCACTCTAAAATCATGTGTGGAACTAAAGTAAATTATGATCTCTATGTACCAGGGAAGGTTTCTACTTGCTGCAGCCAGTGGTCGTGTACTGGCTCGTTCATTTCATTCAGTGGTTCATCTTGGGAAAGAAATACTAGAGCAAGCACTTGGAACAAGCAGTGCACATATTCTTGAGTTACAACCTGAAATGACGTGGAACAAGTCTGAACTCTCTGTGATGCTTAAAGATGTTCAAGCTCATGTAGCCCCCACTGATGTGGACCCTGGTGCTGGTCTACAGTGGCTCCCTAAGGTTCTAGGTAGCTCTGAGAAATTGAAGCGCACAGGTGCCTTGTTAGAGAGAGTGTTTATGCCTTGTCAAATGTACTTCCGTTACACTAGACACAAAGGTGGAACTGCAGACTTGAGGGTAAATTAGATCTGATACCTATGTGTTTGTATTGGATGCACTTCAGTTAGAAAGCTAAACACATAAAATATTTTTTTTGTGATGGTTAATTAATTTCATACTCTGTAATCCAGGTTAAGCCACTAAAGGAGCTACGCTTTAATTCTCCAGACATTACTGCAACGATGACCTCTCGCCAGTTTCAAGTTCTGTTTGACGTCCTTAGAAATCTTATATTAGCAAGACCCCCCAAGTGAGACTTCTTTGAGTTTCATGAATTCTTTTTTGTTTTCTCATATTTGTTACTTTCATGGTTTGATGCTAGTTTTTGGTCCAGTATGTTCTTTTCTGTTCATCATTTAAAATTTATTAGAACATGGATATTACTTCCTAGGGTATGTACAACAGAGTTTGGAATCAATCTGCTTGCGATGGGCGTTTGAACTTTTGTTTTCTACAATGCAGGAGTGGAATTAGTGATGAACTAGAAATGTTGGTTCCAAATGAGCATGTATTTCCTTAAACAAGCATTTATAAATTATTCCAAAAGATTGAAATTAGCATCCTTTAGTTGTGTCCGAATTTAGCATTTGATCTCTGCTAAATTTTGTTTAGTGACTACAAACATCTTAATACGAACCATGCAACTCATTTTGTTATGTATGCATAGCTGTTGACGTTCAGATGATAATATGACATGCTCGGCTCACTGAACGTTCTCCATGCTATGATGGGTTGGCACTCGGTCAGCTCTGCTGGCTACTGTTGAGGTTTGGCAATAGGCCATCACCTCTAGTACTAGATTGTACACTAGTTAGTAGTGGCATACATCAGCCATGGTAGTTGTTGAGGCTGATCTCAGCCATGTATTGCAGCAGGTGTACTTATGTACCTTGTAGTTGGTACTAGTCTTGTATATATACTAAGCAAAGCCAATGGAAGAAACTAGTTCAGAGTTTCAGAGCTGTGCTCCTGCTGTGTGTGTGTTCTGTCCTCAACCCCTTTCTTCTACCTCTAGCCGTGGTGAGTGTGAGTGTGTTGGTGAGCTAGCTGCTCACCTGTGCAGGGAGATCGAGGGCCAACAGTGGTTGGTATTGGTAGGGTAGAGGAGGGGTAAGGGTCGTGAGCCTTTGGTACTGTGGGAAGCGTGGTCGCACATGAATGAAGTGGACTGGCTGATTTGAGACTACTGGTTAGGTTTACAGTGTGCAGGAAGTTTAAGGATGGAGGCTGATAATGTGGGTTGGTGTTCCAACGTGTTTTGAGGGGTCTTGAAGCTTTTGTGGTGCTTTGGCTATAAAGGTCAAAAAAGTGACTATGGAAGGTATTAAGAAATGAAGAGACTGATTGTGACAGGCTCACCGGAATAGACATCTCTTATTTACAGAACTGTGCCAGTGTACCTACATTTTTTGGTTTACCAGTTGTTTTGGGTATTGAACTTTTGGCCCACATTCCAACACATGTGGTGTGCTGCACATGGAAACCATCATGCTGTGGAGCATAAAATTGGATCTTTGTAATGCTGTTTAGCAAAGATACTAATATAGTAATATCTATGTTCTTATTATTACATGAAGGTTATCAATGACTGTTGGTCATTTTTTTGTGGCCAGAAGCCTGTAACACTGAGTATACCCCAAATTTTTGTGCCAGTAAATAACTTTAAAATAAAATCCAAAGTCAAATCACAACTCCAAGTTGGCCTTCTTTCTGGTCTGGAGGTCAATCAAAAAAGAATCACTACCTAATCAAAATCGAATTGATCCCCAGGCCTGTGATGCAAATATGCAAGTAGCAGGGATAATGCTTAAGATAATACCAACAGGACAAGCTTAATTTATTTCATCTGTTTGAGACTTTGAGGTGATACGAGAAGAATGTTTACTAGCGCATGTATATATATGTTTGGTAGATTTCTCAAGTATGGTATCTCTTGCCCTTGTCTTTATTGACTTAAATGTTCATATCTTTGCATTAAATTTTAAGGTTGCCCCTTTTTATACGACCTATTGAACTTGTTAGACATATTATGTGTATATGTATATGGGTTTGTGTTGGGCTCTATAGCTGACCAGCCCACCTAGACTTCTAGTCTAGCACATATGTAGATTGAATTGTACCGCATTGCCTACTAACGTAGGATGTTAGTCCTATACACTGTGTATAATCAGCCCATGGGGCTTAATGCAATATAACCTACTATTCTTTGCAATCTCGGTTACTTACAGAACTTCACAGTATTAGTTTCCTGTCACAGGCCTAGGAAAAACAGTCTTCAGTATCCATCAGATGATGAAGATATTGAAGAAGAAGCTGATGAGGTAGTCCCTGATGGAGTTGAAGAAGTGGAGCTTGCGAAAATTACACTCGAACAGAGGGAAAGGGAAATTAAGTTACTGCTTGATGATATAAGGTCTCTCACTGGAAATGGTGATAATGGGACTGATCACTGTCATTCTTCAGAAAAGGGTGATTGTTTATGGATGATCAACAACAGGAAAGCTTCATTGGTAAAAACCACTTCATTTCTGGAGCAATGGAACTCATCCACTTGTAGAATAATTCAAATAAAATGTTTGATCAATATTGTACTGTTACCAGGTGGAAGGACTGAAAAGGGATTTCGCAAACCTACAGAAGTCTCGAATATCTGCATCATCAGCATTGAGGAAAGCACTTTCAAATGCTTCACAATCACATTTGGAGAAAGAAAAGAACAAAACCACTTCTTGTGCCATGCGAATTTCTATGAAAATTAGCAAGGTTGTTTGGAGCATGCTCACAGATGGAAACACTTTTGCAGAAGCTGAGATCAATGATATGGTGTGTGCAGTCTTTCTAGTAATTGTTTATTTTTAATTTCTCTGGTCTTTTCGTTTGCTTCTTTTGCCTGCTTGAATGTTTCAGTTCTTGTGAGTTCACTTATTATTGTTTTTCATTGAGGTTTTATCATCATGCAAATTGCATATTTCCCACTAGGTTGACCCTTAAACTGGGATGCTGCTAAAAAAGGTAAAATTGCCATTGAACCCCCCTCCAGTCAGGTCAGCTTGCCACTAGTTTCTATAGGTGTCCATTAGTGTAAAAATATTTCTGAAAATTGATTTTGTAAACCATATAAACAGGAAAGGAAAAAAAAGACAAAATTATCCCTGTCATCTATCTAATGTGTCGAGCTCTTGTTCCCGATTCCAGTCATCATGGTCTGAGCAAGACTTACCCATCTCCATCACTGGACCTTTCCTCCTACCTGGCTCTGCACCTTCCCATCCCTGTGCTGGCCCATGCCTCTTATCTAGTGTCCTGCTGTTCCTCACCACTGGTGTCGTGCTCTCCGCCGCCGCCGCTGCTGCCTGCTGCAGCCATCACACCACCGGAAGGGCCTGAAGGAGGTTGGGCTATGGAGAGGAGCATGGTCTTTGCTACTAAAAAGCTGAGCCTGTGCACATCTGTGTGAGGTTGAGCAACCTGGTGTCACATGCCGACCCTTAGTCCTATCTCCTATGATGGTGGCTGGTTGGAAGAGAAGGTCTTAGGTGGGGAGGACATAGTTGGATATTGGTGGGCTGACGAGGAATTGGCTGAATGGGATCCCTGCACCACAGTGGCTGCCTGTAGCTTCAATCGGGCTGGAGGAGGTGAGAGGCGTCAAGGAGGATGGACGGCGGGGATGAGAAGCGCCGAAGATGATGTTTAGCGTTTGAACTCAGGAGGAATAGAAAGGGACTTTTGTTCTATGTGCATGCCATTCATGCTCTTCGGCAGTCCAATGGAATGTTTGATGGTTGACTAACACGCTTAGTGTCAATTATGCACTTGTCTTATTTAGTGGCAAATCCACAATAACGATTCAAACTAGTGGAAAAATTGCATGGTCCATATTATTTATGGATGAATCTTCACCTATATATATATAAGTACCATTCTTCGAGATCTGGCGAACTGTTTTTATTTAATAACCAATATGTGGTTCCATATAACACTTGAAAATCTTTTGCAGGTGTACGATTTTGATCGGGATTACAAAGATATAGGCATTGCTCAGTTTACAACTAAATACTTTGTTGTGAGGAATTGCATGGTCAATGCAAAATGTGATACCTTATTGTCTGCCTGGAACACACCTCCTGGAAAGTAAGAATTACTTTTCATTTCATCTCTTTGATCACTTCTCAAACTGTTCTGTTTGATATTTGAGCATATTATTGAATATTCTGTGGATGTTTATCAAGAACTGTTTTGTTCTTTTTCTTCGTAATGTTATGGATTCACAGCGAGTTCCTCTTAAAAAAATGGGATTCCACTGAATGATAATTTGATTGTATTTTTTACAGAATTAACATGCTTCGTGTGGATGCCAAGCAAGGTGCTCCTAAGAATGGAAGTTATCCACTTGAGCTCTTCCAGGTTGGTCAATTTATGGTTCTGTGGCTGCCATGCAAATATTAAATTTGGCACTGTTAACTTCGAATGAAGTTTGTTAGCTACTAAAATTTTGTGGGGGTTAGCCGTGCACACACACACGCGCATGCACAAGTCGGATTAGTGGAGAAGAGAGAACAGAGAGAGCACGAACACACTGGAGTGCTACTGCTGCTGCTGAACTGGTTTGCAGCTAGTCCATTCAATTGGATATGTACAAGTTCTACTCTAGTACAAGGTGATGTTTCACCAACTACAAGTACACCTACTACTACTACAAGGCCATACAAGCCATACTACCAACTACAAGGCCATACCGGTCATACATATCAGCCCTTTGTCAAAGGACAGGGCAGTACAAAAGACATGAAAGGGGTAGGAAGCAAGAGCTGACCAGATTATACTAACAGTGGAGATGCTAGTGCAAGAAAACATATAACATATTTGTAGGGATGTCTATGGTCAGGTGGTAGACATGAAGAATGGCAATAGATGGAAGTGAAAGGCATTATTAAGGGATCAAAATCCAAATATTACTAAATTTCAACAGTATGTCTGGATTTTTTTTTCTCTTTGTCATGGTCTATTGCTTGAATCAGTCTCAATAACTGAAAAATAGTGTTGGTGTATTGTAGGGTGCACTGTTTGTTCTTGATAATATCTAGGCCTTTTCTGTGCACCTGTTGCATGCTCATCAATTCTGTGCATAGACTACTATGCATCTTTACTTAAGCTAACCAAGATAGCTTGTGGTCTTTGTGGAAACTATTTTATGCATGTTTTGGATTCTCATGGCGGTGTGGAGTGAGGAATTGAGGATCCAAAATATTGAGGTTATAGAATACCCAATGGGGGATTTATCACGAAATTGTCAGATCCTGTTTTATTTTTTTAGTTTGTGTTCTTGCTACCTTTTGACTGGCCTTATCATGAATCACCATATAGTGTTTCGCTTCATTCATTTAAAAGCATAAGCCATTTAATAATGTTTTGATTCAAACTTGTCATTGGCAGCACAATACACAAAAACAGATTTAGATTTATCACATGGAAATAATATTCACATATTTGTCATTGAAAGTACTTCTGTAAAAATAAGGGGCTTTGGCGTTCATACCCCCACTTTTTGTGTTATATGGTGATTTTGCTCTCACTTTTTGAACTTTGTGTTTTTACCCCTGTTATTTGAAATCGAAGGCAGACTTTGCCCCTACTCTGTTAAAACAGGGGTAAGCAGAAGCTTCAAATGAAAACAATGAGGGCAAAACCACAAAGTTTAAAAAAGTAGGTGTAAAATCACCATTGCACGCTACAACAGGGGCAGAAACACCAAATTCCCTAAAAATAACTATCAGGAACAAGGCCCCTCCATTCAGTAGTGTGAGCTTATTTTGATTAGGCACAGATGTAAAAAAAAAGTTACAAGTTAGATGAATCTATAATAGAGTAGCGTAGTACCAAAGCCTTCCATTAAGTGGTGGGAACTTTTTTTAGTGAACAACATTGGAAGTCATTTGCTTTGTTACTCCCTATAAGGCCTTCTGTTGATTCCCTATAGCACCTGAGTGGAGTGACACACTTATGAATTGTCCTCTTCTCTCCCCTACGCCTACGAGGAACTAAGGAAATGTTAGAAAATGGTAAAATGGCTCGAGGGGAGCTGTTAGATGATCAGGGACAGGGAGTTAGGGATATATCGTGCAATTCTCAAAGGCAGTGATATTGAAAGATTAAGCTATGTGGATTTTTTTTCTCGAACTACGCAGGAGAGCTGCGTGTCATTTCATTAAGGTAGAAAAAGATAGTACACGAGTCCAGAAGGACCCAAACCCGAGTACAGAAGCGAACACACACCACACCCCAGGGGAAAAAAGGCTAGATTCGCGCCACCAGCTACAAGAAAAACACGACCAGTGACCACAAGGCCTAAGAACCAAGGGTCATCAACCTGGGCAGGAGCTCTTGGAGCTTCGAAGCCCCTGCAGAACACCAGAGGGGTCGCCTTCCACGCTCACTTCCCTAGGCACAGCCTGGAGACTTGGCCTCAACTTCTCGAACACACAATCGTTTCGGTGTTTCCAGACCTCCCACACCACCAAGATTATTAAGGAATTGAGTGGATTTGTGTGTAGAGTTATGTGTATACTCTTTCATGAGGAAAGTATACGGTGGAACTAGGTTGGAAAACTAATAGTATGACCCATGAATGGAACTGGGCCATGCAAAAAAATAAAGTTACATATAATACTGTGCTATTCCCCTGATATTTGAAATGGCATTTCTACATCGGATGACACATTCTTTTGGACATAGGAAGGATCTGTACAGTCCAACTTTGGAATTTGACCACCCACTTAGTTTTGCGGGGCTGATCACCAATTTCTTTGTAAACATAGTTGTAAATGCGAATGAAGTTAGAATATTCTGAGGTTTATTTGCTGCTAGTTATTTAATATTTTCATAGGCCAGTCTTAGCATTCACAAAGATTTTTTTTTTCTTGCACACTTCCTGTGTGCTGTGTGGCAGTTTTTTTTTATGCAAATGGATCATTTAGTAATGGAGGTGATCTAAGTATTTCATGATTCTACTGAACACTAAGTGTCACTGTCTATTGTCTACACTCTTGCTTTACTAGCTCTGTTATTTTTTTATATTAACTCTAGTTTTTCAGGTGGAGATCTACCCACTGAGAATATATCTATCCGAAGCAATGTATAAAATGATGTGGGAATACTTTTTCCCTGAAGAGGATGATTCACAACGACGACAGGTAAGCTGCAAGTCCCAGTTCGGTTTGGTTTCTACTGGCTTCTGCTTGACTTCTAATGCAATGGGAGCCAATCAGAGAAGCCTCCTTGTGAGCAGCCCGTTTCTGCCGTCTATCTGTTTGAAAAGTGATGGCTTTTGAAAGGAGCTTCTCAAAGGCGACCTCCGATTTCTTCCTGATGTACTATGGAGCCAAGCAGAAACAAGAGGCACCCAAACAAATCTGTCTTACATCCTTATTTCGACTTTTTTTGGGGAGAAAAGGAAGTTTGGAGAGTTTCAACATCGACCGGTCCTAGAAGAACAAGAAGGCTCTCTTCTGGTGTCGATGCTGTTACTTCTAGCAGCTATTCTGTCAGAGATCATGAGCTTCCTGGGAAATCAGCAACAACTGTATCTACGTCAACAAATGTCTCAAGTTGGCAAGGTTTACTCAGCGATAACTCACAGGTGAGTCAAGTGAAACATATGCACAATTTGTTCTTTGCATATGCATATACCATTGGGAATAAATAAGGTGATAGTTCTGGTCGAGGGGTGAGGTCTGGGTGGGGGTGGTGGGGAGGGAAATGTCATTATTCACAAGCTCACCTGATCGCAGTAGCTGTTTTCTCAACATGCATTTTCTGAAACGAGCAGGAATCAACCCTTACTATGCCTTGACCTTTGAATCACACGTCTATTCTGCCAATTACCTGTGTACAGGGCCATGTCCATTCAGCAGAAAGGTGACTGAGTATGTTGTTTTCCTTGTTAGTCAACTTTGCCTGAAAGCAGACTGATCCCCAATTCAGATGCTATTGGTGTGTTTGGTTTCCTGCCTATCTTCTAGCTTGGCTAGAAAATAAGCCAGGCTAACCCAAGCCTGTCCCTAGCAAGCCAAGATGGACTTGTTTGGTTGCATGCACCATCTAAGCCTGGCTAGCAACTAGTGTGTTTGGTTGGCTGGTTTGGCTTGGGTAGAGTCACCTCTTTGTGCAGGTAAGTTTACCACCTTTGAGGCAATTTATCTAACACCTGGTGAACGCCACCTCCCCCAAGGGACAGCCAATGGCCACGGAGGCTAGAGGTGGCCGGCGACGACGCTGTCAGGGTCGGGGCTTGGGACAGAAGACGACCTTGATCTCGCCGGGGTCGACGCAGTTCTGCGGCGTGACCTAGACGTCGGTGGTGTTGGTCCGCGTGCGGGGCACAAGTGCTTGAACAGCGCCGCCTCGGTCGCGCGGGGGGCACTCGGTGGCGAGGTCCACGGCGCATCCCAGCGTGGGGCATCGCCGCCTGCGCCGGGCACCCTCTGGCGGCAGCTTGTGCGGCGTCACCACGACCGCCACGTTGAAGCCGTCCAGCAGGCTGACGCTATACGCCGCAACCCCACCCGGCCCGCCCACGCTCACCTGCACCACCGTCACCGGCGGTGCGTCACCCGTCGCGCACAGGACAGGCAGCAAGGGCGAGTCGTCGCCGTTATCCGTGTCCTCGACGCAACCCGTCCACGCCACCACACGGCCAGAGGGAACGCCAGCGTCGCCAGGCCCTCGCCGTTGCCGTCCTGAGCTCCACCGCCGCGCTAGATGGCCAAGGACTAGGGCCACCGTCTTGGCGTCCAGATACAACCGCGGGCACCTCACCAGCTTCCGCCCGTCCCTCTTGCTGCACGTCGCCAACACGGCAGCAGCCTCCAGCTCCATGGATCCGATCTGATGCCTCTCGGGCGAGGACGAGCGAGGACGTTCCTTTCGATTTCACCACAATCCTGGAGACTGCCCATCCGAAGTCGCAGATCAGCTAGGGCTGCTCCTCTCTGCCCACCTCGCCGGTCTTCAGCAGCGCGGCCGCGAGCGCCTGTGCTGCTCCTCTCCGCCCGGCCTCCATGTACGCCGCCGCCGCCTGCCAGCCGTGTCAGCAGGGAAAGCCTCGTGCCGCTCGAGGGAGGTGACGGGAACGGGGACTTGCGCCTGGCCAAGCCTGGCTCCAGGAAAACGAGCAACGCTTGCATTCTTTCCTGGCCAGGCCAGGAGCGTACAGTTGGCTCCCCGAAGCCAGGCCCCAGCCCATCTACAGGCAACCAAACAAGCCCAACTTGGCTCCGGGGAACCAGGCCAGGGGTTGGCCACCCAAACAAACACACCCTATATGTGGACACCCCTCTCCAGAAAGGAACAACTGTGTGCCCCATCTGGTAATTGCACTGATTACTGCACTTAGACTGGCAACCAGTATTTGACACCCAATATTAAGCAGTCCTGACCTGAATAATGGCCACTGCCCATTGGTAATGGCTATGCGTCTCGTTGAAAACAGCTACATTTTCTGTTCTTTCTGGGCGTGATTGGTACGCTGCTTCTACTCGTACATGGCCCATCGCATGCAGGAATGAAGTGATTGGTAGGCTGCTTTGCTGCTCGGGCCAGGCCAGCCGCATGCAGGAGGTGACGCCGAGCCAGGCTCGCTGGAAACGCGGTTGAGTTCCGTTCCTGCCGGGCCTGGCTGGCTTGGTGCAGCGTGAGCAAGCAGGTTGAGCTGAGTGAGAGAGCAGGCGTGCAGGTACACTTTCCAACCAATCACCATCCTTCCCTGTCCTGGCTGGATGTAGATGGAAGCCAATCACCGCCCGCATGCATGCGTTGGGCCTGGCTCTCTCGTGTGAGCCAGTTTCAGCAGAGAAACGAACCAATCACGCCCTCTGTCTGATACTGTGCTTACGCACTCCCAAGTTTTTTTACCCTTACTATGTGGTGGCCTCTTATTCACACAATTATTCTGCCAACTACATGTACAGGGCAATGTCCGTTCATCGAGATGTGCTTATAATTTTCTGTAGGGTGTCATAGAGAGTTGTTTTTTTCAATGAAAGGGTGCTGTGAGAGGTAGGTATACTACCTCCAGTCATAAATGCAGGACACTTTGACCAAAATCAGCTTTAAAATTCTGACCACCAGTGGTTTCAAAATATTTAGTTTGTGAACATAAAATTCATGTATAGATTTGTCCTGTAACATACTTTCATAATCTCATATTTATTGGATTTCACAACAATATTCTAGTAGAAAAAATTGTGGTCAAGGTTGTACCTTGAAAACCATAAAAAGTCATCTGTGACTATTATTAGAGTAATCTCCTAGTCTATAGCATAATCACATAAAACGGGTGCGCGGGGTCGTTTTCGACCTCGCCGTGTAAAAACCTCTCATGAGTAGCCTAACCCCGTTCCTTGACCCCGTCGACCCAGGAACTTTGTGACTGTGGTCTAGAGTTTCTCCTGTTTTTCTCTCTTGTATTCTATATATAGTGCCCATTGGGCCTCAATACAACCATACAACTCAGTCCCTAATATTGTAACATGGTATCACAGGTCTAGGTTTATGATTCAGCTGCAACCCTAGTTCACCAATGCATTGGTCGCCCCAACCCCCTAGTATAAACATATTTTATTAATGCTTAATCTACATGCAGGTGTCAAAATTTCAGAGTATAAAAGCAAATATGGTATGTGGTTCGCATCAAGAGTTGCACCGGTCGTCTTCATTTGAAAGGAATTGGGAAGAAAGCGCGTCAGAAAGTGTTGCAAGTAATGATGTGGTATCATTCATGAATTCTTCTACAATTTCTTCAAAAGTAGATGCTAGCAATTCTGTCTTAGAGAACCCTGTTGTTGGAAGTGAGATGTGGAGAAGTAAAACGAAAGATTCTAAGCCTGCCAAGTCTGGCCGTCTGTCTCACGAGGAAAAAAAGCTTGGGAAGTCTATTGATGAAAAGAAGACAAAACCTCGGAAGTCCATGGAATTTCATAATATCAAGATTAGCCAGGTATTATCTTTATTACTGCGTCCAGTGGTCCTATAACAATTCTTTCAGTTTGTCTTAACTGTTGCTGATGTTCTAGGTTGAACTTCTTGTTACATATGAGGGGTCAAGGCTTGCTATTAATGACCTAAGGTTGCTTATGGATACTTTCCACAAGGCAGAATTTACTGGTACATGGAGGCGACTATTCTCTAGAGTCAAAAAACATATCATCTGGGGAGTTTTGAAGTCGGTGACCGGAATGCAGGCAAGTGCTCTGGGTGGGCACAAATTTTGTTATTACAAAATCTTTGCTCACAGTTAGCTGTATCGTATTCTAGATCCACATTATCACCAATTTAAAAAAAAACTCGACCTGCGAGGGGCAAGCCGCCCCCCGGGCATTATACGTAAGAAGAAGGCCTTCTCACACAGGCCGAGAAAACCCCCCGAACCCCAGCCCCGGCCTGACACTGGGAGACGTAACCCGTGAGATGGGCCGTCTCCTTTAAACCAGTGCTTTGGCACCTGGACCGGCGAGGGGATTTTTTTTAACCCCCAGCCTGAAATTCGCTCCCACTGGGAGTCGAACTCAGGACCTGGAGGGTGCCGCCGGAGTGACTAGCATATCTCAGTTAACCAATTGGACTAGCCATCCTTTGGCTTATCACCAATTTATATATGTTGAAAGCACTTGTTCTGTACTTCTGTTAGGTCGCTTATGTGATTTATTACTTTTGGAGTCTAATACCCTAATCAAGATTGACGGTTCGACAACCTAAGCAGTAATTTCTATGTGGTTCTTCTCTTTCTGCAACTTTACTGGGCCTGCCTCTGAAAACTGTGAAATGCTGCTTGTGCTAACATCTAAATCGGTGCTGTTTCATGTTATATTAGTTGATACTCGGTAGTCTAAAAGAGTTATGGAATCACATGGCACCTTTTCTGTCTGAAAATCTAGGGAACATAGCCACCGTTTTTTGTTATATTATTCCAATCTGTCTGGTAATTTTGTTCATACCAGCATCCACAGGTTTTAGGGAAAACCCTTCCCCAATAGTTATTTTATTTCTGAAAGGGTAACTAATGGTGCCAATTTTGAGCAGGGGAAGAAGTTTAGCAACCATAGGGAAACACTTGAGGGTTCTATTGCTGAAAATGATCTTAACTTGAGTGACAGTGATGTTGGTCATCATGGAAGACATGATCAATTAATGGCTTCATGGTTGAAGAGGCCGGGCGAAGGTGCAGGTGATGGATTTGTCACATCAATTAGGGGGCTTTTCAATACACAACGCCGTAAAGCAAAGGCCTTTGTGATTCGGACAATGCGTGGTGAAGGGCATAATAATGATGAATATCAGGACGAATGGAGCGAGAGTGATGGTGAATATCCTTTTGCGAGGCAACTTACAATTACAAAGGCCAAGAAGCTCATACGAAGGAAATTCCGTCCAAGGGGGCAAAAGAACTCAGGTATAATTCCTTCCATGTTGATACTTTGTATCACTTCTCTAGCACGATTGCAAATTCTACTCTATAGGACTGGCCATTTTTTCCCTTGTCTTCTTAGGTCTGTCGTTGCAAGATTCACTCCCATCTAGTCCGCGGGAAACAACGCCGTATCAAAGTGATTCCTCCAGCTCATCTTACGAGGACTTCCATGAGCAGTAAAACAACCTGGTGATGCTGTTTTCAGCTTCTACATCTGGTGGACAAGATGCTGTCATTTTTTTACAATTGGATCATTGTCCAGTGATGTAGCCCTTCAAAATGTGAAGCTGCTTTGTCACAGTCGGCGATCGCATGGCATTGTATAAGTCAGCCCCTTGTGTATATAGTAGGGTGTAGTGGAGTTTGTATTGTGGGTGTACCATCAAAATATCCTAATGTATCATGTATAGTAGTTAGGCATTAATCCGTAATTATGTCCTTGTAAGTTAATAAGAGGCCAGCTCGTACTCCTAGAAAACAAAATCCGTGATCTATGGCACGGGGCATTCCCATTTCCTTGTACTTCAGGACTCCCTTGTTGAAGAATTTGTAAAAACTATGGCAGAAACAATAGGGAAAGGAGCAATTGACTTAGGTGTCTAGGTAGAATCCTTGCAGCATTTTGGAGGTTATTTGCGTAGTGTATTGTGATTCTTTTGCCGGACTAGTTGGAAGTCAGAAATGCATTGCTCCACATCAAAAAGAAATGCTACTTCACAGATTGGTGAGCTATGAAATGTTATCTGCTCACGATAGTGGTAAAAATTACATGTCGAGGGAGTCAATATTCATGTATATTGCTCACCTACGGATTTGTAGTTTGGTAGTGTAGATATAGCTGAGCACCAGGATATAATAACTACAGAACTATGCAATACTCATACAGCAGATATTACACGATTGAACAGCCACTCCCTCTACTCAAACTGCACCGTCAAGTAGCTCCGCGTCGCGGAGTCCACACGAGCTCTGCTCCGAGACGTCTAGCAAGATTGTGAGAAGCGCTATCAGACGTTTTAGACTGAGGTACACCTAGAGCTAGAACTGGTGGATCTGGGGCAGAGTACCAAGCATATATGACCCTCGTTTCAACTATAAGGATTCAGAAATCTTGCAAGTCAAAAGTGACCTGCATTGCATTTCATATCTGTTCCGTAAATTGACAAGATACAAATATTATTTTATATACCATCGACGGTGTAAGGATCAACAAGTACAGGACCTGACGCTGATGCACATTCATTTTCAAACCACAAGAGCATGTTAATTTCTGGTCAAATGGGTCGTTTGAAATAAGCCTAAATCATCCCCCATGTAGTCTGGCAACTAAATGCGGACAGGACAACAACAATCGGAACACCAATCACACAGTGTCATCATGGAACCACCACCTGGTCTCCTTCGGTGACCTCCCATTGCGACAGTTCCTGACATAGCGATCATTATCGGCTGGGCGTTGCTGCAATCAGTACATGTATTGCAATCAGAAAGCAAGATCCACCAATTCAACAAGGATATGTAGAGAAAATATGCAACCTTTGCTGGTGAGCTGGACAGCATAGATAATATGCTGATACAGATAGAACTGACAGTCATCGCTGGGGACCATGAGTCATACAATATATCTGTAGGTAAGTGAAGGAATCAATAGTTACTAGAATGGCTCTTTCATGGCAAAAAAATTGAATAGAGATGTCAGCTATCAGGGATTATTAGTCTTACATCCAACAACAAAAGCACAGTAAATGTTATAAGTTCCATCTTCTACAGTACCCAGGATAAAAAAAGAATTCTAGCACAGAAGACATTTTTCAATTGTGCCATGCTAGCTAATTCAAATAATGTAAGCTAGAAAAGGTAGATCACATTGGTAATTCAAGTTCATGAGGTAAAAGTAATTAAAGACTGAAAAAAGAGGCACAAACACATGAAATGGATGCAGGTGTATACAAAATATATACTTGCTCTAGAAAAATAACCTCAACAGGCCAATGATATATACCAATGGTCATGGAATCATGATTAATACTCATATTTCTAGAAATTTCGTGGCATAGCCAGTGGACCAAGCTGGAAAACAAGACAACAGTGTAACAAAAACTCTCTATAACAGGTGCAGCGTTCCAACAAGCTTATGCTGTTCATGATGTAAAGCCCAGATAGTATATTATTGGACTTTAATAGAATCGTTTTGTACTTGAAAGTTCTAATCGAGATTTCTAGAAGTGTTACTTGCATGGAAACCTCCACTGATGTTAGCATATATTGTCTTGACTAAGCATCATTTTAGTACACCATTATTATTGTCAATCAAGATTGGATTACACGTGACAGCTTACATAGAAGAAAACAATGGACATGAATTGCGAAGATAACCTATAATATAACTCTAGCTTAGTCCCATTCCTAATCTTAACTATATAACTCTAGCTTAGTCAAATTCCTAATCTTAACTAACAGGTCAGTATAACTCCACAGATGAAGGGCCATTCGAAACTAGGTAAAACAGTAACATCACAAAATGGTCCAGGTGGTTAGCAAGGGGGAAAAATCAATGGGTGCAGCATAATGCATACCAATCACTGGTACTGATCAAGGCATCATGCCAAGGGCAATGTACTTTAGCATGCCGCATATGTCATATGTGAGAATACTGTCAAGGTGTTCCACTAACATCATGAAACAGACAGCTTACGAAAAGAGAGGCCATTTAGTCGAAAGGACGGACTCATAATTTCCCCTAAGTGTGCCAAATTTTTTACAAAATGGTAGATATGAAAGGGCTGGTTTGAACGTCAGTCGTGACCAAGTTCGCTAGAGATCAGAGAAGACATCAATGATGACCACACCATGGAACGAAACTGCATCCTAGTGCTGGTGAACTTAAAATACAAGAGTTGTTCAAAAAAAATGTCAACAGGAAATAGAAATTAACGATCATACCTAAACAGATGTGTCCGTTGCTGTAAATGTGTGGATGCATCGGTGCTGGATGCAGAAATATAACCTGAAACAAAGGAAAACAATATTAAAAAAGGCACTAAAACCCAATGCACACGTAATAATCAATCGGGACTGAAGATATTGACCTGAGGTGCCTCCATGGGATAATGCTCGGGAAAATCCACCTGCAGCTTGTAGGTCTCGCCGGTGTAGAGCGTGCCTGGTGCCCCGGCTACATCGATGACCCACCTTTTTTGTTGTTTCATCCACCATCATTTTTCCATTCATTAAGTTTTTCTTTCGTCCAGGATCACAAAAACACTAGAAAAATTCTACTGAAACCCCCTTGGAGAAGAAGACGAGAGAAATAGTAAAGAAACCAACATCTACACGCCCAAAACGCACGCAACACGCCGTGTCTCAGGTCAATCAGGACGCGGAACGTGCTCCGCAGTTTCAGCGGGACTAACCTAGACTCACGAACAAGAAAACAGTAGCCAAGCACCGAGCCACCCACGGAGAAAGGAATCTAAGAGACACGGCACCGCAGGGATTGCTGGTGACTGGTGAGAAGGGGGGATAGGAAGGGCGGCGATGGGGGAGGGGCACCTCTGGAGGTTGTCGGTGACCCTGTGCTTGAAGCCGGCGGGCGGGTTGACCTGCCACTCCGCGAGCTCCTTCTGCAGGCGGCTGCACGCGATCTTGCTCAGGGCCTGCACGCACGCACCCACACAAACGGGGAACACAGGAAGATCAGTCAAATCGATCGGCGACCTCGCACGAGGCTGGATCGGATGTGGGCGATCGGGAGAGGGTCTAGGGTTTGTTACCTTCAGGGACGGGGACGAGGAGGAGGAGGACGGGCTCGCCATGCCGCGCCGGGGTTGCTGCGGAGGCGGAAGAGGGGGAGAGGAGAGGAAAGGTATCTGAGCGCCGTGCGCGCGTGTGCGGGCGGCGCGGCAGGGGCAGAGAGGCAGAGGCAGAGGCAGCGGCCGCTGTGTTGTATTGGTTGGTGCCTCGGTGGTGGGACTCCAGCTCTCTACAAAGTCTACGTACTCCCTAACCCCTACTCCTATTGCCCAAACTGTGGTTTGTAAAAATCTCGTTACGGGTACGTGCAGGTCAAACTTTTTCAATTTTAATTAGATTAGTAAAAAATACGTGTAATATTTATATCTTTAAATAATTTTTATTATGAAAGTATATTCAACGATCTATCTAATGATACTAATTATGTATTATAAATATTATTTTATATAATTAGTCAAAGTTAAAAAAAACTGACTTCTCGGGAAGTGAGAACAACTTCTATTTTGGGACTGAGGGAGTATGAGATGTGTAAGTGTCGCTATGGTATTTATACTGGTCAAATTTTCTTAAACTTAACTAAATTTATATAATATATTATATTTGTAACTTCAAATAAGTTTATTATGAAAACAAATTCGATGGTCTATCTAATAATACTAATTATGCACAATAAATATTAATATGTTATCATATATATTTTGTTAAAGTTAAATATATTTGACTTCTCGATAAATTAGAACGATGGTTACAAAGAGACACATGGAGTAGTTTGGGTTTACTCCCAAGTCTCAAGTTCCATAGGCAGCAAAAATGTAAATTCAGTTTAGACCTAGGGTGAAAGCTACGAGGGTAAATTGTGTTCTGTCGCACTCGTGCCGATTTTTACATTAATCCGCTCGAGTTCATATTTGTGGATATTGTGGCCATTTTTGATAATTTTGCTTTTGAAATGTGCTTTTTCCATTGTTTCCGTCTTTACTTATTTTGGGGTATATCCCATTTTTTTTATATGTATGTGGTATTATGTTTTGGGAGTTCAATAATACAGCTTAGCGCACCACATCATCCTACTGTGCCAAATCTTGGTGAACTACTGTAGGGGTGCAAGCCCCTCTAGTTTCCTCGAAAAAAATCTTGGTGAACTAGTGGTTGACTTGTTGTGTCGTGGACGGTGTTGCCTTATATTTTTCTACTATTGTTATTTGTATGGATCCAATACAATTAGAATAGCTTATGTTCTGGCAGTGTTGCCATATTTTTTGAGGTCAACGCCAGAGGGGGGGGGGAGTAAGGCCTCCCCGCCTGAATTTTTATTCCACGGATGCCAGGCTAACCGGGGTAGATCATAGAGGCGGAGGGGGGGGGGGGGTCGAGGGCTAGATTACATGTTTAACATTGAGCTCCAATGTTCTACTAGCACGATGTTCTTTGGTGGGAGCAGCAGCTCCAAATTCTGACTGCTTCTTGGCAAGCAGCCAGCAGACGGCGTTGGTCAGGGGCCAAACCGTGGAACATGACGTCGTGTATGTGCTTCCAGAGCTCCCAACAGCAGTGGGCCTATTCGGCTGGTATTAAAGCCGGCTGAAGCTGTTTTGTTGTGAGAGAAAAACACTATAGATTCTAGCTGATTAGCCGGCTGATAAGTTCAAGCGAACATGCTCAGAGAAGGATCAGGGTGCTAGCCGCCGATGGTGGGATGTGGGGTGGCGGGGTAGATTTCCATAGTTCCGATGTACGTGCGGTCGAGTTTGGTTGCCACCCTATTTGCCTCCAAAAGGACTTGGCAAATCGGCAGCCCGCAATGATGTGGTCGCCAGTTTCTTCCGCCTCGCCGCAGATGTCACAGATGGCGTCTAGCAGGATGTGCTTGCACCTTAGGTTGGTCTTGCACTGGTCTTGGTGAGGAGCCATCCGAAGAACTTGACATGGGGCGGGGCGAAATTGCGCCATATGAAGTCGGTGTTGCCATATCGGGTTGGTTGTGTCAGCATATTAAGAACCTGTTTGGTTATACGCCACACTCTACCATGATTCAGTTGGAGCGAGCTGTGGTGCCGTTGGAGCTGTGGCGGAGAAATCGAATGCCACAATCTGTGGCAGAAAATGAGTCTGAAGCTTTCGTGGCAGCCTAAACTTTCACATCAACCAAACATCAGCATGGGAAACTGTGAAGAGCCACAACGTTGGCGTGGCGAGGTGGCTGAAATCCAAACTCATAGAAAGTCATATCTTAATTCTATGCATCGATGTTCTTGTTTTCCATTTTTTATCCTAATTATATTTATCGATATGTTTATATTTAGGTTGGATCGATTTTGATGTCCTATAAATCCCATGTTTGTTCTAACTAGCAACATTTTTTATTTGGTTTTTATTTTCATAATAAAATGTAAAAGTAAAAAACAAGAGAGAATTTTTCCATGCCGATCCTATTCATTTTCCATAGTCATAAACCATGCATCACAAAATGTCAGGATTGAAACATTCGACTAGTAGGATTTTAGCATATCTCCGGCTTTAACTCTAGCAAAAGCTTCTACAAAGGAGCAAAAGAACTGTAGAGGAGCCAGAGATGTAAAAAGTGGAAATGAGTCCTTAGTGTTAGACCAAATCGAAAGCTCTCACTTTCAACTGATGACCGATGAGGCTAAGATCCACCCTAGAGGCACCACTTGGGCTCAGGGTTCTCTTGACCATGGTCCGAGTGATAGTAGAAAGGACTCTTCGTGTTGCCAAGAGAACTACTAGCCAGGGTATTAGAGTCAAAGACGACGCCCTGGACGGGCAAAACGACAACTATCTAAATACGTATTGCCTCTAATGAGTACTGGTATTCTCGCAGTGCACATGAAGCTTCAGAACGAAGGGACATGCATTCCTCATTTTGTTTAGACCCAGGGGCGGATCCAAGGCCCGGGTTGCCTGGGCTGTAGCCCGGGGCGTGGCCCATTAAGTCTAGGAACAAGTTTCACAAAAAACACAAAAAAAGCCTTGGCAGCCCAATAGCCCCCCCTGGCATGAATGCAGCCCAACTAGTATTCTAGTTAGCCCTGGCCGCACGGCAAAGCACGCAGCGCAGCGACCCTTGGTCTGTAGAGTCATGTGTCTAGAGGATGTTAATTGATAATTATTATTTCTTAATTCATATCCAATGTGTTTTAGGATGGAAAGATATTATGCTAAGAAAGATGCATCAAATAGTAATACAGGAAATAAAGAGACAGAGAGTCGGCTTGAACAGAAAAGACCGAGGATTGAACTTGATTTGAGAGATATAGTTGATGATCCAGGCAATAGAAAGCCAATTGATGAGTTTCATCATGACATTAGGGATGAGGCTAGGAGAGCGTATCTACAGAAAGGTCCATATAGGCCAACTGGTCATAAGTTTTCAAAAACAAAAGTCAATGGTAAAGGTCAAGCAAGAGGATTTGTTGGATCATGGTTTGATCAATTTGATTGGTTAGAGTACAGTGTAGTCAAGGATGCAGCCTATTGCTTTTATTGCTATTTCTTTAAGCCACAACAAATTGGGTTTCACAGTAATGATATATTCACTAGAGTTGGGTTCAGAAATTGGAAGAATGCAAAGGATTCTTTCAAGGAGCATGCTCAATCAGTTGATGGCTTTCACAGTAATGCAATGAAGCATGCACTTGACTTCAAAAATCAGAGACAAAGTGTTGAACATGTGTGGACTGTGACAAGCGCAGCAGAAGAGGAGGCATATAAAGCTCGTTTAACTATTATGTTAGGCATTGCTAGATTTCTCCTTTTACAAGCTCTAGCCTTTCGTGGACATGATGAGTCTAAAACATCAAAAAACAAAGGGAACTTTCGGGAGATGCTTGAATGGTACAGAAAGAAGGATCCGAAGGCTGCACTTGTGACGGGTGAAAATGCTCCAGCCAATAATCAAATGAGTTGCCCAATAGTTCAGAAAGATTTGGTTAGGGCTTGCGCAGAGGAGACAAGTGAGTTAATTAAAAATGAAATTGGAGATCGTTGCTTTGCGGTGCTTGTTGATGAGGCTCGTGATGCATCTATTAAGGAACAAATGAGTTGCCCAATTGATTTTATTTTTTCTTTCCAATAAATATATTTTTTCTTTTCTCTTGTAGGTTTGTCAATGATAAAGGAAATGTCATTGAGAGGTTTCTTGGCATTGAACATGTTTCTGGCACCACATCATATTCACTAAAGGAAGCATTGGATACTATGCTTAGGAGGTATGGTCTATCTATTTCCAAGATTAGAGGACAAGGATATGATGGAGCTTCAAACATGAGAGGACAGTTTCATGGATTACAAAGGCTGGTATTAAATGAAAACCCATTTGCCAAGTGTTGTACTTCAACATTTGATTTCTTCAATTATGTCACTTCAATTGTCAATACTGTTAGTGTTTCTTGCAAAAGAAAAGATCAACTCCTCCAAAATCACCATGACCATCTTGTTCAGCAATTAGATAGTGGTGATATTTTTCCTGGGAGAGGGAAAAACCAAGAAACTAGTCTTGCTAGGCCTGGTGATACACGGTGGGGAACACATCACAAAACATTGGCACGTCTTATGCTCATGTGGGGTTCTGTACTTGAGGTGTTAGAGAATGTTAGTGAAGATGGAACTGATGGGGAAAAGAAAACTATTGCATCTGGATTAATAACAAAAATGGAGTCATTTGAATTTGTGTTCATATTACATCTTATGATTAGAGTATTGGGGTTGACTCAAGAAATATCACAATGTTTGCAAAGGAAAAATCAGAACATTGTTCGGGCAATAGGATTGATTGGTTCTGTGATGAGAAATATGAATGCCATGAGGGAAAATGGTTGGGATGATCTTTTTGAAGAGGTCAAAAGCTTTTGTGTCCAAAAGAAGATAGACATTCCTAATATGGAAGATATGATACCAGTTAGAGGTCGTTCCAAATTCCGTGGTGCCAAATTAGTGACACACTACCATCATTTTTCATCATGGAATTTTCATTGCTGTGATTGATCAGATTCTTTGTGAGTTAAACAATCGGTTTCCAGAAAGATCAACTCAACTCTTGAGATGTGTTGCTTGTCTTGATCCGAATGGTTCTTTTGCTAACTTTGAGATAGAGCAATTAGTTGAGCTTGCTAAGATCTATAAAGATGACTTCAGTGATTATGATTGTGAAAAGCTAAGGGGTGACCTCCTGGTATTTATTGATGATGTCAAACATGATAGAGATTTTGGCACATGTACTGATCTTGGTAACCTTGCTGAGAAGATGGTTCAAAGTGATAGACATACACATTTCCCTTTGGTGTATCGTCTCATTGAACTTGCATTGATTTTGCCGGTGGCAACAACAACAGTTGAAAGAGCATTCTCCGCTATGAATATTATCAAGACCGAACGGAGGAATAAAATGAATGATGAATGGATGAATAATAGCATGATATGCTATATTGAGCGGGATTTGTTTGCATCAGTTGAAGATGATAAAATTTTGAAGCGCTTTCAAGGTTTCAAAAACCGAAAGATAAATTTGCCACGCGAGCACCCGAGGTGCGTATTGTTTTAGTAAATTTCATTTTATAATGCTATCTTGATATATGAAGAAGTATGATATTTTAAAAATTATGTAGCATTGAGCGTGGTGGTTCAAGTGGTGTGAATTCGTGAAGACGGAAGACATCAGGCATGGATTTTTTTTATTATGGAAGGCTCTTTGTATTTGGTACTTTTCTATTCTCGTCATGGTTCTATGTATCTTTGAGCACTTTGAATTGATATCAATATTTGCTATATCTATTAGTCTACTGTGTACAGTGAGCAATTTTTTTTGCCCTCTATTATTTAGCCCCCCTTGGTCCATTTCTAGATCCACCACTGTTTAGACCGTCTCTGACAAGAAACTCATATGGGCATCCAAATCCAAAATAAGTAGCAAGAGACTCAAAATTAGCCTTCAATAGAGTACCTATACGGGAGACCTATTTTGGGTTGACAGAGACTGTCTCCAATATGGAACTCATATGGGCACCCAAACCCAAAATGGGTAGCAAGAGACCTAAAATCAGCCTCCAACAAAGTATCTATATAGGAGACCTATTTTGGGTTGCTTGAGAGGCACAACCCAAATATGGGAATCCTCTCTCCTGAAAACCCATTTGTAGAAATGATTATCTCTTGTGTCTTGTTGTTGGAGAAGATGCTGAATATGTATTAAACCTTTTGCCTGTAGTGCTTCCCAAAGGACGAATAAGTCTTGTATTTTGGGTGTTGTTGTTGGAGATAGCCTGAGAGGCACAACCCAAATATGAGCATCCTCTCTCCTAAAAACTCATTTATAGAAATAATTCTCTTTTGGGT
Organism: Miscanthus lutarioriparius; assembly: GCA_904845875.1. Classification (NCBI taxonomy): domain Eukaryota; kingdom Viridiplantae; phylum Streptophyta; class Magnoliopsida; order Poales; family Poaceae; genus Miscanthus; species Miscanthus lutarioriparius. The sequence goes on from CAJGYO010000002.1 coordinate 119,560,427, forward strand.
CTGGTTGTTATAGAATATGCCAAATATGTATTAAACCTTTTGCCTGTAGCTCTACCCAAAGAACGAATATGTCTTGTATTTTGAGTATTGTTGTTGGAGATAGCCTTACATGTTGATCGGCTATGTCTGTACAACAAGTGTAACACCTCTGGTGTTTTGACCTAGCATTAAACTTGACATGTCATCATATGCATTGCAAAGCATTCATAAAGTAGAAAATTTTGAATGCATTCACTAAATAAGCTTTATTTCATAGTTGTTATTTTATGTGATGTAATGTGATTCAAAACTCTAAATGAAAACCATGACCACAAGGTTCAAATTTCATGTGATCATGTGAGACCATGTGTCATTTGACTCAAATAACCCTAATGGGCCATGTAATTGGTCAAAAATCATAATTAAGTAAAAAGGGAAACAAATCAAATTGAATTCAAATTCCAATTATAAAAGTCCTTTTTGCCCCTTTTGTCTATTACAAAATCTATTGGGAATTTGGGGGTGTGACAAAAAGCAAAGATGAAGCTTATTTTATAAGGATCAACTTTGGTATTCAAAGTTTTTAAAGTATACATATAAAATTTGGAGTAATTTTGAAATGATTCAAATGCTCAAATACACCCCAAATTCAAATTTCAAAATGGAGGCAGAATTTGAAAATATTCCTTGAAGCAAAGTTGTAGAGTTTGAAAAGTTGAGCAACTTTCATTTTTGGAGATTTTCAACTTCTTTAGAAAAATTGTGAGTAATTTGCAAAATAAACTCAGTGGCAATTCTGTAATTCTTCTGAACAGTAGCACGACCACCGCCCCACCGCCGGCGTCATTTCTCCGGTCTTCCAAACGCGCCCGTGATCGCCCTCGGCTTCGCGCTAGCACAGGATGCTCACTGCGTGTCGTTCCCTCGCTCTCTTGGTCGCGCTATAAAGCTCCGACGCCGTCGTCTGCTTTCCTTTCTCTCCTTTGTTTCTCGACGCCGCCGTCTCAACTCCGTCGAGCTCCCCTCGCCTTCTCAACGCAAGCCAGTCTCGGCAAAGCAGTGTTCTAGCTCCGTCTCCTCCTTGCGAACCCATCCCACCAACTGTGGTTGTCTGAGTCCACCGAGAACAGCCGCTAGCGACCCTTCTTTCTCACGACCGACGACCTCACCCGAAGCTCCGTTTCACCGTGGCCAGCGTCATCCGGTGAGCCGTTGTCCTTGCTTATTGTCTCTACAGCTTCGTCTCGATGCTGTGGTGCTTAATCCATTCTTGCTTGGTCGTTTACCCACTGCAGTCGCCGGAACTCCGTCGCCGACGAAGTCTGCTCCGCCGTGACCGCTGTCACCGTTGACCCGCGTTACCGTAGCTTCTCCGGTCTCGTTCTTTGCTTCAACACGTTCGGGGTGAGCTGCTGATCCTTTCTAAGCCTTTTGTTTGATCTCTACCGGCCTTGTTTCGCCGGCATAGCGCTGCCGTGCCACCGCGTCCGCCATGGCCGGTGTAGTGCTCGATTCTGGCCGCGTAGGGTCTCGGTTGTGCCACCAATCATTGCGCCTTGTTGTAGTGATCACCGTGATGCCTTTGCCTTCGCCGTTAGACTCACCGTCGGCGAGTTACCGCCGGTCAGCGCCGTCGTCGTCGTGGTCAAAGCCGAAGGTTAGGGATGACAAGTGGGTCCCGTATGTCAGCGACTGTGTAGTTCAAATGGAATTTTTTCTATTTTCAGAAATAGATGAATAGTGTCTGTTTTTGTTATTTTTGTGTAGATTTATTTAGAGCTCCAAATATTATGAAAATTTTTGTGTGACCTCTCTGTGATGAATATTATTTAGGAAAAATATGAAACTTGAAATTTGAGTAAATTTTTAATGTTCAAAAATTCAGTTAATTAATTGATAAATGCAATTTCCATAAATTTTGTAGGCCACTGTATAGCTCCAAAAATTATGAAATTTAATTTGGTACACTAATTTGTCATGAGGAATCTTACATAAAATTTTGAGGTCATTTGGAACAAGTTCATTTTGAGCTTAATTCCCAATTAATTCAAAAATGAATAAAAGCAAACCCTAAGTGTTGGGTTATGGTTTGATCTTGTTTTGGTTATGTTTTGTGACCAGTAGGGTTTCAAGATCAATTTGGTCAAGTCACTTAGGTCATAATCCCTAGATCATTAAAGTTTGGTTAGAGTATAGTTAATGAATGATTTCATTCATTAAGGCTAGAACTTTGGAGTGAAACTTTGGGTAGTTCTTTAAAAGAATGTAGGGTTTCTTAGTAAACATTTTTGTGTAATCCTTGATGGTAGAATTACAAGTTGGTTTTGTTGGCTTGCGACTGTACCGTGAAGGAAAGTTGTACTCAAGGTATTATTACGTTTCATGCACCATGAAAGCATCATGTTTACATTATCATCATGTTGAAGCATATGTTATTATTTCATGTAGAATCCGAGAGTGAATCGATCCTAGTTGAGCAAGTTGTGGAAGAATCCCCAATTGTCTTGGGATTCGATATTTGTGGTACTGATCCAGAACCCGAGATCATCAATGAAGGCAAGCCCCGGTTTATGCATTAAACCATTACCTTATTTTCTTTGAAAAGTTTATCACCTATGTTACTTATTGCATTAAGTTGATTAATTCAAATGTTACCTACTTGATGCATTGCCTACCTTGTTAATTGTTTACCATCCTTGAAGATGATTTCATTTACAAAGGCGTAGAATCGCTTAGTATGCTTTATGGTAGGCTTTCAAAGTAAAAGTTTCGATACAATCAAAGATGGCATACTGGCCAAAGAAAGAAAGAAGATAGAATGAACTAGAGACTAGTCGGGTGACTTATCTTGAATGTTGGGTAATGTTGCCGACTATGTCGCTTAAAGGCCACTCATTGTGGATCTTCTAAACGAGACATTTTATAGTACTGGTCACATACTTCGGTAAGCCTACTTCGCCTAATCCGATATTAAGACGAATGCCCACGCACTGGGAGTGAAGAGATGGCGGGAGTAGCGTGTACCCTCGTGGCTGGAATGTGGCCGGATTTTAGGTGTGTTGTGCTCTCGAGTGGCGTGGAGACGGCTTAGTATAGGAGGATCCGGTAGCGAGGTTGATATATGCAAGATTAAGTTCTACATATGTCGTGTGATAAGGAATCCCCAGCTGGGACTTGAATCAATTCGAATTGCCGGTGCTTCGTGAATATGGAGACTCGTTTCATTACAGAAGCAATGCAGGACTAGTGAAACCTATTTTTCCTAGGAAGTACATGACATAAGAAGATTAACAAACTTGAAATCATATTTTTCTGAAGCCTATATATTTTTCTACATATTTTTCAAGTTATCAGCGATATTCATGATTAAATAAAATTCTACAGCAAAGTATCTCTAAAATGACATGCAATAATTTTCCCAAGTAGATCTGCTGATAAGGAACCTAGCAAAATTTGTTTGAACAAATTTGGAGCAACTTTGAGTACCAAAACATTTTTCAAACCATTTCAAATTTCAAATAATAAAGAATAAATGAAAAACAATTCATTTAAACGATATTAGGCCAGCACCACTATCTGAAATCAGTAACCAACTGGCCCACGTCGTTTTTGCCAACTTTCGGTGACCCAGCGCAAGGAAGGAAGACGGCCCACACTGCTTTGACCTGGAGATGATGCCGACCATCTTCTCCCAGCTTCGGCCTTACCGGCTTTTGGCTGGGCCGAGGCAGTGCCTCGCCGGTGCTTATTCATTTAACACTTAGCCATGGCCAGCGTGGCTCGTGTCACCGACCACCCGCCAAGCGACCATCTAAACAAATTATAATCGACAACGGCTACAGCAGGCAGCTGGCATCTCGAAGCGCATGGGATCGCGAGAAGAAAGCGAAAAGTGTAGGGTAGCTAAGCGGGCCGAGAAGAAGAGAAGGAGGTCGACTTCCATGGCGGCCGAGCACAGCGGCCATGGCCGTCGGTGGCGGCTTCGGGGGGGTCAACTTTGAGCTTTCGGAAGGCAGCATAGCCATGCGCGTGACTTGAAGGAGGGTGAGGCGAAAATTACTGCGCTGGACTGCGATTTCCGGCTAAGGTGGAGGATCCATGACAATTTCGCCGCGGGTGCTTAAGCGCGGGCGAGGGCGAGCTTAGGCTCTCGCTCTCGAGGAGAGAAAGGCGCCATTTCAAATTTCAAATGGCGGGAGTGAGCGAGTGCAATCGGCTGGCATTGATTGAAGGTGGTAGCGTGGTAGCGCGCGGCGGCTGGCGCGTGGCGCTGCACGCTTGCGACGCCGACGCATGGTCGCCATGGCGCCTGTGCGAGCGTCCCCGACGCTGGTCGGGTGCAAGGGGAGAGAAGGAGGCCATTGCTGGGCTGAGCCGAGAGGTGGTGGGCTGAAGCGGCTTGGGCTTTGTTGGCGCCACTGGCGACTGGGCAACGTCGGCGGCGGCTGGCGCGGCGGCGGCCTGAAGGAGAAAAATCCTTTTTCCAAATATAATTTCAAGGAATTTTTAAATGCCATCTTTCAAATATTATTTTGAGCAAGAAAATGACCTCTTTTGAAAATGAACCAAAAATGAAAGTTGCTTAGAATTTAATTCTCTACAACTTTGCTTTTAGGACCACAAACCAAATTATTTCTAGATTTTGAATTGTAAGATCAAAGTCCACATTTAGCTCAAAACCCTAATTTTGGGAATTTATTTTTGAAGCCAAATTTTGAATTAATTTGAATACAAACATTGCTCCAAAAATTGAACTAAACATTGCTAGATGATTTACAATAGTAGCCAAACATGTTTTACTAACCTAGCAAGAAAAATTCAGGGCAAAACAATTCTTAAACAGGTGTATGCAACATTCAGATTTCACGCATGTTTCGGATGTTTCAAAGCAATGTTTCAATTGTTATTCACATGATTAAGCATGTATGATTTGGATGCTTGATGATGCATGATATGCGTGATTTGCGATTGCCTAAATGTAGGCATAACACCGGGTGTTACTGACCCTCCCCCTTTATAAAAATCTCGTCCCCAGAGATTTGGGTTCCGAACCATTTGTTATAAAATTCTTCATAAGCTTTTTTGTAGATACTCTCCTGTTTCCCAAGTTGCATCTCCCTCATCATGATGATCCTACTGTATCTTGTATGTTTTCACCACACTATTCCGAGTAGCACGTTCCTTAGTGTCTAACACCCGGACTGGTTGCTCATGATACACCAAATCTGATTTGAGTTGGATACCTCGAGGTTCTATTCTTTCCTCCGGAACACGTAAACATTTCTTGAGATGTGATACATGGAAAACCGGGAAAACGGTACTCATTGTCTCAGGTAACTCTAACTTGTAGGCTATCGGACCTCTTTGTTCCAAGATCTTGTATGGTCCTATGAATCTAGCGGCAAGCTTTCTTCGGATTCCAAACCTTTTCTTCTTCATTGGCGTGACTTTCAGATAAACATAGTCACCAACTTTAAACGCAAGGGGTCTCCTTTTGTCTGCATAGCTTTTTCTGACGTGATTGGGCAGCTTTCATATTCTGCTGAATAATATGAACTTTCTTCTCGGCTTCTTCTACAAAGTCAATGCCATAATACCTTCTATCTCCAGGTTCGACCCAATTCAATGGTGTTCTACATTTTCTGCCATATAAAGCTTCGAATAGGGCCATCTTGATGCTTTCTTGATAACTATTATTATAAGAAAATTCAGCTAATGGTAACCATGACTCCCATGATCCCTTAGAAGACAATACACAGGCTCTTAGCATATCCTCCAAAACAGCATTCACTCGTTCAGTCTGACCATCTGTCTGAGGATGATAAGCGGTACTGCGAATCAAACTAGTTCCTAAGCCTTTGTGTAAATGTTCCCAAAAGTGAGCCGTGAACTGTGAGCCTCTATCAGATACTATGGTCTTTGGTATACCATGCAACCTCATAATTTCTGCGATATACTTCTCGGCATATTGAGGGGGTCGATACTCTGTTTTGACAGGCAAGAAATGAGCGGTCTTGGTAAGATGATCCACAATTACCCAAATCGAATCATGTCCTTTTTGAGTAGTGGGCAAACCCGTGATAAAATCCATACTTATATCGTCCTACTTCCAACTAGGGACTGATAAGGGTTGCAACATACCGGCAGGTTTCATGTGAATTGCTTTCACTCGACAACATGTGTCACATCTGACAACATATGCTGTAATTTCTTTCTTCATTTTGGTCCACCAATAACGAGATCTTAGTTCTTGATACATCTTACTACTTCCGGGATGGATAGATAGCTTAGAAAGGTGAGCTTCATCCATGAGTTTATTCCTAAGCTCTCGATCCTTGGGAACCACAAGACGGTCGTCAAACCACAACACGCCCTGTTCATCCACTTTAAAGTGTTGAGACGGCTTTTCTTTTATTTTCTCTTTGATGTGAAATATCCCCTGTCGGTTTTCGGCCTTCTATTATCTTACTCTCCAAAGAGCAACTAATCAATACTATGTAACACAAATGGGATGCATTAGATCAAACCCATCTTCAAGTAATGGCTGCACATTCAAGTAATGTGACTTTCTGCTCAAAGCATCTGCCACTACATTGGCTTTTCTAGGATGATATTGCACATTCAAGTTGTAATCCTTGATCAATTCCAACCATCTGCGCAGTCTTATGTTTAGCTCTGGTTGGGTAAAGATGTACTTAAGACTCTTGTGATCCGTGAAAATGTTGCACACATTACCCAGTAGATAATGTCTCCAAATTTTTAGGGCGTGCACAACTGCAGCAAGTTCAAGATCATGTGTTGGATAGTTGACCTCGTGCTTTCTCAATTGACGTGAGGCATAAGCAATGACTCTCCTTTCTTGCATAAGAACACATCCTAATCCGGTCTTGATCGTCATAAAACACATCAAATGGTTTCTCGATATCTGGTTGTGCTAGAACAGGAGCAGTGGTCAACAGTTTCCGCAAAGTGTGGAAAGCTGCTTCACACTCCTCTGTCCACACAAACTTGTGATCCTTCTGTAGGAGGCTTGTCATTGGCTTGGCAATCTTTGAAAAGTCTGGTATAAAGCGACGGTAATAACCCGCTAGTCCTAAGAAACTTCTAATCTCAGGAACTGTGGTCGGTGCTTTCCAATTCATAACTTCTTGCACCTTACTTGGATCGACTGAAACCCCATTCTCTGACAGAATGTGACCAAGGAAAGGAACTTCCTTCAACCAGAATTCGCATTTGCTGAACTTAGCATATAGTTGATGATCCCTAAGTCTGGTCAAGACAGTTCTCAGATGCTCTTCATGATCTTTCTCATTCTCGGAGTACACCAGAATGTCATCGATGAACACTACCACAAACTTATCCAATTCTAGCATGAAAACTGTATTCATCAAAAACATAAAGTATGCAGGAGCATTTGTCAAGCCAAAGGACATGACAAGATACTCATACAACCCGTATCTGGTGGAAAATGCAGTTTTCGGTATATCCTGTGGCCTTATCTTGATCTGATGATAACCGGATCTCAAATCTATTTTTGAGAACACCTTGGCCTTGGATAATTGGTCAAACAGAACATCAATATGAGGCAAGGGATACTTATTCTTGATGGTCACGGCGTTGAGTGGCCTGTAATCTACGCACATTCTCAACGTGCCCTCTTTCTTTTTCTTCACAAACAAGGCGGGACATCCCCATTCAGACTTGCTTGGCCGAATAAACCCCTTTTTTGACAAATCTTCTAACTGCTTCTTCAGCTTAGCTAGTTCATCTGGAGGCATCCGATATGGTCTCCTTGAAATCGGAGCTGTTCCGGGGACTAACTCAATTCCAAACTCAATCTCCCTATCCGGCGGAAGATCAGGTAGCTCATCCGGGAATACATTCGGAAATTCACACACTACCGGAATCTGATGAATAGGAATGACTGTCATAGCACATGTAACACTTAGAAGGTCTGTTCTCTGAGGCAATGGTACTTGGAAAGTACCCTCACCCAGGGGATCCTTAAGGGTAAGTACTCGACTTCCAGTATCTATGACTGCTCCCCAATCCTTCATCCAATTCATCCCTATAATGACATCCAAAACTAATCCAGGCATAACTATCAAGTTCACTCGTAACTTCCTCGCTACCTAATTCAAGGGTTGCCCTCGAACCATCCGGTTAGTCAAAACATCAGCCCTAACGAACTTATACTGATAACCATAACCTAATTACATGCATAGTTGTTCGTGTTTACGTGCAAATGCTTGACTCATAAAAGAATGTGATGATCCGTAATCAAATAGAACAACTGCAGGGTTTTCGTTGACGAAATTTACCAAAGATGTGACGGCTCTCCTCGTGAATTTCATCCATTGTGGTACTATGCACTCTAGCATTATAAGTCTGCGCTTCTTCTTGGTAGTACGGACAAAACCTCGAGAAATGGCGGGTTGATCACGATTATAGCAGAGGTCCTCTCACCGTCTCCGTGAGATCCCACAGTTCCTTTGAATCGCCTTGTACCGCAGATTCTTGCCGCTTTGTTGGGCTGTCTTGCCATCTTGTACGGCTTTTGAGGTCCACGGAAATTCGACTTCTTGGCTGAGGTGGCCTGAACCTAGCGCCAGGTGCCGATGGGTGATATGGAGGACGACCTCCCATAGGTGCTCTAGCTTGGGATGGACCACCTTCAAAGGCTTTCTTGCGTGTCTTGGCTGCAGTGCTGGCGTTGTTATTCTTCTCCGCTTCTTGACGATATTCGCTGATGAAGTCATTGAATCTGACGCGGTTGTTGGTACCAACATGCTTCATTATTTTTGGATCGAGTCCCCTCTTGAAACTGGCTATTCTTTTAGCATCTGTGTCAACCATGTTAGGAGCATAGCGACACAAGTTGTTGAAGGCATGCAGGTATTGCGTCACGATTTTGGTGCCCTTGTTCAACGCCAGAAACTCTCCCAACTTCATCTCGGTCAGCCCGGGTGGAATATAGACTCCACGGAAGGCCTCAGCAAACTCTCTCCAAGAAATCTGGGCATTTGGAGGGAAGGTGGTGCGATGGTGCTTCCACCACATTCCATGCCGGTCCACCGCAATTGAAGTGCAAGATACTCCGTTTTCAAACCTCACCATCCTCAACACACGGAATTTATCTTCCATCGTGTTGATCCATTCCTCATCATCGAGTGGCTCTCTGTTGCTTCCTTGAATCTTTGCGCGCCCGGTGTCCATGAAATCCTTGAAGCTGCTATATTGGTTTACTCCCATGCCACCACCTTGATTGTTACCACGTTGAACGTTGTTGGCGATGGTTCGCAGAAAATCCTCCATGTTCTTTTGGGATTGTTCCACATTGCGCTGACTCCCGAGCAACTGTGCGAGGAATATCTCAGGGGTAAATGGGGGAGGAGGTGGCAAATGCGGTTCATGGGGAGGTTCATTGTTGTTGCCGTGGTTTCCACCATCACCACCACCACCGGTCCCCGCACCGTTAGCACCGGTCTCAGCGGCCTCATACGTGGTTCGGCGAGTGTTCGTCATCTGCATTTTTCAGCAACAAGTAATGATTGAGTGAAGTTGTAATAATTGCGAGTGAATGAAAAATTATGCCGTACTGAATTTACTTGAGAGAATAAATTCATACAATAAATCAGAGGCACAACAATCGCATCCCAATTAAAACAACAGCACTTAATCAAATTACTTCAACGGCCAACATCGCGTCCATACAATCCAATTGCCAGCATACATACACTAGACTTTTTATGCGTTAAGATATTGCATTCTAAATCAAGTTCCAACCATATGCCAAGTCTCATACGTTCGAAGCAACATACAATAGGTTACATGCCAACAAAAGAAAGGTCATTGCGACAGGACCTAGATACTAGCGCAAGGCAACTAGCCTACTCCTCGGGGCCATCGTCGGGGTCGGAGACGTCACCATCGCCCCTAGGTGAAACTACAGGCTCGTCCTGGTTGTCGTCGTGGATGTCCATGCCAGCGGCGTCTGGTGGAGCATATGGGCCAACTCCATTGTAGAGCGCATGAAACTCCTCGTGCAGGTTGCCGTTGTATTCTTCTAGCTCATCGACTCTCTGCAGCAGAAGGTTTCTTGCGTTCCAGGCTTCATTCCTTTCCTGAACCAACTGTCCAATCATGTGGTCTGCATTGTTGTTGGCTTGAGTCAACGTATGCACTCGCTGCATAGCTCTATCACCTCTCTCAACCGCCTGATCTCGCTGTAAGTTCATATCAGCCAACTGCTCCTGCAAGCTAGCTATAGCACGTGCCTGTCTCTTCTTCTGCTTCTTCCCTTTGAGCTTATCCTCACTACGCAAGCCAGTCAAAGTCCAGTAGGTACTCTCGAGACCCTCATACGCTCTAATGGCGGCGAACATAGCACTCATTGCCTGGTTGTCGCTAGCCTATCCTTCAGCTAGACCTCTGACCAATGCACTTCCCTGAGGCTGAACCCAAATGGCATCAAGAGGATCATCCCTAGGAAAAGTACCAGCTAGAGTTGCTGCAAGCTCACTGGGAAATCTGCTCATAATGTCCCTGATGACACGGAAGGCTGCTCCCTCTGCACCCTCAGCTGGAGTGCGACCCTCAAACTCCAAATGCCAACCATCCCAATCTGGAGCATCACCGAGAGCAGGAACCGTGATCTCCACCACTGCTAGTCCATCCTCTGCTAACTGGCTCTCATTCCAAGAGTACACCGGCTCTTGACCCTCTGGGTACCCCACATCATGGAGCACTCTCCAAAGCAAAGTTGGCATGCCAAACTCGCTCAAGAAGGTGTCCGTGGTGCGGTGCTCCCTTAGGGCCAACGGACATCGAGGTGCTCTTCCTCCGGTGGACTTACGGGCGGTCTGCTTCGTGCGGGCCATCAGTAGCAAAAGTTCTCTTATTACCTCGGGAAAACATATTTTAGGTGATACCACTTTTATCAAAATGAGAGAATCAATTTATAAGGGGAGGAATGCATGACATGAATGAAATGCACAAGTAACATGATGTATGCACGTGCCGTACGTTCTCACAAACTTAGGAAATAAATAATTTCTAACGACGAATTCGGTGGCATACAAACGATCTCTCAATACGTAGCTAATACGTTCTACACGATAGCGTTGTTATGTACCTGCAGAAGATTCATTTCAGCCCAATTCCCAATGAATGCATAAAAGCAGTAAAGTTTTATCTACACGCTCTACACGAATCCCTAGATACGTGTACAACGGTAGTAACTACCCGAACCATCGTCCTATTAACGGCATCGCCTCCATAGACGGAAGACCCATACATGAGATACCTTTGTAAAACATGCGTAGAACATGTAATTACTCCAGCATCATATAAGCACTCACCCTAGATCGGCGGTGTATCCGATCATGCTCTCACAACTCACACTTACCGAGGCGTAGAGGCAAATGATCCATACATTACCACTCAAACAAGTGGCACTCATACAATAGCATGCCGTATGAGCGACGAAAGAGAAATATGATGCAAGAACCCTAGTCAGTACTTAATTACGCCACCTAAAGTCCTTAACTGGACATAAAGGATATGATCACTGGCACACTTTAGATTTTGAAAATCATGTTTTCCCAAATGCCTTTTTGTTTTAAATACACTTGTGAACAGTAACACGCTAAACCATGCTCTGATGCCAGCTGTAACAGAACCGACCAATTATACGAAATTAAGTAAGAAAATCATCCGCCAGAGCAGACGATTTAGCAAACTTAAGCCCGTATAACCCGGTAGTCCGTGAAATCACGAAGGATTTCAAACCAACTTCCATTCCAGCCAAGATCGTAATAAGTTTAGCGGTCACCATCACATATTACATAAAAGTTCACAATCTTAGATACATCAGAGTTTAAACATAGTTATTACAAAACCAGTTCGAATAAAAGTAGCGGAAGCCATTTGTTCAAACCACACACATACTCACGCGGAGTTCAAATATAGTGCCAGCGAATGATCATCTCCAACAAAAGCATTAGACGAGACGTAAGGAATGACCATGCCCATGGTCCTAAGCATCACCCATCGCCGGATAAAGGCAGTTGATACAATAGCCGTAATACATCTGCCCATCTGCAACAAGTGGGAATAAAACCCTGAGTACGAGAAGGTACTCAGCTAGACTTACCCGACATAACTGAAAATAAATGACACCAAGGATTATGAATGCTTTATAGTAGGGTAGCTGACTCATTTGCAAAAGAAGCATTTTTAGCATTTCAAGAACCTTTCTAAAAGCATTATTGTTAAGTTAATTATTATTAACCTATCGACTAGATTTGCACCTATACTAGAGTAAACATGTGATTAAGCAAATAATGATAACCACTGATCATTAAACAACTTCCATACTGTCATATTTACTATAACTGTCCAAGTGTTCCATAAACATTTACTACGATGAAGTAACTCAAGTCAAGTGCTCACTATCAAGGAGCGATGGCGATTCGAATCGATTCCTAATCAGCTGGTGATTTATTCCTTACACAAACCTCACTCACCCGCTAAAGTGAGATATTGATTACCGAGTCAACTTTCCAGGTATCTCGAGTTTGCTAGGAACCACATGTACCCGGGGGCCGACCGACTGCACTTTGGTCTTATCATCCCGCCCCCGTGTCCTACCACACCTGCTTCGGCACAGTGCGCTGCGGGCAATCTACTCGGCCCGAAAAATCTCCCAGCTTCACGGTCGGAAGGTACTTTATCCAGCCAGCTAAATGTAAGGCATGCGTTCAACATGACTCGAGGCCCAACAACGGTCGGTCCTTAATCGACACAGACGGAAACACTACAGTCCAAAACTCTGCAAGTCTCCGTCCGGTCTCAACTTCATTTAACACTTAGTTATACCATGACTTCATAGTCATCCAAGCAGATCCAGGTAACCACCTATAGCTCGCAGGTGACAGGAAATCACCCGACTTCTACCGGTCTAAGCCAGCTAAGCATTGACTCGACTACGGATACCAGGGTAACAAGGATATAGTATAACAAAGGTAAACAAGGTATAATACAGCAACGGTTGCAAACAACTCCTGAACGTAATGCATCAATTTAAAGTAAAGCATTTAATTAAATCATTGCAAACTGGGAGAAAGATGCTCCGGGGCTTGCCTCTCTCGAAGGAGCTCGGACGGTGATCGGGGCACTCCGGAAGTTCCTCAACGTCCTCCTCGTCGGCTTCTGGCACTTCCTGCGGCTGCACCTCGAACTGCTCCTCGGGCACCTCGGGTATGATGACTGGGTTCTCGGTTTGCGATCCTGTATGATGCAATGCGTGTAAGTGCTTATGCAATCGGTGCATCGGATGAGATGAATACAATGGATATGTTTGAATGCAAGGTAGTCCACATCATCCAAGAAAATATACCACAAGCACATGTCATCTACTGCATTCTCTTCTACTACTAATAGGTTAAGTCAACACATCTTATTAAATGCTTCAAAGATACACCAAAGCTAACATTATTAACTAACTTGCATTAAAGAGGATTATTTTATTTCATTTTAAACTAGGGCTACAATAGCAACCTATATTTCTGGTGCTTATAAAAATCTAAGAAAATTACAGTAGCATAGTACTACTCTAAGTAGACTACCATAAAATTTTCATGGCGTTTGGATAAGTAAAATAGTCTACACAAAAATGACAAGCTATGGTATGATCTTGAACATGAAAATACTTTGTACTGTGAAAAGTGTCAAACAACAGAATTAGTATTTTTCCTATGTTCTTCATAGCATACAATGACTGCACAAAATTTATCACATGCATATTTTATACAAAGTTTGCTCTCTAACAAAAATAACAAAAACTAGCCATTAAAGGCACTTGAACTACACCTCAAAATTTTCCCACATCACATACATGAAACCTATTTTTCCTAGGAAGTACATGACATAAGAAGATTAACAAACTTGAAATCATATTTTTCTGAAGCCTATATATTTTTCTACATATTTTTCAAGTTATCAGCGATATTCATGATTAAATAAAATTCTACAGCAAAGTATCTCTAAAATGACATGCAATAATTTTCCCAAGTAGATCTGCTGATAAGGAACCTAGCAAAATTTGTTTGAACAAATTTGGAGCAACTTTGAGTACCAAAACATTTTTCAAACCATTTCAAATTTCAAATAATAAAGAATAAATGAAAAACAATTCATTTAAACGATCATGGGCCAGCCAGCATGAAATCAGCTGGCCCACGGCCATTTTCGACTGCTCTTGTGAGCGCAAGGGAGGGGAAGACGGCCCAATGAGCAGGCGTTACCTCTCTCGCTCGGCTTTTGCTTACCGGCTGGGTGAGGCGAGTGCCTCACGCCGATGCTTATACCAAGGCCCAGCGTGGCTTCGCCACGAGGCCGGCGACCATCTCCGACCGGCAGCGGCGAGCGGGCGAGCGCACGGGATCTGAGAAGAAAGCGAGTCGGTAGGGTAGCTAAGCGGGGCGGGAGAAGAAGGAGGTCGACTTCCATGGCGGCGAAAAGCAGCGCCATGGCGCGTGGCCGTTGGTGGCGGCTTCGGGAGGCTCAACTTTGAGCTCGGAAGCGGCGCGCAAGCGCGAGCGCCGACTTGAAGGAGGGCGAGGCGGAGCTGGCCGCGATTTCAGGTGAGTGGAGGATCCACGACGAATTTCGCCGGCGGTGCTTAGGCGCGCCATGAGGGGCGAGCTTGGGCTCTCGGCTCTGGAGGAGAGGGAAACAACGCAGCGGGAGTGAGCGAGTGCAATCTGCAGCGATTGAAGCGAAGCGGCGTGGCGCGGGCGCGCGGCTGGCTGCCATGCATGCAATGGCAACACGCCGACGCATGGTCGCCACGCCATGAGCGCGTTAACGACGCGGCGCTTAGCGCAATGACACGGCGCCGGTGTGCTGGAGAAGGAACAGCATATTTGGGCCGAGCCGAGCGAGGTGGGCTGAAGCGGCGCGGGCTTTGTGGCTGCTACTGGGCCGGCTTCGGCGAAGGCTGAAGCGGCGGCGGGTGACCATGAAGGAGAAAAATCCTTTTTCCAAATATAATTTCAAGGAATTTTTAAATGCCATCTTTCAAATATTATTTTGAGCAAGAAAATGACCTCTTTTGAAAATGAACCAAAAATGAAAGTTGCTTAGAATTTAATTCTCTATAACTTTGCTTTTAGGACCATAGCCAAATTCTTTCTAGATTTTGAATTGTAAGATCAAAGTCCACATTTAGCTCAAAACCCTAATTTTGGGAATTTATTTTTGAAGCCAAATTTTGAATTAATTTGAATACAAATATTGCTCCAAAAATTGAACTAAACATTGCTAGATGATTTACAATAGTAGCCAAACATGTTTTACTAACCTAGCAAGAAAAATTCAGGGCAAAACAATTCTTAAACAGGTGTATGCAACATTCAGATTTCACGCATGTTTCAGATGTTTCAAAGCAATGTTTCAATTGTTATTCACATGATTAAGTATGTATGATTTGGATGCTTGATGATGCATGATATGCGTGATTTGCAGTGTTTAAATGTAGGCATAACACCGGGGTGTTACAGAGGTTCTGCCACAACAAGTGAACGAGAAGCGTCTATACTCCAAAGCTCTAGATAAAAGGACTGTTTTCCTAACACAAGTCAATTTTTTTTGTTGGTGCTGTAAGCCTAGAGTACATTACATCTCATATCTACTCCATCTGTCTAAAAAAGAATATAATTATGAGATCCATGCCGGTTAAAATAGCTTAAGTTTGACTAAGCTTATATTAAATAGTATTAATATTTATATCTCTAAATAAATTTATTATGAAAATATATTCTCTGACTAATTCAATAATACTAATTTTGCATTATGAATGTTCGTATTTTTTATATAATTTTGGTCAAATTTCAGACTGATTGACTCATCAGGAAGCGAGAATTACATTCTTTTGTGGACAATCATTTCTAAAATAAATTTTGAATTGTGGAATTGCAATTTATTTTGGAATGGAAGGAACCATAATTGATAAGCTAACGGCACAACAACCTAACGGTTGTAACGTTCTAAAAAAAAAAAAAAAACGGTTGTAACGGCAGTCACAAGGAGTAAAAGGGTGGGAAAAAAACTGCAGTCGCAAGTTTTCTAGTGACGGCCGAAGAATTTCATTAGCAATCAGTGGCGCAGAGAGAATTAGCTAAAAATAATTTGCCTGTAGAAGATGCTGAATATGTATTATCTCTTGTGTCTTGTTGTTGGAAAAGATGCTGAATATGTATTAAACCTTTTGCCTGTAGCGCTTCCCAAAGGACGAATAAGTCTTGTATTTTGGGTGTTGTTATTGGAGATAGCCTGAGAGGCACAACCTAAATATGAGCATCCTCTCTCTAAAAACTCATTTATAGAAATGATTCTCTTTTGGGTCTGGTTGTTGTAGAATATGCCAAATATGTATTGAACCTTTTGCCTGTAGCTCTACCCAAAGAACGAATGTGTCTTGTATTTTGAGTATTGTTGTTGGAGATAGCCTTACATGTTGATCGGCTATGTCTGTACAACAAGTGTAACACCTCTGGTGTTTTGACCTAGTATTAAACTTGACATGTCATCATATGCATTGCAAAGCATTCATAAAGTAGAAAATTTTAAATGCATTCACTAAATAAGCTTTATTTCATAGTTGTTATTTTATGTGATGTAATGTGATTCAAAACTCTAAATGAAAACCATGACCACAAGGTTCAAATTTCATGTGATCATGTGAGACCATGTGTCATTTAACTCAAATAACACTAATGGGCCATGTAATTGATCAAAAATCATAATTAAGTAAAAAGGGAAACAAATCAAATTGAATTCAAATTCTAATTATAAAAGTCCTTTTTGCCCCTTTTGTCTATTACAAAATCTATTGGGAATTTGGGGGTGTGACAAAAAGCAAAGATGAAGCTTATTTTATAAGGATCAACTTTGGTATTCAAAGTTTTTAAAGTATACATATAAAATTTGGAGTAATTTTGAAATGATTCAAATGCTCAAATACACCCCAAATTCAAATTTCAAAATGGAGGCAGAATTTGAAAATATTCCTTGAAGCAAAGTTGTAGAGTTTGAAAAGTTGAGCAACTTTCATTTTTGGAGATTTTCAACTTCTTTAGAAAAATTATGAGTAATTTGCAAAATAAACTCAGTGGCAATTCTGTAATTCTTCTGAACAGTAGCACGACCACCGCCCCACCGTCGGCGTCATTTCTCCGGTCTTCCAGACGCGCCCGTGACCGCCCTCGGCTTCGCGCTGGCACAGGATGCTCACTGCGTGTCGTTCCCTCGCTCTCTTGGTCGCGCTATAAAGCTCCGACGCCATCGTCTGCTTTCCTTTCTCTCCTCTGTTTCTCGACGCCGCCGTCTCAACTCCGTTGAGCTCCCCTCGCCTTCTCAGCGCAAGCCAGTCTCGGCAAAGCAGTGTTCTAGCTTCGTCTCCTCCTTGCGAACCCATCCCACCAACTGTGGTTGTCTGAGTCCACCGAGAACAGCCGCTAGCGACCCTTCTTTCTCGCGACCGACGACCTCACCCGAAGCTCCGTTTCATCGCGGCCAGCGTCATCTGGTGAGCCGTTGTCCTTGCTTGTTGTCTCTACAGCTTCGTCTCGATGCTGTGGTGCTTAATCTGTTCTTGCTTGGTCGTTTACCCACTGCAGTCGCCGGAACTCCGTCGCCGACGAAGTCTGCTCCGCCGTGACCGCTGTCATCGTCGACCCGCGTTACCGTAGCTTCTCCGGTCTCGTTCTTTGCTTCAACACGTTCGGGGTGAGCTGCTGATCCTTTCTAAGCCTTTTGTTTGATCTCTACCAGCCTTGTTTCGCCGGCATAGCGCTGTCGTGCCACCGCGTCCGCCATGGCCGGTGTAGTGCTCGATTCTGGCCGCGTAGGGTCTCGGTTGTGCCACCAATCATTGCGCCTTGTTGTAGTGATCACCGTGATGCCTTTGCCTTCGCCGTTAGACTCACCGTCGGCGAGTTACCGCCGGTCAGCGCCGTCGTCATCGTGGTCAATGCCGAAGGTTAGGGATGACAAGTGGGTCCCGTATGTCAGCGACTGTGTAGTTCAAATGGATTTTTTTTCTATTTTCAGAAATAGATGAATAGTGTCTGTTTTTGTTATTTTTGTGTAGATTTATTTAGAGCTCCAAAAATTATGAAAATTTTTGTGTGACCTCTCTGTGATGAATATTATTTAGGAAAAATATGAAACTTGAAATTTGAGTAAATGTTTAATGTTCAAAAATTCAGTTAATTAATTGATAAATGCAATTTCCATAAATTTTGTAGGCCACTGTATAGCTCCAAAAATTATGAAATTTAATTTGGTACACTAATTTGTCATGAGGAATCTTATATAAAATTTTGAGGTCATTTGGAACAAGTTCATTTTGAGCTTAATTCCCAATTAATTCAAAAATGAATAAAAGCAAACCCTAAGTGTTGGGTTAGGGTTTGATCTTGTTTTGGTTATGTTTTGTGACCAGTAGGGTTTCAAGATCAATTTGGTCAAGTCACTTAGGTCATAAGCCCTAGATCATTAAAGTTTGGTTAGAGTATAGTTAATGAATGATTTCATTCATTAAGGCTAGAACTTTGGAGTGAAACTTTGGGTAGTTCTTTAGAAGAATGTAGGGTTTCTTAGTAAACATTTTTGTGTGATCCTTGATGGTAGAATTGCAAGTTGGTTTTGTTGGCTTGCGACTGTACCGTGAAGGAAAGTTGTACTCAAGGTATTATTACGTTTCATGCACCATGAAAGCATCATGTTTACATTATCATCATGTTGAAGCATATGTTATTATTTCGTGTAGAATCCGAGAGTGAATCGATCCTAGTTGAGCAAGTTGTGGAAGAATCCCCGGTTGTCTTGGGATTCGATATTTGTGGTACTGATCCGGAACCCGAGATCATCAACGAAGGCAAGCCCCGGTTTATGCATTAAACCATTACCTTGTTTTCTTTAAAAAGTTTATCACCTATGTTACTTATTGCATTAAGTTGATTAATTCAAATGTTACCTACTTGATGCATTGCCTACCTTGTTAATTGTTTACCATCCTTGAAGATGATTTCATTTACAAAGGCGTAGAATCGCTTAGTATGCTTTATGGTAGGCTTTCAAAGTAAAAGTTTCGATACAATCAAAGATGGCATACTGGCCAAAGAAAGAAAGAAGATAGAATGAACTAGAGACTAGTCGGGTGACTTATCTTGAATGTTGGGTAATGTTGCCGACTATGTCGCTTAAAGGCCACTCATTGTGGATCTTTTGAACGAGACATTTTGTAGTACTGGTCACATACTTCGGTAAGCCTACTTCGCCTAATCCGATATTAAGACGAATGCCCACGCACTGGGAGTGGAGAGATGGCGGGAGTAGCGTGTACCCTCGTGGCTGGAATGTGGCCGGATTTTAGGTGTGTTGTGCTCTCGAGTGGCGTGGAGACGGCTTAGTATAGGAGGATCCGATAGCGAGGTTGATATATGCAAGATTAAGTTCTACATATGTCGTGTGATAAGGAATCCCCAGCTGGGACTTGAATCAATTCGAATTGCCGGTGCTCCGCGGATATGGAGACTCGTTTCATTACAGAAGCAATGCAGGACTGGTGAATTACTAAAACATGAGAAAAAAAATGGAATGAGAAGGATTGGAATATGGGATATGAACACTTAGTTTGAGATAATGAACTAAAGTACTTAGGGGTAAAACTCGAAAATAGGATCAAGAATAGTAAGCTTTTGGCAAAGAACTTTTGAATCTTGATATATCCTTACCTTGACCCAACACCTGCATCCCTAAAACCTTCATCCTCTTTTACGTCGGGTCAGTCTTGTTGAGTACTTTTGTACTCAGGGTTTGTTAACCCTTGTTGCAGGTGAGTCGCATGCGCATGCTTGTTTTGGCCCCTGTTGCATGTCAGTGTTTGAAGTCGATGACGATGAGGAATGATGAATGGCCTTTGGACAAGGCACTAGTTTGTGTGAAATAAATAATGTTAATGTAATATTATCCTGCTACTATAGTTGTATGATACTTATGGTTTTGTAAGTTTGAAACAACTGGTTTGTAATATTAAAACTTAAGTCTTCCGCTTTATAATCTCTGGTATATATATCGAAAACTGTTGTAATATGCAATGTCTGTGATTGGGATCCTATTTGGAAAAGATTCGTGGATGATTCGGGTTTCCTGAGGACACCCGACAGACCTATTAAGTTGTTGGGAACTCGTGTACGCTATTAGAGGTCTGTTGAGACATCAATAGATACACGTGGGTCCGATTTCTTAGGAGGTTCTGCCACAAGTGAACGAGAAGCGTCTATACTCCAAAGCTCTAGATAAAAGGACTGTTTTCCTAACACAAGTCAATTATTTTTGTTGGTGCTGTAAGCCTAGAGTACATTACATCTCATATCTACTCCATCTGTCTAAAAAAGAATATAATTATGAGATCCATGTCGGTTAAAATAGCTTAAGTTTGACTAAACTTATAGTAAATAGTATTAATATTTATATCTCCAAATAAATTTGTTATGAAAATATATTCTCTAACTAATTCAATAATACTAATTTTGCATTATGAATGTTCGTATTTTTTATATAATTTTGGTCAAATTTCAGACTGATTGACTCATCAGGAAGCTAGAATTACATTCTTTTGTGGACAATCATTTCTAAAACAAATTTTGAATTGTGGAATTGCAATTTATTTTGGAATGGAAGGAACCATAATTGATAAGCTAACGGCACAACAACCTAACGGTTGTAACGTTCTAAAAAAAAAACGGTTGTAACGGCAGTCGCAAGGAGTAAAAGGGTGGGAAAAAAACTGCAGTCGCAAGTTTTCTAGTGACGGCCGGAGAATTTCATTAGCAATCAGTGGCGCAGAGAGAATTAGCTAAAAATAATTCACCGGCAGATATCGTCGATGCCGTTCGTCGTTCCCCATCGTCACCGGCTCACCGCCATGGATTTCTCATAGGCGCTCCCCCATCCGCTCGGCTCGCTTCCTCCCCACTCTCTCTGATCCCGTCGCACTCCCCTCCTCCTCGCCGCTGACCTCTCTACTCGTCCGATTACCGTTTCCGCGCTCCCCTCTCCCAGTCGGCAACAATCATCGTCGGCAGCAATCATCGGGGCAAGCGAATACTCGATTTCCGTCCCCACTCTCCGCTAGCGCCCCTAAAAGAGGAGCGACGCGATGTCTATGCCGGAGGCGGGGCAGGCCGCGGAGAGGGATGAGCAGCAGCAGGCCCAGATGATCAAGGCACTGATGCAGGGCATCTGCGCCGTGCGGTACCGCAAGGCCGATAACACGCCCTGCCCCATCAAGGAGGTCTGCCCGATAACACGCTCTATCTTTAGCTCTTCCCCTCTCGATCTAGTTTTCTGTTTCGTTTCTTTTCGGTCCTGTGATGCGTGAATGGATTAGGCGACGGATGGTCTTGGCGAGGGAGACTGTGTCGAGGACATTGATCGCCTTTTGTCTGTGCTTAAGTTTGAGGATAATAGTGCACCATTGATCTCAGATTTGGTTCAGTGTTGGTTTCGCGAATTGAAAACATCGAGCTAATTAGTTGGGAAAGTGTTTTTATATTCGATAAGAAGAGATCCCCAATTCAATTAATTCAAGGAATTTTACTTTTCTACCATAATAAACTGTTTTTTTTTCAAAATTGTTGCATATGTCTAATTTACACCTTTCGGTGCCTTGTAGGGTCTCTACTTGGGATCTGTTGGAGCAGCATTCAACAAGGAGGCTCTCAAGAGCTTAAACATCACCCATATCTTGATCGTTGCAAGGTCACTGGACCCAGTATTTCCAGCTGAATTCAATTACAAGAAGATCGAGGGTAACTTTTCCTCAGCTTTCTTTTTTTTTCCTCTCTAATTCCTCACTATTTTTTTATCTGCAGAAAGGTGTTGTGAGTTCTTTGTACATAACTTCCATATTTTATTCTTGTGCTTGGAGCATTTGAAACTTGATTCCGCCCTTTTTAATAAAATCTGCAAAACTGCGCATTTATTTTCTTATTTGTCAAAATCCAGATTCATCATGCCCACAGAAATTGACAGGTTCTGCATATCAAGGACTCATTGGTGTGGGGCCCTGCCAAACTGAGGAAAGAACTTTCCATGTGCACTGCACAAAATATTTGCAAACTACAAAGGAAACAGCTCATTTAAGATTACTTTTTGCACAAGATCTGATCAAAACCAGATGTGCCATCTTCACTCTTCAATAACCACCACAGTGGCCAATTGGGCCCCATTTTCTCTGGCTGTTTTATCAAATCTTCCGTAGCATGTATTCTGTGGATTTAAAACTCACTCAGATTTTCTTTAGTTTAGTCAACAAATGTGTGTAGTGTAGTTTACTAAATGCTCCAGTTCAGAGGAGCACCAAAACCAAGTGTCCATGTTGTGTTAATCAGCATTCTGGTGTGAATCCTTTGAGTTTGTGGTGTGCTAGCTGGCATACGGGAGTGAATTATCTCCGGCGACAATGGTCTGTCAGGCTCATATGGAATGCTGCATTGCTATGCTACTAATATGCAGGCAGCAGGTCCGCCCTGCTTGTTCTGTCAAATATTACAGAATTATGTTCCTTGATCAAATTGTTTTAAACGAGTATTTATACAAAATTTTTAATAAAAATGAAATGTGTTGTATTACGATAGTTTTACAATAATTGTGTAGTGTTTGACAATTTTGTCAGTCATTGATTTGCCGGATACCTTAATTTACCTCATTGTTTTCATATCCAAGCTTCCATGCACCACTAAGCCATGCGTTTTGTTTAATGACTGCAGTACTTGACAGCCCAGATACTGATCTGTTAAAGCATTCTGATGAATGCTTTAGTTTCATAGATGAAGCTATAAGCTCTGGAGGCAATGTTTTAGTCCATTGCTTTGCCGGGCGGTCAAGGAGGTAATCTCTCTCTCTCTCTCTCTCTCCCCTGTTAACTAGTGAAATGTTAACTTATATTAGCACCAACCTGTCATAATTTGGTATGAAGTGCTCTTATGTTCAATTCAGGGAACAAGACAAGCATGTGGCAAAAAGGAAATAGCTAATCTGTTTCAGTGCCGCTATTATTTCATACAACACCTGCAATTTTTGTTATCTTGATCATGGTTTGTCTCCGGTATATCATGTTCCATATCTTAAACATTATATTAGAATTAACAATGGTGCCTACTGCTGGGTAGCTCTGCAAAACAGGTCGTCGGCACTTATGAAATCAAAATATTCCCGTGTCCAGCATGGCTAATTAGGTCATAACTATCAAAAGAGTTAACATCAGCCCCGTTCGGCTTGCTGAATCTTGGCTGAAATTAGCTGAAAAACACTGTTCTGGCTGAATTGTTGTGAGAGAAAAATATTGTTCCGGCTGAAAAAAGAAGCCGAACAAGCCGGCTTCTTAGTCAGCCGAACGGGGCCTATATAAGTGATATATGTGGCCCATTAATGCGGTATGCCACTGCGTTCGAATTTCATGCAACCCAAGAAGCTGATTGGCTGATTACTGAGGTTGGTTGTTTTGAGACAAGTTCCTAGCATTCACAGCAAACCAATAGCAGCCAATCTAAAGGTTTTAATATGAATTTTTAATATGTTTGATATCTGCAACGCATCTAATATGCTTGGAATGAAAGACCTATGTGGTACCCTAGAATGATGTTTACACTTAAAAATATTTTATGTTAGATGAAATAACATATTCCTTACCTTAAGTCAATTTAGTAAGAACTCATTTATTGGATAAACGATGAATTAATGTTTCATGTAGACTGTCTTAATTCATACTGTCGTTTCATGTAGACTGTCTTAATTCATAAAAGTCATATTGCACAGCATTACTTAATTTTTTTGTTTCCCGCTAAGTTATCTTTGTCAAAATGTTCAGTGTGACAATCGTTGTTGCATATCTCATGAAGAAGTATCAAATGAGCCTCGAAAGTGCCTTGTCGCTAGTTAGAAGTAAACGACCTCAAGTGGCTCCTAATGAGGGGTTTATTTCCCAGCTGGAGAACTTTCAGAAATCCTTGCAAGGTAAAACACAAATAGTTGTCTTTCTCCTCTATGTTAAAATGGTTTTGGAGCAAGGTGACATGTGTATCTTGCTTAATGAACTTTTTTCCTTTAATAATTCTATATAAGTACTTGCAACACATTTGGTACTTGGTTGTCATTGTCCACTAGTTTTTTTGCTGGAAACTGTAACCTGCATTTCCAACTTGACTATACTATGGACTGCAACCTAAACATTTGTCTACTAGCCTGTTATGAAAGAATCCCTGGAAAGATGAAAATTTTGTGAGAATACACTTGAGATTTGAACCACATCACAACTATTGAGTCGTTTTATCTAGTTTAACAGCTATACGAGAAAGGTTCTGAAGATGCATAGTAGATTCCACATATAATTTGATACCAGTGCTATCATGCACCTATCATTCTGTTTAGTTTGATCTGTATGCAGATTATTTCTTCTCTTGATTTTATGTCTGGTTTCTGTTTCATTGTTATTTTGCATTTCTCTGTGGATTGGCTAGACAGCATTAGCTGTCAACTATTACAAAAACCTAGTGGTGCAAATATTTTTTTCAGCATTAGTTTGTTTCTCTCCAAGTTGCATAGAAAATATTGGGCTAGTAGAGAAAACAACTGACTATGTAAATGAACAGAAAATAAAAAGGCACATAGAGTCTGTTGTAAAAGTTCTGTCAGTGTTTCATAACACGTGCATGACTAGCTTATAGTTTATCAGAAATCCAACCTCATTAGTTGACATAATCTCACCTGTGGAACTTATGTTTCTGTGCAGTAGAGCAGGAACGGAGAATGCAATCTGTGCAGAACTAATTATGTTATAATAGGTGTAGAGACCTTATGTTGTGAATTCGTATGCGTTGTCAAGTGCATCCTGACTGCACATTATTTCAGCTGGATAGCAAGCAAGGCCTTGGCAACTGGTGGTGGTGGGACTCCACTGCTTTATGTTGTAAACAGCAAGTGACGTTGTTCATCCATTGGGATGCAGTTTATATGTTCAAGAATCTTCACTGTAATTTCTCTTCTAATGGATCAAAGAGGGGTAGTATATCATATATAGAGCTGCAATTAGCACTGCATGAACTACAACATCAAGACACTCAAAGAAAAGCATGCTCATGTCACCAAGCTAAACAGACACTGGGATGATGGTGCTTGATCCGGTGACTCATAGATTTGTGCTATGTAATCATGCTTGATTTTCCATGCCACTCGTTTTGTAAACCCGGGTTCCAAATATTGTGAAACATCCTACAATCTCAAAGTTTTCTTTTTTTTACAATGATGTCACCTATCATAATCATAAACACACCACACGCGTGCCACATATGCATGTCCATTAGTAGATACATAAGATGCACATATATGACCCAAGGAACATGCACGTGTATGGCTAGGATTAATTCTAAAGTGTATACTGTTGAATTGTTTGTATTGTCATCTCCATGCTAATGTTTGGAACACCTAATATACACCATGTTAAATTTTTGGTTTCATCAGCTTATTCAACTACCAACAATGTTGTTTTTTTAAAAAAAAAAAAGACCAACCAAATTTCAAACCAAGACTGAAAGACTAACCAAATGTCACGATAGTCTCTATGTTGCTTTTCATGAGACGTGCTAGAATAGAAAAGATAAACCCTAAAAACTCTCAAACGGAAAACTTGTCACCAATTTAACGGACCTATTGATCATTGTCACTAATAGCCATTGCAAACAATTTATCCACTTCTATCATTATGAAAGTCAATGTCAACTAACCTCTACCATGCATTCGATCCTATAAAACGAACTAAACCCTAGAAATCCAAAACCACGAATACACCACGAAAGGAGGGGATTTATTGGACATTTGTCTTGCACACACCCAGGGGACCACTCCACCGCCGAAATCCGACCTCTCCTCGGCTGATTTTAGGCCTTCACGGGGGTGTAGCGGCAGATGATAGTGTTGGTCTCGGCCACATGCAGCCTGAAAGGAGAGAGGGAGGAGAAAGAAGGAAAGGGTCTGCTCTGACCTAGTATAACTCCTTGCCACGTCACGTGCGATGGCGCAACAAGACAGGAAAAAAATTCAGTGCATACTGGATGCACACAAGGTCCATGCAAACACAGCTTCGATGTACAGCACGTGACCACCAAAAAGCATCCGACGCATGTAGCCCACAAACCACGGACTAGAGCCCGGAGGCCGGAGCCGAACGCATGAGGCAAGCGGATGCAAGCTGTTGGATCGGTCAAACTGGACATGTGGCAACTATGACATGTGTACAAGGAGACGAGCCTGTTCGCTGGTTGGTGCCGGTGCTGGTTTGGATTGACTGGTGCTGATTTTTTTGAGAGAAAAATACTGTTGACTGGCTAGTTTAGGCTGACTGAAACCAACAAGCGGTGAATACAATATGCACCGAATTTTTTTCCAGGCAGGGCGGGCACCACAGGAATGCCACGTTTGCACAGCTGAGCTGGCGCTGCCACCCTGGCGTCCCTTGTTGCCTAGGTGTTTTCTTTTTCGTGCCAGTGCATGTCTTTTTATCGTGCCAGATGCACTGGTTCGCTAAAAGGCTAGATCTGCAAATACCTTTTAAACTAGGTTAATATTATAGTAATATTGATTGAAAAGGGTTGAAGAAATTATCTGGTCGGCCAGGTACACGCATGTACATGATGCAAGTGGCGGCTGGTGAGTGGCGCCAGGTACACCATACTTAGGGTGTGTTTAGCTAGGGTGTTGAAAATTTTTGGGTGATGTGTTGAAAGGGTATCGGGAGAGATTTTTGGATACTAATAAAAAAAACAAATTACAGAACCTATCAGGAAACTGCGAGACGAATCTAATGATACTAATTAATCTGTCATTAGCACATGTGGGTTACTGTAGCACTTAAGGCTTTTGATGGACTAATTAGACTTAAAAGATTCGTCTCGCGATTTTGTCGAGAACTATACAATTAGTTTTTTTTTCGTTTACATTTAGTGTTCCATACATGTGTCCAAACATACTCTTTTACTGTATGGAGACAATTTTTTTTTAAAAAACTAAACAAAGCCTTGTCTTCGAGATTTCAACATTAAATTTCGGTTTGGGAGGCAGCGTGGTCCACGTCCATCCCAGTATAAAATCTTGCCGACTGTTTCATAGAAAAACGGGATGAACATGGGCCCCACCGTTCTTTTTCGGCAGGGAGACACTGCCATGCACGTGAGCATGATGTCTAACGAGTACTCCGATATTTCACAGCCGACCGAAAAGCTTTCACGTGTCTAGTTTCCCTGATGTTAGACTACACGACTACATCGACTTGTTTCTCTCAGGAGTCACGAGTGCCAAGTGCCAAGTCTCAGAGATTGCAAACTGTTGTGCCAAATGCCAAACATCAAAAGCCAGCCAAGATGGCGTGATATAATGGCCCTACTAGTTTCACTGAAATTTAGCTTATGCTGATTTGTTGTGAGAGAAAACACGACTGATTTATTATGAGAAAAAACACTGTTTCTTCGCTAAGTCAGGATATTTTAACCACTAATGCAGCGGGCATAAGAAAAAATGAATGTCACAGGCATGCGACCATGCATGAACCAATGGCTCACGCAGATATCGTAACCAGGAAACTCACAAGTCAAATATGAGGCCTAAACTTGGAAATTGCATCTAGCGAGCACCCTGCCATTTACCGACAAATTAAATGAAAACAACCACAGTTCCTACAGAAGATCCATTGTATTGCTATCATGCCAGACACTAGGTTAAAAGCGCTTTTATCTAAATTTGTGCTGTTACCTCCATACAACAACATGAACTGAAATAACTCCCAAGGAGAAAAGAAGTAAAAAAGAAAAATAAATAAATAAAAAACTTACAATCTAGCTCAGTCATTTTCTCTACTTGGATTTTCCCAATTGTGGGTACGGAACTAGGGCAAACAATGAAGGATTAATACAAGTCCAATTATTCATAAATTAACACAACAGAAAAGCAGGGTCTGAATAAAGGAACGGTTCAGAACCATAGCAGGACCTCACTAGGCATAGAAATTCTGCATGAATTGGCCTTCGCTGCCACCAATGTGTTCAAACTCGGTCCACAATTTTTCACTGGTGCAAGGAACATGGATCTGGTAGTCCCGAGTCAACAATGTTGATATAAGAGCACCGCAACTAGCACCCATACCTTGTTGTCTCGATAGGTGCACATGACCCTCATGAAATAAGTGAGCAGCAATTATCTGAGGAAGCATAAACATCCTTTCAAACGATGTTTGTGTACTTATGGATGCTTGGTTTGATTGACATTACTAAAAATCAAATGTCCATAATAAATTGAAACATTGGTACATATATATTCCATCTTTTTGTGAACTGCCATGACCAAGTCAAAACAAAAGGTGAGCAGTACAAAAAGTGGCAATGCATCTCACAGATATGCTAAAGCAAAACAAGAACAACAAGAGGACAAAAACATAGTACAGTTTTAGGTTACAAGACTAAAAACAACGTAAGAACACAAGCACTAACAAATAAATGAAGTGGAAAGGTTATATTACCTAGTTGACCAAAACCATATCATCTCCAGCAGCCTTGGCAGCAACAACAGCTTCCAATTGTCTCCATGCTGATTCTCGTTGCTCCTGCATCTCTTTGGCTTTTGCTTGTTTCTCCATGTACTGATGCTGGCACTCTTCAAATAGTTCACTGTCCATGTCCAAAAACATTTTGCGCACATTTGCAGTGAGACCATGAACTGCTTGATTCCAGTGGCTCTGTATATTCCTCTCAAGTGCTTCAAATATAATTGGAAATATAACACCACGATTTTGCGCTATCAAGCTTACAATGTGATCGTTGTTCCACAAGAACAAAGCGCGTTCAGCAACCTGACAAGGAAAATCAATAATCAAGCAAAAACATTAGAGATGGAGTAATCATGTATCACAAGAGCAGGAACTACCAACTTAATAAGATAGTAAAATATTTTCCAGAAATCAGATGTAGCAACGTAAAGCATAGTTTGTTAGGCAAGAGTACGTTATGACCAGCATCAGGTATAGGCGAAGGACTACGCGAGCATGTGAGACGCACAACGTCGCTGGACGTGGGTCATGCGCACGTCTGCGGCAACTGACCGACACAAGGCAAACCATCTGGATTAGGAGTTCGATTGTTTAGATTGATATAACGCAAACTCTTGTATCAGGGAACAATTAAGCAGGACAACATCAGTCGTTGCCCCCCCTGCGCATCACGCTCTCTCTCTCTCTCTCTCTCTCTCTCTCTCTCTCTCTCTTTCCCGTTCCGACGGCGCCTGCACGACGTCGCTCGTGGAAGCACCGACCAGCCACCACACACGATTACGCCCCAAGATCCCTAGGCCCATGGCAACTCAACTAGTGAAGGGCCACTGCGAAGTGCGAAGTAATTTGCACAGCAGCATGGTATCAACCATCTACGGAGTAGTTTTTTCAATCTATTTAATGCCAGCAATTGAAAACAGCACCAACCAAATTTCTGTCGCTCAAAATGCCATAAAAAAGACACAAGTATAAATGTGGATTTTTGCACTGCTTTAAACGTTACATTGGTTATGCACTATTGTAGATGTGCCACCCATTTTTGTGGGAGAGGGTGTCTGTGTGGTGGGATGGGTAAGGGGCTTGAGTGTATCATATACTTGTACAAGCTGGTTATTGACAAATGCAGTACTAGATAGGAAAAGTTAAGCAACAGAAGGAATAGATCACATTACCCACTCATCCATGAGTGGGTGCCTGGGTGGTTGTGTATGCCCTAGAAGATTTCACTTCAATTGAAGACACGAACTAGGAATATATTATATAATAACTGTCAAGAGATTCAAGCCAAGATTATTTAACATACTACAGGTACCAAATATGCGATTTAAATGCAGAGTGCAGTACTGCACACACACAGTCAAACAATGTGACAATCCTAAAATAAACTGCTTAATGATAGCGCTTCCTGGAATTTATGAAAATTGAATTAAAAACAAGTCCAACATGAATCTTTAGCTTTATGAATATATACTGAACTAAAAGAAGTCCAACATGAGATGTTATTTATTTGCAGAAATAACCTAGCAGGCCTAGATATATCCACAAAAAAATGGTAATAAGGATAGAAAAAATCTGTACTTGGGCAAATTTCAGGAATGGAATGCAGTGAGTGAAAGAGTCATCCAGCATATGACACCCACAGAGCACTGATGTTCTTGAATGTTAGCAGCAGAGAGAAATGGTTGGATCCAGTACAGGAAAGTTGGAACATACACTTGTAACCATGGTTAATAATATTGGATTTTCACTAGGCACAGTGAGCTCTGGAGTCAATCCGATACAAGAAATGTTGGAAGAGTCATCTACAACAGCACACTTTGTTTCGGTAGGACAGGTTTAGGTTTATATATATACTAAAAAGATTATTGCGCCACATGGGTCAATATTATGAGGCCATATCCCCCAAGGACAAATTAGCTACACATATATATTAACTAAAGAAACAAAATGATGAAATCTGGAGAAAAAATTGCAAGTCTTCTTGCCAAAAAAAAAAAAACAACAAAATCATTATTACCAACAACAAGTGGTCCAGCTATTTTAACTTACTGAACTTATCTACCGCTAGACTTAGGTGCCTAAAAATAGAACAACAGTTTGGTTGCCTTATTTATGATTTTGCAAACCATGTAAATTGAAGAATGGAATGATAAACGGATGGATAAACTCCTTATTTTCTAAAATTTTCAGTTATAGATACATAAATATTCGATAGTAAAAACTATAAATAATGATGCATGTTGCTAGATAAGGGAACCGGTCTTGTCGATACCACTGAAATATTTGGTACCTATGAGTAAGATCCCACAGAACAGATCAACTCAAAACAATGGATATTTATCAACTGCTGTTAAGGGTCAAGACTATCTTAGAAACACTAGCATAGATATCTCTGAACCTGCCCACAACAAACAGTTTTCACTGGGAAACCAGTCATGTCTAATAGCTTGTGTTATCTTATGCATGTTTTAGCCTTTCCCATGACTTTCTCCCAGATCAGCTAACATTTGACAATTGACATAGTTAACACCAAAGGTTGTGCTAGCAATCACTGAGACAAGAACCGATAGATCTGGCTCCTTATAGATAGTGATGGTACATTCTTCCAGAACTTATAGATGGTACATTTGCAGTTCACAGGTTTAGTGCCGTGTGGAAAGCGAGTAATCTCTCCTCTGAGGATATAGTACAATATTTAAATAAGTAATTGCACAGTATCTTTGAAGTATTTCAAAGTTCAAACACATTTTCATGCTCCAGTTGATTGCTGCAAATGGCAGCTTGTACTGCTGAAAAATCTCATATTGAATCCAATATTTCCATATTTCTACTGCTAAAAGCTGCAGATAATACGCAACTAAAGCTATTAGGTAGCTTAGCTATGCAAAAAGGAAATAGAAGCCAATAAAAGCTGGATACACTGACAAACCAATAACATGAGGAAACAAAAAGGGAAAGGAAGATTGTATGCCACCCCTTTCTATTTAAACCCAGCTTAGATTCTTCCATCCCATAGCATCCAAGTACTGTAACATATTTCAACATTGCAAGGCTAAAAACTTATCAAACATATGTGCTCGACTGTTATGAATATCGCTAACATTTCATGACTCCATAAATTCTTGTGATCTAAAGGTGCCTTTGAGTGATGATGGCGATTAATTTACCAAAGAATCAAAATTACAAAAGAGCAACCCTACGGAATTAGAGCAAGTGCCAGCTTCAGATATATCTATGTTGCAATAGCTATTTTGCCAAGAAACATCAAACGATGGCCATTTATCCCGTGAAAGCTATTAAGCTGCTACAACATTGTCTGGAAACAATCAATTATCACCTGGTGTGTTCCACTGTATCAGAAAGAATGTTTTTCGGACCAATAACAGGAGAAGACTGTTATGGTCGGCAAGACGTATGAACGCCGAGCCAAGGAGCAACGTGGCTGAGCCACACCACGTGTTGGGCAGGGACACCACCAGCGGCCAGGGGCCAAGGTTCCAGTCTTGGTCAGCTATCAGTTTGTTTAGATTTGATTTGATTAGAAGTTTCCTTAATTCTAGCGTCAGGTTGTTGGGTCGGATTGTATAAGAATCAAACTATGCAAATTAATGAGATTAGCCTGGGATTGTGTCATCTTGACACCCTTGGGCGCCTGGCACCCTAGCCCTATCTCTCTCTACCCCCTTCGCTTCCTCCAGCGCCGTCACGGCGCCTCGCCGCAGCCAGCGCCAGAGTCAGCCCCTCCACTCTCCTCCCTACGCGTTACGTAGCAAGACCAGGCGCCATACCAACCTGGTATCAGCTCCATCGCTGCCCATGGATTCCGCCGCTTCCACCACTGCTCCATCGTCGTCGATCTCACCAGCATCCACCACCAGCCCCACGTCGGGCGTGTCGCTGCCCCTGGTGAACACGACGCCGCCCGCGCCGCCGCCCACCCTGGCCTCGATCGCTGAGATGTTGGCCAGCATGCAACTTCAGATGACCGCCATGAACAACCACCTGGCGGATCAGGGAGCGCGCCTTTCGGCCATCGACGGCAGGCCGGCGTTCCCTCACTTCGGCTTGCCAGGGTTTGGGGGCGTCCCTCGCCTGCCCGCATCCTCCTCACCGATGATCACGGAGATCGCGGCCGCCACTGAGAACTCCTCTGCTTCGGCACCGGTGGCACCGTCCATGCCGCTGTCCCTTCCGGCGCTGCCGCATCCCCAACATTACCAGCAGGCGCCAACGCCACCGTCCGGGGGGGTGCCGATCACTCAGATCAGGTTTCCGCCCTCCCCGTCGCCAATTCCAGGGTTCGGGGCCCTGGCTCCTATGCCGCTCCCGGCCTCCGCTCACATGGCACCATCACAACTGTACCCCCCGCCGCCATCGGAAGGGGAGTCTGCCGTGGTGCCGAAGTACCACAAGATCACCTTCGACACGTACGATGGCCGCGATGACCCCCTGGGGTGGCTCAACAAATGTGAGCAGTTCTTCCGCGGACAACTCACTCGGGAGGTCGACAAGGTGTGGATGGCCTCCTATCACCTGAAGGGAGTCGCCCAGCAGTGGTACCTTGTACTGGAGACCGACATCGGCCGCCCATCGTGGCCGGATTTCTGTCGATACCGCCTGCAGCGCTTCGGCCCTGCCCTCAACACCAACCACCGGCCGACCGGCCAAAGCCGCCGCCGTCAGCGCCAACGTGGACGCATACATGGAGGCATTCCAGGCCAGGGCAGCGCACGCGGGGGACCTCACCACGCTGCAGCGCGCCAAGCTCTTCACAGGGGGCCTTCCTGACTACATTTGGGTGGATGTTGAGCTGCACCAGCCCCAGAACCTTCAGCACGCCATGTATTTGGCTCGAGACTTCGAACGTCGCAACGCGCCACGTCCGTCCGCCCTTCCAGCTCCCCCAAACAAGCGCGCCGGTAATGGGGCTCTCGTCGACCATGCCGGCGCCATGACGGGAACCACGGTCGACTCCACCAAGGCATTCAAGTGGCTCACACCGAGGAGATGGCGGGCGCCGAAAGCTCGGCCTCTCACATAATTGCGACGAGCCGTTTACTCATGGCACAAATGTGCCCGTTTGTTCTACTTTGAGGCTCCGATTACATCGTGGAGGAACCGAGGACCTCGACGATGCCCTGCGAACCGGGTCAAGAGGCCCAATTCGACCCGGAAAAGCCGATGATCTCTCTTTCCGCGGCGACGGGCATTCGGGCGCGCGACACCATGCAGCTGCGCGTCAAGATTGGCGCCCACGAGCTCACGACACTCTTGGACTCGGGGTCGACACACAACTTCATCAACCCTGAGGCAGCACGCAGCGCCGGCCTTCAGTTCTCCGACAGCGCGGGCGCCCACGTCATCGTCGCGAACGGTGATCGCGTCGTGATCCGGTGGCCTCATGGCGCGCTCGTTCACCGCGGATCGGCACCGAAAGCTTCACGGTGGATCGTTTTCCCATCCTCGGCGCCAGTCGACATGGTCCTCGGCCTCACGTGGTTGAGGTCGTTGGGGCCTATCCTCTGGGACTTCGCCACATCACAAGATGGCGCTCTCCTTCCGCTGATCGCCGGGTGAGTGCGACCGGCGTCGGCCTTGGCCGCCAAGGCGTCCCCCGACCGCCTGCTCACCACATGCACCTCGCCTCGACAAGGGGGCTCGAAGCGCCCCTCCTCGACGACTTTCTTCTGGGCGCCTACCAGACTTGTTCGCCCGAACCCAGGGGCTTCCACCAGCCCGGCGTCGACCACCACATCCATCTCAAAGCCCAACACCAAGCCGCCGGCGGTCCGGCCGCATTTACTACTACCCCCAACTCCAAAAAGACGAGCTCGAGCTGCAATGCGAGGCGATGCTCGCCAAGGATCATCCGGGCAAGACTCACCCTTCTTCGCGCCCGTCTTTGTTGGTGAAGAAGCAGGACGGCTCGTGGCGCTTCTGTGTCGATTACCGGGCCCTCAATGCGGTCACGGTGAAAGACAGGTTTCCAATCCCGGTTGTCGAGGAGCTACTCGATGAACTACACGGCGCCAAGTTCTTTACTAAGCTTGATTTGCGCTCCGGCTATCATCAGGTGCGGGTTGCTGCTGCAGATGTCCACAAGACGGCGTTCCGGACACACCACGGCCATTTTGAGTTTCTGGTGATGCCTTTCGGCTTGTCCAACGCACCGTCGACGTTCCAGGCATTGATGAACTACGTCCTCAAGCCGTTTCTCCGCCGCTGCGTCCTCGTCTTCTTCGACGACATCTTGATCTACAGCTCCTCCTGGACGGAGCATCTCCGACACCTGCGCGCGGTCTTCGACGTCCTCCGCGCGCACCGGCTCCACCTCAAACGGTCGAAGTGCGCGTTCGCCACCTCGGCGGTCCACTACCTCGGCCATGTCATCACGGGGGAGGGGGTGGCTATGGACAAGGCCAAGGTGGCATTGTGCGATCTGGCGCCCTCGCGCCGCTGCCAGCAGCGCGTCGCTGCTTCTCGGTCGGGCCGGGTATTACCGGCGGTTCATCAAGGACTACAGATCATCGCCCGGCGCGGCGACGCAGTTGCTTCGCAAGGACGCTGCGTCCGGTGGGACGGACGCGCGTCGACATCGCTTTCTCCACCCTCAAGGCTGCCCTCACCGCCGCACTAGTCCTGCACCTTCCGGACTTCGCCGTCACATTCGTCGTGGACTGCGACGCCTCCGGATCAGGCTTCGGAGCCGTGCTGCATCAGGATGGCGCGCCCATAGCCTTCTTCAGCCGGCCGTTCGCCGTTCGCCACCTCAAAGTGGCGGCGTATGAGCGCGAGTTGATCGGGCTTGTTCAGGCGGTGCGCCATTGGAGGCCCTACCTTTGGGGGCGGGCGTTAAATCGTGGGGACGGACCACTACGCCCTCAAGTTCATGTTGACCGGCCGCCTATCTACAATTCCGCAACATCACCGGATTAGCAAGTTGTTTGGGTATGATTTCGTGGTGGAGTTTCGTCCGGCCGCTCAACGTCGTCGCCGACGCTTTCTCTCCAGCGGGACGGCGAGGCGCCGCCGCTTGTCCGTCCTTTCCAGGCGCGCGCGCGCTCGTGTTTCACGGCCGTCTCGCGTGCCTACTTTCCGGCTCTTGACGATTTGCGACGGGAGGTGGACACCGACCCCAAGATCGCTGCTGCTTGTCGCGACGCTGCGGGCACCGGAGACCACGGCGATTCCTCGGTCGCGTCCGCGAGGGGCTGCTGCTACACAAGGCGCGTCTTCGTTTAGCTCATCGGCCGATCCTCGACGACGCGTCCTCCAACTACGCCCACACCGGGGGCCACGAGGGCATCCAGAAGCGCTACTCCGCCTCGCGACGGAGTTCTTCGTTGAGCACGACGGCCGCGTGCGTCGTCGGCGACTTCGTCTTGACCTGCGCGGTGTGCCGGCCAATGAACAAGACGGAGACGCTACACCCGGCCGGGTTACTGCAGCCCCTGCCGGTGCCGTCGCGTGTGTGGGCGGACATCTCCCTGGACTTCATAGAAGCCCTGCCCAAGGTCCATGGCAAGAGTGTCCCGCTCACGGTGGTGGCGGTGTTCTCGGCACGCTCATTTTATTCCACTTGGCCACCCGTACATAGCCTCGTCGGTGGCCCGCGCCTTCTTCCAGGACATCGTTCGGCTACACGGCTTTCCGGAGTCCATCGTCAGCGACCGTGATCCGGTGTTCACGGGTCGTGTGTGGCGCGACCTCTTCCAAACGCCGCCGCGTCAAGCTCGCGATGAGTTCTGCGTTCCACCCGCAGCAGATGATGGGCGTCCGTCATCAACAAGACCATTACCATGTATCTTCGGTGTTTGACGGTGATCGCCCATGAGATCGGGCCGGATTGGCTCCCATGGGCGAGTTTTCCTACAACTCATCCTACCACACGGCGCTCCCGACCTCCCGTTCCAGTGGTGTATGCGGTCGGCCGCCCCCTTGACTTCTTGCCGCCTCACGCCCGGGGCGGCGCGCCGCAGCGGGCGGTGGACACCTGCTCGCCAACCGGAGGAGTTCCTTGAGGAGGTGCGTGCTCGCCTTCTCCAAGCTCAAGAGCACGCCCGCGAGTTCTCTCGACGCCAACCACCGCGAGCTTGAGTTCGCCATCGGCGATTGGTGTGCTCTTCGGATGCTCCACCGCCACACGAAGAATCTGGTACTGGCGGTAAGGGCAAGCCGGCGCCCAAATCACGCCGGGCCGTTTGGTGACCGTACGATCGGCGAGGTGGCCTATCGTCTTCACTTCGAGAGCGCGCGCGATCCACGACGCCTTCCATGTCGGCGTCTTGAAGCCATTCGGTACACCGCCCTCCAAAGGTCGCTGCCGCCCGCCTCCTCTACGTCACGGCCGATCACCGCAGCGGCCCGAACGCTGCCCTTCGCTGTCGAATCTCGCCATGGCGTGTGGCACGTCCTCGTCGAATGGGTGGGCATGCCGGTGTCAGAAGCGACTTGGGAGCCGGTCCCTGCGTTTGCTGAAGCTCACCCCTCCTTCCACTCGAGGACGAGCCGTTTCCCGAGGGGGAGGGATGTTATGGTCGGCAAGACGTATGAACGCCGAGCCAAGAGCAACGTGGTTTGACCACACCACGTGTCGGCGGGGACACCACCGGCCACCATGGGCCAAAGGTTCCAGTCTTGGTCACCTATCGCTTTGTTTAGATTTGATTTGATTAGAAGTTTCCTTAATTCTAGTGTCAGGTTGTTGGGTCGGATTGTATAAGAATCAAACTATGCAAATTAATGAGATTAGCCTGGGATTGTGTCATCTTGACACCCTTGGGCGCCTGGCACCCTAGCCCTATCTCTCTCTACCCCCTTCGCTTCCTCCAGCGCCGTCACGGCGCCTCGCCGCCGCCAGCGCCAGAGTCAGCCCCTCCACTCTCCTCCCTACGCGTTACGTAGCAAGACCAGGCGCCATACCAAAGACACCGATGAAAAAGAAACTGCAAAAATGATGAAAACGTTTCTTTATCCTGAGATGCAGTTTCTACCTTCCCAGATCTGGTCGTTCTCACACGGGCTACGGTGCCACTGTGTATGGGCAGGCAGGGGTTCGAGGGCCTGTTCGGTTTCACTGATGCTGCGGCTGCGGCTGCCGCCACCGTAAGACATAACACTGTAGCAAAGTGGGTTTTGTCTGCTGCATGAGAAGGTCTTCTTCTTAGCAAAATGCCCAGGGACTGTCTTACCCCCCGCAGGTCTAAGTTTTTACTTCCCAGATCAGAGGTAGATCCCTAAACAACCTAGCGTCCAAGAAGGGCATGGAACCTATACCTCCAGGAGTAAGCTATAAAGGGAATCAATAAAGGCCATACCAGAAGTACTAGTGCAAAATGATAATTCTCAAAGGCGTCCTACTGACTCAAAACTCATTCCGTACACTTAATGGAACTATTTATGCTAGGCTACAGAAATATCATGCACAAAGCAATGCATCTCGTTTCACTTTTTCCTATTAACACTGCCTTGTATAAGTGTTTTGGGGAGTGATTGGTTGAACACCGATGGCTGCCATGCCAAAATTTGGTTGTTGACCAAGAAAACTGATGTTTGGATTCCTGCCATATTTTGGCCTGCTCCAGCTCACGAGGCTGAAGCACAGTTCATTTTGCTGCCAATGCACAGCCAATTTCCGGCCGCCAAGATTTGGCCGGCCGAGACTTTGGGCAGGGCATGGTCACACAGCAACCAAACACGCCCTTGTTTTCTCAACATGCAAATAGTGATTTGGAACTTGCAATGAGGCATATCCACTCGAAAAGGCATATCTCGGAACACATGGAGCTCATTTGACTAAAAAACAAAACTTAGAAGTGTATGCAGGCATGCTGATGACAATATACTTAACCAGAAGCCAAAAAAATCAATTAAAGACATACCTGGAAGTGGGAACTGTTAAGGCATCGGCCAATCTGCTTAAACAGTGGCACCATGCACCGCTGGAACTCTGCAGGCTGTGTTGCCTCGAGCACTTCTTCAAGCTCCCCCAGAAACAACACCTCCTTCTGGCAATTTGTGACTGGCCAATACTTGAGCAGACCCCTAATCACTGTATCTGCTAATTTGTAGTCCTTCTCAACGAACTGAACAATACAATAGGACAGCTGCTGATGGTAGATCGCAACAGATTTAGGCTTGTGCAGGGGGATGAGAGCACGGGCAAGGAATAGCTTGTGTTCCTCCTTCATTGGCAAGGCAAAGCCATTAATGATGCTTCCAAGGATCTCAAGGAGCTCCCCTATGCCATTGTGGCGCTGTGTCTCAAAGATGAAGCGGTAGAACACATTGTTGATGGCCTTGCGGATGAATGGTCGGTGTACCATGAACTTGCCATAGATGCGGTGGAGAACGGTCTTGAGGTACTCGCGCTCACGCGGATCCTCGGAGTCAAAGAGGTCGAGGAGGCGGAGGACGAAGGCGTGGTCCACATACCGCTTGGCGACCTTGGTGTCGGTGTCGGGCGAAACAACGTATCGGAGAAGGAGGTCATAGACGAGCTGGAGGTGTGGCCAGGAGGGGTCGAGGTATGGCTCCTCCTCCTCGTCGAGCGCGGCGCCGGGGTCGATCGCGGCGGCAGACTCGTGCAGCGCGGGTGGCAGCGGGCGGAAGATGTTGGCAGAGATGGCGGCGACGAGCGCCTCCTGGACGTGGTCCGGGAGGCGCGTTTGCGCGTTGGCGCCCGCGGCCTGAGCTGGAGCCTGCACGTAATCGACGAGCTCGAGAAGCGCCTGGCGTTTGGCCTCCTTCTCCCGCGGGTGCTTGAGCGAGTCCGAGAGGTCGAAGACCGCGGCGACGAGGCGGAGCTTGCGGAGGAGGAGGCCCGGGCGGTCTGCAGCGGCGACGTCGCGGAGGAGCGGGAGCGGCTCGAGGAGTGGCGGTGACGCCGACCCCGCCGCCTGGTTGGTCGCGAGCGCGGACGGCGCGACGTGCGGCGACGTGGGCGAGGACGGCGAAGGCGCTGTGGCCCGGGAGGCGTGGTTGACGGTGACGGGCGCGGCTCCCCCCGCGCCGCCGCCGCCGCCGCTCCCGGAGGACGACGAGGGCGCTGCGGGGCGCGCGGCGGGCTCCGCGCTGTCCCCGCGCGCGCCCTTGCGGTTTCCCCTCTTGATGATCTTGTTGAACATGGTGGCAGCGGCGGTGGATTGGGAGGCCGGCGGCGGTGGATCGGCCGATCGATCAGGCGACGAATTACCTCCTCGCTCGTCCCTCCGGGATTTGGGGATTTGGTGGTGACGGGAAGGGGAACGCTGTGGGGGC
This sequence comes from Miscanthus lutarioriparius, assembly GCA_904845875.1. NCBI lineage: Eukaryota > Viridiplantae > Streptophyta > Magnoliopsida > Poales > Poaceae > Miscanthus > Miscanthus lutarioriparius. The sequence continues at coordinate 119,600,328 of CAJGYO010000002.1, forward strand.
CCAGGTGGAAGGGAAAGAACAGTGGGGAGGTGGGGTCAGCCGGTCAGGGGCGGCGAGGGCAGGGGAGGAGGCGGCATGGCTCTCCCTCTCCGCTGGAGATTTGGGAGACGAGTGGAGGTGGGGAAGGGGATCAATGGGGAGGAAGAAGGGGAAGGCTGAGGAGGAGGAATGGGGATTTTCTGATCCTTTTTTTTATTTTTGTATTTATGTTAGGCGTTACTTTTTATTTTGGGAGTTATTTGAACGGTTTTCCATTTCAATGTCCAAGGATTAGGACGAATGAGACAAAGTTATCGCTTTATACTCTCCACTACTGCACCACTTGTTGAAGGGCAACTAATACAGGTGTTTGCATATTATATAGGTATATAAATTAGTTGCTCAGCAAAAGTTCATGCTATCAAAAGTTGAAAAAAAAAAGTGTGTTTCATGCTATCGATACATTGTCCACATATAAAGAGCTAAGACCAAAGTTATCACTTGAGAGTGCTCCACGAGAACATAGCTTGAGTAATGTGCCGTTTGACGCCGATGGCGATAGCGATTAATTTAGCGTTACCCGGCGTCCATGGATTATTACGTATTAACGTTAAAAGTTAAAACAGGAGGTGGACTGGAGTATATCACGGGACCGAGATTGACAGATCATGATTTTTCTTGACGGGCCTAATCGGAAAGGCGCAGGACGATGGAGACGGCGAACTTTTGGATAAGTCACGCTGGACGGTAGAGTCGCGGAGACGTTGACAGGCGGCACCGGCTATGATTGGACTAACCGTACCCTGCTCCCCCTCAGGAGTCAGGAAACAGAAAAAAACAGATACAGAGTATTTGCTGAACTCAAGCAACGTAAATGCCAAGATTTAACAAAAAAACCGAAGTCAATTCTCAAACTCTGTAATTTGTAGCTCAGGCCAACAATGGCAAACCATCATATGAAAACAAAATAAAATTGGCTTGCTATACAGAAAGTCAGAAACATCGCTCTACTTATGCTAATGGAAGACCCCACCCAACGTGATCTGACTCGGTGCTTTTCTGGAGGGCATTTTCAAGACCGCTGACAAAAACTAACAGCAAGATTAACATGGTTGCCAGCTATTTCTAGCACAAGGTACTTCTGCCACAGTTCTGTTAAGCCCTTGCATCTCAGCAGCACTGCAAATATATCCTTGCAAACCCAGATATCCAGACCAACAACAATGACAAGCACCGTCACTGAACATATCTATGCTCACCAGCTGTTCAGACCAACGGTGACAGGCTATCACTGAAAACATAGTCCATGCATACCAGATATTCAGATCAACAATGACAAACGATCACTGAGAACCTCCTATTCCACTACAACTGCAGGTCGCAAGACATGCACAACTGAAACATCCAACAGGCAGCGTAAGTAGCCCAGAGCATGATTCATCTCATGCAAACAGTCAGCTGGATAAACTTATCAAGAAGGCAACACCTATGCCCAAGTACTGGTTGAAATACAGAGCAGACATTAAAGTGCTAAAGAGGGATAAATTAAGCATCTTCCATAGCCCATTAAGCATTCAGCTATGTAAAACTGAAAACATTAAACTACAAGACAAGGAGCTTGAGTCTACAGGCAGTTCATCAGTAGCGATCATCAAAACGTCCTCCTCCCCTGCCAGGGCGATCATATGGCCCAGGCCTATCCCTGTAACTTCCTCCATCATAGCGTGCAGGTCCTCCACCGCCATAACGATCAGCGACACCACCACGTGGACCATCCCTGTCATAGCCACCACCCCCGCCACCTCTAGGGCCATCCCTGTCATAGCCACCACCACCCCTTGGGCCACTCCTATCATAGCCGCCGCCGCCGCCACCACCACGAACTCCATCTCTCTCGTAGCTTCTTTCTCGCTCCCTACCATAACTACTTGGCGCGTAACGATCTGGGCCACCTCCATACCTGTCTCCACCAAAGTGATCGCCACCAGGTGGGTAGCGATCATTGACATAACGGTCTCGGCCCCCAGCATACCTGTCCCTTGCATCAACTTGATCACGGTACCCATAACGACCACCATCATAACGATCATCCATGTAACGATCACCAAACCTGTCTGATCCAGAAAAGCGGTCTCCCCTGCCACCACCACTGCCACCACTGAACTTGGACAAGAATCTGCCAGAACGGACACCAGCAGTGCTAGGGCAGTCACGGACCCAATGACCAGGACGACCACACTCAAAGCAATTGCCAGGGGGTGGACCATCACCTCTACCACCACGATACTCTCCTCGTCCACCACCACTGTCATACCTTGTGTCATCTGTATTCATCTTAGGCTCAGCCTTGTTCACTGAGATGGTCCGACCATCTAACTCTTCGCCATGCATCTCTTTGATAGCGCTGTCAACTGCCCTCCGATCTTCAAATGTCACGAAGCCAAAGCCCCTGTGGCGGTTAGTGTGTCTCTCCAGCATGATCTACAAGAAGAAACACTAATGAGCATAAATAATATGAAGAAAATAAACAGTTACCAAGCTAAGTGATAAGAATATAAATGTCAATAACAAATGGCCTAGAAACAATTGTTAGAATATTACACAACCTCAAACAAACAAGTATTTGCACCATCCAAGTACTTGAACTTTGAGATAAACCAAGGGTCGAGAAATTATTTAATTTCAGCAAAACAATCGCCATTCATTACAAAAAAAAGGTTGTGCAATCATTATTTGATACTATTATATTTGTATCTTTACATTATTTGATACAAAGCATAGTAATACTCAAAAAAGTTGCCACTTGTAACACTGGTATCTTAAGGCACAGTGGTACATGAGAGAACAGAGAACCATTGAAACACACCATATCAATTAATGGTACCCACTACGTGAAACAGATTACACTAAGCAGAATCACTTCTGCTTACAAATTTAGAGATAATTGACAGACAACAAAAGGACATTACCTCATAAGAGAAGCACTGAGGTTAGGTTATTCCTGGATCTCGGTAATTCAAGAACAATCATAATCCTGACACAGATGCATCTAGCTGTAACTACCTTCATGAAATAGTCTATTCCCAAGACAGCAAAGCTCATTAACACGGACAAGGAGCAAAGCTATAGAACCTCTGGGAACCATGTTTTGGAGAACTGGACTATTTCCAACCAGGAACCAAATTTACTGTTACTGACATGAACTAACTTCTCAAAAGTTTCAGCATATTCTGGTGCCAGGACAATGTAGCAGATATGCCCACTGCCATATTATCTAGTTTGCATACCAGATCATCTAAACCAATGCACAAACCTAAAGGCAAACGACTAGCATTTCCATGGTAACAACAGTGGAAGTCTGAGCTGCTGGTTAGCTGATCTCCTAGGTGAACCCAGTTTGTCTTCCCAAAACTGCAATGCAACGGATGGAGGTGGCTGAAAGCAATATCACACAATGGATCAAAGGGTCCACACTGGTGAGGCTAGCATCAACTTTCTGCTCCAGCATTTGTCCTTCTAGTGTCCATAAATGATCACTGAATACTGTATAATGTACCAATATGCAAATCTTAACCCTAAACAAAATTCAGCTTCCACCACCAGAAGGCAGAAGCATTTACTGTCCTCAAGGCTCAAGCACCAATGGTACTAATAAAACAATGTATTGCACAAGAAACGGCTTCAAAAAGGAGTCCTTGAGAAAAGGAGTTGCTTGAGTTTTGAATAGAAAGAAGTGCAAAAACCAAATTTTGCTGGAGCTGTTAGGAAATAAGCAGTAAAGAGGATCGGCCATATATCATTGCAAGCTCTATCTAGTTCTAACAAAACACAGGACGTGAAAAAAGATCAACTTGTCGCCAGTTCGCTAAATGCTGACAAAGGTAGGATGAGGAGCTATGCAGGCAAGTCATATCAATAAAAACAAAACAAGTCAACTGCAGTCATGATTCTATCTGCAGCAAGGATGCCAATGAACCCGACTGAAAACATGGCCAGGGCATTGAACACAACCAAACACTTATAGCAAATTGATGTTTCTGTTGCATCTTATGAGCCAATCAAATCAGTTCAACAAACTACAGCAGTAACGTGCGCAGATCTGGCAATGAACCACCCAACTTCATCTATCAATCTGTGTCATGAGCATAGTCCCTGTTGTTGTTCTCTACAGGTGTGCACAACTCTTGTGCTGGCCGAGCAGAATTTCCACAGATCAGAAACTAAGGAGGCATGACAGGTGTTGCTCATCCAATTCTACCAAAAAAAATCGATAGTAACATCCTCTCTCTTTCATCAGACCACAAAACTGAACTAAGAAATAGCAGAACACCAGCAACAGTAGGACCAATGGCTGTTCTCCATTAATTCAATCCAATTTCACAGGCATCTAACTGTAATGAACCTCATCAGCAATTCAGCTCAGGAAAGCAACAAGTATCGCTTTGCATTCCAGCTCTGGAAATCTGCCGCTCATTCAGCCTCAGCAAACAAAGAATGGCCGAGAGAACAGAGCCCAGTTGCAAAGAAAGATGCAAAAACAAAAGCAGTGAGTATTCATGAATTTCTGAGAGCAAGCTATCAACATAGAAAAAATAGCCATGAATCATAATAGACAAATGACACTAGACTATTTAGTTCTTTACTCTCTGAGAAGCTAGGATGCATGTTTATACAGGATATTAATTTCTTTTAGCCCATCATCGTGACAAGAAGCCCTGTTTCATCATTTTTAATTTCGCTCTTAGTGCAGCCAAATAATTCGACTTTGCTACTTCAAACTAAAGAAGAAAATTATTCTCTCGCCAAGTTACGCCTCTTTCTGAAGAACGAAAGGCATAAAAGTGAGCAGAAATCGCAATCCTCCTTCCTACGCAAAACACACATCCCTGTTCGACGGAACGCAAAAGCAATCTGCAGATCCGCCTTTCCACCTCACCCACCGCCCTTCCAAGCATCGTACCCAACAATATCGTACCGCGGACAACACGGAACTGATAGATCTCGCAAAACTACCCGGGGCGGGCAAGAGCGCTAACGGAGACGGACGGGGAGGCACGGGTACCTGGGCGTCGACGACCTTGCCGAAGCGGCCAAAGGCGTCCTGAAGCTTGCGCTCGTCCGTTTGCCACGACAGGCCGCCCACGAAGATCCGACCTTCCTCCTTCCCTCCATCGCCGCCGGCCGCCGCTCGACCAGAGAAAGGCAGGAGCGAAGATTAGGGTTTGGGGACAAGAGCAGAAGGCTGCGAGAGGAAATAGGGGTCGCCCCGCCGCTCGCCGGACCGGACACCGCCAGTAGGGCTTGGTTCGATTTGTTTCTTTTCTTTCTCCTCTTCTTTTATTCTTTATTATTTCTAGAGTATATTTATATATTTATTAAAAACAAAAGGGGAGGGTGGGTGGGCCGTGAACTTGGAGAAGAGAGGGCGGGCCACAGTTTTTGTGTAACCTATTGGGCAGTTGGGTTGGGCTTTGGGAGAGGGGTGTCTGCGGTGTTTATTTTTTGGGTCAGGTAAGGCGCATAGTTTTTCTCTTTTCTTTTCTTTTCTTTTCTTTTCTTTTCTTTTCTTGAGTAGCAATAGCCTTTGTGCTTTGAGACTAGGCATATGTTGGTATTTGGTGACTGACAACTCGTCACAGGATTACTCAGGGCGATGATTGAAGGGCTTCGGTGTATGCAGAACTCGATGGTGAACGCAGAGACAACAATTTATATTGGTTCGGTCCGTCGGAATAGCGTCCCTACGTCCAGTCTGGGTGGAAAATATATTGCGCCCTGCGCTTGGAGTTTAGACTGTGAGATCTGTTCCTCTTGCCAATTTAGGGAGCCCTGCCCTCATTTATATAGCCCAGGAGGTAGGTCTTCTAATCGGTTACAATGTAAGAGTCATAGTAGGATTATAGGATAGCAATGTTACTAGAATTACACGTAGAGAATTCCTAGTCAGACTAGATGTGGGGGTATAACCCCCGATACCCACAGGGCTGTATATGGGCCGAGCCACCAGGGGAGGCCTAGCCCACCAGATCAAGCCGCGCGAGGCACGACACAGGTAGAATTGGATATGCTAGATACCGTATTCCTTGTAAACATGTATCATGTAACCGAATAGAATAGATGCAACCGATCTGTAACCCTACCCCCGTGCTATATAAGGCAGGTAGGGACCCCCTCGCTTTTATCTAATCTCTCATAATATAATCCACAAAAAACACAGGACTTAGGGTATTACGTCAAGCTGACGGCCTAAACCTACCTAATCGCTGTCTCTTGCGTTCTGTGTCACCATCCAGTTCCCTCACGCGCACCACCACCAATTCAACTACTACCGTGGGCATACCCATCGGTAGACTGCCGGACGTATTTTCATCGCTAGTGGCGCGCCAGGTAGGTGGTGTGCGTGCTGAATCCATGGCGAGCCAGATGGGCCACTTTCCGAGCTCCATGGCCCTTCACGAGCCGGGCTAGATCTTCACGGTCGGATCCATGACCTAGATCATCGGCCCCGACGGCAACGGGGAGATCGTGGAGGCGGTGCAGGATCACCCTGCGCCGATCGCGCCAACGTCTGCAACGACATCTCCGATCCCGGTGCCCCACCGCTGGGTTAGGAGATCCATCGACAATGATGATCTGATCGCATCTATCGATCGGGTCACCAATGGCTTAGCTGAATGCTTGTCTCTCATGGAGTTAATCTTAGATCGGTCTACCGCGAGCGATGAATTTCCTGCACTCCAAGATCACCAAGCTGCTGCAATCGAGCGACCTGCTCGGCCACATTGTTCGAGGCAACCAGATTTAGATCTAGTGATCACGGCCACTCTAGAGGGGGGCGCATGGTGCGGCGCCGACCACTTCCTGCTACTGGCCTACGCTTGGCCGATTACAAGGCCCCAATGGAGAACCCACCGAAGCCCTATCCCTTCGGGTTGGAGGGTGCGGGATCCACGTACCAGAACGCCATCCACCACCTCTTCGCCGACCACATCGAGCGCGACTGCATCACTGACCTCTACATGATTGGTCTGACTAAGTTCGATCAACCCACGCCTATGGTCAACATGGTGAATATTCGTCAGCTTCCGGACGACTCTCTCCACAACGTCCTGGAGGAGAGCCCCGGTGATTATTCTGAGGGATCAACCAAGACTGCATCAAGCTGTCCTACTTTCCCTCTAGGGTTTGGGGGCATGATTTCCACGTCAGCCATGACAGCGCTACCAAGGATGGCAAAACTGCCGACGAGCGCAATGCTTGCCTAGCGAAGAACGTCGATCGCCAACGTTGCCGAGATGCAAAAGCGGCCCACGGAGCCGACGAGGATGGACACGGCCCACCGCGCTATCGCCGTAATCTGGAGGAGGTGTTCAACATGGTGGGCGACCAGCCGGTCCACTAGACCCCAAGCGCCAATCTCACCGTTGCTTTCAACGAGCTTGAGAAACTTCCTCAAACTCTAGAGGTCAAGAAGGTCCGAGCGCATATCATAGTAGCTCAAGTCCAGGTCAACGAGTTCTGGAACCTTGGACCATCTTAGTCGACTGCGTCGGCTCGTAGCCGCCGCTTCTACCATGATGGAGGAAGCCAACATCAAGGTGCCGAGCTCCCTTGACACCAAGGCGGTGGCCCCTATCTCTATAGAGGATCCAGGGGCAACTACGAAGGACATTCATGACAAAACAGGCGCCCTCCATGCCCCTAGGGAGGCCGGGGTAGCAACCGCGATGCCAATACGGAGGTAAATCAACCCCGTACGATGCCCGCGAGTGCATCAACGCTAATCTCAACGTACGAGGTCGCATCGAGAATAGCAGGTCCACGTGATATGAGGTAGAGATGGAACACCAGCGACAGTTTGATAAAGAGCACGGAGCACCTGCTACACCCCGAGCACCACCCGTCGCCCCCGCCACTGGCTCTAGACTCTGACCCTTCGTAGCAAGGCTCCGAGCCGTCCAATGGCCTACGAGCTTCAAGATCGTTGGGGTCAACACCTACAACAGCAAGGCGAACCCCACCCAGTGGGTAACTCTTTATGAGATCGACGTGAGAGCTGCGGACAGAAGTGAAGACATCATGGCAAACTAACTGCCTATCATGCTCAACCAGTCTATGAACAACTGGCTTCTTAGTCTACGGGGGAACTCCATCCGATCTTGGGATGACCTCAAAAAGGTCTTCACCGAGAACTACATGGCTACATGCGAGCAGCCCGACACCAAGTATGACCTTGAGAAGCTTTACCAAACCTCCAGGGAGTCCCTGCGTAAGTTCATCAGCGCTTCTCAGAGACAAGGAACTACGTCCCCAACATCAGCGACGCTGAGGCCATTGCCGCATTCACCAAAGGGCTATAGCACAAACAGCTCCACGGAAAGCTATATCGCAAGAGGCCCATGACCATCGGTGAACTGATACAAATAGCAAACGGCTACGCCGAAGCCAAGGAAGCTAAACGGGCTGCTCGTCCTGATCGCCACCAATGCCGCGACGACGATTGTGGCGAGGATAGGCGCTACGATGATCGTGATCATCATCGCGATGATCGCGACTGCCGCCATGATGATCGTGAACGACGCCAAGACGACCACGAGCACTGGCGCAATGATCGCCCGGAGGGTTTGAGAGGCAGACAAGGCCGCCACCGCCGCCCTAACAACTCCATCAATGCCGTCAATGCCCACGCTAAGCGCACCTACGATGCTGACTACGCCAAGCTCATGGACGGTCCATGTCCTATCCACAAGGATGCCAAGCACACTATGGGAGAGTGCAGAGGCCTAAACAAAGCGTTCCACGGTGAACCATCGAAAAGGCCACCACGCAACGACGATGAGACCAAAGACAGCCAAGGTGGAGATCGAGACAAGAGCAAGGGCCCTACCTACCAGGACGCCACCAAGACCATCGCCACTATCTTCGATGGGAGAGCCATCTCCGAGGACAAGCGCGAGCAGAAGCTTGTAGCCCGATGCATCTTGTCGATCGCTACGTACGACGGCCCCATTGCTGATCCTAAGTACCTCGACTGGTTGGAGCACCCAATCACCTTCTCCAAGGCCGACCAGTGGTCCGACATCCCATATGTAGGGCATTTCCCGCTCATCTTGGATCCCATCATTAAGGACGTACGCTTCTAGAAGGTCCTCATCGACGGTGGGAGTGCCCTCAACATCTTGTTCGCCGGATCCCTGGAGGAGCTAGGGCTCAAGAAGGAAGATTTCACCCCCATGGACTCTCCATTCTAGGGGATCATTCCCCAAAAAGCATCCCTACCTCTAGGACAGATTACACTACCGATACAGTTTGGCGCCACCAAGCACTTCTAGCGTTGACTACATCAACTTCCTGGTTACCGATTTTAACATGACGTACCATGCCATCCTTGGCTGACCAGCTCTTGCCAAGTTCATTGATGTGCCGCACTACATGTACCTGGTGCTAAAGATGCCGATGGAGTAGGGGGTCCTCTCCCTACGCGCCAACCTCGACATCGCCTACTCCTGCGAGAAGGAAAGCTTCGTGCTCGTCGAGGCTACCGACATCTCCATCCGCATGCAGGACTGCCTCATGACTTCGTAGCAGATTTCCCTAGAGGACCTGGAGATCTCAACCATGAAGGCCGCCCGAGCATCAACTAGGTCCAAGGAGGTGAAGGAAGTGGTCCTTGTCCCTGGTGACCAGTCTAAGACTGCTCGGATTAGGGCCGACCTCGATCCCAAATAGGAAGACGTGCTCGTCAGCTTCCTAAGGGAGCATGTCGACATGTTCACGTGGAAACCTATGGACATGCCCGGTGTGCCTCGAGAGCTGATCGAGCACTCCTTGAATGTTTCGGTGACTGCCAAGCCGATCAAGCAGAAGCTTCAACGATTAGCGCAGGACAAAAAGGAGGCTATTAGGGTAGAAATAACCCGGCTCTTAGCTGCTGGCTTTGTCAAAGAGGTGTATCATCTGGAGTGGTTAGCCAACCCGGTTCTTGTAAGAAAAAAGAATAAAGAATGGAGAATGTGCGTTGATTACACCGATCTCAACAAACACTACCCTAAAGACCCCTTCGACCTACCTCGCATTGACGGGGTCGTAGATTCCATGGCTGGTTGTGAGCTCCTATGCTTTTTAGATTGCTACTCTGGTTATCACCAGATGGTGCTGAAGGAAGAAGTCCAGATCAAGACGTCATTCATCACGCCCTTCTACACCTATTGCTACACGACCATGTCCTTCAGGCTCAAGAATGCTGGTGTGACTTATCAAAGAACCATCCGGTGCTGCCTCAAGGACTAGATTGGAAAGAACGTCGAGGCCTACATTGATGACATGGTGGTTAAGTCTAAGACTGCCGACACCCTCATCGTCGACCTCACCGAAGTTTTCAAAGCCCTAAAAGTATATCGATGGAAACTGAATCCCACTAAGTGCATTTTTGGCATTCCATCCGGTATCCTGCTAGGCAACATCATCAGCCATCATGGCATCGAAGCCAACCTAGAGAAGATAGCAGCGGTGTCCAACATGAAGCCACCAACTTAGGTCAAGGACGTCCAGATGCTAATAGGATGCATGGCGGCTTTAAGTCATTTCATATCCCGTGTGGGCGAAATGGGACTCCCCTTCTTCAAGCTACTCAAGGCTCAAGAGAAATTCGTCTGGTTAGAGGACGCTGACAAGGCATTCACCAAGCTCAAGCGGTTCCTCACCACACCTCCAATCATGACTACCCCACAAAAGGATGAAACCCTGCTAATCTACATCATGGCGAACAACCGGGTAGTCAGTACCGCCATTGTTGTTGAACGTGAAGAGGCCGGACACGCATACAAAGTCCAACACCGAGTCTACTTCATTAGCGAGGTCCTAAATGAGTCTAAGACTCGCTACCCCTAGGTCTAGAAGCTGTTGTACACCATCCTGATCATATCTTGGAAGCTCCGTCATTACTTCAACGCCTACCACATCGCAATAGTCACTGAGTACCCACTCGGCGACATCCTCCGCAACAAGGAAGCCAATGGCCACATCATTGAATGGGCAGTCAAGCTCAGCACCTATACCATCGACTTCAGGCCTCTTCATATGATCAAGTCGCAAGCACTCGCCGACTTCATCGCTGAGTGGATGGATATGCAGACTCCTATCCCGGTTGACCACCCCGAGCACTAGTCCATGTACTTTGATGGGTCTCTCAACCTCCATGGTGCTAGGGTAGGTGTATATTTCATCTCGCCATCGGGGGATAAGCTTCGCTATGCCCTCCGCCTACACTTCCGAGTATCCAATAATACCACCGAATACGAGGTGGCACTTCATGGTCTCTGTATAGCTATCGAGCTCGATGTTAAATGCCTCTAGGTGTATGGCTACTCCGCACTCATGATCAATCAGCTCAACAAGGATTGGAATTGCACCAACAAGAAGATGCATGGTTACTGCACCACGATAGGAAAGTTAGAAGACAAGTTCTACCGCATCGAGTACCACCACATGGTCCGGGCTGACAACCAAGCAGCCGATTAGCTATCAAAGTTAGGGTCGACCTGGGCCAAAGCTCCAGCTGGAGTGTTCATCCAGGACCTTGTGACACCGTCCATCAAGCAAGAGCAAGAAGGTGTTGAAGAAAAGCCACCTGCCAAGCAGATAGTTGCAGCGGTCCCTAGGCTAAGCAGTGATTGGAGAGAACCCTTCATCAAATACCTCACCACTATAGATGTCTCGGCTGACAACACAGAGAGGGAATGCCTCACCCATCACAGCAAGCATTACGTCCTAGTTGAAGGAAAGCTATATCGCAAGAACGCCAAGGAGGAGCTACTCTAGAAGTGTGTCTCCGTGTTAGAGGGCGAGAAGATACTCAAGGAGATCCACGCAGACACTTGTGGCAACCACGTAACCTCTAGAACACTGGTCAGCAAAGCCTTCTAAGCTAGTTTCTATTGGCCTTCAGCGGTCGCCGTTGCGGAGGCACTCGTTCACCTATGTGAGAACTGTTAGTTTTTTACTAAGCAAATCCACGTCATAGCCCAGGCCTTACAAACGATTCATGCATCTTGGCCCTTTGCATGCTGGGGACTGGATATGATCAGGCCCTTTAAGCCCACCCCAGGAGGATTCCGCTGGGTCTACGTTTGCATTGACAAATTTTACAAGTGGATTGAGTACAAACCCCTGGTCCAAGCTATAGCGAAGAAGGTAGCCGAGCTGCTCGATGACATCATTCATCGGTTTGGCCTTCCGAACAGCATCACCACTGACCTGGGGTCTATGTTCACCGGCACTAATTTCTGAGACTTCTGTGATGAAAGGTGCATCTCGGTCAAGTACATCTCGGTGGCACACCCTAGGGCTAATGGCCAGGTCAAGCGCGCCAATGGTATGATCTTAGACGCATTGAAGAAGAGGCTCTACAAGAACGAGCAGAAGCACTCCAGCAAATGGCTCAAGGAACTACCAGTTGTGGTCTAGGGACTAAGGATCCAGCCTAGTCGTAACTCCGGTGTCTCTCCGTACTTCATGGTTTTTGGCTCTGAGGCCGCTCTACCTGCCGACATTGCCTTCCGAGCACCCAGGGTGAAGAACTACAACTAGGAGAACTCCAACCAAGCTCAGCTCATTGAAGTGGATAGCTTAGAAGAGGAGCGCCTAGTCTCGTGTGTTCGGATGGTGAAGTACCTAAACAACATGCGAAGATACTATAACAGCAACGTGAACGATCGATTTTTCATGGTCGGAGACTTAGTACTCTGCAAGAAGCAGAAGACTGACGGGATGCACAAGCTTTCCTCATCCTGGGAGGGCCCCTTCATCGTCAAGGCAGTCACCCGACCAGGATCCTATAGATTATGCGACATGAACGAGAGAGATGTCCCAAACCCTTGAAGCATTCATTTCAAAGATATGTACCTTTCATATTTGAATATTCAATAATGTTTTTTGCCCTGATGTTTCTCCATATTGTTTTCTCCATGCTCTTTTGCTAAGTGAATCTTTTTCTGCTTACAACATCTTAAAGATGACATGCAAACTATACCTAAGGCAAATCCCTGAACAGTCATGTTGACGCTTGGATGTTTCCAGAGATGGCCCTATCTCTGGCTTCTCCCTACACATGCACGAGCGTCTGCTCTCTACATTATGGGTGGCTGACAGCGGCTCCTTGGTGACGCTTTGTTCTTCCTACACGCACACGGGCTCCGCGCTCCACGTTATGGGTAATGGGCTAGCTAAGGTTGTAGGCTCAGCTACACACAAACTGCTTGGATGGTATATATTAAATATAAACACAAAACCTACCATAACACTAAGTGTTCACCAAAAGCTGCTAAGGACTTTTACCCAACGTTGTAACATAAGTTTTTCCTAATCTACTGGGTATTGCTCCCTCCTTTGCCGAACAGGTCGACATCTCCAGCCAACCTCTTCGCTAGTTCTTCTGCCTCGTCCTCTAGCCTGGCAATCTTCGTCGCATCTGTCTCTCGAGCATAGCCGGTCACCACCCGCTGGAGATCCACCGAAGGGTAGTGAGACCGCAGCTGGGCAAGTGCATGGACGACGGCTCCATGGGCGGCACTACGTGTGAACTCTTTGAAGTCTGACCATGCCACATGGCACTGGTCCATGATTGACCGAGGTGGTGGGTCTCTAGGTAGCCGCTCTCTCCCTTTAGATGCTTCGAAGCCAATGCAGTCAAGCACAGGCTTGATCCCTACTATCATTGCTTCAATCTTCTCATCCTGCGCTTTCTCCTGGTCTCCAAAGACCTTGAACTGCACGTGCGCCTGGTGCTGATACTCTGTAATAAAGCAGCCATATGCTAAGCATGCGTCCAACGCTGCACAAGTAAAAATAAAGTGGAACGCACTCATGTTGAAGATCTTTAGTGACCCTCTTGGCCTTCTCCTCTGCCTCCTCCTTCCCCCGTAGTTAGTTGCATGATGGCCTCCTAGGAAAGGTCGAGCTCCATCTCCAGCGCTACACATCACAACCAGACATCTCACAATGCTGAGCATTAACAAAATAGGATCCAAAATCATACCTTTTTGCTGGTCGGTACTGTGGCTAAGTTGTTCGGCTAGCGACTTGCTCTTCGCCTCCATCTGCTGGCGCTCCATCTCCAACGCTTGGACTTTCACCTCCAAATCTTCTCTGTAGTGGCGTTCTTGGAGTAGGCGCGCCTAGAGGTCATTCACCGATGCCTGCAGATTGTTATTTTCCTCTAGCACTGGGGCCATCTCCTCGAGTTGCCACCGGCGCTGTTCGGACACTTTCATGACATTCTGTGAAGAGCAAGGGGTCAAAAGACTGCGATATCCAAGGGACATAATAGAAGGATTTTTCAGGCTTACCTCAATGTGTCCGATCATTGCTGTTAGGCCAGTTCTCAGCCTCTTCATCTCTGTGTTTGCTTCCCCCTCCTACAGCATTTCAAACTCCTCATCACACTAGATAACTATGCAGAGGAGCTGGGGAGGCAGAGTGGGCCCCCGTGCAATCTCTTTAGCTTCTACAGCAGCCGCCTATAGAGGTGCCCTCCTTAGTCACTGCTGTGCTCGAATAGTTCGTCCGAGCCCTGTTTCCGCTGTCGCCGCCGCCGGTGCCGTCGCTTGCCTAGCAACCGTGGGTGGATCCCGCACCACAATGCTTGGCGCATCCCCTGTGGCCCCTGCTCCTGCTGAAAGCCCTAGTTTGGTTTTGGATAATTGATGAAACCTAGCACTAACCTTTGTCATAAGTTGTGATATAAGCTAGGTTAGTGCAATCCAAGCGTGGAGCATGGTGATGAAGTCCATGGAGATGGAGATGGACATATGTTGAAGATGATCAAGTTCAACTTGGAAAAGAAGAAAGAGAAAAACAAAAACTGAGTGATCAAGGCAAAGGTATATGATAGGTTTTTGTTTTACACTCAAGACACCATAGAGGGTGTGAGTGACTTAGGATCGATAGCCGTACTATAAAGAGGGGAAATCTTTGGCTAAACGGTTTATCGAGTGCCGCTAGGTGACATGACTTTTGCATATGCATTTAGAAACCTAGTGTGCTAACTTTGACCATTGTAAAATGCTTTGAAAAATGCTAACACACGTGCACACAAGTTCTACACTTTGTGGTTAATAATTGGGAAGCAAGGGTGAAGTGGTTGTTGACATAGAAAAGGAAAAAGAGGAGAAGGTCCATGACCCGACGCTGGCAGCGGGGTGACCGGACTCACCCTGGGCGCGTCTGGTCATTTTTAGCGAAGGTGCGGTGGTTGGACGAGAGCGAGGTGAAGGACCAGACGCTGGCTCTGGCCCTAACCAGCGCATCCGGTCACTTCTTCGGGCGAGCAGAGCAGGGGTCAGCACGCGACCGGAGCATAGAGGTTGCGTCAGGTCATGGCTGACGTACGCTGGTGTCAGCAGCGAGAGCGCGCGGTGAAGAAAGCTGTGCTGACCAGACTCACTGGCGCATCCGGTCATCCCTGACCTGACACGTCCGGTCACCTTTTCTATGCTCTAGGAGCTCTCTGTTGTTGACCGAACTCTGCGTGGACAGAGTCAGGTCGATTTCAACGTCGAGTCCGGTCAATCATTAACTTAGCGAGCTGATCGTTTTGACTGTTGGAGATCGACACGTAGAATTCAAAGGCGCAACATGTGGATAGCCTGGGCTGATCATACGTAGCCGACCGAATGCTGGGGTGCGTCCGGTCAGGCGAGTCTAGTCACGCCTGCGAGGGCCAATGACAAGGCATTGGCCATCGTGGGGCTCACTCTCTTAGTACTTTGACATACTTGACATCCTTGTGAGTCCAAGCAAACACATCCCACTCATCTCCATCATTGATTCTTCATCATAGTGAGATTGAGAGTGATCTAAGTGCATTTGTGTGAGTGATTGCATCTAGTGACACTTGGGGATCATTGTGGCTGCGGATTTCTTGTTTCTCTTGGTGGTTGCCACCACCTAGAAGGCTTGGAGCAGCGGAGGAGCTTCGGCACGAGTTGGTGATTGTTTGTGGCCGGCTTCGGTGGTTGTGAGGGGTCTTGTACCTACCCTAGTGGAGAGCCGAAAGGTAACTCTAGTGGATTGTTCGTGTCATTGAGTTACCTTACTTGTGGGTAGGTTCTTGCGGTGTCCAATTGTGTGGACGAGGTTCGTGCAACACCTCTTAGCCATCAAACCACCAAGTGTTGGTCGACACAATGGGGACTAGCGTGCCGGCAGCACGTGAACCTCGGGAGAAAAATTGGTTGTCTCTTGCCTGTTGGTATTCTCCCAATGATTGAATTGGTATTCATCTTGTGATTGGTTCACTCCTCTACGCGGTGATATAATCACCCTACTCACTTATTTACATTCTCGCAAACTAGTTGTAGCAAGCTCTTTAGTGTAGCTAGAATTGAGAGCTTGCTTTGTAGTTTAAGTTCTTCTAGTGGAGC
This sequence comes from Miscanthus lutarioriparius, assembly GCA_904845875.1. Lineage (NCBI taxonomy): Eukaryota > Viridiplantae > Streptophyta > Magnoliopsida > Poales > Poaceae > Miscanthus > Miscanthus lutarioriparius. Next base: position 119,616,728 of record CAJGYO010000002.1, read on the forward strand.
TCTTTAGTGTAGCAAATGTGAGAGCTCTTAGTGAGTAGTGACTTAGTAAATTGTGTGCCTAGTGATCATAGCAACTAGAATTGTTGGATAGGTGGCTTGCAACCCATGTAGAGCTAGAGCAAGTTTGCATTTCGTTATTTGTCATACTAACTAAATTGCTCTAGTGATCTTATAGTTTTTTAAATAGGCTATTCACCCCGCTCTAGCCATATTAGGACCTTTCAAGTGGTATTGGAGCCGTGGTCACTGTTTGATTGAAGGCTTAACAACCTCGGTGTCAAAAGATGGCTCAAGTTGTGTTCAACCATGTGGGGGGCAAACCACCGTTCTTTGATGGCACATGCTATGATTATTGGAAGAGAAAGATGAAGATGTATCTTGGTTCAATAAATGATCAAGTATGGGATGTGACCGAGAGTGACTATGCTATCATTGACCCCAACAATCTCACCAACCAAGACAATGCCAACAAGCAATGCAATACAATAGCTCTCAACACTATATACAATGCCATTGATTCCAAGGTGTTTGAGCAAATCAAGGTTTGTGATAGAGCTAATGAGGTGTGGAAGAGATTGGAGAAAACATATGAGGGCACACCAGCAGTGAAGAGTGCCAAGTTGTACATCCTCAAGGACAAGTTGACAAACTTTAAGATGAAGGATGATGAGAGCATTCCGAGATGTTCCATTGGTTGCAAGTGATTGTCAATGACTTGAAGGCTTTGGGAGAGAAGATCAATGATGATGATGTCTCTCATCGGTTCTTGATGTGCTTACCTCCAAGATTTGAGATGTTGAGATTGCTTATCATAAGAGGAGGATTGAAAGAGATTACCCCTAACCAAACACTTGATGATGTCATGACACAAGAGACATACCATGTGGAAAGGGAGGGGTTGACAAGGATGACAAGAAAATAGACAAAGACAAGAAGAAGAAGAGTGTAGCATTCAAGGCTAGCTCATCATCCAAGAACAAGGGCAAGTCTAAGAAAGAATCAAGTGATGATGAGAATCTTAGTGACATTAATTATGAGGCCATGGCTCTATTTGTGCGCAAGATGGGCAAATTCATAAAGAAGAAGGGCTATGGTGCAAGAAAGAGAAGAGATCACACCAAAAGCAAAAAATACGTGAGAAGATGCTACAATTGCAAGAGCCCCGATCATGTTGTAGCAGATTATCCCTACAATAGTGACAATGATGAGGATGAGAAGAAGAAGCACAAGAAGGACAAGAAGGAAAAGAAGGAGAAGAAGGAGAAGATGGCCTTCCAAAAGAAGAAGGGTGAAGGCTATGTGGTCACCTGGGATAGTGACGGCTCTTCAGATAGTGATGGCTCTAGTGATGATGACAAGAAATCTATCAAAAAGTACTAGCAAGCATCGCCATCAACAACAAGCCTTTCATCTTCAACACTCCATCGACATGCCTCATGGCAAATCCTTCCAAGGTAAAATATGATGTGAGTGATGATGATTATGAAAGTGATGATTGTAGGAGTGATGATGATGATGAGTACACCAAGGAGGAGCTCTTGGACATGTGTGAGCAAGTGTACACTTGCTTCGAGATGAAGAGAAAGAAGTGCAAATAATTGCGCAAGAAAGTCAAATTTCTTGAGCAATCCTTTGATGAGCTCAATGTCACTCATGAGAGGCTAATGGAAGCCCATGAGAAGCTTGGCAAAGCTCACTCTAAGCTTGAAAAGGCTCACTCCTCTCTCATTGAGCAAGTCAAGAAGGAGGAAGCCAAGAAGGAGTAAGTAATTGTGTCTTGTGATGTGGGACTAACATGTGATATTATTGATGAATCTTTTTATAAGCCTATTGTTGTTGCTCCCACTAACCCTTCTTGTAGCACTACTACTTCTACTTTACCTTTGAGTGATGGTTTCACTTGTGATGCCTCACTAATGGTGGAAAATGAGACCCTCAAGAAGGAGGTGAATAAGCTCACTCGTGCCTTAGGCAATGCCTATGGTGGAGATGCCTACTTCCTAAAGTGCTTGGGTAGCCAAAGATTTTCTCTCAACAAAGAGGGACTAAGCTATACCCCCAAGAAAGGCAAGGTAGCCTTTATCACTCCCAAAGCTAGCTTTGTGAAGGGCAATAGTCGGTTTTGCAATAGATGCAAGCAAGTTGGGCATATAGAGCAATATTGCAAGACTAACAAGAATAAGCAACCTAATATATCCTCAATTAGATTTGATTCTTGTTACATGCTTGTCAAGGGTGCCAATGGTGTGAAGGCTAAGTTCATTGGTACACCAATTGTGGGCCCAAAGAAGAAGGCCATTTGGGTACCAAAGACTTTGGTAACTAACCTTCAAGGACCCAAGCAAGTTTGGGTACCTAAAAAGAATTGATCTTCTTTTGTAGGTCAATTATAAAGCCAGAGGAAGGCATTGGGTACTTGATAGTAGGTGCACACAATACATGACCGGTGATTCAAGAATGTTCAATTCAATCAATGCAAATGATAGCAATGGGATTGATAGCATCACATTTGGTGACAATGGCAAAGGCAAGGTCAAGGGTCTTGGTAAGATTGCAATATCCAATGACTTGAGCATTTCTAATGTGCTACTAGTAGAGAGCTTGAACTTCAACCTATTGTCGGTAGCCCAATTGTGTGATCTTGGTTTCAAATGCATATTTTGTGTGGATGATGTAGAGATCATAAGTGTAGATGGCTCTAACATGATATTCAAAGGATTTAGATATGAAATCTATACTTGGTTGATTTCAATGCTAGAGAAGCTCAATTGTCAACATGTTTGCTTACTAAGTCTAGCATGGGTTGGTTATGGCATAGAAGGCTTCGTCATGTTGGAATGAAACAATTGAACAGGTTGATCAAGTATGACCTAGTTAGAGGCTTGAAGGATGTCACACTTGAGAAGGATAAGCTTTGTAGTGCATGTCAAGCCAGAAAGTAAGTTGGTAACACACATCCTAAGAAGAGCATGATGAGCACATCTAAGGCATTTGAGTTGTCGCACATGGACTTGTTTGGACCAATCACATATACTAGCATTGGTGGAAACAAATATGGATTTATGATTGTGGATGATTTCACTAGATATACATGGGTGTTCTTTCTTGTTGACAAAAGTGATGTATTTGCAACATTCAAGACATTCATCAAGAGAATTCACAATGAGTTTGAAACAACCATCAAGAAAGTGAGAAGTGACAATGGAAGTGAATTCAAGAACACAAGAGTTGATGATTTGTGTGATGAATTTAGAATTAGGCATCAATTCTTGGTCAAGTATACTCCTCAATCAAATGACCTAGTTGAGAGGAAGAATAGAACCTTGATTGACATGGCAAAATCAATGTTGAGTGAGTATAATGTGAGTCATTCTTTTTGGGCCGAAGCAATCAACATGGCTTGCTACTATAGCAACCGACTCTATTGTTATCCATTGAAGGAGAGACCCCATATGACCTCTTGAATGATAGTGAAAGCATCTAGGCCCCTAGTTGGGTTTTGGTGATTAATGACAATACATGATTACTATGACTAACGTGTGTTTTGTAGAGGCAATTAAGTTAGGTCATGGAGATCGATTGGGCAATCATGGTGGTCATGCCCTACGATGGAAATCGTTTCGGTTTTCAAAGGATAGACGACAAGGTTAAGGATGGACTAGTTCTAAGTGTCGTTTGGAGTTGAAGAGACACTTAGAGTAGTTTAGGACTTTGTTTTTCCTTTGGCCGTACTATTAAGGAGGGTATGGACAGGTAGCTTGACCGAGGTGAGTCTAGTGAGTTAGGTGTGGTGCACACTTGTTAAAACTAGCATTAGGTAGCTCCAAAATAGCCCTTAGATCCAATGGAGCAAACTTCATTCACGTATGATCAAGAGTTGGAAGTGAATGGAGGGTCAAATACTGACCGGACGCTGGCTTCGGTGTGACCGAACGCTGGCGCAGGGTCCGGTCAGTTCATTTGACCAAGGTGATTTTGTCTGATGCAACCGGACGCTGAGAGGTGAAGTGACCGGACGCTGAGAGCCAGCGTCCGGTCGACTCCAGTAAGGTTCTAGAGAGGGAAAATCATGACCAAACACGTCCGGTCAGTGCTGACCAGACGCTGGCCAGCGTCTGGTCACACTTTAAAACTAGAGTTCGGGGTGAACTGATCGGAGCGTCCGGTCAACATGACTGGAGCATCTGGTCACCCTGTAGAGGCACATAACGGTTTGTTTTTCAGCCAGTGTTATAAATACTTCCTCCACTCGTGTGTGGGGGTACTTTTGCTCATTCAAACAGCTGAGAAACACCTTTGAGAGTGCTAGAAGAGCAAGGTCCTAGTGAGGTGATTGAGATTTGAGAATCCCAAAGAGAGGCCTCATTAGTGAGATCAAGAGTAGCAAAGTGTGCATCCACCCTTCTCATTAGGCTTGTCGTGGTCAAGTGAGAGTCCGTGCTTGTTACTCTTGGTGATCACCATCACCTAGATGGCTTGGTGGTGATTGGGAGCTTGGTGATCATCCGGAGAGCTTGTGGATGACCCAACTCAAGTTGTGAGCGGTTGTGGGTGATTCACCGCGATGGAGTGTCGAAGAATCAACCCATAGAGAGCACTTGATCCTTGTGCGGATCAAGGGGGAGCTACACCCTTGCGCGGGTGCTCCAATGAGGACTAGTGGGGAGTGGCGACTCTCCGATACCTCGGCAAAACATCGCCGCGTTCCTCCTTCTCTCTTTACTTTGAGCATTTACTTTGAGCAATTCAATTCTTGTCATTTACATTCCTAGAATTACCATGCTAGAGTAGGATTAGAACTTAGGTTGCTAAACTTTTGTGCGTTAGATCAATAGAAACACTTTCTAGGCATAAGAGGTTAATTGGGCTAACCGTAGAGTTAAATTATTGCAAAGAAATTTAGAATTAACCCAATTCACCCCCCTCTTGGGCATCTTGATCCTTTCAATTGGTATCAGAGCCTCATGCTCACGTATTTAGGCTTAACTGCCTAGTGAAAGATGTCTCACGGGGATGGACCTCCTCCTATCTTTGAGAGGGATGATTTTCCATATTGGAAAATCCGTATGGAGGCGTACTTGGAAGATCTAGATGTTGGAATACTTAGAGCCGCCTCACAAGGCTTCCCAAAACCTAAGGATGCTACACACCTACAAGGCGATGAGGTGAATTATAAAAAATAGAATGCAAAGGCTCGAAATACCATCTTTAGAGGCCTTTGCAAAGATGTGTTCAACCAGGTGAGGAACCACAAAGACGCCCATGCACTATGGTCGGACGTTTGTGCGCTCCATGAGGGAACAAAGAGTGAGCATGAGGAACGCTATCACCTTGTCATGAAAAAGCTTAACTCTTTTGAGATGCTTCCTAAAGAATGTGCTAATGAAATGTACTCATGCTTGAATGTTCTTATAGAGGAAGTCAATGGGCTTGGACTCACTCAAATGCAACCATCCGATGTTGTAAGAAAGATCTTGAGTGTCCTCCCCATTGACAAATATGGGCATATTGTGACCATGCTTCATCAAGGTGATCTTTCCACCGCTACACCGACACAAATCTTGGGAAAGATCAATGCTCATGAGATGTACATGCACATCACACCACAAGATGGCTCATCCTCTACTAAGAAGAAAGACAAGGACTTAGCATGCAAAGCTAGTCAAGAGAAGGGTAAAGCAAGGCTTGAGTATGAGAGCTCAAGTGATGATGAAGTTGATGATGCAAGCCTTGCTCTCATGGTGAAAAGAACCACCAAGATGCTAAAGAAGCTCAACCAGAGTGGCATCAAGTTTGATGGCAAGAAGAAGAAGTTCTTCACAAGCTCTAGAAGGAAGCCAATCTCCGAGATTGATTGCTACAATTGTGGAGAACTTGGTCATCTAGCACACCAATGCACCAAGCCCAAGAAAGATAAGTTCAAGAACAAGAACAAGGGCAAGAAAGATGACTCAAGTGATGGAGATCGCAAGAAGAAGGATTTCCACAAGAAGAAGAAAAGTGGAAAGGCATACATCGTCGGTGATTGGCCCACGGACATTGATTCATCTAGTGGATCATCCGATGATGATAGTGACAACAAGAAGGTGGCCGCCATTATTATTGATTCTTCATCATCTTCACCGCCACCACCGCCATCCTCTACACACCTATGCCTTATGGCCAAGGGTGATCGCAAGGTATCAAATGTTGATAGTAGTGGTGATAAAAATGCTAGCAATGATGATAGTGATAGTGATGATGATGAATATGAATCACCTTCTTATGATGATCTTGTCAAATTGCTAAATCAATATACTAAGATCATTAGAAAGAGTAGAGCTAAGAATGAAAAGCTAAAAGCTAAGAATGATTCACTTTTAGCTAAATGTGATATAGCGGAAAAGGCTAGTGTTGAGCTTAGAGAAGCAAATGATGCTATATCATCCAAACTCAAGGAGCTCAAATCTTCTAAGAAAGAGCTTAAAGATAAACATGATAAACTTGAGTGGGTGCACAAAGAGCTCATCACTAGCCACAACAAGCTAAAAGAAGAATATACTACTCTTAAGATTAATCATGATAATCTTGTCATTGCTCAAGAATTTTTATCCAATGAGCCACATGATGCTACTAACAATGTTGTTAAGATTAATATAGCTACATCATGTGATGATTTGATCATTGAGAGCATTGAGCAAAGTTCTAGTAGCAAGGGCAAGCAAGTGGTTGAGGTTGATGATTATAATGAGTTTGTCAAGCTCAAGAATGATAATAAAAAGCTCAAGAAAGATCTTGAAGAGATCAAAAGCCACAACACTATTGTGCTAGAAACTCTTGATCATGATGGTGATTTGATTCTTGAAAATAAGAAGCTAAAAGAAGAAAACAAAAACTCAAGGAAGAGAAAAACAATGATGCACTCAAGGAAGAGAACAAGAAGCTCAAGTTGGAGAAAGAGCACCTCAAGATTGGGTTGAGCAAGTTCACTAGAGGCGAGCATCTTCAAAGTGAGCTACTTATGAACACCATCATGAAGATGAATAGAAGTGGCATTGGGTACTTGGCAAACCAAGAGAAGAAGGCTCAATCTCAACAACAACACAAGTCAAAGCCAAAGCCAAAGAGATGTATTGAGTGTGGACAAGAAGGCCACTTTGCCCATGAGTGCCAAACTCCACCACCACAACCCTTTCTCAAGCATGCTAGACCTTTTACCTTTAATGCTCACTACATGCTTAGAAAGGACTCTAGTGGGAAAATGAAAGTCATGTTCTTAGGACCTCCCAACAAGAATAGGCCTAAATTAATTTGGGTTACAAAGTCACTTGTTGAGAAGGTGAAGGGCCATCAACAAGTTTGGGTTCCTAAAGCTTGATCTCTTGTGTGTAGGTGAACTACAAGACCGGTGGAAGTCATTGGGTTATTGATAGTGGTTGCACACAACATATGACCAGTGATCCTCGTATGTTCACCTCACTAGATGAAGAACTAGATGGACAAGAAAGAATCATATTTGGAGATAATTCAAAGGGCAAGGTTAAAGGATTGGGCAAAGTGGTAATATCAAATGATCATTCAATCTCTAATATGCTATATGTTGCTTCATTGAGCTTCAACTTGCTATCTGTTGGACAATTGTGTGATCTTGGCTTCTAATGCTTGTTTACCTAGAAGGAAGTTGTTGTATCTAAGAAGGATGATGATCAAGTGATATTTAAAGGATTTAGATACAACAACCTATATCTAGTGGACTTCACCTCCGAAGATGCAAATTTGAAGACTTGCCTATTCACCAAAACAACACTTGGGTGTCCATGGCATAGAAGACTTGCTTATATTGGGATGAGCTCACTCAAGAAGCTAATGAAAAATGATTTGGTGAGAGGGTTGAAGGATGTGAAGTTTGAGAAGGACAAGCTTTGTAGTGCATGTCAAGTCGGCAAGCAAGTTGCAAATACTCATCCAACCAAAGCTTTCATGTCAACCACAAGAGTGCTAGAACTCCTTCACATGGATTTATTTGGACCAACAACATACAAGAGTTTGGGAGGAAATCTTTATTGTCTTGTGATTGTTGATGACTATTCAAGGTATACATGGGTATTCTTCCTTCATGACAAATCCAAAGTTGCATCTTGCTTCAAGAAGTTTGCCAAGAGAGCACAAAATAAATTTGAAGTGAAGCTTAAGAAGATTAGAAGTGACAATGGAAAGAAATTTGACAACACAAACATTGAAGCCTATTGTGATGAAGTTGGAATCAAACATGAGGTCTCCGCAACATTACTCCTCAACAAAATGGTGTAGTTGAGAGGAAGAACTGGACATTGATCACTCTTGCAAGAACAATGCTTGATGAGTACAACACTCCTGAAGCTCTATGGGCGGAAGCTATCAACACCGCATGCTATGCATCCAACCACCTATTCCTTCAAAAGTTCCTTGGCAAGACATCTTATGAGTTGCTCAATGGGAAGAAGCCGGACGTCTCTTTTTTAGGGTGTTTGGTTGCAAATGCTACATCTATGTCCAAAGCATATAGAGTATTTAATTATGCCACCGGCTTGGTTGAAGAAACATATGATGTGGAATTTGATGAATCTAACGGCTCCCAAGGAGCACATGAGAATCTTGATGATGTAGGTGATGAACCATTGAGGGAGGCTATGAAGAACATTCTAGTTGGAGACATCAAGCCTAAAGATGATGAAGATGATGTACAAGTGATTGATCCACCCTCTTCATCAAATGTGCCACAAGATGGTGAAAAAGATGTGAGAGTAGAAAATAAAGACACTCATGTCTCCTATGATCAAATGGTGGTACAAGCACAAGATGTTGATGCTCCACAACCTCGTCCTCAAGTGGTCAATAGAAGAAATACACCTCTAGTACAAGATCATCCACATGATCTCATCATAGGGAGTCCATCAAAGGGTGTAATGACTCACTCATAAAAACTTGCTTCATTTATTGCTCATCACTCTTTTGTCTCTTGCTTTGAGCCTACTAAGGTAGAAGAAGCTCTTCAAGATCTGGATTGGATAAATGCCATGCATGAAGAGTTGAACAACTTCACCCGCAATGAAGTTTGGACTCTTGAAGAGCGACCAAAAGGTGCAAGAGTCATTGGAACAAAGTGGGTGTTCCGGAACAAGCAAGATGATCAAGGTGTTGTTGTGAGGAACAAGGCAAGACTAGTAGCAAAAGGGTTCTCTCAAGTTGAAGGTTTGGATTTTGGAGAGACCTTTGCACCGGTTGCAAGACTAGAAGCGATTCGTATCCTCCTTGCATATGCATCACATCATGAAATGAAATTATATCAAATGGATGTGAAAAGTGCATTTCTAAATGGCTTTATTAATGAACTAGTCTATGTTGATCAACCTCCCAGGTTTGAAGACCCTAGATATCCTAATCATGTTTATAGGTTGTCCAAGGCATTATATGGGCTTAAGCAAGCCCCAAGAGCTTGGTATGAGCGCCTTTGGGACTTCCTCATTGAGAAGGGCTTCACCATTGGGAAGGTCGACACCACACTATTCACCAAGAAGCTTGATGGACATATCTTTATTTGTCAAGTGTATGTTGATGATATCATCTTTGGATCATCAAATGAAGATTCTTGCAAAGAGTTTGGTGAATTGATGTCGAAGGAGTTTGAGATGTCAATGATTGGTGAGCTTACATTCTTTCTTGGTTTTCAAGTCAAGCAAATGAGAGAAGGGATCTTCATCTCTCAAGAGAAATATACAAATGATCTTCTCAAGAGATTCAAGATGGTTGAATGTAAGCCAATCAAGACACCAATGCCAACTAATGGACATCTCGACCTAGATGAGGGAGGTAACACGGTTGATCAAACTCTCTACCGCTCTACGATTGGTAGCTTGTTATATTTAACCGCATCTAGGCCCGACATCATGTTTAGTGTGTGTATGTGTGCTACATTTCAAGCTAATCCTAAGGAAACTCATTTGATTGCCGTTAAAAGAATCCTTAGGTATCTTAAGCACAGACCAAGCATTGGCATTTGGTATCCCAAAGGAGCTAGATTTGAATTAATTGGCTATTCCAATTCGGATTATGTCGGATGCAAAGTTGATAGAAAAAGCACATCCGGAGGGTGCCATTTGCTTGGTAGATCACTTGTGTCTTGGTCCTCCAAGAAACAAAATAGTGTGGCCTTGTCCACCGCCGAAGCGGAATATATTGCCATGGGTGCTTGTTGTGCACAAATACTTTATATGAAACAAACTTTGCTAGACTATGGTGTAGTTCTAGAAAAGGTACCTCTTTTGTGCGACAATGAAAGTGTGGTAAAACTTGCAAATAATCCGGTTCAACACTCTCGCACCAAGCATAAAGATATCCGCCATCACTTTCTTAGAGATCATGTTGCAAAGAATGATATATCATTAGAAGGTGTAAGGACCGAGGATCAATTGACGGATATCTTCACTAAACCGCTAGATGAGGCGACATTTTGTAGATTGCGGAATGAGCTCAATATTCTTGATTTTAGCAACTTCTCTAGAAAATGAGCTTGTGTTGTCCCTTGCATTACATTGTAATATACAACACGTTTAATCTTTGGCAATACATATAGGGCTTGTCTAACATGGTTAAGATAACCGCCGAAAAGCGAGTGAAGAAGCTTAACCTTGGATCAAACTTGACAAGCAACTAGATTTACTTTCAAGTATTGCATTGCATATGCATGAATGTTGCTTTGTCGTTTATCTTCAATTGCCCTCTTATTGCCTATTTTCTTAAAAAGAATTATAGCCTAAGGCAAAATATTTTTGAAAAATTTAAGGGTTTGAGAGAGGTCACTCACATTAGTCCCAATTGGTGTTTATTTGGATCTTATTGAAGTTGGGACTTGATTGGGAACAGGCAACACAAAGGACTTTGAGGATTTGCTGGGAAAAGAGTGATCGGACGTTGAAACAGTGTTCTCCCAGCGTCCGATCAGAAGGCATTCCAGCATCCGGTCAACCGAAGACGATGAAGATAGGATTGATCGGACTCTGGCTGTGTCCGGTTAGTAGGGATCGGACGCATCCGGTCATGATTCTAGGGGATTTGGACCTCTCTAGAATTGACCAGACGCTGGGTGGCAGCGTCCGGATTCAATCTCTTATCTCATTTCCTTTTCTAAATAGTCGGGGGCTACCATATAATCCAATCGCCGCGACGCCGCCTGACCTAACCCTCACCCGCACCAACATCGCTGAGCCACCGCATCGCATCCACGCTGTCTCTCTCGCCGCCCGGAGCGCCGCCGTGACTCCCCATGCCTGCGCGTCTCTCTCTGCGCCGCCGCTGTGCCCTAATGCCAGCGCCTCTCCTACCGCCATGTTCCATGCGCCAGTGCCTCCACTACAAACCCTAGCCGTCGATTCACTACGCATTGTGAACCCTAATCTCTAGTTGCCGACCCGGTGGTTCCCAGATCCGTTCCTCTTCTCGTCGTTTCGCCGGTTGGTCAGATAGCAAGCCCTCATTTCCAATTTCATACCTAATTGCTTGCTTCCTAGGGTTTCGTATCTTTAGATATATTGTATTTATTCGTATATCCTATCTATTCTATTGTGCTATGGGTCGGTGCCGTTGTGGACCCATTGGCAGTTGTCAGTTAACTCGGGGCCAAGCTCGCGAGTACGGATCAAGGCCAAGCCTCGGAAGTGACAGTTGGCAGTTGATTCTTGACAGCAACAGTTGTTCTTTTTAGATCCTTCAGATGGCTCGTGTCAAGAACATTGGAGGTGGTCTAGGTGATGAGGATCCGAGGCGTCCGCCTTGCTTGCCTACAGATCCAAAAGGCAAGGCGACGAAGAAGCTTGCAACAAAGAAGCGGAAGTACCCTGATGCACATACACCTAGAGCAGCCGTAGTTGCAGCAGCCACAGAGCGTGCAGAGGCAGGAGGTGCTAGGAGTGGAGTCTAGATCGTAGATCAGCTTTCACCATCAGCGAGGGCTGCACTTGAGCAGGTTGAGCGCCGTCATGGTGGTCCAGCTAGGACTCTCATGATTGGAGGACGACATGTTGTTATTGATGAGAGTCAGCCTCAGGGGGAGTCACAGCAGTAGCCATAGCCAGCACAATAAACTCAGGATGGAGAGCAGGCCGAGGAGACAGAGCAGGCACCTCATCCACAGTTACGCCGCTCTGGTCGTACCCGTGCTCCAGTCACACTGAGGCCAGAGACACAGCGGAGGGGTTCTCGTCTGCCTCCTAGACCATAGGGTCCGCTCTAGTGACTCACTTGGACTTGAGGGCCGCCACAGCCAAGCAGGTTTAGCAGCTCAGATTTGTGGACTTTGAGCTGTGGTTCCCGTCGAGGAGGGATGATAGAGCTTCTACACACCACTGCAGGAAGACTTCTACAATGCATATCTTAACAGTGGGGCACTATTCAGGTCACAGAGGGTGTGCAACATTGAGTCCATAGTTGTAGCAGCTGGAGAGCATATTCACCCCTATCTAGCATATCTACTAGGGCTGACAGATTTACTCGGACAAACCGGCTTGTATGTTCCATCTTGGGTCCGTGAGTTCTATGCTACACTCTGGATTGACCCACAGCACAAATACATTCACTTTGCATTTAGAGGCAGAGATTATAGGCTGATGAGATCTAGGGTCAGGGAGATACTCAGGCTTTAGGAGCAGCCCATCCAACTTCATGAGGTGTGCTATGGACAGATAGCGCCTCCTAGATGCCCTCACGGCAGTCTTGTGCCCCCTACAGATCTAGTTCGCCACTGCTTCAAAGAGCCCTTTGGCGAGGGGTCGAGTAGGACTCCCAGTGATCTCACTCCTACAGCTAGAGTGCTAGATGCTATTATGAGGAGGACCCTTATTCCAAGGATGGGGTATCATGAGGGCTTGACTCGCATTCAGTTATGGCTTCTCAACTCTCTGATGCAGCAGACAGTATTTGATATTTGGGATCTCCTATCAGAGATGGAGGATACTATTGCTGAGGGGTTCAAAGGTCACCGTCAGTTGCCCTATGCCTACTGGATCACTTTTCTTATTCACAGGATAGTTACTGTGAGGCCACCTGAGATGCTAGCTGAGTACAGTGGTGCTATGACAGAGTTCCCTACATACAACTTGACTCATATGATCCGCCATAGTACACCGAGTGCACCTAGCCAGCCACGCCGTCGTTCAGAGGTGCCAGAGACTACAGCCCAACAGGATGATACTATCAGGGGCATAGTAGCTACTGAGGAGGATTAGTTAGATGCTCAGCAGGAGGGGATGGTCGAGAGCGACCCCAGTGACAGCTCAGATGAGGACTACTAGGACATTCCTCAGATGCCTGCACATCGACATGACCATGAGGACGGTAGCTCCAGTTCAGCTCCACCTGCACCATAGACAGACCCCGCTCTACTTGCCATACTTGAGCGGATGAGGCAGGATCAGGCCCGCCAGGCTCAGGAGACCGCTGCCACTTTTGCACAGTTCCAGACTCGGCAGGACGAGTTCCAATGACAGCAGCTGGCTATGCAGCAGCAAACGCAGGCTCTACAATAGTAGCAGCAGGCCATGCATCAGCAGTAGCTCCTCTTGTAGCAACAGCTACTTGGGTTTATACAACATGTTGTGACAGCTATTGGGGCTCCACCGCCATAGCCTTCGCCCCAGCTTGGTCAGCATGCCACCACTTCTATGACTCCAGCTTTACAACCCAGTGGGCTTCAGAGTCAGGGACAACCACCAGCACAGTTTGCTTCTCCTACAGTGCAGGTGTCCCAGTGGTTTGCCTCGCCAGTGCTAGCCCCGCAGTTCACACCTTTTTAGACGGGCTTCACACCGGCTCAGACTTCCTCGTTGCTAGTGCCAGAGACTACAGTGTCCAGGAGCCTTGGTGCTTCCTTTAGTGAGTTGACAGGGCAGCCTACTCCACCATATCTACATGTCCTAGGTCCTTCTACAGTTGCACCTATTACCGGGACTACAGAGACTCTCCCTTCCTCAGTGGCATCATCAGAGCCGGCTGCTATAGTCATACCAGCATAGCCTATAGCAGCTCCAGTCCCTGATCCGACCTAGACTGTTTCAGCATCACTTCCAGCTACAGAGGGTCAGACTACTCAAAGCCCAGGGTTAGATGATGATGGCACTCAGTTCCAGCTCGCTCCTCGTACCTCAGCACCTAGCTCATCCACTGCAGCCCCGCCGACCGACCCTTAGGTTTTGGTGTTTGACGCCAAAGGGGAGAGGGTTCGAGTATGTTAGTCTTAGGGGGAGCGACATATTTATGGGGAGCCTAGTTTATATATTAGCTTATCTATTACATTTGGAGTTTTATGTGTGATACACTATTATGCATTCGTGTGTTTACTTTTATGCATCAAACTATATTTATGTGATAGTGATATCTACGTGATCGTGATATATGGCATGTGTGCTCTCTATTTTGAATCATTTATATGTCATATCACTTGTGTTATGCTCATTTGCTTTTGCTTCCGTGTTTTACTCCGATGCAAATGAGCTTTATTACTTGTACTCATGCTTATTTCATATCTTTTGAGTACATCATGTTGGCTTGGGTCATATAAGCTTGCCTAACACTTTTGTTCTTATTGCCAAAAGCTTATATGATCCAAGCATGTTAAAAACCTCATCTCTTTCACATACTCGAGGTGGTATTGTCATCAATCACCAAAAAGGGGGAGATTGAAAGCATCTAGGCCCCTAGTTGGGTTTCGATGATTAATGACAATACATGATTACTATGACTAATGTGTGTTTTGCAGAGGCAATTAAGTTAGGTCATGGTAATGGAGATCGATTGGGCAATCATGGTGGTCATGCCCCTACGATGGAAATCGTTTTGGTTTTCAAAGGATCGACGACAAGATTAAGGATGGACTAGTTCTAAGTGTCATTTGGAGTTGAAGAGACACTTAGAGTAGTTTAGGACTTTGTTTTTCCTTTGGCCATACTATTAAGGGGGGTATGGACGGGTAGCTTGACCTAGGTGAGTCTAGTGAGTTAGGTGTGGTGCACACTTGTTAAAACTAGCACTAGGTAGCTCCAAAATAGCCCTTAGATCCGATGGAGCAAACTTCATTCACGTATGATCGAGAGTTGGAAGTGAATGGAGGGTCAAATACTGACCGGACGCTGGCTTCGGTGTGATCGGACGCTGGCGCAGGGTTCGGTCAGTTCATTTGACCAAGGTGATTTCATCTGGTGCGACCGGCCGCTGAGAGGTGAAGTGACCGGACGCTGAGAGCCAGCGTCCGGTCGACTCCAGTAAGGTTCCAAAGAGGGAAAATCACGACCGGACATGTCCGGTCAGTGCTGACCGAACGCTGGCCAGCATCCGATCACACTTTAAACACTAGAGTTCGGGGTGAACTGATTGGAGCATCCGGTCAACATGACCAGAGCATCTGGTCACCCCGTAGAGGCACATAACGGTTCATTTTTCAGCCGGTGTTATAAATACTTTCTCCACTCGTGTGTGGGGGTACTTTTGCTCATTCCAACAGCTGAGAAACACCTTTAAGAGTGCCAAGAAGAGCAAGGTCCTAGTGAGGTGATTGAGATTTGAGAATCCCAAAGAGAGCCCTCATTAGTGAGATCAAGAGTAGCAAAGTGTGCATCCACCCTTCTCATTAGGCTTGTCGTGGTCAAGTGATAATCCGTGCTTATTACTCTTGGTGATCGTCATCACCTAGACGGCTTGGTGGTGATTGGGAGCTTGGTGATCATCCGGAGAGCTTGTGGATGACCCAACTCAAGTTGTGAGCGGTTGTGGGTGATTCACCGCGATGGAGTGTCGAAGAATCAACCCATAGAGAGCACTTGATCTTTGCGCGGATCAAGGGGGAGCTACACCCTTGCGTAGGTGCTCCAACGAGGACTAGTGGGGAGTGACGATTCTTCGATACCTCGGCAAAACATCACCGTGTTCCTCGTTTTCTCTTTACTTTGAGCATTTACTTTGAGCAATTCAATTCTTGTCATTTACATTCCTAGAATTGTCATGCTAGAGTAGGATTGGAACTTAAGTTGCTAAACTTTTCTGCGTTAGATCAATAGAAACACTTTCTAGGCATAAGAGGTTAATTGGGCTAACAGTAGAGTTAAATTATTACAAAGAAATTTAGAATTAGCCCAATTCACCCCCTCTTGGGCATCTTGATCCTTTCAGATAGAAAGCCCAATATTGCATACTTTTGGGTTTTTGGTTGCAAATGCTACATATTGAAGAAAGGCACTAGATTGAGTAAGTTTGAGAAGAAATGTGATGAAGGTTTCTTGCTTGGTTACTCAACTGCTAGCAAGGCTTATAGAGTTTGGAATTTGGCTAGTGGTACTCTTGATGAGGTTCATGATGTGGAATTTGATAAAACCAATGGTTCCCAAGAGGAAGATGAGAATCTAGATGATGTGAGAGGCACTCAATTGGTCAATGCGATGAAGAACATGGATATTGGTGACAGAAGGCCTAGAGAAGTGATTAATGTTGAAGATGACAAGAATCAAGTGTTCTCTAACTCAAATGTGCAACTAGTGGTTCTCATAATCAAGTTCAAGCAAGTGATAGTGATGAAAAAGTGCAAGATCAACAACGAGTGGCTAGTTCATCATCTCAACCAAGTGATCAATCAAATGCAAGCAATCAAGTGCAAGTGCTCCGACCAACCAATGTTGCAAGAGATCATCCATTGGATTCTATCATTGGTGATATCTCAAGAGGTATACAAACAAGATCAAGATTGGCATCATTTTGTGAACTTTCTCATTTGTGTCATCCATTGAACCAAATAAGATAGATGAAGCTTTGTTAGATGTTGATTGGGTAAATGCTATGCATGAAGAGATAAATAACTTCACAAGAAATCAAGTATGGGAGTTAGTTGAGAGGCCTAAGGATCATAATGTGATTAGAACCAAGTGGGTCTTTCATAACAAGTAAGATCAAGATGGGATAGTTGTAAGGAACAAAGCAAGATTAGTGGCTCAAGGTTACACTCAAGTTGAAGGTCTTAACTTTGGAGAAACATATATCTCGGTTGCAAGATTGGAAGCAATTAGGATATTATTAGCCTATGCTTGTGCCCACAACATCAAGTTATACCAAATGGATGTGAAAAGTGCATTTCTCAATGGGTACATCAATGAGGTTGTGTATGTTGTGCAACCTCCCAGTTTTGAAGATGAGAAGAAACCCAACCATGTTTACAAATTGAGAAAGGATTTGTATGGTTTGAAGCAAGCACCAAGAGCATGGTATGAGAGATTGAGGAATTTTCTACTCTCTAAGGGATTTAAGATGGGAAAGGTTGACACCACTCTCTTCACCAAGAAGCTAGGCAATGCCATGTTTGTGTTGTAAATCTATGTTGATGATATCATATTTTGATCAACCAATCAAGATTTTTGTGAGGAGTTTGGAAAGATGATGGCAAGTGAGCTTGAGATGTCCATGATTGGAGAGCTTAGTTACTTCCTTGGTCTTTAAATCAAACAAATGAAGAATGGCACATTTGTGAGTCAAGGCAAGTACATCAAAGACATGCTCAAAAAGTTTGGCATGGATGATGCTAAAGCTATTAGTACACCAATGGGGACAAATGGAAGCTTAGATAGTGATGCTAGTGGCAACATGGTGGATCAAAAGATGTATCGGTCTATCATTGAAAGCCTACTCTATGTGACCACATCAAGGCCGAATGTGATGTTTAGTGTATGCATGTGTGCTAGATTTCAAGCATTACCAAGAGAAAGTCATTTGAAGGCAACAAAGAGAATATTGAGGTACTTGAAGCATACACAAAATGTTGGATTGTGGTATCCCAAAGGAGCTAGATTTGAGTTGATTGGATATTCAGACTCTGATTATGCGGGATACAAAGTTGAGAGAAAGAGCATATAGGGCACATATCAATTATTAGGAAGATCACTTGTGTCTTGGTCATCAAAGAAGCAAAATAATGTAGCACTTTCAACCACCGAAGCGGAGTAAATTTCGGCCGGTAGTTATTGTGCTCAATTAGTTTGGATGAAGGCTACTTTGAGTGACATTGGAATCAAATTCAAACAAGTGCCATTGCTATGTGACAATGAGAGTGCCGTGAAGCTCACCAATAACCCGGTTGAACATTCAAGAACAAAGCATATAGATGTCTGCTATCTTTTCATAAGAGATCATCAACAAAAAGGGGACATTTGTATTGAGAATGTGGGCACATGTTGACGAAATCTGGTTGGCAGTCTACCGAGGGGTATACCCATGGTAGTAGATGATTGGTGGAGGTGCGTGTAATTGGAATTGGATGGTGACACAAGGCGCAGAGACTACGATTTAGATAGGTTCGGGCCGTCTGATTGACGTAATACCCTACGTCCTGTGTCTTTGTTGGATTGTATTGAATATGAGATGAATTCGAGGGGGCTCCCTGCTTGCCTGATATAGTATAGGGGCAGGGTTACAAGTCAGTTAGATCTAGATCTATTTGGGTATATGGTAAGTATTTACAAGGAATACGATATCTATCATATCCGAATAGATCCTTCTCTATCTTCAAGATTCCTACCTAAAACCGTGTGGTGCATGCCGATCAGTGTCTTGCATCACATGCCTTCTTCTTATGAGCTAGACCACCCTAGGTGCTATGGCCCATGTCCATTGCCGTGGGTATCTAGGGTTATAACCCCCCATAGCTAGTCCCCGAGTGCCTTGTATCCGCTGAGCAATGTCGTCTTGAGCAAGTCTGAGCAGTTTGACATGAAGCCGATCAGTTTAACTGGTACGCAGATCTCAGACTTAGCCAAGTAAGGCTTGCTAGAAGGATGTAAGGGGCTCAAGATAAAAATTTGAAAATTCTCCACCTTAGGCGAAGTGTAGCCACTTAGACTCCGTTTGCAAGGAATCATCCATGACTTAGTCAAATAAGGAGGGTAAATCAAGAAAAGAGCACTACATTCACCGCTAGGTGAAGTGTAGCCACTTAGTCCCCGAGCCTACTAGAAGATGAAGAATAAATCTTGTAGTAGGGTCAAAGAAAATAAATCTGAAAGCTTGCTATGTCATTTGATATGTGTGTATCAAGACCCAAATGTGCTGCCCAAGATTAGCACCCTGATCCGAACAACATGGTGCGAGCTGATAGCACACCGATGAGACATAACAAGATCCGACCGCTAAGGGAATCCCCGGCTTAGCTGGCGATGAAGCAATGAACAAACCAAACGCTAAGGAGTCCCCAGCTTAGCTGGCGAGCCCCCAGCGTAACTAACGATGAAGCGACAGACAATCCGACCAGTTGGTTGGCGAAGAAATGAACACCGATCAACCCAACCAACTGGTCAACGATGAAGTGAGCGCCAAGTAGAAGTGAATGCCAAACAGTCCGACCAGCTGGTTGGCGACGAAGGTCATGAACCTAGCGGTCTGACCAGTTGATCGGTGGAGAAAGCAGCGGCGGAGCTTGCCAGAGACATCGACCTTAGGTGAAGTGTACACACTTAGGCTTTGTTGGCGAAGTCAGATGATCATCATCTGGTGTCAGGAACAAACAATTACAACAATCACTAAATCAAGATAATCAACTCCCAGCGTAGCCGAGCACACAACTAGCCCCTAACTTAGCTGAAAACCAGTAAGAAGGAATATCAGTACATTCACCGCAAGGTGAAGTGTACACACTTAGTCCCTGAGCCTGCTGTAAGATAGAGAAACATCTTGTAGCAGGATCAAAGAATTAAGTGTGAAGGACAAAGTCCCCGTGCTTAGCACTGGGTAGTAAAATTCGATAACACCGAGAAGGAAAACATGGAGAAAATGGAAAGTACTTAGCACTGGGTTGCTGCGATAGATGTACTTATCAAGGCTCCTAACGTGCCACCTAGGATCAGCACCTTGATCTGGACAGCACGGAGCACCTTGATAGCACATATGACATGCAACATCGGCAAAATGTAGTGAGCCAAAAGGCGAATTGATAGTCGAGACATAGCAAAACCCGATCACCTAGGGAGTCTCTAGCTTAACTGACGATGCTTGCATGAAGAATCCAAACATTGAATAGTCCCTAGCCTAGCAGGCAGGCCCCCAGCATCACTGACGATGAAGGGACGGACAATCCAACCAGTTGGTTGGCGAAGAATCTGGCACCGAGCAGCCCAAATAACTGGTCAACGGCGAAGTGACGTCGAGTAGATCTGAACACCAAACAGTCCGACCAACTGGTTGGCGACGAAGGTATGAACCTACGGTCCGACCAGTTGATCGGTGGAGAAATCCGAAGGCCAGGTGGTGCGACCATCTACATGATAATCCTGCAATACAAATATGTAGGACGAATAATAGAATATATGAACGCAGTGATGAAGAAAGCAGAGCGGAGTTTATTAGGAGCGATATATCAGTGAATTTATATCCTGCAGAGCAGTTTATGTTTATTTGGAGTTTGTTCATATTTGTAAAAAGAATGAAATCCCCGTGCTTAGCACTGGACATTGGAGTAAAATTTGGAGAGTGCTTAGCACTATACTGTGGCGAACATTAGAGAACATGGAGAACATTGGAGAACAATGGTGAAATATGGAGACCATGGTGAAATTTGGAGACCGTGGCGAAATATGGAGACTATGGTGAAATTTGGAGACCGGCGTGACTTGATTATGACTCAGGTCGCTCGCTTAGCAGCTCGCTTGGTGGCTCGGGTGGCTTGGCGGTTCAAGAGGCTCGGCAACACGGCGGCACGGCGGCTCGAGCGGCTCGGTGGCACGGTGGCTCGAGCGGCTCGACGGCTCGGTGGCTCAGTGACACAGCAGCTCAGGTGGCTTGTGGAGTCGTAGGCAAATGGGCGTAATCAGAGCCTAATGAAGTCAATTCACGTAGGGAGGCGAAACCCTTGAGCGTGTCCGATTGAGGCGAGGGCGCTGTCCGATTTGAATAGCGATAGTATGCATCATCTTAAAGATGTTTATCATGGAGAAAAACAAAAGATAATTGGAGGAAAATTATGGAGAAAACAACAAATAGAGAAAACATCATGGAGAAAATCATTATTGAAATGCATAAATACATAAGGGGTACATATCTTAGTAGGACATCTCAAGGATAGAAACACCTAAGGTGTTCGATGTGCCAGGAGTTTGGGATGTCTTCACCATCTTGATCGCAGAACCTATATGACCCTGGTTGGGTCACAGCCTTGATGATGTATGGACCTTCTCCGAGTTGGTGATGCGAGCCGCCATTCTGGCTGAGATGTTTATTGCTTCGGCGGTGGCAAGTCCTTCTCTTTCGTAGTCGTAGTCGGTGGAGACGTTGGTACGCAGGGTGAGAACGCCCTATTCCGTCGGGATCTTCAACACTAGGTAGACATAATGGGGCATGGCCATGAACTTGGTGAGAGCTGGTTTTCCAAGGATGGCATGGTAGGTAGTGTCAAAGTCTGCCACGAAGAAGTTCACGTACTCAGTACGAAAGTGGTCGGCGGTGCCAAACTGGACTAGCAAGGTGATCTGCTCCAATGGTTGGGATGCTCTACTAGGTACAATCCCCCAGAATGGAGAGTCAACAGTGACGAGATAGTCCTTTGTGAGGCCTAACTCAGTTAGAGCTCTAGCGAAAAGGAGATTGAGGGCACTCCCGCCGTCAATGAGGACCTTCTTTAACCGCACGTTGCTGATGATTGGATCCAGCATGAGTGGGAAATGCCCTGGGTATAGGATATCTGCCCGCTGGTCGGCCCTCCTGAATGTGATAGGATGCTCCAACCATATTGGAAAGAAGGTCATGCATCCTTAGGGCGCTCCTTCCAAATATTCGGGATCGGTGATCGTGTAGCATTGCCGCATGGTGTGCTTGGTGATTGGGCGATGGATGATAGGTACGTTGAAATGCTAAGTGGTGAGCTTCTACTAGCGTTTGCTATTCATCATCATCCACGGAGGCGGAACGCTTGAAATCCTCGTATGAGTTAGCCCTCTTCAGATGGTCTAGGGCCTCTTTAAAGTTTGGGCGCAGCTTGAAAGCGAGACGGCCTTGCTATCCTTGATGGCATATTGGAAGAGAAGGTCATGCATCCTTGCTAGGGCGCTCCTCCCCACTTTCTTGAGATCATCCCAAGATTTGATGGAATCCTCCCTTCGCCCATAAGCCAATTGTTGGCTCTGTCATTTTGGTTCCTCATCGCAGAAAGCTTTGGCCATGCCATAGCATTGCCGCATGGTGTGCTTGCTATTCTTGTGAATTGGGCATGGACCGTCATGGAGCTTTTCATAGGTAGCGTTGAAATTGCGCTTTACCTGGACCCCCCCCTTGCGTGGTAATGGTACGCTCTCTACATTGTTGATGAAGTTTTACCTAAGTCGTCGGCGGTGACGTGGTTGTGCAGCCCTCGATCCTCTCGTCCGATCATTATGACAAGATTCACGATCGTCGTCGTGGCGCTTAAAATAATCGTCTAGCCAAGACTTCATAACGCCCTTGCAAAGATATTCACGGCGATCATCATCACGATGTGGGTGGCGATCCAAGCGAGAAGCACGAGCAACGTCACCCTTGAACTACCGATCAGCTTCTTCGAAATCCTCGTATGAGTTAGCAACCTTGAGGAGTTCACCGATGGTCTAGGGCCTCTTGCGGTAAAGTTTGGAGCGCAGCTCTTGATGCTGATGGAGTCCTTTGGTGAAAGCGGAGACGGCCTTGCTATCCTTGATGTTGGGAATGGTGTTCCTTGTTTCAGAGAAGCACCTGATGTAGCTTCGTAGAGGTTCCCTAGAGGTCTGATGGAGTTTCTCCAGATCATATTTTGTGCTAGGCTGCTGGCACGTTGCCATGTAATTCTCGATGAACACTTTCTTGAGATCATCCCAAGATTTGATGGAATCCTCCCTTACGCCCATAAGCCAATTGTTGGCTGTCTAGGAGAGCATGATAGGCAAATAATTTGCCATTATGTCGTTGTTTCCCCTAGTGGCACATACGGTGATCTCTTAGAGCTGCATCCACTGCTTAGGATTAGCCTTGCCATCATAGGGATCGATGCGACTAATGCCATTATGTCTCTCACTTCATGACCGTTCTTAACCACCAGATTGTGGACATAAAGATTGGCATTGATGCGGGGAGAAGGACATCACCCTGCAAACAGGGTTGATTAACCTCCTAGTTGGCATTACAATCATTTCCCAAAGGAGCTAGCCACTCGGCCATGCTGATTTCATGGTCCTTGGCACTAGATCTAGGATTGATGGTGACATTACCCGGGATAAACCCCCACCTTGGACGATCCCTAGGTTATACCTATGGTAATGGCTCCCCCTTCATGGCGATGCAAAACACGATCAACAATGGATCCACTTCATATCACGGATCATATTGGTTCATCGATCTTGACTTCACTTGCCCTTCACCGCTGCTATCGTCCATAAGATAGAGCTAGGTTCACTCAAAGCCTTCGATGTCGCTTGACTTGGACCTAAGCCAAGCTTGTAGCTTCTCCACCTTGATTGACTCATCTTGAGTACCTCCTTCATCATGTGTGAGTGGGAGTCTCCAAGCCATTTTCACCTCGTGGCATATGTTGCTGCTCACACACATGTACTGTGGACTATTCACGCTCACATAAACACAATTAGTCCACCTACTTGTCACTCAATACCAAAACCAACAAGGACCTTTCACCAACTCATGGGTAGCCACAAATGTCCACCATGTGGAACTCTTGTTGAAGATTACGAGAGAGAGGCGGTAGGCCACCTCTAGCAGCTTGGACGATGTTTTTTGCTTCTTCGTTGCGACATCGCTGGCGATCAGCGTTCCTAGTTTCGTGCTCATAGTGCTAGACACTGGTTTCTCCATCGATAGCGATGCTATTGTGGCTAACCATGAAGAGCTCTCTCCCAAAACCTAGAGGGAAAGGTGGGTAGGTGCTAGTAGAGCCTTTGGAGTATGGCTTGGGGCTTTCCTCTAGGATTGTTTGGAGCGTGTCATCCGTAAGGTTTGTTCGGATTTGCACCATGTTTACCATTGGTGTAGGCTGGTCGGCCTCAAGGAAGTCGATCTGATAGAGGTCATCGACGTGGCTGTGCTCGGCGTGGTCGGTGAAAAGATGGTGCACGGTGTCCTGACAGATCGGACCCGCACCCCACAGCCCAAAAGAATAGGGCTTCAGCATGCTCTCTGTTGGGGCGGGGAGTGGTCGAAGTTGAATGATACGCCCTTTCAGAGTTGCCATGGTCACCATACCAGAATCTAGCCACCTTGAATGAAGTGGCCGAGCAAGTCTCTCGGTTGTAGTGGCTTGGTGATCTTGGAGTATGAGAAATTCATCGCTCGCTCTGGATTGATCTAAGACCGAACCCACGAGGAGCTGACTTTCTACTAAGCGGTCTGTGACCCAATCGATGGATGCGATCAGATCATTATTGCTGATGGATCTCCTAACCCAACGATGGGGCATTGGGATCGGAGATGTCATTGCAGGTGTTAGCACGATCGGCATAGGGTGATCTTGCAACACTTCCATGATCTCACCATTGTCATTGGGGTCGATGATCCAAGTCATGGATCCAATCGTGAAGACCTAGCCTGGCTCGGGAAAGGCCATGGAGCTAGGGCAAGTGACCATCTGGTTGGCCATGGAATCAGCACGCACACCCCCTACCTGGCGTGCCACTATCGATGAAATCTGGTCAGCAGTCTACTGAGGGGTATACCCATGGTAGTAGATGATCGGTGGAGGTGCGCATAATATGAACCAGATGGTGACACAAGGCGCAGAGACATCGACTTAGAAAGGTTCGGGCCATCTGATCGACGTAATACCCTACGCCATGTGTCTTTGTTGGATTGTATTGAATATGAGATGAATTCGAGGGGGTCCCTACCCGCCTGATATAGTCTGGGGGGTAGGGTTACAAGTCGGTTAGATCTAGATCTATTTGGGTATATGGTAAGTATTTATAAGGAATACGATATCTATCATATCCAAATAGATCCTTCTCTATCTTCAAGATTCCTTTCCTAAAGTCGTGTGATGCATGCCGATCAGTGTCTTGCATCACACGCCTTCTTCTTATGGGCTAGACCACCCCAGGTGCTGCGGCCCATGTCCATTGCCGTGGGTATCTGGGGTTATACCCTCCATAGCACCGATGATCAATTTGCCAATAACTTCACCAAGCCACTTGATGAGAAGAGGTTTTGCAAGCTAAGGAATGAATTGAACATACTTGACTTCTCAAATATGTGTTGATGCACCCCCATATATGACATGCCTCTCCTTCAAGCAAAGCAAGGTAAAGTTGATTGACATGTCATTCATCCATTGCTAAGGACTTGTTTAGTAAATCTAGTCATTTCTATCATGTCTTAGGCTCATTCATGGAAATCAAATGAATTTGATGCTTGTATGGTACCACTATTGCTTGTATGCTTAATATGATCTAGTGGTAGCATATGACATGTTTGTGGGCATGTGAACCTAGTGTTTGATCTAGGAAATGAGCTATAAGTGTTTAACTCAACATGGTGCATGATAACCCTTATTTGGAGGTGTGAAGAAGCTTGCCCTTGGATCAAACCGAGTTAAATATCTTTTGCAAGTGATCTATATTGAACCAAATTGGGAATATGATCCTCTCTTCACATGGTTTCACCCCAACCTATCTAAAATTTGAGCTCACCTTTTGTGCTAATTGTTGACAAAGGGGAGAGAAATTCACAAAGATAGTAAAGATAGGGAGAGCAAACAAATGAAATGACATTGTAAGAGGACAAATGAAATGACATTGTAAGGGGATTAATTAAAATTTGAAGCACACAAGTAGAGGGAGCAAGCTCATAAACTTGTATGTTGCATTTGTATGAGCATTTACATATGTTTGCTTGCATGGCACAAGTTTTAAATTTCATATCCATGCTTGTGTGGTGTATGCTAGTAGTAACTTGAATGATGAATGAAGCACTAGCATGCATAGGAAGAGTAACTAGACTTGTGCTTATCATGTAAAAACTAGACCCTTTCATATAATGTTGATCTCACGGGGTTTTTCTAGTTTTTGTGAAAGTCTAGTTACTAATAGTGCTAAGGATGGCGTATATTGGCAACTCTGATTGGTATCATGCTTCAAAGGTCTAGTCTTTACACCTTACTCTCCCAAACTTCTAATCCATGCATATGTGCAAGCTTTCAAATCCAAACTCTTAGCACATATGTAGGGGGAGCTAATACTACCAAATTGGCTTGATGAAACTTGTCCATAATCTTTACACATGGTAATATGCTTGGGCAAGCAACATGAATCCAAAAAGATTTTATTGAATATCTTTGTAAATAGGTTGTCATCAATTACCAAAAAGGGAGAGATTGAAAGCCCTAGTTTGGTTTTGGATAATTGATGAAACCTAGCACTAACCTTTGTCATAAGTTGTGAAATGAGCTAGGTTGGTGCAATCCAAGGGTGGAGCATGGTGATGAAGCCCATGGAGATGGAGATGGACATATGTTGAAGATGATCAAGCTCAACTTGGAAAAGAAGAAAGAGAAAAACAAAAACTGAGTGATCAAGGCAAAGGTATATGATAGGTTTTTGTTTTACACTCAAGACACCATAGAGGGTGTGAGTGACTTAGGATCGATAGCCGTACTATAAAGAGGGGAAATCTTTGGCTAAACGGTTTATCGAGTGCCACTAGGTGACATGACTTTTTCATATGCATTTAGGAACCTAGTGTGCTAACTTTGACCCTTGTAAAATGCTTTGAAAAATGCTAACACGCATGCACACAAGTTCTACACTTTGTGGTTAGCAATTGGAAAGCGAGGGTGAAGTGGTTGTGGACTTAGAAAAATAAAAAGAGGAGAAGGTCCACGATCGGACGCTGGCCACGGGGTGACCGGACTCACCCCGGGCGTGTTCGGTCATTTTTAGCGACGACGCGATGGCTGGCCGAGAGCGAGGTGAAGGACCGGGTGCTGGCTTTGGCCATGACCGGTGCGACCAGTCACTTCTTCGGGCGAGCAGACGTAGGGGTCAGCACATGATCAGATGCGTAGAGGCTGCGTTAGGTCACGACTGACATACGCTGGCGTCAGCAGCGAGAGCGCACAGTGAAGAACGTTGTGCGGACTGGACTCACCGGCGCGTCCAGTCACCTTTTCTACGCTCTAGGAGCTCTCTGTTGTTGATTGGACTCTGCGTGGCCAGAGTTAGGTCGATTTCAACGTCGAGTCCGGTCAATCATTAACTTAGCGAGCTGATCATTTTGACCATAGGAGATCGACACGTAGAATTCAAAGGCACGACATGTGGATAGCCAGGGCCGATCGGATGCAGCCGACTAGATGCTAGGGTGCGTCCGGTCACGCCTGTGAGGGCCAATGGCTCTTTTGAGCTCTTGGGCTCTATTTAAAGGGATTGGCCAGCTTAGGGCTCACTCTCTTGGTACTTTGACATACTTGACATCCTTGTGAACCCAAGCAAACACCTCCCACTCATCTCCATCATTGATTCTTCATCATAGTGAGATTGGGAGTGATTCCAAGTGCATTTGCTTGAGTGATTGCATCTAGTGGCAATTGGGGATCGTTGTGGCTGTGGATTTCTTGTTTCTCTTGGTGGTTGCCGCCACCTAGATGGCTTGGAGCAGCAGAGGAGCTTTGGCATGAGTTGGTTATTGTTTGTGGTTGGCCCCGATGATTGTGAGGGGTCTTGTACCTTCCCCGGCGGAGAGCCGAAAGGTAACTCTAGTGGATTGCTCGTGTCATTGAGTTACCTCACTTGTGGGTAGGTTCTTGCAGTGTCCAATTGTGTGGACGAGGTTCGTGCAACACCTCTTAGCTGCTAAACCACCAAGTGTTGGTCGACACAACAGGGACTAGCGTGTCGGCAAGCATGTGAACCTCGGTAGAAAAATTGGTTGTCTCTTTCCCATTGGTATTCTCCCGGTGATTGAATTGGTATTCATCTTGTGATTGGTTCACTCTTCTACACGGCGGTATAATTTCTCGCAAACAAGTTGTAGCAAGCTCTTTAGTGTAGCTAGAATTGAGAGCTTGCTTTGTAGTTTAAGTTCTTCTAGTGGAGCTCTTTAGTGTAGCAAGTGTGAGAGCTCTTAGTGAGTGGTGACTTAGCAAATTCTGTGCCTAGTGATCATAGCAACTAGAATTGTTGGATAGGTGGCTTGCAACTCTTGTAGAGCTAGAGCAAGTTTGTATTTCGCTATTTGTCATACTAATCAAATTGCTCTAGTGATCTTGTAGTTTTTTAAATAAGCCATTCACCTCCCTCTAGCCATATTAGGACCTTTCACCTGCTCCGGTAGGATCAACCGACGTCATAGCAGCACTCCACAATCCCTCATCACCCGGATCACCCTCGTCGTGCATCCCACCGCCATGAAAGGTTGGTCCAGTAGCTGGTGGCACCTCCATTGTAGGGATGGCTGACTCAGCAGCCCCAGGTTGCTCCATGGTGGGGGCAACTGGATCTGCTCCCCCTTGTCCCTACTGGGCATGGGGAGTTTTCAGTTCCTATACATGCCCCCTGTCATCAGCAGTAGAAGGCTGCAGGCCCTCAGTCGACTCCGTACTTTGGTATGCAAGTAATTCATCAAGAAATAAAACACCGTGTTGGAGAAAAATTGTGCATAAAGAAGGGAACTTACAATTGGGACTCCTATCGCACGGTTTAGAACTAGCGCACTTGCCCAAAACCACCCTCTCCAACACCCAAATTGCTTGGCGTCTCCACTACCACCGCCAGAGTCACCCGCGCGGTCCCGGGGACAGCGGTGGTCGCCTGCGCCGCTACCACTGGAGTCATCCACACGGTCTCGAGGACTGTAGCGGTCGGCCAAACTATTGTTGCTGGTGCCACCCGAGCTGCCACCACTAGCGTCGCCTGAGTACTATCGAGCATCACTGTCGTGGCCTCCCACATCCACCATCTCTCACGCGTCTCCATCCCAGCCGGCGCAGCTGGCGGTGGCATCACGGCCCTCGGTGATGGAGGCACCACCGGTCCATCATCGTCTGACGAGCTTGACACCACCATCTGTCGTCTTTAAGGCTAGGTGGATGCTCAAATGCTCACTGGCCTCTCCTCATGATGAGATGACCCCACCGTCTTTCTTCTCTTCGGGGATGGCTCCTCGCCAGCAGACCGCTTCCCTCAGAGCTTCTCGCGGACATACGACATCTGATCATCTTCATCTTCATTGTCAAGGTCGGCCGAGCTATCCCCACCAGCCTCTGAGCTAGCTCGATGCCAGGGACTGCATGGCCAGACATCAACCCCCCTTAGCCAGTCAACCGATGGCACCACCGAGAAGTACACCACCCGGTCCTACCCACGAATCTTTAGGAACACGAATGAGTACACTGCAATAGATAAGGGAACAAGTGAAACCTAAAAAAACTCTTACCAGTGGTGGGAGGCTCCCTACACTGAAGGACCTCTTCTGGTCATTGATCCTAAGATGCCCCGCGAGGTTGAACATCATCGAGATGCATTGTTTGGCTTCACCCCAACTGATCTCCTAGGGTACCTCACGGGTCCCATCAGTCTCCCCTCGAATTCATACCTAGGATGTGCCCTCTATTGACATTCCTTAGCATCGTTACTAAGAACAAAGTTGAATCTAGTCCCTGGCAACGGTGCCAGAAGTGCTTGTTGGTATTTATTAACTTGTCACTTGTTTTAGTAGCTACCTATTAATTACCTACATCTCCTAACATTACTTTACTAGGTTGTCATCCCTAGTGATGGTGCCATAGATGCTTGTTGGTACTGCCTAGCATCACTACTAGAATGATACTAAGTAGTTCTTTATCATTTTATGTGACTAGAAAGAATATAAAGATATATGAATAAAAAGGAATCTGCAAGCGCACAGATAATTATACCATTGTAGCACTTCACCTGGGAGTATTCTAGGCATCGTAATTTATATTTTACCACTGGGAAGGTCTAGCATGGACAAGTATTGATAACTTATACTATTGATGGAGAAGTAAACCATAACCAATATTCTACTCATATTAGGGGTAACTGATAGGATAAGATATATATATATGATAAGTATTGATCAACGATAATGATAATCACTCAGAGTACTCCTTTCTATGGCATTAGCATGGTCATGTAGAATATTAGAGGAATAATTCCTAAGTCATTCTTAATTACAAGTCAAAGCATACATTGATTAGTGCAATTACACCTAGTAATCATGGCTAAGATCATCTTTATATCTACACATAAGGGATATTACTAAGGAAGATTAAGAACAGAGCTTGTCTTCCTTTGTAACTACATCCTACTTGTATACTTATATTCGGGGAGTGGACTATAATGGACTCAACGGGAGTGTCATATCTGCGATCTACCACATGGCCTAGAATATAGGGTGTATCCATAGATAAACAACGTATAAGCACCACCCTTACACAATGTCGACCACTCACCCTGTGTACTTTGGAGCGAGCGCTATACGAACTTATGCATAAACATAATGATAAACTAGCTATACTAAGTATATAATCAAAGTAGACGAAGAACATTATAACAAAGAACATGAATAAGATGAATACTAATATTGTCATAACAATTGTAGCAAGCATATAAAAATAATTGAGATACAAAAGAGAGGGGGTACAAGGATTATACCAAACCACGTTCTTGACATGATCAGGAATCCAAGCGAAGCCTGCTTGCCTCTCTCTAGATCTAACTTAACTAGCTATGCCCTAGAATTGATGGAGCTCTAAGGATGATTAGGGTTTCTGCCTTCTCAAATGACTTGATGCCTTAGGGGGTGGCAGGGGCTAATATATATAGGCCAGAGCATCCAACGTGAGCCCTTGGATCAAACCGACTTAAGAAATGGCGTAGATGCAACCTAGGAGGCGGTGGTGAACCGACATTGCAACGTGGAGACCGATAGGTGGGCCTAGGGGTTGGGTGGACTGCAGGTCAGGCTGGCCAGCCCCACCTGGCAGCCTCTGCCTCTCTGCCTCAGCATGGTGTCCTCTAGTGTCCTCTAGAATCTTCTAGTGTTCGTTTCATGGTAGATAAGCGTAATTAAATCTGATATGTAGGTCCACCTTGACAGTTTTCTGGTTAAACCCTACAGAAAATACATATTCACCAAAACTCATGGAATTTATTAGTTTAAACCCCTTGACCTTTGTTGGTGATCATATTTATACCCTTATGCATATTATATTGGTGGTTTATAATGGTTGTTAACTACCGTCAACACCCTCTCCTTACTGGGCTGGATCCGCCAAAAAGTGAAATTCATTGCTACTATCACCCCATCCAACCTTCTCCAGTCTATCAGCGCCAAGAGCTCTATCACTTGCTCCATTCCATTGGCATTAGACCTCTCCAACCACTTGGCATTGCCACGGGGATCTGATCAACATTGCATGCCACATACAGCTCCACCTATGGCATGTAGAACCACCGCTGCGCCCATTACTTCACATTTGTGTTCAATGGGGTGGCGATGTATTGACCCACCATCCCATCCCGAAGCTGCAAGTATGTGCCACCCATGATCCTAGATCCAGATCCCCCCCTGAGTTTTCAGACAGAAGAAGTGGCGGGAGAGATCGAAATGAGGAAGAATGCCAAGATAGGCCTCGTAGAAATGGATGAAAACAGAGACATGAAGGATGGAATTTGGGCTGAGATTGCAAAGACTGATCCCGTAATAGTCAATCAACCCTCGGAGGAATGGATGGATCAGAACACCAAATCAGCGATAGAAGTAATCTTCAAAAACTACTAATTCATCGCCACGAGGAGTCAAAAAACTCTCATCGGCCGCCGAACGCCATCCCATCATCGCCCTATTGGGCAACATGCCATCCACCACCAACTGATTGAGCGCCGCCTCGTTGCTGACAGACTCCACCCACTCCTCGACGCGATTGAGCTCGCGCGTTGCCCTACTCAAGCCGCTGCGGTTTCTTTTGGGCGCCATCTAACAGATCTGTGGCCTGGAGGAGACTACACATTTGTGGTTGCTCTAATGGTGGAGTAGTTGCTAGGTGCAATGGTGTGGGAGAGAGGAAGAAGATGAAGTGATGGAGAAATAGTGGGGAATGTGCGCCGGGGCCGCGACGCTCTTATAATAGTTCGACCCCTGACCCTTCACCTTCTAGGGTTTTTGGGAAACCATGCCTACCCTTCCGCATCCTCTCCCACATCCTTCGCATGCCACTAGGCCAATGAATGGGCCTGGTGAGCCGCTGCGACAAACTACGTCTTACGAGGGCCGATGAAACGGAATTCAACGCTAAGCATTGCTTCGATAGAGTTTTTTAGACATTTTTGACAAGATATTTTCTTTCTCTGACCCTGCTACAAGATATCTTTGCAATCTTCTAGTGGGCTTGGGGACTACGTGTGTACATGTCATCTTGCGATGACTGTACTTATTTCTATGTTGCTTTTCTTAGCTAAGCTAGGGACTAGTTTTCAGCTAAGCTAGGGACTGGGTTAGCGCATGAGGACTACTACTGTATGGTTGATCTTGAAAGCCTTCTTGTTCCTCTAGGTCTTGCTGAGTAGATTCTTGTTCCTCTAGGTCTTGCTGAGTAGAAACAAGCATTGTCTGAGTGCTTTCTTGAGTAAAACTATGTAGTGCTTCTTGAAATCAATATACATCACCACTAGGTGAAGCATATATGCTTAGCCCCTGAGCCTCTTGCTATTTGAAACAAAAAGTTAGAGGGTCCTGTCTGCAATTCCTCATCAAAGAAATTTAAATGCATCCTCTGAGGATATATATCTCGTAGCCTCTGAGCCTATGTCCGAGTACTAGTAGTCGGCGCTAGGATTTGAAAAGAATATATGTGGATGCAGGAATAGTTGTCCAACTACTACTTGTGTTGAATATGAGCCCCCAAGCATAGTCAAAGTGAAGCTGACAAAGTCAAGGTAATGGCTGAGCCCCCGAGCTTAGTGATGTGGCATCCAAGTAGATGGATGAGTACGTGCGATTGAAAATCTCTCGATAGCTCACAAGCTTGTGGTCTTCTTGCATGTTGCTGTAGGCCTTGCGTCTTGCTTGGTGCTGCCGTTAGACGTGTTATGATACCATCGCGGACGCCTGAGGACCGGCTTCGTATCGAGTAGCTTAAAGCTTAAATGGTGATGATCAAGCATGACCTTGTGATGTTTCTCTACGACGAGTAGCAGTATGAGCAACCCAACAGAGGCTAGGCACATCCCATCAAGTAGCAGCATGTGCTTGCTGGACTTGGAAGCTCGCGTCATTGGAGCAGCTGTACATAGACGACGGGTTCCTGGCGTGGTCTAGCAATCTAAGCTCGAACTGAATGGGATCCTTTGAGTGCTTGTAGTCGGCGTGGTGCAAGAGCAGTAGGAGCAGTCATCATTGCTACCAAAGTACAATGTAGAAATGCACAAAGATAAATGGAGAAGCCCTCCTTTGTGCAAATGCCTAGGTAGAATACCATCAAGGTTGCGACCCAGGCCCATCCAGTAGCCCACCTAGCAAAGGCGGTGGCCAGCGGAGCCAGGCAAGGGCGGCCCCACCGAGGGTGCGGCCGCACCGCCCCCAGCGCGGCCTGAGCCCATTCTTCTCTAGCGGTTGCATGCTGCCATGCAGAGGCGGTCCACGGTGGTTTCCTAATTTACCTATAGCGAAACCGACCATGTATCACTATATAAAGAGGGCTAGAGATCACCTCTCTCACACACATCATTTGGAGCCTCTACCTCACTACCACCTCTTAGTCTCTTTTAGCTTTAGTATTAGTTTGTGAGCAAAGGCAAAAGCTATCAAGGAGAGCTTGTCTTCTTGGAAGAAGAGAACCTTCTTGGTATGAATACTATAAAGAGTTCTTCCAAGTTCTTGCTCTCATATTACTTATATAGCAATGCATATGAACTAGACTATAGTTCTTGTGTTATGATCATGATATATGAACTAGTATATAGTTTGTGTGTTATGATCTTGACATATTGAACTTTATGCTTAATCATTCATATAACTTGTATGAGTAGAATTAGAGCTAAGTTGAGGTGGCGGTTCATCGTGCCTTCGGGTGTGCCCAAGCCCTTTACCCGTCGATCCATAGGGTCAGTGACCTAGGGGATTTGGGTAGTTTCTGTGTACCCAAGCATTTTTCTTGGGTATGGAGAAACCGGTGAATACATTTCCCTTTCCACGGTTGAGGGGTAGGCGGCAGGTGGTGATAGCTCTGTTCATCCCTTGTAATCCCCCATGTTCGTCTGGGGTGTAGGAGTCTAAATTGTCACATGAGGATGCTGGTAGACCAGTACTCGGTGGCCTCCAGACCTATCTCACATTTAGTTCTAGCTCTAACCATATACGTTGTATGATCATCAACTGTTCTTTGCACGACCATATTAGAACATGCCGGCTCCATGTAGGGACATTCTTTTATTTTTTGTTTTCCTTTTATCCCTGAGGTTGGCCCAGATGTGTGTCCACTATCCATGAAATACCATTTTGACCCTTGTCATGTACTATGGTTCACTATACAAGTATGCTAGACACACTGTACCTTGCCCTCCTTTGGGAAAATATAAATAACGATACCCTGAATACTTTGTAGTTGGTATTTCTTGGCGGCGTTGCTAAGATTAACTCAATCTTAGTAATGGTGTTAAAAATTACCAGCAGGCATTTCTGGCGCCGTTACCGGTGATAGACTTAAAACCTCCTCACTTGGTGATTGCGCTAAGAAATGCCAATAGAAATCCCTCAATCTCTCATACCATGCTCTTGGTGCTTGCTTCAAGCCATACAAAGCATTCCTCAACTTGTAAACATGGTTGGGTTTCTTCACATCTTCAAAACTAGAAGGTTGCTCAACATACACAAGCTCATTGATGTACCCATTGAGAAATGCACTTTTCATACCTATTTGGTACAACTTGATGTTGTGGGCATAAGCATAGGCTAACAAGATCCTAATTGCTTCCAATCTTGCAACCGAGGCATATGTCTCTCTAAAGTCAAGACCTTCAACTTGAGTGTAACCTTGAGCCACTAATATTGCTTTGTTCCTTACAACTATCTATGGCAGAACCGCCTAAAATAACTCACTTTTAGAGGTGCTTGTCTTCCATTAGACACTAAACACCCCAAGAGTGAGCTAACTTAAACAATTCTGTCGAGCACAGCCCAAGGGAGAACCCGAAAATCCACATTTTTCAACAGGATCATAAAGGGGAGAATAAAGCTTACAACATTTTAGCCATTTCTTACATCACTTTCCATGTAACATCAGAGTATAATATTTATTGTTTATAACAACGGAATATAACCATGTTATCAGAGTTTCAACAAAAATAAAATCATTTAATGACAAGTTAAACATTAACATGATGATCGGTTATATACATCATAATAGGTTATAAGTTTTTCCATTGTAAAACATTTTGGGTGGAAGTTTCAAATAAATTCTATGTCCGTAATGTTAAGGAAATCCTCGTTGAGCCCAATAGGAGGTTTCCACACACAAGTGTCTGCTCCACATTTTCTTGTCACCAACAACAGGGTAGAATAAACCCTGAGTACTCAATTGTACTCCGCAAGGCTTACCCATCAGGAGGAAAGAAAAGACTCCATGGATATGCAAGGCTATCTGGCTTGTGGGTTATTGCATCTGTAGGAAGCATTACTAAGCGTGCATCCTTATATTCAATTTTATTAGTAGTCATCATTTGTTTATTAATTAACCATTCTATGTCATGTACTATGGTTCACTATACAAATATGTAATCTTATTCATGCCTATGCTAGACACATTGTACCTTGCCCTCCTTTGGGAAAATATAAATAACGATACCCTGAATACTTCGTAGTTTGTGTTTCTTGGCGACGTTGCTAAGATTAACTCAATCTTAGTAATGGTGTTAAGAATTACCAACAGGCATTTCTGGTGACGTTACCGTTGATGGACTTAAAACCTCCTCACTTGGTGATTGCGCTAAGAAATGCCAATAGAAATCCCTCAATCTCTCATACCATGCTCTTGGTGCTTGCTTCAAGCCATACAAAGCATTCCTCAACTTGTAAACATGGTTGGGTTTCTTCACATCTTCAAAACTGGAAGGTTGCTCAACATACAAAAGCTCATTGATGTACCCATTGAGAAATGCACTTTTCATACCTATTTGGTACAACTTGATGTTGTGGGCACAAGCATAGGAAAACAAGATCCTAATTGCTTCCAATCTTGCAACCGAGGCATATGTCTCTCTAAAGTCAAGACCTTCAACTTGAGTGTAACCTTGAGCCACTAATATTGCTTTGTTCCTTACAACTATCTGTGGCAGAACCGCCTAAAATAACTCACTTCCGGAGGTGCTTGTCTTCCATTAGACTCTAAACACCCCAAGAGTGAGCTAACTTAAATAGTTCTGTCGTGCACACCCCAAGGGAGAACCCGAAAATCCACATTTTTCAATAGGATCATAAAGGGGAGAATAAAGCTTACAATATTTTAGCCATTTCTTACATCACTTTCCATGCAACATCAGAGTATAATATTTATTGTTTATAACAACGGAATATAACCATGTTATCAGAGTTTCAACAAAAATAAAATCATTTAATGACAAGTTAAACATTAACATGATGATCGGTTATATACATCATAATAGGTTATAATTTTTTCCATTGTAAAACATTTTGGGTGGAAGTTTCAAATAAATTCTATGTCCGCAATGTTAAGGAAATCCTCGTTGAGCCCAATAGGAGGTTTCCACACACAAGTGTCTGCTCCACGTGTTCTTGTCACCTACAACAGGGTAGAATAAACCCTGAGTACTCAATTGTATTCCGCAAGGCTTACCCATCAGGAGGAAAGAAAAGACTCCATGGATATGCAAGGCTATCTGGCTTGTGGGTTATTGCATCTGTAGGAAGCATTACTAAGCGTGCATCCTTATATTCAATTTTATTAGTAGTCATCATTAGTTTATTAACTAACCATTCTATGTCATGTACTATGGTTCACTATACAAGTATGTAATCTTAGTCATGCCTATGCTAGACACATTGTACCTTGCCCTCCTTTGGGAAAATATAAATAACGATACCCTAAATACTACATAGTTAGTGTTTCTTGGTGGCGTTGCTAAGATTAACTCAATCTTAGTAATGGTGTTAAGAATTACCAACAGGCATTTCTGGTGCCATTACCGGTGATGGACTTAAAACCTCCTCACTTGGTGATTGCGCTAAGAAATGCCAACAAGCATTTCTGGCGTCGTTATCGGGGAGGGCATAGGTTGAAAAGAATCTAGCATAACATGAACAATGATCACATGTATGTAATGGTAGCCATAGTTTATGCAGGCTAATTCTGCTTGTTTTCTTCTTGTTGTGGAATGAAAACATGATAGTGTATGAGTGGTTTTGATCTGTCGAACAACTACACCGATAATCTGGAGGCACTCCTAAGGAAGAACAGGTCTCGTACTACTTCTTCTGCTACTCCGCCGGCAGTCGAACTAGTCACCCCCGTACCATCCGCTACTACCGCTATGGCCAAGTCACTCCGCGACTACTCCACCCCCGCTGTTGCCAACGTGCCTGTTGGGCCCGCTGTCAACACGGGCATCGAAAACTTTGAGCTCCGGACTGGCCTAATCATGATGGTGCAGGCAAGCTCATTTTGTGGCTTGCCAAGCGAGGACGCAAGTGCACACTTGCAACACTTCCTTGAGCTATGCGACACCATCGTCATCAAAGATGTCGCACAAGCTAGCATCAGGCTCCGTATATTTCCTTTCTCCCTTGCGGGGAAGGCAAAATAGTGGTTTTACCAGCGCAAGGGAGCTATCGACACGTGGGACAAATGTTTCACGGCATTCCTCGCAAAGTTTTTCCCCATGGGCAAAACCAATGCCCTGAGGGGAAAATTTTCAAACTTCTAGCAAAATCACATGGAATCCATCCCCGAGGCATGGGAGAGGCTGTAAGATTATATCCAAGCCTGCCCACACCACGGAATGGAGGACTGGCTCATGCTCCAGAACTTTTATGAGGGGCTCACGCCCATGTCAAAGGGGCACGTAGATGCCGCTGCTGGAGGAGCATTCCTCTCCCTGATCATCGATGGAGCTAAGGCTCTCATCGAGAAAATGGTGGCTAATCAAAGCTGGGGGAGGAGCGCAAGCAACAAAAAGGCATGCATTCCATGAAGGAGGCGGATATGCTTGTCGCAAATAGACTTATTGATGAAAAGACTGGACGATCGTGCGGTCGAGAAGGAAGCCATGAAAAGCACCGTCCAGGCCATGGACTCACACATAACATGTGAGGTCTGTGGTGAAGTTGGCCACTCGGGGAATAACTGCCCCAAGACCCATGAAGAAGCTTCATACATCAACAACGGGCGCCAACAAACCAATAATGGGTGGAACAATTTGTCCCGCCCGCAAGGAGGTAATTCGAACTTCAACTCAAATTTCAATTTGAATCAACCATCCTTGAAAGACTTGGTCTTAGGCCAAGCTAAAATAAATGAAAATCTTACTAAAAAGCTTTCATGTAATGATAAAATGATAGAAAACATAAATTCAAAACTTGAAAACCTATCTTCGTCTGTTAAAAACCAATTGAGCATTAATAAAATGATCGAAACTCAAATAGCTCAAATTGTTGCCGCACACCTGTTTCTGATTCGGGAAAGATTATGAGGAAACTTGAAACCCCTCTCGAATATGTTAAAATGGTCTCAATGCGGTTTGGTAAGCCTCTATGTCGGGACAACCATGATTATTCTGTAGATCCACCATTCGTCATCAAGAAAAAACATCATGGCCGCCCGATAATCACATGCTCGATTGGCCCACATGTCTTCCACAACGCCTTCTGCGACCTTGGAGCAAGCATCAACATCATGTCCAAGGTAATATATGATAAGATTTTGGGTAGACCCTTATCCACTGTAAATTTCAGACTACAGTTGGTGGATCAAACTTAACGACATCCAGAGGGTGTAGCCAAGAATATCTTGGTAAGAATCCAAGATACATAGATCCCTACGGACTTCGTCATCCTAAACATGGGCCGCAAAGAGGAAGTTCCTCTCCTCCTAGGGAGACCATTCCTTAGCACTATGAACATAGTACTAAACGTGGGATCAGGGCATGTCAGTTTTCACATCCAAGAGCAAACAATAAGATGCCCATTTAATGGGTTTGACACGCATAAACATAATAAAAATAAGCCACCCAAGAAATAACCACGTAAGAATGTGAAACAAGTATGGTAGGCGAAAAAGGTATAGCCTACTTCTCCAGGCACTGATGTACCTTCATCAAGCAAGAACTGAAGGAGAAGAGTCCTGTTCATTAGACTTTAAACAATGAGCCCTTGCCGAATGTAAATCGATAGTTATCCTTTATACTATAAAAAGTTGCTTAGAATTCCTATATAATAAAACTATAGACCATGCTTTAAAATTATGCTAAAAATAAAAAACAATTAGTTTATCTTTCGTATATCTAGAATAAATCTCTCTTACATGATTTATACAAAAGTACGTTTTGGTTTGAAGTATGGTTAGTGTACAATCATACTTTCATAGGCTTTTCAAATTAAGCATGGTGCTTAGGTTGTTTAGCCTACCTTGATCAAATAAAAATGTGATGTTTAAATTTGATCATTGAACCAAAACTACTGAGTATAGACATGGATGAGTTAAAAAAAATAAAAAAATATACCTTCTTCGGAGTCATCACCAAGCATCTCGCCGGACCTTAGGCCTCGAGCTAGCTTGAGGGAGGACCCCTGCAAAGGTACCTTGTATCTTTTATTTTCTGCATTTATTTATTGATTAGCATATAAAAAAATCTAGAAAATTTAAAATACAAAAAAATAAAATATGACAAAAATACCAAAAATATGAATTCCACTCATATGTGTTTAAAGAATGTTTAGTTTCTCCTAAGTTGAAATGATGAATAGTTGCTCTATCTATAATCCATCTATGCCTAGGTTATAACTTGGTATTCCCCAAGATTTAAGTTTGTTGGCTAAAAATGTCTCATCCTAAAACTTGAAAACTTGTGGGTTGCAAATTCATGCTCCTTTTCTAAGTTGTTGTGAGTTATGATATGGTACAAATAGAATTTACTATGACTTTGTTCTAAGAGAGACTTGACATCCGAAGATTTTATTTTTTAAAATGTAAAATTCAAAGTTCCTCGATGATTATGAATACCTACCAAGGTCATATGACATGATTCAAAATTCAAGCCCTAGTCATATGCTACTTGTTTAAGCATTGAGCTTTGTCAAATTGCTGTGACCCTTGTTGAGATTCTCATCATGCACCCATGATCAAGACACACGTACACCCACAAATAAACTGCTGACTCTTACACTGAGAGTTACAAAAAAACATGCTTTTCCCATCCACCAAATAATTACTCCATTCATTTATCATGTGTCTCTCTCTCAAAAATTTCATGTGCAAAAAAGAATAGTATGGGCTATGCTAAAAAAAGAGAAAGAAGGAAAAGAAAATATCCATGCCAAAAGGCATGAGAGAAAAAACATGCATGCCAAAGAGCATGAAGAAAAGAAAAGAAAAAGAAAGAAATAAATAAAGATAGCCCATACTTTCAAATAAAGGCATTCATACAAAAGAGAAAGATTCATGATTCAAAGGAGTACCAAAAAACATTTAGAATTAGGAACATTATTAAAATTCCACACACTTGCACGTCTTGATCAAAGTGTATGACTTGCATCTCCTTGAGGTCCGGTTTTTGACTTCGCAAAATATGTGATGCAAGAATGTCTCAATTTCATACCTACCCAAAACTCCACTCAAAGCCTTTAGTATTAGGATATGAAAAGAAGGCAAAAATCAAATGCCTTTGGTGAGGTTTGATACACATTGAACGATCGAGAGAATCATTTGGGGAACTTACATTTATTTTGCAAAACTCATAAAACCTCTGGATAGATGGTTAATCGAGGAATGAATGATTGGTGATTCTGTTATAACCGTTCTATTTTGCAATCGTCTAAGAACTTGGAAAAGCTATACGCCCCACAGGGATCAAGGTAAAGGGTGGATAAAATGCCAACTTATTTAAATTGCGGAAGAATACTTTGTTATAGGCATGACACTTGTGAATTGTATTGGCATAGTAGCTACTCCTGATCAACAACCAAGTACTTAGCTATTTGTTCGGGACGAGCAAAGGTTAAGCTTTGGGGATTTGTTGGCGGTCACTAACGACCATTTCTAGCCACCAATTATAGTCCAAAATAGGAGAAATAGACATGCTTTTGACACATATGCCTTTACTTTTGACCTAGTTCCACTTGTATTGGAAAAATCATGTTTTGCAGGTCACATATTCAAATACAAGTGGAAAACATACCAAAAGGCACAAACAAAGCAGAAATGCGCAAAGATAAATGGAGAAGCCCACCTTCGTGCAAATGCCTGGGCAGAATACCACTGAGGATGTGACCCAGGCCCAGCCAGCAGCCCACCTAGCAAAGATGGTGGCCAGTGGAGCCAGGCAGGGGCGACCACACCGCCCCCAGCGCGGCGAGTAGCAGTATGAGCCACCCGTCAGAGGCCAGGCACATCGCGTCAAGTAGCAGCATGCGCTTGCTGGACTTGGAAGCTCACATCGTTGGAGCGGCTGTACATAGATGATGGGTTCCTAGCGCGGTCCAGCAATCTAAGCTTGAACTGAATGGGATCCTTTGAGTGCTTGTAGTCGGTGATGGTGCAAGAGCAGTAGGAGTAGTCATCATTGCTACCAAAGTACAATGCAAAAATGCACAAAGATAAATGGAGAAGCCCACCTTCGTGCAAATGCTTGGGCAGAATACCATCAAGGATCCAACACAGGCCCAGCCAGCAGCCCACCTGGCAAAGGCGGTGGCCAGTGGAGCCAGGTAGGGGCAGCTGCACCGAGGGTGCGGCCGCACCGCCCCCAGCATGGCTCGAGCCCATTCTTCTCTGGTGGTTGCATGCAGCCATGCAGAGGTGGTCCACGGGGGTTTCCTAATTTACCTGCAGCGAAACCAACCATGTATCACTATATAAAGAGGGCTAGAGCTCACCTCTCACACACACATCATTTGGAGCCTCTACCTCACTACCACGTCTTAGTCTCTTTTAGCTTTAGTATTAGTTTGTGAGCAAAGGCAAAAGCTATCAAGGAGAGCTTGTCTTCTTGGAAGAAGAGAACCTTCTGGTATGAATACTATAAAGAGTTCTTCCAAGTTCTTGCTCTCATATTACATATATAGCAATGCATATGAACTAGACTGTAGTTCTTGTGTTATGATCATGATATATGAACTAGTATATAGTTTGTGTGTTATGATCTTGACATATTGAACTTTATGCTTAATCATTTATATAACTTGTATGAGTAGAATTAGAGCTAAGTTGAGGTGGCGGTTTGTCGTTGTAACACCCCTGGTGTTATGAGCTCGTTTAGCACCGCGATTTAGGCCTAAGAAAAATTTTCGAAACGAGTTTCTCGAATTGTTGATTTAAAATGTACTTGATGCGATAAGCGAATCCTATGTGACTTAATTTTTGTAGACTCGAATCAGCGCCCAAGTTAAAATACGCAGTGCGTAGAAATATTTAGGAATGTCGAACGACGATGCCAGCGAACGGTATGTTCTATTAGATTAAGCATGAAAAGCAACTTTTATAAATAAAATAAAATCCATTAATAAATTGAACGATATATATATATGCTCATGTGTTTATTTTGAGAAGCACGCTCAGTTGAAAGGCCTTGGGTTTAGTTATTGATTTGCGAGCGAACAGCTCCACAGCGATGATGGGATGTCTCCCTGCCTTGCTCCGTCGCTTGTCATCAGTAGTGCGTTCCCCCTTGTTCGAAATCAATCCACTCCAGTTTATTAGCATCGCACCGCATCGTCGAGTTCCGTCGTCATGCCACTGCTCCCTCTCCATTGCGTCCTTTCTCCGATGATCGCCATAATGAAGGTTGGCCCGGCTGCTGCTGCCGTATACTAATTTGTTTGTTTTCCCTCCCTCACTGCTGGTTCCGTCATTTCACTCTGCGGCACCATCAATGCCTTTCCTATCTCTGCGTGTCTCTTCTTGCGCGAGCATAGTCGGCCACATGCGTTGGCTTCCTTGCGATCTCGCGCGTGGGCCTGCCGGCCTGGCTGCGCTGGCTGTTTGTTTCTGTGCCAAGGTCAAGTCCGCAGCGCCAGCATGTGTACGACGTGTACCACCCTCGTGATGCTGTCCCCTTCTTTTTGTATTTCTGCTGCCATGCCCGTCGGTCACTCCTTGCTTCCCTCACCTCCCTCTGATTGCCCGCGCGCATCTTCATCATGCTCCCCGTGCCACCGCCCAGGACCACGCCGAGCTCAGCTCCACCTCCCTCCTCCTTGTTCTGGAACCGCCGGGTCGAGCAACTCGCCCGAACCTCCATTCCTCGGCCTCGTTTTCCTCACCGCACCACCTGGCCCTAGGGCGCCGTTGCTGTCACCTCGCGGGGAAATGCTGTGCGTGCAAGCCTCTTGGCCTGCTGCCATCGAGGTATCCTAGCGCACGCGCTCCTCATCCACTGCCCC
Organism: Miscanthus lutarioriparius; assembly: GCA_904845875.1. Classification (NCBI taxonomy): domain Eukaryota; kingdom Viridiplantae; phylum Streptophyta; class Magnoliopsida; order Poales; family Poaceae; genus Miscanthus; species Miscanthus lutarioriparius. The sequence goes on from CAJGYO010000002.1 coordinate 119,660,336, forward strand.
CGGCCCCACCGCGCCTCCGCCGTCGTCAACCCGGCCCGTGCTGCTGCTGTTGTCGCGGGGTCTAGCCTCCACGGTTCCTGCCGTGCCCCGCAGCGCTGGGCCACGGCGCTAGGTTCGCCTGGTGCCAGAGGAGGGCCGCCCGTCGCCGGTTGTCGCGCGTAGGTGCGTCGGATCCCACGCTGTGTCCCTGCGCCGGACCACGGTCCCGTAGCGGCCCCGACGTCATTCGTTTCCACCTGCAGCGCGCGCACGCTGTGCCACCGGTGCCGTGGACCTTGCTGCGCCATGGCCGCGCCCGCCTTCCGGTTCCCTGCTGCCTTGCGCGAGCCCCTTGGTCCCGCGCAGGAGCCACCGTTCTAGCTCCACAGCCGCAGCGCCTCGCCCCATTCGCGCTGAGCGCGCTGCTCCTCCCAGGCGCCTTCTTTGTCGTCGTCGTGCCGTACCACCGCACGTCTAGCCCCTCCGATGAGCCGCCCCTTCCACGCCTGGAGCGCCTTCCCCGCGCTGTTCCATCACCGCCGTGTCTTCCCGGTTGGAATTGGTCGTCGACCGGAGCTCCCCTGCCGGTGCTCTGCTTTGGAGGATGAAGAAGATGAGGTGAGAGGGGTATGCATCCAAGCCGTAGTTTTGTACATGGTGTTTACTGCAAAATACATGACTCGACAGAATAGTGCTTGTGGATCTCAGAGCGATTAGGGAAAGTGCAGGGGCCGTATAGCAAATTTGACATCGCCACCTGCCGCCTGGGCTGGCCTGCTGCCTGTGTGCCTAAGCCACGGCCGACTTGCCTGGGCCGCTCGCACCACGCGCTGGGCTGGCCTGTGGCGGCCGCGTCTGGGCCGCCTACGCGCCACGCTGGGCCGACTTGTGTTGCCCGCGCTGGGCCACGTGCAGCTGCTTCCGCATGGGCCATCCACGTCGCTGCCCGTGCACGGGCGCTGCGTGCCATCGGGCTGCGTCTTGTATGCACCCTGACCGCCGGCTGCCCTTTTCTTTGGTTGTCTTGTTGAAGAGGCCAGCGTTCTTTGGGCGGTGGCAGCGTCACAGGCTTGGGCCCCTAGCCAGCTAGCCCGCGCTTTGGACCACCACAGCGTCCGCATGACAGAGGGTCTTTGGGCCGTTTAGCCGCCGCCTGCCCAAGTGCCCTATTCTTTTCTAGTTTTGTTTAAAATGGCTAAAACTTGTAAAGTCAATATAAAATTGTATAGCTGTCCAAAAATTGTGCAACCAATTTTGTTAGTCTCATAAAATCATGATCTACCTGTTAGTATATTCTGTGCGCATAGTGTGATAATATTCTTAGGAGCTATATAATTAATTTAAGGTACTTAATATTGTGAAAAGATAAACTTATAGGAATTGTTGTGATAAATTGGTAATAGTGTTGAATCTGGAATTTTTACAGTAGGCTCCTAGCAATATTAGGTACTTACTGTAATTTTTGTAGCTCCATAATACTTAGTTGCTAAATAGATAATGATGTCCTATTTCGAATAATGATTAAATCGATAGAGTGAAATAAAGAAACAACCTTTGGTTGTATAACTAAACAATTGTTGGGAAGTAACGCCTTATTCGACCACATGGATACGTAGACCAGCGTTAGAGCTATTTTGTTAGCTTGTGAGGCGTGATCGTGTTTCTAAACATTTCGGCTGTCGTTGATTATTTACATCTATGCATTTGCATATCATTTAGGTACGATGATGGATCAACGGATCAATTGAAGGAGGATTAGGAATCCGAAGATGGTGTAATGGTATTCTCTCTAGGAGATGATGCAATAGGCTTTCTATTAAGATGATGATGGATGATCTGAAGATGCAGATACTAACTTTTTAATATATATCTTACCCAGGCAAGCCTCGGTACATAACCCCTACTTTTCTGTAGTTTAAATTATATTTGTGTATTAAGTTTTAAGGAGTTGATTGAAACCCACTTGCATATATATATATATATATATATATATATATATATATGCAAGTGGGTTTCAATCAACTCCTTAAAACTTAATACTAGTAAGGCTAATAGGATATATATATATATATATATATATCCTATTAGCCTTACTAGTATGACAGGATCGTGTAGAATGTTATGCTACAGGACTCCGGTAGAAATCGAGTGATTGCCTGTCACTCACGAGAGATAGGAAATATATTATTGAATTATTATCACTTGGAAAATATAAATGGTGGAAAGGAAATTGGTGACCGGGCAGGGATATGGTTTGGGTATTGGTTGGTGTAAGAGGTTGTGTCGCCGTGGACGTGGGGCATGGCTTGGTTACACTGCTTTCCTTGTCTGTGTCGGTTAAGGACCGGCCATTACATAAGACTCTATGCAAGTCACAGACTTATTATCCCGAGCACATACTTGGGTATGGACGCTTGGAAGACTTGTCCGGGTTTTTTTTGGTGGAGGAGGTCCTTGCACCACACTGAGTCCGGGACTTAGGGGCGGGGGCTTGGTGTCCCAGTTTGGATGGGGACCTAGGACCCCAAGACAGGAGGGTGATGGGTTGGTCCTGCTTGTGCCTTGGGTACAAGCGGGGCGTGTGTTTTTGGGGTACCCAGCTGGGGGCATTGATTCGCGAATCGCCGGTGTTTCGGTACGGCTTGTCTATGGTTTAGCATCGTAGTAAGAACTGAAAGATGAAAGATGGAAGAAAAGGAAATCTGATTGCTTACCACCTGCTTGAAAGTAGCACATGTGCTTACATACAATGGTTAGTTAATGAACCAATGCGGATATTAATAAAAATCGAATATAAGGACGCATGCTTAGTAATGCTTCCTGCAAATGCAATAAACCCACAAGCCAAATAGCCTTGAATATCCTTGGAGTCTTTTCTTTTCTCCTATCGGGTAAGTCTTGCTGAGTACAATTGAGTACTCAGGGTTTTATTCCCCCTGTTGCAGGTGACCGGTGGATGCGAGAACTGACTCTTGTGTGTGGATTCCTCCTGGTGGGCTCAGAGAGGATTTCCGTGATACTACGATCGTAGTTTTTATTTACAACTCTCACCAAATATTTTTATAAACGAAAGTTTATAATCTGTTGTCATAGTTTTTATATATCAATACTTCAACATGTCATGAATATATATTTATTTCTGCTGTAATTCTGATCACATGTTTATATTCCGCTGTACAATTAAACTGTTTATAACTCTGATAATATGATTATATTCTGCTGTTATCATAATAAATATTATACTCTGATGTTGTATTAAATGTGATGTAAGAAATGGTTAAGAATGATGTAAGCTTTATTCTCTCATTTGTGATCCTGATGGCAAAAATATGGATTTTTGGGTTCTCCCCTGGGGTGTGCCCGATGGAACCGAGTAATTTAGTGTTCTCCCTTGGGTGCTTAGTGTCTAATGGAAGACGAGCACTCCTGGGAGGCATTAGATTAGGCGGTTCTACCACAGGTGGTATTAGAGCGCAAATGAGAAAATACAGCTTCGAAAACCTTTTCTAAACTAAAATTTGACAACAAACTCTTTTCAAAAAGTTAGGGCGTTTGCATGCGAAGTTATATAAGTAGCCCTATTACTATGGTTATGTATCCAGGATAGATGGCACTTTGCTGACTTAGATAGGCTTAATCAATTTTCTGCAGGTACACTGATCCCGAGCATAGTCCGATAGCATCGACTAGCTACAAGGAGATAATGATGTGCCAAAACTCTAAGAATGGTTGCCCTATATGTTGGCAACAGTGAAAGGATGTATAGGACATGCATTCATGCATATACTATTTGTGCATCTGAGCGCTCGTATTGCTTGTAGATACGCTATCCATAGGTGTCACGCGTGTCGTATTGTGCACGACTGCCTTGTTCAAGTTCCAGAGTTAGGTCTGCACTGTGGCTTCGTGTTCCACGTTCGCCCATGGTTCACGCCTGTTGTGACCCATGTCTCTTCGTACCCCTTTTCTACGCTCTTGTCGGACCCTTGCCCTGCAGTCATACTAGTTAGTAATGGCCTCGCACGTCGCTCGCCTCGAACGTGCGGAATTTGGTCGATTCGTCGTAGTGATCTCACGCGGGAACGCTGGTGAACCGCGCCAGAACCACTACCGCTCCGCCTTTATAAGTAGAGCCTGACTTAGCCATTGGCATCACCACTCGGTGCACTTTAGCTCGCTTAGCTTTTCCTTTGAGCCAGCTTTTCGCTCAGCCTTCCTCACCACCACCGCTAGAAATGGCAGGAGCCTGGGTTAGTAGTTATTGCCTGAACGTTGAGGGTTTTCCCAGAATCCTAAATGCCACCCTCCAAAAGCTTGGAGTCAAAGATCACCCCGAGTATGAGGGCCGTGAGTATGAGGAGCATGGCACCGAGCGGTGTGAGGTTACCGTCTACATCGGGAAGAGTGAAGAGTTCCCCGACCTCACTGAAGCCTAGAGTGTGACCACAACTGGGTTTAGCTTCACCGACACCTACCAGGTTGTGGCCCGCAAAGCCTTGTGGCACCTCTGCCAGATCTATGAAGAGCCCATTGCCCGTACCCCCATGAGGTTCTTTCCACCCTTGGACAAGAATTGGCGGGCATGGAAGGCCCGCATGGAGGTTTTGCAAGGGCAGGATGCGCAAGAGGACAGTCCAACCATGGTGCACTTGACCACATACCTACTCGCTCTGGATGAGCAGTATGATCGGCAAGCCTTGGAGCTAAGGGCGTGCCTTCGACGCGCCGAGGAAGCCAAGATTTTCAACCGGATGCTCCAGGTGCAGCTCGTCGAAGCGCATGCCAGTGAGGCAGCTGCTAAGAGCCGGGAGACTGCCATGTCGAAAGCTCTAAAGGGGGTTGAAGACCGGCATGTCCATCAGCTGCGTGAGGCCTATCTTGTCACCAGGGCCAAGCGGAGGACGCTGGCTGCTGAAAGGCAGGATGCCCCGATCTTGGAAGGGATCTCTATCCACCCACCAGAAAGAAGAAGAACTGGTGTTGTAGCACCGCCAACAACTCCACCCTCGGAAGTGTCAGAAGAAGAGCCCTTGGTTCGTCTCACTCAGCCACTGCCACGAGAAGATGTAGATTAGTTTTCTTGGGATGCTGTACCCATAGTAGTAGTGCTTTTCGTCGTTGTCCTCCGGATTGTACTCTTGCCATTGTTGTTCATCCGTAATTGTTGAGATCGTCCGCAGTAGGGAAGGTGAAGGATGTATCGTGAATGGGAGCCTGGATGCCTGTATGATGTACTCGTATAAGACCGTTGGAATATGCATTTTATTTATTTCGCTGTGTGATTGCGTCCATCTGCCTTTAGGTCTCAGTAGCCATGCTTAAAGTTTTCAAGGTGATATTAAGCGGGATACAAGAGAAGTTGCCATTCAGAGATCAGCAAACCAGTCGTGATTGGATAATATTGGACACTGTATCAACTAATTATGGATGTCCCAACAGAACACTTGAGTCTCTTTAAATCAAATCCGCCATTGGATTTGCATTCCTTGTCCCTTGTTGTGAAGGGAACCCTTGTTGTTTGAATTTTCCCTTGCAATACTCCCCTTACTCTGTGGTCTATGACCCCACCACCTTCATGGTGTGTAAATTGGTAGTAGTTGCCTGGTTAATAGCTTATGGTGCCACGACGAAACCGAGGGCTCCCTATGGAACAGCTGCCACATGGTGACGCTGCGCTGATATCGAGGTTGTTGACCAAGTACCTTTACCAAGTTACACCGCCATACCACTTTTGCTACAAATAATTTCCTTGGAAATGTTCAGGTGTTCAAATGGGAAATCCACAATAGGTTGATGACATAGTGTTCTCTCAAGGTATGTAAGAGGAGGTGGTTTTGGAGGAAGAAAGTATGACATGGTCTCAGTCTACATGAAAGACGGATGTGGTCGAGTAAAGGAAAGAAAAAGAAGAGTAGTAAGGAAAGTTAGCCATGGGTAGTCGGGTGTGATTGTAAAAGCCTGAGTGGACGTCATGTCCCAAGCCCTATTTTTAGTTGACCGTGCTTCACATGCTAGGTCATTTCGCTGCGTGCCCTGCGAACGTTGTCTCTATCGGGCCTTTAGCACCCTATTTTCGCGTGGCCGCGGCATCGTGCCACACTCATCGTCCTTGTGCACCGTGCGCTTTTCCTTTTCCCCAGCATCCGGTCGGCTCTCGACTCTCACGCCTCATCCCCATACCAGACCCCCCCATTTCCCCTTCTTTTCTTCCTTCTTTTTGTGGACACGACCGCCTGCACGCCTGCCTCGTCGAGCAGACCCCTTCCCCTATCCTCTCCTTTATTTCCCCCTCTACCGCTTGCGCAGGAGGCGCACCATGTCCGACCTTATCTCCATAGCATGAAGCATCTGTGTATCCCATCCACGCCGCCTCTGCTTCCGATGTGTTGCGCCCCACCTCCATTCGCCACTATAAGATCCCCTTGGTCCTTGCTCTTCTTCTTCTTCATCCCATTCCCTCGCATTCGAAGTAGAGCTATGAGATCCAGTCATTATTGTGGAGCTAGGTTCATCTGTCTGAGGTGATGGTGTAATCTGAGAAGAAGAAAGGATCTAGTTTCGTTGAAGAAGTTCAAGTTTCCTTTGGTTAGTTGGTCCTAGGATTCACGATGTTTTTTTTCTCAGTTGACTGTTTCTGGATCTGTTGGACCTAAGCCATGTTTTGGATACTCATTATCTTGTTGTTTCTCCATTGCCCTCGTCTATATCAACTTCTGGATTAAGTCTCGGTTGTACCAGGTTGCTCTTAACCATATATTCCTAGATCCCCGTGTGGTTTAGTATTCGTAGTCGTGTAATCTTTCATGTAATCCCTGATCTACGTAAGGTAATCGTGTGTCCCCTCTTCTGGTTCTTGCTTTGAATCTTGGGACGAGATTCTTTTTAAGGAGGGTTGGTTGTAACACCCCTGGTGTTACGAGCTCGTTTAGCACCATGATTTAGGCCTAAGAAAAAATTTCAAAACAAGTTTCTCGAATTGTTGATTTAAAATGTACTTGATGCGATAAGCGAATCCTGTGTGACTTAATTTTTGTAGACTTGAATCAGTGCCCAAGTTAAAATACGCAGTGCGTAGAAATATTTAGGAATGTTGAATGACAATGCCAGCGAACGGTATGTTCTGTTAGATTAAGCATGAAAAGCAACTTTTATAAATAAAATAAAATCCATTAACAAATTGAACGATATATATATATGCTCATGTGTTTATTTTGAGAAGCACGCTCAGTTGAAAGGCCTTGGGTTTAGTTATTGACTTGAGAGTGAATGGCTCCATAGCGATGACAGGACGTCTCCCTGCCTTGCTCCGTCGCTTGTCGACAGTAGTGCGTTCCCCCTTGTTCGAAATCAATCCACTCCGGTTTATTAGCGTCACGCCGCATCGTCGAGTTCCGTCGTCGTGCCACTGCTCCCTCTCCATCGCATCCTTTCTCTGATGATCGCCATAATGAAGGTTGGTCGGGCTGCTACTGCCGTATACTGATTTGTTTGTTTTCCATCCCTCACTGCTGGTTCCGTTGTTTCACTCTAGGGCACCATCAATGCCTTGCCTGTCTCTAAGTGTCTCTTCTTGCATGAGCACAGTCGGCCATGTGCGTTGGCTTCCTTGTGACCTCGTGCATGGGCCTACAAGACCTAGCTATGCTGGCTGTTTGTTTCTGTGCCTCGGTCAAGTCCGCAGCGCCAACGTGTGTACGACGTGTACCACCCTCGTGATGATGTCCCCTTCTTTTTGTATTTCTGCTGCCATGTCCATCGGTCACTCCTTGCTTCCCTCGCCACCCTCTAATTGCCCGCTCGCATCTTCATCCTGCTCCCCGTGCCACCGCCTAGGACCACGCCAAGCTCAGCTCCGCATCCCTCGTCCTTATTTTGGAACCACCGTGTCGAGCAACCCGCCCAAACCTCCATTCCCTGGCCTCATTTTCCTCACCACACCACCTGGCCCTGGGGCGTCGTCACGGTCACCTCGCGGGGAAATGCTGCGCGCGCAAGCCTCCTAGCCCACTGCCGTCGAGGCATCCTAGCGCACGTGCTACTCATCCACTGCCCCCAGCCCCACCGCGCCTCCGCCGTCGTCAGCCCGGCCTGTGCTGCTGCTGCTGTCGTGGGGTCCCGCTTCCACAGTTCTTGCCTTGCCCCGCAGCGCTGGGCCATGGCACCAGGTTTGCCCGGTGCCAGAGGAGGCCTACCCGTCGCCGGTTATCGCGCAGGTGTGCTGGACCCCACGCTGCATCCCCGCGCCGGACCACGGTCCCGCAGCGGCCCCGACGTTGTCCGTTTCCGCCGCGCGCGCGCGCGTGCATGCTGTGCCACCGGTGCCGTGGACCTTGCTACGCCATGGCCGCACCCGCCTTCCGGTTCCCTGCTGCCTTGCCCGAGCCCCTTGGTCCTGCAGCCACAGCGCCTCGCCTCGTCCACGTCGAGCGCGCTGCTCCTCCCAGGCGCCTTCTTCATCGTCGTCGTGCCGCACCACCGCGCGTCTAGCCCCGCCGATGAGCCGCCCCTTCCGTGCCTGGAGCGCCTTCCCCGCACCGTCCATCGCCGCCGTGTCTTCCCGGCCGAAATTGGTCATTGGCCGGAGCTCCCCTGCCAGTGCTCTGCTTTAGAGGATGAAGAAGATGAGGTGAGAGGGGTATGCATCCAAGCCGTAGTTTTGTACATGGTGTTTACTACAAAATACATGACTCGACGGAATAGTGCTTGTGGATCTCGGAGCGATTAGGGAAAGTGCAGGGGCCATTTAGCAAATTTGCCGTCACCACCTGCCGCCTGGGCCGGCCTGCTGCCTATGTGCCTAAGCCGCGGGCCGGCTTGCCTGGCCCGCTCACGCCGCGCGCTGGGCCGGCATGTGGCCGCCGCGTCTGGGCCGCCTGTGCGCCACGCTGGGCCGGCTTGTGTCACGTGCGCTGGGCCGTGCGCAGCTGCTTCCACGTGGGCCGTCCGCGTCATTGCCCGTGCCTAGGCCACCGCACCGCTGGGCCGCGTGAGCTACACTGCCGGGCCAGCCTGCCGCTGGCTGTGCGCCTGGGCTGCTGCGTGCCTGGGCCGCCGCGTCACTGGGCCGCTGGCCGCATGCCCTGCCTAGGCCGCCGCATGCGTCCGCGATAGGGCTGCTGGGCCGTTTAGCCGCCGCCAGCCCAAGTGCCCTGTTCTTTTCTAGTTTTGTTTAAAATGGCTGAAACTTGTAAAGTCAATATAAAATTGTGTAGCTGTCCAAAAATTGTGCAACCAATTTCGTTAGTCTCCTAAAATCATGATCTACCTGTTACTATATTATGTGCGCATAGTGTGATAATATTCTTGGGAGCTATATAATTAATTTAAGGTACTTAATATTATGAAAAGATAAACTTGTAGGAATTGTTGTGATAAATTGGTAATAGTGTTGAATCTGGAATTTTTACAGTGGGCTCCTAGCAATATTAGGTACTCACTGTAATTTTTGTAGCTCCAGAATAATTAGTTGCTAAATAGATAATGATGTCCTATTTCGAGTAATGATTAAATTGATAGAGTGAAATAAAGAAACAACCTTGGGTTGTATAACTAAAACAATTGTTGGGAAGTAACGCCTTATTCGACCACATGGATACGTAGACCAACGTTAGAGCTATTTTGTTAGCTTGTGAGGCGTGATCGTGTTTCTAAACATTTCGGCTGTCGTTGATTATTTACATCTATGCATTTGCATCAATGCATATCATATAGGTATGATGATGGATCAACGGATCAATTGAAGGAGGATTGGGAATCCGAAGATGGTGTAATGGTATTCTCTCCAGGAGATGATGCAATGGGCTTTCTATTCAGATGATGATGAATGATCTGAAGATGCAGATACTAACTTTTTAATATATATCTTACCCAGGCAAGCCTCGGTGCATAACCCCTACTTTTTTGCAGTTTAAATTATATTTGTGCATTAAGTTTTAAGGAGTTGATTGAAACCCACTTGCATATATATATCTTTATCCTATGAGCCTTACTAGTATGACAGGATCATGTAGAATGCTATGGTATAGGACTCTGGTAGAAGTCGAGTGATTGCCTGTCACTCACAAGAGATAGGAAATATATTATTGAATTATTATCACTTGGAAAATATAAATGGTGGAAAGGAAATTGGTGACCGGGCAGGGATATGGTTTAGGTATTGGTGGGTGTAAGAGGTTGTGTTGCCATGGACGCGGGGCATGGCTTGGTTACACTGCTTTCCCTGTCTGTGTCGATTAAGGATCGGCTGTTGCATAAGACTCTAGGCAAGTCACAGACTTATTATCCTAAGCACATACTTGGGTATGGGCGCTTGAAAGACTTGTTGCTCTCTTGTCGTGTGTTCCGACTCTTTCCGGACCGATTGTCAGGGGTTTCTTTTTGGTGGAGGAGGTCCTTGCACCGCACTGAGTCCGAGACTCAGGGGCGAGGGCTTAGAGTCCCAGTTTGGACGGGGACCTAGGACCCCAGGATAGGAGGGTGATGGGTTGGTCCTGCTTGTGCCTTGGGTGCAAGCGGGGCATGTGTTTTTGGGGTACCCAGCTAGGGGCATTGATTCGCGAATCAGCGACGTTCTGGTACGGCTTGTCTATGGTTTAGCATCATAGTAAGAACTGAAAGATGAAAGATGGAAGAAATGGAAATCTGATTGCTTACCACCTGCTTGAAAGTAGCACAGGTGCTTACATAGAATGGTTAGTTAATGAACCAATGCTTAGTAATGCTTCCTACAAATGCAATAAACCCACAAGCCAAGTAGCCTTGTATATCCTTGGAGTCTTTTCTTTTCTCCTGTCGGGTAAGTCTTGCTGAGTACAATTGAGTACTCAGGGTTTTATTCCCCCCGTTGCAGGTGACCGGTGGATGCGAGAGCTGACTCTTGTGTGTGGATTCCTCCTGGTGGGCTCAGAGAGGATTTCCGTGACGCTACGATCGTAGTTTTTATTTACAACTCTCACCAAATGTTTTTATAAACAAAAGTTTATAATCTGTTGTCATAGTTTTTATATATCAATACTTCAACATGTCATGAATAGATATTTATTTCCGCTGTAATTCTAATCACATGTTTATATTCCGCTGTACAATTAAACTGTTTATAACTCTGATAATATGATTACATTCCGCTGTTATCATAATAAATATTATACTCCGATGTTGTATTAAATGTGATGTAAGAAATGGTTAAGAATGATGTAAGCTTTATTCTCTCATTTGTGATCCTGATGGCAAAAATGTGGATTTTCGGGTTCTCCCCTGGGGTGTGCCCGACAGAACCGAGTAATTTAGTGTTCTCCCTTTGGGTGCTTAGTGTCTAATGGAAGATGAGCACTCCTAGGAGGCATTAGATTAGGCGGTTCTACCACAGTCGTGCCTTTAGGTGTACCCAAGCCCTTTACCTATCGATCCGTAGGATCGGGGACCTAGGGGATTTGGGTAGTTTCTGTGTACGCAAGCATTTTGCTTGGGTATGGAGAAACCGTTGAATACATTTCCCTTTCCATGGTTGAGGGGTAGGCGGCAGGTGGCGATAGCCCTGTCTGTCCCTTGTAATCCCCCACGTTCGTCTGGGGTGTAGGAGTGTAAATTGTCACATGAGGATGCTGGTAGACCAGTACTCGGTGGCCTCCCGACCTATCTCACATTTAGTTCTAGCTCTAACCATATATGTTGTATGATCATGAACTGTTCTTTGCACGGCTATATTAGAACATGTCGGCTCCATATAGGGACATTCTTTTATTCTTTGTTTTCCTTTTATCCTTGAGGTTAGCCCAAATGTGTGTCCACTATCCATGAAATACCGTTTTGACCCCTGTCATGTACTATGGTTCACTATACAAGTATGTAATTTTATTCATGCCTATGCTAGACACATTGTACCTTGCCCTCCTTTGGGAAAATATAAATAATGATACCCTGAATACTTCGTAGTTGGTGTTTCTTGGCGGCGTTGCTAAGATTAACTCAATCTTAGTAATGGTGTTAAGAATTACCAACAGGCATTTCTGGCGCCGTTACCGGTGATAGACTTAAAACCTCCTCACTTGGTGATTATGCTAAGAAATGCCAATAGAAATCCCTCAATCTCTCATACCATGCTCTTGGTGCTTGCTTTAAGCCATACAAAGCATTCTTCAACTTGTAAACATGGTTGGGTTTCTTCACATCTTCAAAACTGGAAGGTTGCTCAATGTACACAAGCTCATTGATGTACCCATTGAGAAATGCACTTTTCATACCTATTTGGTACAACTTGATGTTGTGGGCACAAGCATAGGCTAACAAGATCCTAATTGCTTCCAATCTTGCAACCGAGCATATGTCTCTCTAAAGTCAAGACCTTCAACTTGAGTGTAACCTTGAGCCACTAATATTGCTTTGTTCCTTACAACTATCTGTGGCAGAACCGCCTAAAATAACTCACTTCCGGAGGTGCTTGTCTTCCATTAGACACTAAACACCCCAAGAGTGAGCTAACTTAAACAATTCTGTCGAGCACACCCCAAGGGAGAAGCCGAAATCCACATTTTTCAACAGGATCATAAAGGGGAGAATAAAGCTTACAACATTTTAGCCATTTCTTACATCACTTTACATACAACATCAGAGTATAATATTTATTGTTTATAACAACAGAATATAACCATGTTATCAGAGTTGCAGAGGAAATAAAATCATTTAATGACAAGTTAAACATTAACATGATGATCAGTTATATACATCATAACATGTTATCAGTTTTTCCATTGTTAAACATTTTGGGTGGAAGTTTCAAATAAATTCTATGTCCGCAACGTTAAGGAAATCTTCGCTGAGCCCATCAGGAGGTTTCCATACACAAGTGTCCGCTCCACATGTTCCTGTCAACTGCAACAGGGTAGAACAAACCCTGAGTACTCAATTGTACTCCACAAGGCTTACCCGTCAGGAGGAAAGAAAATACTCTAAGGATATGCAAGGCTATCTGGTTTGTGGGTTATTGCATCTACAGAAAGCATTGCTAAGCGTGCATCCTTATATTCAATTTTATTAGTAGTCATCATTAGTTCATTAACTAACCATTCTATATCAGCACCGGTGCTACTTTCAAGCAGGTGGTAAGCAATCAGAACCATTTTACCATCTTTTAGATTCCAGTTCTTACTACGGTGCTAGATCGTAGCCAAGTCGTATCGTATCACATGACGATTCGCAAACTAATGTATCCCAGCTGGGTACCCCAAAACACATGCCCCGCTTGTACCACAGGCACAAGCAAGACCAACCCACCACTCTCCTGTCAAGGGGTCTAGGTCCCCGTCCAAACTTGGACTCTAAGCCGCCACTCCTGAGTCTCGGACTCAGTGTGGCGCTTAGACCTCCACCATCCCTGCCTCCAATCAGTCGGTCTAGAAAGAGCCGGAACCCACGACAAGAGAGCAACAAGCCTTCCCGCTCTCATAAGCAAGTACGTGCTCAGGATAATAAGTCTGTGACCTGACTAGAATCCACTGCAACGAACGGTCCTCAATTGACACAGGCGGGACAAATGCAACCAGAACCTCGCTTGGTTACCTAACCAAGTCCAAATCCCAATACAAAGTATGGTCCCGCCCGGTCTCCAATTATTATCCATATATATTCCATGTGATAGTAACAATAATATATTTCCTATCTCTCGCGAGTGATAGGCAATCATTCGACTTCAACCGGAGTCCTGTAGTATAGCAATCTACATGATCCTATCATACTAGTAAGACTCATAGGATAAGGATATATATATGTAAGTGGGTTTCACTCAACTCCTTAAAACTTAATGCACAAGCATAAGATAAAGTACAGAATTATAGAGGTTATGCACCGGGGCTTGCCTGGGTAAAATATAACCAAGTTAGCTTTTCATCATGGTGGCATGATCATCAAGTCACCATCTGCTTCCGCTACTCCAGACGACTCCACGATCCAACATCTCTCCTATCATGAAATACGTGGATGTAATGCAGGGACGTAAATAATCAACGGCAACCGCAACTCTAAAATACGATTACGTCTTGCAAGCTAATGGGCTAGCTCTAATGACTAACATACTAAGCTACGTATCCCTATTGTCGGGCGAGGCATTACTTCCCAATAAGTATTTTAGCTACAAAATCCCCAGATATATCCTTAATTTATTTTATTGATTTAATATATTTTCAAACCCGGGCTTAATAGGTATTCTAGCAAACTAATTATTATGGAGCTATAAAAATTACATTGAGCACCTAATAATGGTAGGAATTCACTGTGAAAGTTTTAGATCCAACACTCTTACCAATTTATCACGAAAATTCCTATAAGTTTATATCTTATAATATTAAACATCTTAAAGTAATTAGATAACTCCTAAAAATATTACAAAACTATGTGCACCAAATATACTAGCAGATAGTTCACAATTTTAGGAACCTAACAAAATTTGTTTCATAATTTTTGGACATCTATATCATTTTATATTAATTATCAAAGTTCAACTCAGAAATAAAAATGAAAAGCTATTTCTATTTTCCGCGAAAAAGATAACCGAATCCGGTCGAACGCGGCCCACGCGGGGCGTGGCCCATGTGTGGAGGCGGCCCGTGGCAGGGATCCCATGCGCGCTAGCATTCTTGCAAAAACACCCTAGCGTAATAAGGAAATAGCGTGAACACTACACGTACTATTTCTATAAACAACGACTTTACAACGGAACCCTCGGATCTTTCTCCCCTTTACACGGCAGGGTCCCTGGCCGCCCCCGTGCTCTCTGGCATGGCGAGCGGTGGCATTGGCGCTTGCGCCGGCCACACGAGACACACTCTGACCTTTCTACGAGGCCGACGCTCACCTAGGGTTCGACGTGAGACAATGGGTGGCGGTTGCACGAGCTAGGACGCCGTAGAAGGACCTCTCCTCGACGGCGGGCACCCAACGGCAATGGCGATGGTGTTCTAGTGAGCCACAGCAACAACAAGGTGGTAGGGGTAGCAGGTGAGCAACGATAACTCACTAGTGACCTTACCAAGAAGCCGGCTCGGCCGGAGATGACCCGAGCGAGGCTGGCCACGTGCACGCTGCGAGCACGGCGACAAGCCACGGCGGACATGGCCACATCAGCGATAGCACTCCCACTAGCATGCACACGGTGGAGAGGGAGCCAAGGCGAGCTAGTGGTGCAGAGAAATTAGCACGGGGTGAAGTGGTGGAGGCTGGCCACAACGTGGGTGGTGACGGTACATAACAACACGGTGGTGGGCAAAGCTCCAAAATTGGAGCTCGGCCTGGCCATAATCACGGCAGAGTGGGGTTAGCTAGAGAGGGGACGTGAAGGCAGAGGAGCAAGCATGAGTAATTGATGAGAGGTGCTCACTCTCTAACTCACCGTGACGTGACTCGATGGCGGCAGAAAACAGAGGGAGAAATAGGGAAAGAGAGAGACGGCGCGATAGGTGGGCTTAGCTCATCCATGCCTTAGCGGCACACGGCCGACTAGACCTAAGACGGCGTCTGTGCACCCGCTACACCACAATGCAGCCAACCACGTGCGTACAGAGGCAGGTGGGGGGGCACAACATCCACGGTCGCAGCGTCATGAAGGCGAGGCGATGGCACGGGGTAGCCAAGACAACCCACGTGCGTGCTAAGACGAGGTGAGCGGCAGCGCAATACAGTGTTGAAGTGGCGTCAGTAGCGGTAGCATCGTGACATGAGGAGGGTCAACAGTGCGGACGTGATGGCAGTGTAGCGTGGCCGCGGCGGCACCCAAGACGACAGCGCGAGGTAGAGCAGCAGGGCACGGGGCCAATGGCTCGATGCGGCCGGCCTTGACCAAGCCCAGGTGGCTCGACTGGCCTAGCACGGTGGCATGGGTGACTACGCATAACACGACCATGTGTGTGGCGTGGGGAAGCCGTGTGGTGACCGCGCACCCGGTGCCAACCAACCCGAGACAGGTAACACAAATGAATTTCAAAGCGAAGCAAAGATGCTAACAATCCCGATCGAGGCTCAACTAATTCCCCTAACCTAAAGTTGATACTAACACCCAGCTAACGAAACAAACCTCATGTCGAGAGAGCTACCAGAGAGGGAGATAGGAAGGTGCCAACATGCGTTCATCACTGAAGTGCCAGTTCACGAACAGAGAACCGAATCAGGGTTCATAGCGCGTTCTAGTGAAGTTAGGGCAATTTTAGAGCGGACAACGTGACATCCAACACAATGTCCACCTATGCCATGCTCAAGCACTCACTTTGATGCAATCAACAATACCAAACATGTAGCTAGTGTTTAAACATTTTTGTTAGAAATTAAATGTCAAAATAGTATTGTCTTACTACTTTCCATACTTAGAAAAGTTAAGGATTTCAATTGAAGCTAAGTAACCATTAATCCTTTTGCCATAATTTTTAAAATGTCTAAACCATATTAACTTCAACCAATAAATATTTCACACAATAGTCCATACCTCATACTAACCCGTAGGAGCAAAATATTTAAGCACCATTTAACTATTTTGCTCAATATAATTCGCCAAACATGGTACTTTAAACATAAATTCAAGTGTTTGCTGACTTAACGAAAAAGGCTTATCTTAATTTCATATTTGATCTTTAAGCTCCCAATAACACTAGTTAACCACATTTGTTTTCACAAATTAGTTGCATCTTTAACTACACCACTTGCTCATCATCTTTACTTAAGTATTACACACAAGTTATATTTTATTTGTGTTTATATAAATCATTTTTTGTGCCAAACAATTAAAACGAATTATCATTTCATGTGCGTTATAAATTTCTGAAACCTAAAAACTTGTTTGGCTAATCCCTCTCATACCTAAATCTTGGTGCTAAGAAAGCTCGTAACACTAGGGGTGTTACAATCTTCCCCCCTTAAAAGAATCTCGTCCCGAGATTCGAAACAAGAATTAGAAAGGAAAAAATGTGATTACACTTGGCAGGTCTGAAATCACACGGAAGATCACACTACGTCGAACACTAAACCACATAGGGATTTAGAGATATATGGTTAAGAGCAACCTAGTACAACCAAGGCTTAATCCAGAAGTTGAGATAGACGAGGATAACGGAGAAACAACAAGAAAATGATCATCCAAAACATGGCGTATGTCCAACAGATACAGAAACAGGAGACTAAGAACTCAAACAAATTGAACCCTGAGACCAAACTTACCAAAGGGGACTTGACTCCTTCAAAAACCAGATCCCTTCTTCTTCTCGGATTACACAATCACCTCTTGCACTTTTTCATCACTATCACTTGCTTGAACTTGATTATGAGAACCACTAGTTTGCACATTTGAGTTAGAGAGCATTGACCAATTGAGTGCCTCTCACATCATCTAGATTCTCATCTTCCTCTTGGAAACCATTGGTTTCATCAAATTCAACATCATAAACCACCTCAAGAGTACCACTATTCAAATTCCAAACTCTATAAGCTTTGCTAGTAGTAGAGTAACCAAGCAAGAATCATTCATCACATTTCTTGTCAAACTTGCTTAATCTAATGCCTTTTCTCAATATGTAGCATTTGCAACCAAAGACCCAAAAATATGCAATATTGGGCTTTCTATCATTCAAGAGCTCACAAGGTGTCTTTTCTTTCAATGGATGACAATAAAGGTGGTTGCTATAGTAGCAAGCCATGTTGATTGCTTTGGACCAACGAGAATGACTAACATTGTACTCACTCAATATTGATCTTGCCATGTCAATCAAGGTTCTATTCTTTCTCTCAACTAGGCCATTTGATTATGGAGTGTACTTGTTTACACCAAAATTTGGGAAGAAGAACGCGGGAACTCGAAACTTCCAAGATTGAGTCATCAAAGAATCGATATCATAAGGATCGATATCAGCTGATTCAGATGCGGCACTAGGATTAGCTCTCTTCGGATGACATCAGCAGATAGCGTCAATGAGCTACGGTTGGCGTTAGGAAAGACATGTCAGACTCTACAAAAAGGAAAAGATTAGGGTCCAAGTTATCTTAAGTTAGGAATGTTTTCTCTTATGCCGAACATTGTAATGAGTCATACTTGAGTAGGATTCATGCTTAGGTTCTGGGTATAAATATTGGACCTCGGCTATTGTAAAAGGACATCCAATCAATCAATACCAATTATTTTTTTGGCTTCACACCAACCCTTAGGAGTAGGAGTTGTGTAGATCTCGGTGAGTTCTTCAACAAGCAAGGCTGCATCGGTCCGGCCGACCTCTGGCTTGTCTGTGAGTACCGTCATGGCTTATACTTCTATTCGTAAGGCTGCATCGGTTATGTTCGACCTCCACTGCGAGCTCTAGCATAAGCTAGTTATCGATTCTTATCTAGTTCAAGTACGGCTGCATCGGTTAAGTTTGACCTCCACTGGTCGAATTAGATTAAGGTCAAGTTATCGGCTCTACCTAAGGGTGGCATCCTTCTGGTAGATTCATTAAGTTACTGATCTTGCTGATGTTCTTATTGTCATTAGTTTTCAGCGATATCAATCTGCCCGATCGAGATCAATCTAGATCGGCCTCACATCCTTTTAATCCATCATTTATTTTGTTACATTGCGATGGTTCTTACTTTAAACGATGGATTATGTTTCATTGGCCGTTCTGCTTCGATCTTGGTTGTGCATAGTACGCGGTCAAGGCATGTCTGATCTTGAGAAGGTTTACTAGCTAGTTGAATATGGTCTATAGCTCGCTATTATGGATATATTGATCCGGTCGATCCCCACTGTTAGTACTTTAGATCGGAGGATGCTAGCTATTAGATTTGCTTTCGACTAGGCATGACCCTAGCTGTTTGCTATGCCCACATCGGCTAAATAGCCGATCGCCTGTGCTTTAACGCCTACAGTGTGTCTCCATGATTCTGTTAAATAGGAATAGATCTGTTTACTTTAAATGGTTGATTTGTTGTCTTTATCATGGCTACCATCGATCCTGTCGAACCCCACTGTTAAAGATAACATGTTAGGTCTGATGAGTTCATAGATCTGTCCATGTTAAATAGTCGATTGTTCACATGCTGTAGTCCCATTTCTACCTGAATTGGCTATTTCAGCCGATTCGCTTGTGCTTTCACACATATAGCATGTCTCTCAGAAAACCTATCAATGTATAGACGGTTTTATGGATTCTTTGGTTTTAGTTTGTTATTATCATTATAGCTGCCATCGATCCGGTCGAACCTCCCTATTGATAGTAACAGATTAGATTCAGAGCGTTTGTAGATCCATTTGTACTAGACAGTCGATTTATTCGCATGTTATATCATTTCTCGTTAGATCCATCGGCTCAATGCTTTACACTGGTAATATCCACCTAGCTGATGATTTTCCTTACATATGCGTGCATTGTACTTATCATCATAAAATCAATCGCAACCCACGAGCTTTATAGTCCTTAACAGCCGATTTCTTCGTGTATCGGCTGTTTAGTCGATTTTTCCTGTCTGGCTGCTGCTGCATCCGCTCCTGTGCATGGCCGAGCTAGCCATGCCTTGACCAGACGCGCCGCCCTCAGACCGAATGCCACGCCACCTCAAAGTCAGGTCGACTCCAGTAAGCATCCAGAGCCGATTTTTATGGATCGGACGCGTCAGGTCACTAGGTACCGAATGCGCCCCAGAGTCCGTTCAATTCTTCCCCACGTGAATGCTTGCGTCAGCGTACGTCATACCCTGACTGGACGCAGGCCCTGTGTGTTCGGTCATGTTTACTATGTTGAGTCCGGTCAAGGACCCGAGGGCGCCTTTCTCTACTCCAGTTGACCGGACATGCGCCTGGGGTGAGTCCGGTCACCCCGAGGCCAGAGTTCGGTCAAGGACTTTCTCCTCCTTTTCTTTTCCTAAGTCCTCAACCTCTCCACCCTTGCTTCCAAGTTGCTAACCACAAAATGTAGAACTTGTGTGCACGTGTGTTATCATTTTTCAAAGCATTTTTCAATGGTCAAAGTTAGCACACTAGGTTTCTAAATGCATATGCAAGAATCATGTCACCTAGTGGCACTCGATAACCGCTTAGCCAAAGATTTTCTCTCTTTATAGTACGACTAACGATCCTAAATGTGATCACACTCTCTGTAGTGTCTTGATCACCAAAACCAAAACCCTAAGCAATACATTTGCCTTGATCTCCATATGGTTTTTGTTTTTCTCCTTTTTCTTTTCCAAGTTAAGCACTTGATCATCTTTTGGTCATCATCATCCACCATGATCATCCTCTTGCTCCACCATTTGGCATGGGACCATCCTTTTATGTCTACACTTAGTACAAGGATTAGTCCCTAGGTTTCATCAATTATCTAAAACCAAACTAGGGCTTTCACTGGGGACTATGTCCCACATCATATACAAGTGGCTGTATGTTGCAACGAGAGAATATGCATAAATGATATACTTAAGTAATAGTATCATTATCAAGGATCAATAAACCAACCAAAAAAAATCCATTCAATGTAGTTACATGCCCATGCTATGTTAAATGCAAAACCATTACATAAAAACTAAAAAAATATTGAGTTCTTCTTTTTGTGATAGGCGATGTGTTCATAGGACTAGAGTGTGTGTTTATGGGGTGAGTGTGTGTATATGTATAATGTATGTGTGTTTGCGTCTGTAGACTGTAATGTGATTCAAAAAAAGCGTTTGTCTGCTTCACATTTATGTTTGTCTCCTCTTCAATCAACAATTAAATATACCAACATTATTTTGCAATATCAAACTAATTTAATCAAAGTTTTGACAGATGATGAGATCCGTTGTACATGGATTCCAATGCACCAGCACCACTAAGGTCTCCAATGTGGGAAAGAAATAGCTACATTCCACAGTTGATCATCACATTGTCCAAATACAAATCCTGATAACAAGATGGGCTGATATGCGTTCAAAAATAACAAGATGGGCTAGTAAGAGCACATGACCAGCATTACAGTTATGCTTGGAAAACACAGAAATGTTAGCAACAAAGGATGGGTGACTGAATGTCTAGCACAATGAGCTCTTTTGGTGCTGCGCCGATGAACTCTCTGCTCCTCCGACTGCAGCCATCTCATGGTGTGGACGACCTTTTTTTGTTGCCGGCTTGCCGCATGTCTAGACACAGGCGCCTTCCCCGTGAGGAGCTCGAGTAGACACCGAAGCTATAGATGTCTGAAGAGTGAAGAATATGAGATGCTCTCCTCGTGTCGGTGACCTTTGGCACGCAGCAAGTTTCATCAATGATGCAGCCATACTCTGTGACATCAAGTGATTTAGGTACGCTTCATCAGTAAGTTTCACAGTTCACTTAACCTCATGGGATGCGATAGAAACAGATTGTCTGGCTGCTAAGATAGCACTGATGTGACCAGAGTTGACCAAAAGTATGTTAGCTAAATGGCACTGATGTCGTGATATTGGCACAATATCGTGCCTAGTTTGTTTAAAAAAAACAGATGCAAAACTTGACATTTAATCAAAACTGAAATTTGGATTCCTCATAAGGCACTTGTCACTGCAGGAGCATCCATTTGAAGAAAAGCTTGATTTCTACTTATAAGTTCATCGCCGCCGTTAGTCTTTACTCCCTCTGCTCATGAATAACTAGTACTAAATATTTAGTCAGGGAAAACGTGCATATATGTTGATTTTTCTTGAAAAAAATTTCTAGCTACTCAGTCCTTCCGCTTCGAAAATTTCTGGGTGAATGTTGATGGCTTTAGTGAATTGGTAGAACAGATTTGGAATAGACCTGTCCAATCGAATGTTCCTCTCAAGCAGCTCAACACGAAATTAACAAGAGTGGCCAAATGCATCAAGAAATGGCGGAGGGAGAAAATTGGCGACACATGGCTACAGTGCCCATAGTCAAAGAAGTGCTACTGCAGCTTGAAGCGGCACAGGAAATGAGAACACTGACGTCTCAGGAAATTGCACTACGCCGAGCACCGGACTTGCTGCCATTGAAAAATCGAGGATTAGGCAGCGAGCAAGATTATCACACATCCGCAATGGAGACGCAAACACAAAATTCTTCCATATCAAAGCCAGCACGAGGAGGAAAAATTATATACATTGCTTGCTTACGGATGAGGGGGTGGCCATTACTCATAGTGACAAGGAGAAGGTGGTGGCATACTACTTCTCGGGTCACCTGGGTTCAGTGCAATTGAGATCAAGGACCTTTGAGTGGAACGCGCTGGGTTATGTCCCAAGAGACTTGTCCACACTAGAGGTTCCATTCACGCAGGAGGAGATCAAGGCCACGATACATTCCATGCCGTCCGACAAAGCACCAGGACCCGATAGTTTCACGGGCGTCTTCTTCAAAAAGTGCTGGGAAATTATCAAGGAAGATGTCACAGCGGCAATGAACAGCATGTTTATGCTAAACTCCCAAGGTTTCGAGCAGCTAAATTCGGCTAATATTATCCTGCTCCCAAAAAAAGCGGACGCCATGCAAGTAGCAGACTTCCGGCCAATTAGTCTCATACACAGTTTTGCAAAATTATTCACCAAGCTTCTCGCAAACAGATTGGCTCCCCTATTGGACTCCTTGGTCTCCAAATGCCAAAGTGCGTTCATAAAAAAAAGGAACATCCATGACAACTTCCTATATGTCCAGAGCATAGTGCGGACCTTCCAAAAACAAAAAAGGCCGGCCATATTCCTCAAGTTGGACATACATAAAGCCTTCAATACGGTCAGCTGGAACTATCTGGAGGTACTACAGGCTCTTGGCTTCGGACCACGCTGGCGTGAGTGGGTTTCAATCCTCTTCCAGACCACTTCCTCAAGGGTCCTTCTAAATGGACAGCAGGGTCCGGCATTCAGCCACAGCAGGGGGGTTTGACAGGGTGACCTGCTTTTGCCCATGCTTTTTATCCTCACCATGGACCTGTTGCAACGCTTACTAGACTTGGCAACACAGCAAGCCGTCCTCACCAACCTTCTTGTAGCTGCAGCTAGATGGCAAACTTCCATGTATGCTGATCACTACTACAGAAACATTTTTTAGGGGTGGCTCATAACCCTTTGTAGGGGCGGTTTGGCCAGCCGCCCCTACCAAACCGTCTCTACAAATCATGCATTTGTAGGGGCGGTTCTCAGGCCACCCCTACAAATCGATTTGTAGGGGCGGCTTGTATTACCAGCCGCCCCTACAAATCGATTTGTAGGGGCGGCTGTAGTACCAGCAGCCCCTATAATATCTGTTTGTTTCCACGTATTCCATCCAGCGTTCGCGTTGCCAAACGCCCCATGACCAACGTTCCAAACCGCGTTCGCGTTGCCGAACGCCCCGTGACCAACGTTTCGAACCGCGTTCGCGTTGCCGAACGCCCCGCGACCAGCGTTCCGAACCCCTTAGACTACAAGCACAAGAGTATTATATAAAGTACAATTACAAGTCCAATTCACAAGAATATATACAATCCATCATTAAATAGACATAATTCACAAGGGAAAACCAATGTCAAATTCCATACACATTGTTATCAATGTCCTAGAGCTAGCCTTTCAGTCTCACGAAGGTGTTGGTACTGAGGATTACTACCTAAGTCAGACTCTCGGCCATGGTAGGCGCCTTTGACGTGTACAATCTGGTCCATATGAAGTTGCAAAGGTCGCCAATGAGCTCTAAGAGTTGGTCATCCTTGTATGGGTCTCTTTTCATTTCTCTCTCTTCTTTCCACTACAAGAGAACAAGTTTTGGTTTAGTATTTCATACCATGTATGAAGTTTTTATACTACGAGTGAAGAGGTTCAAACTTACCCTTAAGGGGTGTCTCCTGTAGGCACCGGTGTTACTCATCATAGAACATATATAGTATCCACAATGTACACTCCCAAGCTTCTGCTTGGGGCGCTGTGTGTTTTGCATATGAAAATGTTAAGTAATGCTTTTAACAGCCATGTAATGGAGTACTGAAGAAGTAAGTTACACTTACCGCACATATTGTTTTTATAGCCAGCTTTTCCTTCCTTGATGGATCATGCCTTTCATGATGTGTAGTGACATAGAACCTAAATGCCCTGTTCGAATTATTTTAGCAAATACAACTTGTTAGTATCCAAAAGTGAACATTACAAGTATGTATACAAACATATAAGCTAATGAGGATTGTCGATGTGTATACGTCTTGAGAATCGATATGAAGTCTTTGTATGTCACCGGGTCCCTATCTATTGAATCAAAGACCCATGCCATGCTCCTCCCGACATCGACGGCTATATAAATCCAGTGGTTGCTGCATGGATTTAATCATAGAACTAGATAAGCTCTTTTGCATCGAATAAAATATATCGAACAAAGCTTTAAGTATAGAGTTGAACTTACTCGAAGTTGTATGGTAGCCATATAGTAGAGTGTTGTTGGAGAATTTTGAAAGCCAGGGCAATGTATGCTGCAACCTTAAGGGACTCTTCCCTTAGTTTCGCCGTACGGATGTGCTCTTTCTCCCGAAGAGTCTTTGCAGCAGCTAACTCTTTGGCATCCAGTTTCTACTGTTTAGGGTAATTAAAATTTGTTTGGGCTATAGCTTAAGGGTCTATATACCCGGCTTTCACACTTGGCATTTGTTTGACAATGTGCACTTGTATTCTACAAATCACGGCGTGGGTTAGTTACAACAAAATTCAAAGATTACATTCATATCATATCGGAGGACAAGGACTTACAGGCACCACATGCGAATTAGATTCATCTCCATTGCTCCCAAGTGAAAGCATGTCTGCATGTCATTGAAGTGAAAGACAATTTTCCTAGCTGGGCTTCCAAATGTGCCGGTGGGGAAGCATGCTTGTATGAGGTCTATGCTCGTTGGGAGAACACGCAAGTACCAATCATGGAACCTTCTCATTCCAAGTGGTAGGCGCTGGATGTCCCGGTTTGGTAGGAAGGGCTTGCCTCTTTCATATGTTTTCGGGCAATCCTTTGACCATTTAATGGCATCAACATTTGGATACTACTTTGCAATTTGGTGGAGTTTGCTAGTGACGGCCTCCTCAGAACCCTATGATGGGACTTTTTTAACTTGGTTCTCAGGCTTGAACTGGTCATGGGAATACCACTTGGACACCAACGAGATGTCTTTCATCGGAACATAAACTGGCCTTATGGTGATTGGATGCTTCTTTCGAAGTTTCCATTCAGGCATGTCCTCATCTTCTTGTGCATCACCTTCTTTAGGAAGCACTCGTTGTTCATGTATCGGCTGTGCTTGTTGAGAAGACTGTGGCATCTCATCATGCACTTGCTCGGTACGAGCTGGAGAAGGTTGTGGCATCTCATCAGGCACATGCTCGCTAGGAGGCGGGGAAGAATGTGGCATCTCAGGAATGTGGTGGTCATGAGACGGTGAAAATATCTCCCCGACCTCAACAACTCGCTCCAAATTTTGGAGAGGGGGATGCGGCGAAGAAGCAGTCAATATAATGCCCCGTTTGTGCTAGAGGATGAACTACCCAATAACGTCTCCGAGTAACACCAGCCCCTCGGGAGTTGCGTAGTCTATCCTCCACTACATGAACTCAGGCTTCACGGTATGCACCTCGACCCTAGTGTAGTCCCGCGCTATCTTATTATTGTGGTGTAAGCCACCGGGAGGATGTGCCACACCCATTGCCACCTCCATCACAGTGTTCTGTCGGCCACTGAGAAACACCAAGGTGCAACTAGTTGGTTCCCGTATGCGATCAATGAGGGTTGTGGCTGCAGTGGAACCTTGGCTGCTAGGAACTTTCGGAGGGCTGCCAACTAATGCCAGTTCTCCCAGCGGCGTCACTAATATCCGTGAATCCATAGACAGTCCTTGCTCCTCCAGCGCCTTCACAACTAGAGCCTTCACTTGGAGCTCAAGATTAGTCTCCCGGTCTCTGCCATGTTTCTTGTACATGTGCCTGTCCTCTTTGAATCCTTGCTTCCAGGTCGTCCTTTTCCCTAGCCCCCTGGTGCGGCCTATGTGCTCCTTGTTTCCCAAGCCAAGGCTAAGCTCGTCCCTCTCTCTGGAAGGATTGAATGAGCCCTTCTCCTTGTCTTCAGCATATTTCAATATCCTTGATACTGCCTCTTGAGTCTCCGGCTTATCAAACTTAAGATTACCGTCGGATGATTCTGTACTCCTTGCATATATCCAATTCCTTGAGCGTACCTTCAAATTCATCACATCGATATTCCCAGCAATTGCGGCCTCTTCGTCCATCTTCCTAAACTGCTCTTCCTTGGCATAGTAGCCACCAGGGCCTAGATGATGGTGGTGTTTGTTCCTCTTCGCTAGCTCGGTGTTATGGGCGCTGAGCTCCAATGCCTCCGGTGAAGTCTTTTGAGCCACGAGCTCCTCCCATTGACTAGGAGTTATTTTGCCAAACTCGTTGAAGGAAGTTAACCCCTTTTGGATATACTTCGTGTTGAGCTCCGACCTCCAACGTCGGAATGACTCTCCCATCATCCTGAAAGCATGTTTTTACCAGTTCGTGCTTACCCTCCGGAAATCTAAAATTGAGCTTCAGCTGCCTATCCCATAGTTCATTCTTTTTGTTCTCTGGTACCTCTTTCCAGTTAGGAATTGCTGGGTTCAATTTATCTCTTACTAGGGCCCCGATCGCATTACGGAATCGTCCTCTTAATTCCTTTGGCTCAAGATCTCCCCTGCTGGCCCGACCTCCGTTATCACATAGCATGCCTTATCTGGATATAGATTTCCTTTTCTATCCCCTCGTTTCCTCTTAGGCTTGGTAGTCATGGTTGTGTCTTGAGGTTGTGGAGCAGAGGCATCGTGATCCGTCTCTGTGGCTGTTGCATCTGCTCTCCTTTCCTCTACTCTGTCTTGTCCAGCGAGATGTCATGGACATCGACGTCGTCTTTTCCGAGTTTTAGGAGGGACCTGTATATACGACAGGTCAAAGTGTTAGCAGAGGTAACACAACCAAAGCTTTAGCAAAATTTACAAGCTAAGGCTTTTTCCCTACCTCCTCGTTCGGGTCAAAATCCTTGTCCAAATCTTCCTCCGTTGTCCTCCTTCTGGCTTCACGTGGGAATGGATCCTCGGGACTTACATATCCCTCTTCTGAGTCATCATCATCATTATCCTCTTCTTCTTTGCCTTCATCAGCCTCTCCTGCTCTTCCTTCTGCTCCCCCTTCCTCCTCGTCACACTGCTCCTGAGTAAGCATCACTTCTAGATCCTTTTCTAACTCATTATCAAACTGCTCCTGAGTAAGCTGGTCCTCTTGTGCTTGCTCCTCATAGGTTGGCTGCTCATCATGCTCGGGGCATTGGGCTGCATTGTTTGGTGTTCGCGACATTATTTTGCGCTTTGTTCTAATAGATGCAAGATAGTGTGCTTTAGATACGCGAGAAGGTATAAGAAATCAAAAAGGTCTATAAATCAAAGTAGTCCTATAAAATAACAATATATCAAAAAACGAGTAGTAGCAGTAGTAGAGGCCTCAGAAACATGTCAATCATCATCTGATCTTGAACTTGGAGCATCAAGGCATCATAACAGAGAAGAGAGGAGAAGGTAATGTAGGGGCGGCTGCTAATGATGCCAAGTTCCTCACAAGTTCTTGATCATCAGCTCATATTCCATATAATGTATGGACTTAGACAATTTCATCATCGACAAAACAAAGGATAGGAGAGGAGAGGGGAGAGTTGGCAAAAAAAGCAACAGCTACTTAACAAACATAGAGCAACAGCTGATGGCAAAAGTAGTCAAAATGTTGCTTAACAGACATAGAGTAGTAAGTAGTAAGTAGTAAGTAGCAGCCACAGTTTGGGCTATTGGCCCATGCATAAGCCCACCTAGTAGTAGGAGTAGGAGGAGGAGGAGTAGGAGTAGTGGTAGGAGTAGTAGTAGTAGTAGTAGTTAAGTAGAAGAGAGTAGATCTGCATATCATCACCGACAAAGCTGTTGTTTGTTAAAAAAATAGAGAGGGGGCTGCATATATGGTCAGCAACAGATAAGAGAGGAGAGCACACTGCTACTATGGTCAGCAACAGAGAAGAGAGAAGAGAGCACCAACAAGTAGTAGGAGTAGCACTAGAAGAGAGAATAGAGCAGTAGCATGAAAGCCCTTTGCCTCAGATTTCAAGTCACATTATTCATCACATGAGAGAGAGAGGGGGGGGAGGTTCTAGAAAAATCTCAGATTGCATTCTTAGTTGGCCCAGGACTACTAGGTCCTCCCCCAAACTAAAAAAAGACAACTCATAGCAGAGTAGTAAATATAGGAAAGCAGAGTAGTAGTACTTAGGTAGTAGTAGCTGCATAGCAAAGCAAGCAAAAGAGAGGAATGGAGTATAGTACAGAGTAGTAGCAATAGTAAGAGAGCAGTAGCAGTAGTAAGAGAGCAACAGTAGCATAGTAAACTGACCATAACTGGAGATTTACAAATCTAAATGGCATACAACAAGACAATTTGAAAAGCTTATGAAATTGTCTAAAATTCATTTTCATACCTCAAGGTATGATTCCAACTTTTACCAGGTCCAAATCACTTAACAACATAAATCTATCTTCACAAGATAGAGAGCAGCCAAAACTGGACTCAAACTGAGAACAGCCATATCTCCTAAACTACTTGGCCAAATGCCACCAAATTTTAACACAAGCTAGTTTAGTAAGTCAACTACAACTTTGGTATTCACATGATTCCCAGGAAACACCATTATCAAAGCCTAATTCACCAAGTGCTAGAAACTGTCCAGAATTATAAAAATGCTAAAATTAAATATTTACTTATGTGCCAAACATGATTTCTGACCAAACCAAGTGCATCACAAGTTCACACATGATATAAGATCACCAGAAAGTAAGGTGTTCATCACCAATTCATTTCTTTTAATGTTTTTCTTAGTCTCGGGCGTGCACTCCACCGGCAGCGTAACTACGTGTCGGTTTGTTGGGGCCTGGGTGCTGTTTTGGTTTGGTGGCAGCGATTGAGCGTGTTTTTGGCGTGTAAATGTGAGTGATGTGGTCACTCTCGCTCTGGATCCTTTTGGGGTACGTGAAAGTGGAGGGGCTCCAACTTTTGGGACGATCCACTATGGAAGTCGTCATAACTTGTAACTTGTCGGCAAACGACGCTACCATCTGGCTATCCAAGTTGGTGATGTTTCAACATCAGAGCTACTGTAATGTCGACATAAGAAGTGCTTAAGGTAATAACCAAAGAACAGACAACCTAGTACAATGTATGCTCAAATCATCTGCAACATTGATGAGAGTTATACGAATGTTGTGTTAGCTTGAAGAACAGATATGGATCTGTGTACCTACAATCTCTATTGCTCTAAGAAAAATATTATGTGGACACTGCAGATAGAACAATTTAGCAAAAAGCATCTAAGACAAGCCCATGCAAGTAAAAAGATCAATCATCATCAACACATATCCATGGTATGGTCAAACCCTAACAAGGGAAATGGGCTGAGGAGAAGGGGACGGAGGAGGGGATGAGACCGAGGAGGAGACGGAGGACATACCTGTATCAAGCGCGAGCCGTCTTGGCATGCACCCGACGCGTGACCCACGGCTAGACGAGCAGCAAGCAGCGTCCGTGTGGAGGTCGTGAGAAGGAGGCCGCCCACACCCACCCACCCACACCCAGTAGCCGCCGCCACACACTGGTCAGGCCCGCACCCATGCCCGCGCCCAAACCCACGACCCACCGCCGCCACCTGGTCGTAGACGAGGGAACGAGGAGGTGTACGGCGCACCAGGCGGAGGTGGAGGGCAGCAACCGGCGAGGCGAGGAGGACACCGTGCGCCAAACCCTAGGCTGCCGTTTGCGCCGCTGCGACCCGCTGCCTTGTGTCGCGAGGAGGAAGGGGAGTGGTGGAGGACCAGGAGGAGGACAAGGAAGAGGAGGAGTACAAGGGTGGCTGCTGCCGCACGGAGGGCCGGCCACCGCCGAGGAGGACAAGGGTGACTTGGGCAACCTGACGGTGTCGGGAGGAAGAAGAGAGCGCCCAACACATTTTCACCCATGCGCCCTTGTTTTTATACTCAGGACGATTCGTAGGGGCGGTTCCTGAACCAATTACCCTAAAAATGCATTTCTAGGGGCGGTTCCTGATCTAGCCGCCCCTATAAATGTATTTCTATTTTATTAAATTATTAATTATGTATTTTTTAAATCATAAAAACACAAAGTAAATGTATATAATATTTTGTATTATTCTATATATGCACAAATATATATAAAAACAATTGTAGTCATAAAAGTTGTAAACATAACTCAATCTTGTCATGTGACTACAATTTGAATTTTAAAAATTTGAATTTTAAAACTTCGACTATAATTTTAAGACATTAAATGACCTAAAATGAAAATATTGTAAACATAAAAGTTGTATAACTCATCAACATATACAACTTTTATTTTGGTCATCTTGTCATGTGACTTTGTTTAAATGATTCAAAATTTAAAATTCAAATAATTTCAACTAGAAACAATATTTTGAAAGAGTAAATGATTTCAGCTGAAAAACTCATGAATACCAAAGTTGTAGAACTCATCAATATGTACAACTTTTATTTTGATCATCTTTTCATTTGACCAAATTTGAATAGTTGAAATTTTGAACTTCAATAAATGACAACTTCAAACAAGATTTTGAAACCTTAAATGATTACAACAATAAAAGTCATGAACATAAAAGTTGTTGAACTCATCACTATCTACAACTTTTATTTTGGTCACTTTTTCATGTGCCAAAGTATTAGTAAACATTGTTCACAAATTCACATATGACTCATAGTTTCATGAACTATACGAGAGACATGTTGATTTGTGAACAATATTTACTATCACTTTGTCAGATGAAAAATGACCAAAATAAAAGTTGTAGATCTTGATGAGTTATACAACTTTGGTATTCATCACTTTTTCAGCTGAAGTCATTTAATGGTTGAAAATCTCGTTAGAACTTGCCATTTTTTTAGAATTAAAAAATTGAATTGCTAAAACTTTATCAAATGAAAAGAATGATCAAATCAACACAGTAACTTGATAGGGCATGATTTTAGAAAATTTTAGGAAAAAAATCATTACATTTGGAGCTAGTACGAGGAAGAAAGACTAGTTACAAATTTTACCCAGAGATTAAAAAGAAAAATCACAACTGTTCATGATGATCAATGATGAACAAGTGTGATTTCTCTTTTTAATCTGTGGCTAAAACTTGTAACTAGTTTTTCTTCCTCATACTAACTCCAAATGTGATGTTTTTTTCCTAAAATTTTCTAAAATCGTGCTCTATCATTTTAGCCTAGTCATCTATATTTGTCACTAATTTTGAACAATTTAAATTTTGAATTTCAGAAAATGTCAGCTTCAAACCTGATTTTCAACCACTAAATGATTTCAGCTATAAAGGTGATGAATATAAAAGTTGTTGAACACATCACTATCTACAATTTTTATTTTAGTCATCTTTTTATTTGACAAAATTTGAACAGTTCAAATTTTGAATTTCAGAAAATAATAGCTTCAAACCTGATTTTCAACCACTAAATGATTTCAGCTGTAACGGTGATGAATATAAAAGTTGTTGAACACATCACTATCTCCTACTTTTATTTTGGCCATTTCTTCATTTCATAAAGTGTTAAGTGATTTCATAAAGTTTTAGTAGTAATAAAGTGGATGTTGAAATAGATTCATTTGGACGTTGCAAAGGGTAGTCTCACACATATGTATAAATGTAGTCTCACACACATACATAAATATATAGTCTTACACACATACATAAATATATAGTCTCATACGCATGCATAAATGAAGTCTTACAAACACACACTTATACAAACACTCCACGTTCAACAACTAGCTAGCCCGCTGTAACGACTTTTCCCTTGACACCTTTTCGTTCTCATGGCAATATGTCTTTGGGTAGGTTCTTTTCCACAACACTGATCTTCTTAGAAAAATCTGTGAATAGCGGCATCTCATCGTAGTTATTATAAGCTTCAACATCGTCCACGCCATCAACTCTGATAATGTGTTATTTCCCGGAGACAACCACGTGCTTTGTCTTCTTCTTCGGGGGGAGGTTACTTTGTGGGTCAAACATATAGAAAACTTGTGCGACACGTGAAGCGAGCACCCAAGGGTCATCTTGGTAGCCTAGATTCTCGAGGTCCAGGACTCTCAATCCGATCTTGTTCAGTTGGTGTTGTTTGATCCAGCGGCATCGAAATAGGGCCACCGTTATATCCCTTCCATAGTTAAGTTCCCATATCTCTTCAATGATGCTAAAGTATTGGATCTTTCGCCCCAATCCATCGAGAGCCTCTATTCGAACGCCACTGTTTTGGTTCACATATTTACTATCCTTTGCGTGGGTATAGTACGTATACTCATTGATGTCATAAGCATTCCAAGATGTCACTTGTCTCGATGGCCCCTCCACCAACCTACTGATGGTAATAGAGTCTATGGTTTCTCTAAATGGTATGTTTTGGTCCTTTAACCATATAGTTAGTTGTTGCTTATGCTGTTTCATGACCCAATCATCTGAATGACCATTTCTCTCCGCCATAATGATAGCCAAGTGTTCATCAATGTACGGTTGCATCAGTTGTGTACTCTATAAGACACTGTAATGCGCCCGACTCACCTCTTTGTAATCATGGTCGATGAACACTTTTCTACCACTGGTGCCCTTCCTAGCCAGCCTACCCTTGTGACGAGAATTGGGTTTACCAATCCCTTTCTGTACTTTTAGGTACTCTTGACAGCACTCGATAATTTCTTCAGTACTGTAACCCTCTATCATGGAGCCCTCTAGGTATGCTCGATTATGCACGTATCGACTTAGAACCGACATGAACCGCTTGTAGGACCACATTTCATGCAAGTAGCAAGAGCCTAGCGCCTGTATCTGATGAACCATGTGAATCATGAGATATGACATTATATCAAAAAAGCAGGAGGTAAACACATCTCTAGTTGGTTTTGTGTCTCCACCACAAATTCATGTAGGTCACTCAGCTCTTGCTTGCCAATCGTCTTCTGTGAGATCTTCGAAAAGAAGTAGCACATGCGGGTGATGGCCATTTTCAAGAACTCTGGCTTTATAGCCCTGATTGCAATAGGTAGAAACACTGTCAGCATCACATGACAATCGTGAGCCTTGTAGTGTGTTATTGACAAGTCCTTCATCGACACTAGCTTCTCTACACTTGCTGAAAACCCAGTGGGGACTTTGACCCCCCTCAGGAAAGTGCATATAGCTCTCTTCTCGTCTGGTGTTAGCTTGAAGCACGCCGCGGGCAGAGTGTATTTTCCATTAGCCTCAGGTACCGGGTGAAGCTGTGGCATCACGTTTAGCTACACCATGTCTTTTCATGCTTTTAGACCATCGTTTGACTTGCCTGTGTCCATCAAGGTAGCAATGAGACTCTCAAAGACATTCTTCTGTACGTGCATAGCATCAATGGTATGGGGGACCTCTAAGTCTGGCCAATAAGGCAGATACTGAAAGAAGATCGATTGTTTCTTGAAAGGTACGCCTTCGACAGGAGGTGTGCTTCTATCTCTGTTCGTCCCATCTAGATTCTTCTTTCCATAGACGACGTGTATGTTTTTCACCATTATGTACACATGTTCTCCATTATGACATCTCTCTAGAGGGGGTTCAATCTCTGGGGTGTTGTCATAAAATCTAAAGAACAATTTGCTACGGTACTTGTGATTTGTCTTTAAGAAGCGTTGGTTCCTTAGGTAAACTATCTTCTTGGATGCATCCAGGTACACCCATGTAGTACCATCCAAGCAAACCAAGCATCCCATCTTCCCTTTGATCTGTCTAGACAAAGCAAACAGCGCGGGATAATCATTGGTAGTAACAAATATTATTGCTCTACATATGAAGTCCTCCTTTCAGAACACATCGTACATCGGCTCCCCATGCCTCCATAGCCTCTCTATTTCTTCCATCAAAGGCTCGAGGAACACGTCTATATCAATGCCTGGTTGTTTAGGGCCAGAAATAAGAATAGTGAGGAGAAGGTACTTTCTCTTCTGATACAACCACGTTGGGATGTTGTACATGGTCAAGATCATTGGCCAAGTGTTGTGGTCGCTCATCCTCTCATTGAAGGGATTCATTCCATCGGTGCTCAAGCCAAACTGTACATTCCTTGGGTCATCGCTGAATTCTTTGTGCTTCTCATCGAACCTTTGCCACTGACTACAATTAGCCAGGTGGGTAATCTTATCATCATCCACCTTGCGCTCATCATCCCACCGTGTCATGAGTGCGGCTTCTTTAAGGTTTAGGAAGATACGTCTCAAGTAGTCGGTCACTGGCAGGTACCACATTACCAAGGCAGGAATTCTTCTCTGCTTTGCATTGTTGCCTAATGGAGTGTCCTCTGGGGGCTGAGATTCTTGTACCACCTTTTTTGTACCCTTCTTATTCCTCTTTTTCCCCGTGGAGGCTTCGTCCCCACCTTAAAGGTCATTGTTCTTGTACCGGCTGGCCCCACACCGGGGACATTTATCCAGTGACTTGAACGTTTCGCCATGAAAAAGTATACAGTGGTTGGGGCATGCATGGATTTTTTCAACCCCCATTGTCAATGGACTTATGACCTTTTTCGCTTGGTATGTGTTGGCGGGAACTGAGTTTGGTTGTGGTAGCACCCATGACAGGAGATGCAATAGATCATTGAAACTACAGTCTGACCAGCCGTACTTAGCCTTCAGGATGAGTAGCTCAAGCACAAAATGTAGCGATGTCCAATGTGTCGGACAACCCTTTTCAACACCATACATAGTCTCCTTCGATGTTTTTGTCACCCTTTCTAAATT
The DNA here is from genome assembly GCA_904845875.1 of Miscanthus lutarioriparius. Taxonomy (NCBI): domain Eukaryota; kingdom Viridiplantae; phylum Streptophyta; class Magnoliopsida; order Poales; family Poaceae; genus Miscanthus; species Miscanthus lutarioriparius. The sequence goes on from CAJGYO010000002.1 coordinate 119,695,139, forward strand.
TTCTAGACCTTTCGAGCTATTTAGTAAAATCTCTGGTCCAAGGGCTTGAATCATGTCCTCCAAATCATCTTCATCCCCGACACGTGCTCCACCATCATTATTGGCACCACCTTCGTCGTTACCATCCCAACCACTAGCATCACCACCTTGTTCATTGCCAAACTCTGAATCCATTCGTGCATCAAGCTCTGCTAAATATTGGGACAGGGATTCTATGGTTTCATCGTCGTATTCCTCCTCATCCTCGTCGTTAACAATAACCGTTTCACCATGATGAATCCACACTGTGTAGTCCTCAACAAATTCTCGCATAATCAAATGTGATCTGATGATAGTCACATCTGTCCATGCCATACGGTTCTTGCAATCTTTACAGGGACAAATAATTGTATCCTTATTCTCTATCAATGTCGTTGCATGGTTCTTTGCAGCCTCAATAAATTTATCCACCTCTTCACGGAAACCTGCCTTGAACCTTAACAAACCATACATCCAAGAGTTCCTGTACTCCATCTTTTACAACAACAACAAAACAAACATAAAGGATTACTTATTCAGATATATATAAAAATGAATCAAATTAATAATTACTTGAGAATAATTGTATATACTTCAGATATATATATGAATATAAATCAAATATAATTACATGAAGCATACAAACACACCATGGTAGAAGAAAATTAATTAATGGCCCATTTATTCATAAATAATTAAAATACATATTTGTTGATTACAATAAACAATTTCAAAGACAACAATTAGCAACAATTATATTTTACCCAATATCTTTCATGCAAACCCTAGTCTAATTTTATCAAACACAAATTTACAAAACCAAAATTAATAAAAAATCAAACCCTAAATCTAGATCTACATGCACATGAAACATCCATAAAACTAACTAATTGTTCACTACAATCAAGAAATATGGACCAAATAAGGGTATGATCTTATTCCCCTCCCTAATTTACCTTAGTACATTCAAAACTTGTGTCTAATTTGCTTCATAAGTAGCTTAAGCACCATAGAAGAGAGAGAAAAGTAAAACTCTAATTACTCACTAACCAACCATTAAAACTTCAAAAAAAGTGTGGAATAGCATTTTTTTACCGTTTACAACATCTCCATCAAAGGATTTGAGACCAAAACCTTCCCCTCTTAGTAGAGCAATTTTTGGGAGGTGCCCAAGACCTCCCAACCTTTCTTTCATGGGTTGGAGTGAGTGACCCGAGAAAAAATAAGGTGCTGCAGTTTACTTTATATGTGGGTCATTTGTAGGGGCGGCTAGTGATAGAGCCGCCTCTACAAATCGAAGGGGTCATTTGTAGGGGCGACTGATGATAGAGCCGCCCCTACAAATCAGAGGCATTTATACGCGGGCATTTGTAGAGGTGGCTCAATCACCAGCCGCCCCTACAAATAGCAATACCGAGGGTGGCTGGTGAGTGAGCAGCCCCTACAAATCCGACCCATTTGTAGGAGCGGCTCGTATGACCAGCCGCCCCTGCTGTTCCATTTGTAGGGGCGGCTGGCCTCTGGGCTCTCGAGCACGCCACTATAGAGGCGGCTCCATCACCAGCTGCCCCTATAAAAAATTTATCCCGTTGCTACAAATTGTTTTTTACGTAGTGGATGATGCGGTAATATTCATTAACCCCTTCAAGGAAGATCTCGAAGCCACCACTATCATTCTGCAAGAATTCGGCAATGTCTTCGGCCTTCACATAAACTTGCAGAAAAGTTCGGTTCACCCAATCAGACGAAGACATCGACCTCGATCATGTCTTGGCCTCCTTCCTGGGAAAAGAGAGATTTTCCCGTGTCGCTGCTAGGGATTGCATCTACATACGAGACCACTGCACTATCACTACTCGTCACATGGAAATCAGTGTCAAAGGAGGAGCTTGCTCTAGTTGTGCTTAGAGGAAAGTAGCCTATATAAAAGTGTAGTTAAAGAATTGGCTGAGTAATTTCAGTAAATGCGAGTCATTTATGATGTCTAAAACGTCATCCTTATTTGACTCGAGGTAGTAATTCCTCTATACAAATTTATTTAACGGAGGGAGTATTTAATAACTAAGTTAGTCTATTCGTGGAGTTATGACCAATTTAGTATTTGTAGTTAGAAGTACAATTCTCATGACAACAAATTGCTACTACATTTCCTAGTGCCCATTGCAAAGTACGAGCTTTTAGCAGCTACTCCAGTATCTAAATAAACATTACAGGTAAAGCTTAATTATAATAAATACCTAAATTGAGGGAGTGTTTGGGACTGCTCCACAAACTCCACAATGGAGCAGCTCCACAAAAACTGGAGCTCGTGGAGCATCTCTTTAGGTGCTCTCACAACTCTATCTTTTTTCTCGAGCAGAGTGCGTGTAGTTGAAACCGTTTAGCTAAAAAACGTGGAGCAGAGCCGAAAACATGGAGGAGAGCGGTCCAAAACACCCCTTTATATTTAAAATAATATAAAAAGTAGCATCTTGTTTTTTTGCACGGCTTGGGATGCAAAATATCTAAATAAAGCGTTTGTGTCAATATCAAGAGAATCTATAAATTATCACAATTGGTGAAAAACATAAAAAAAATAGCATTAACTAATTAATTGGTGAAGAAGAAGAAAATTCAACATATATATGTGCGGTGAGACCAAAATACATACATAAAGATGAATGGTAGACATGATAAATATATATAAATTATTCGGCACAATCATAGTTTGTTTTGAGTAGAAAGATCCCATGCATATATTACATAAATGCTACTATAGAATGATTATTTTGAGTAGAAAGACCCCATTACATAAATACTGGTACAGGTGCAAATGATTAATTATTCTGGACAAACAACATCGCACAAACGAAAGCCATGCATGGATAATAATCAAAACACGAGACCAGACCCCTTGAGCTTCTCTTCAAAAACGTCGTCGACCTTCTTGCCCATCTCTTTGGTCATGTGGTTCTCCCAGTCCCCAACCTTGCCTTTCCTGAAGAACGTAGACTTCCCAATGACCGTGTTGTCTCCACAATCAAGATCTCCCGTCCGGTTGCTTTCCAAGCCGCTCAGCGTCTCGAAGCTACACAGCCTCACTATCTCCTCCGGGACCCCTGCTCTCTCTTCCTCCTCGGTGAACGGCACGGCAAAGAAGCCGGCGAGCGTCTTCACGGCTCTCACCGGGTCCGCCACCATCTCCTCATACCTCATGAAGAGGACCTGCTCAGGCCTCGCCAGGCTCTCCTTCCAGTACTCGAGGTAGTGCTCCCAGACGGGGCCGAAAGGCGAGACGCCCTCGCAGAACATGCTCAGCGCGGCGTCCATCTCCACGGGGGACCTCCCCCCGCGCATGTCCATCACAAAGTGCCACAGCGAGACGAACACGTCCTTGGGCTGCCGGCACAGGTACACGACGCGGCAGCCGGAGCCGGAGGTGGCCACGACGGCCGGCGGGAGCAGGGAGAGGGGCAGGTGCGTCCCGAGCAGCCGCGGGGACTGCAGCATCTCGATGTCCGCCAGGCCTTGCCCCGGGGTGTGCACCTCCAGGTGCGGCACGGCCTCCTGCGGGTGCACGGTGAGCAGAGGGTGGTCGCCGCCATCGTCGGCGGCGAAGGCGCCGGCGTGGTGGTGGCGGCCGCGGGTCGTGATGGCGAAGGCGAGCGCCTTCAGCCACGTGGTCCCGCATTTGAGGTAGGTGGCGAGGATGATGTCGTCGGCGCGAGGCTTGTAGAGCTCCTTGACGGGGATGATGTGCTGGAGCCTGCCGGGGTTCAGCCAGTAGTTCTGGTACTGGACGAGCGACACCCACCCTCCTCTTGCGGGGAGAGTGGAGAGGAGGTCGCTGTAGCTTTTGGGCTCAGCTTCGTCGGCCGCTGAGGTGGGGGTTTTGGTGCCACTCTTGCCGGATTCAGAAGCAGCAGCTTGCGCCATGGTTTTGGACCGGTTGAGGAGAATGATGTCCGGCCGATGGGATTAATTAATTAGCAGGAAATTTGACAGTGAGGCATGCAGTGAACTGTAGCTAGCGTGGCAGTAAGAAGAAGAGGAGGAGGAGGATGAGAGCTGCGGTAGGGGTCACCGGCGATGAGTAGGCGACGGGCGGGCGGTGTGCAGGAGAGGCGACGCCGATCGCGCAAGTCGTGCTGCAGCCCTGTGGCACGAGCTCGGGCTTGCTGGGCAGTAGGGCACTAGCTAGCTCGCTCAGCTCGTGTCGCTCGCTCGCCGCGCCACCGCACTGCGTCGCGTCGCCACTCACGCCCACCGCCGACTGTCGCCATCGCTTGATCCGGGAAGCGTCCAATAAATACCCACAGGCCACAGCAGTACAGCACGCACCCTCAGGCGAGCAGACGCAGAGCAATAATGCATAAAGTAGCAGCGTCTGCGTGCGAGAAAGGACTACGTGAAGCAGTCCACATGGAACAGAGCAAGTGCGAAGAGCGCCAAAAACAAAAGGTGGACCGCGCCATGTGCCAAGCTTCACACCCCGGCAAGGGCAAGTGGCAGCGCATGTGCCACAGTGGCAGGGGCACTATCTGTTAGAATCACAGTGGACCTCTAAACCATAGATCGGGGTAGAGCTTCTACTAGATGCGGAAAAACAGCTGGTGTACCTTCGTATGGGTCACCCATTTGGTAGGGGCGACGGCGGTGGCGGTGGTGAGCATCCCGTCGGGGGCGTTAGCGCGTCGTGGTGGCGATGCTGTGGATGTCCAGATCGGTTTAGATTTTCTCTATCGGTGGGGCATCCTGTACAACGGCTCCGTTGAACCTCAAAGTCCAAGCCTATCGATCCCCACCTTACCTTTTATATGTCCTCAAAGTCCAAGCCCACGATCCCCACCAACCTTTTATATAGGGTTGGGCGCCCGATCGGTTAGCCGCCAGATCCAAGGGCCCAATAGACCAATTGGGCCTATTGGTAGAGATCAACCAACATTCTCCCCCTTGATCTCATTACTGTCTTTCAATTTTATATCATTTACTTTTGTTCTCCCCCTTGATCTCATTACTGTCTTTCAATTTTATATCATTTACTTTTGTTCATTCCATTACAAATTAGCGCATAGAGCATATTTCATCGTCACGGTCCATTGCCGATAGATTTAACAGCTACAACACACTACTCTGTTCTGAAATAGATACTTATCTTTGGGCCTTCTTTTGTTCAGGAATTTTAGGCTTTCCCTTAAACCCATGCTAGCTACATGTTCTCTGAACACGTTGGGTGGTAAGCCTTTTGTAAGCGGATCCACAAGCATCTTTTCTGTACTTATATGCTCAAGACTTATGACTTGATCTCAGACTTTATCTTTCACAACATAATACTCTATGTCAATGTGTTTGGCAGCACCACCTGACTTATGTTGTGAGCATACTGTATTGCCGGATTATTATCGCAGTATAACTTAAGTGGTCTATAGATGTCGTCAACCACCTTTAAACCGGGTATGAACTTCTTTAGTCAGTTCACCTGCCCATTGCCTCATAACACGCTACAAACTGTCATACATTGTGGACGATGTAGTGACGGTTTGCTTCGAGCTTTTCCATGAAATAGCTCCCCTTTGCGAGAGTGAATACATATCCAGACGTGGATTTTCTATCATCTCTCGCATAATCAGAATCTGAACATCCCACTATATGGAGTGAATCAGACCTTCTATACGTCATTATGAGGCCTTTCGCTCCTTGCAAATAACGCAAGACTTTTTTTTACTAATTTCCAGTGTTCTATTTCAGAATTGCTCTGGAATCTGCCAAGTAAAACCCGGTAACAAATGCTAAGTCAGGGCGCATCCATACTTGAGCATATTGCAAGCTTCCGACAACTGAAGCATATGGAACCACTTTCATTTGATCGATCTCATATTGGTTCCTGGGGCATTTAAAATCTCCATATCTGTCGCCCTTGACTATAGGAGCAGGTGAGGGACTATATTTGTGCATACAGAATTTCTTTAAGATCTTTTCTATGTATGACTTTTGTGACAGTCCTAATACCCCTTTACTTCTATCTCGGTGAATCTCGATCCCTAGAACGAACGAAGCTTCACCAAGATCTTTCATATCAAATTTTGAGGACAAAAACATCTTTGTCTCCAGTAGTAGACTGACATCACTACTAGCAAGTAAGATATCATCCACATACAGGACAAGGAAGATAAACTTCCCATTCTTAAACTTTGTATAGACACAATTGTCCTCTACATTCTCTTTAAACCCAAGATTCTTTATTATCTGATCAAACTTCAAGTACCACTGTCTTAAAGCTTGTTTTAATCTATAAATGGATTTCTTTACGCGGCATCCCATTCGTTCTTTTCCTTCCATGACAAAACCTTTCGGTTGTGCCATGTAAACATTTTCCTCCAAGTCTTCGTTGAGAAATGCCGTCTTTACATCCATCTGATGTAATTCTAAATCGTAATGTGCCACTAATGCCATTATGATTCTGAAGGAATCATTACATGAGACTGGAGAAAATGTCTCATTGTAATCAATCCCTTCTCTTTGCGTAAAGCCTTTTGCCACAAGTCGGGCTTTATATCTCTCTATATTCCCTTGAGAGTCAAGTTTTGTTTTGTAGACCCATTTACAGCCTACTATTTTGGCTCCTTTAGGAATTATCTCCAAATCCCAAACTTTACTGGCATTCATTGATTTTATTTCATCTTTCATGGCCTCAAGCCACTTTGATGAATGATCACTTCTCATGGCTTCTTAAATGAGGTGGGATCATCCTCCATTTGAAATTCCTTAGTGTTGTACACTTCATAATCAGCAGGAATAGCTGATTTTCTAACTCTTTGAGACCTTCTAGGGGCCTTCATATTTGGCACATCTTCTGTTTGAGGCTGTTGTTGCTCCTCCTCATGTGTGGCAATGGGTTCTATAGGATCCTAAAGAACAGGTTCCTCATTTTTATTCATTGTTGCCACAGGTGGAATAACAATAGGTGCTGACACCATAATATCTTGCACTGTCGGTGCAGCCATGTAGTGAGAAAATTGGCTCATGAATCATTGGAGTGGGCGCATACACCCGCTTCACTTCAAGGTCAATTTCTCGAGCTACCATACTCCCCCTCATTAATTCATCCTCTAGGAAGACAGCGTGTCTCGTTTCCACAACCTTTGAGTGTCTATTTGGACAGTAGAAATGAAGACATTTTGACTTTTCTGGGTAGCCAATGAAATGGCAAACTTACTATTTTGGGATCTAACTTCCCAATGTTTGAGTTAAATACTTTAGCCTCAGCAGGGCTCCCCCACACACTCAAGTGGTTTAGTGAGGGTACTCTTCCTGTCCACAACTTATATGGTATTTTGGGCACCGACTTACTTGGTACTTTATTGAGAATATGAATGACGGTTTTTAACGCCTCCATCCACAGGCTCAACTGTAAGGTGGAGTAACATATCATACTGCGCACTATATCCATCAGGGTATAATTCCGTCTTTCAGCTATTCCATTCTGCTGAGGTTCACCCGGTATAGAATACTGGGCTACTATGCCATTCTCCTGTAAGAACCTTACAAAAGGTCCAGAAACTTGGCCATATGGGGTATGCCGACCGTAGTACTCCCCCACGGTCGGACCTGACTATCTTAATCTTTAAATTGTGTTAATTTTCAACTTTGCCTTAAATATCTTAAATTTATCCAATGCTTCTTTTCTTTCTTTGATTGGATAAATGTAGCCATAATAGGAGTAATCATCTATGAATGTTATGAACGAAACATAACCATCCACACTCTTTATAGGAAACTGACCATAGATGTCTGTGTGAATAATCTGTTAAATTCCTGCGCTTCGTTTGACATCTTTCTTAATTTTCTTTACATACTTTCCTTTTATGCATTCTGAGAGCTCTAATGGAGGAAGAATATTATTCTTAACTAGTCTTTCTATTCTCCCCCTCGAAATATGGCCTAAACGACAATGCCATAATTTCGACGACGCATCGTGAGCTCTCTTATGCCACCATTATTAGAGTAACGCTCTGTCACCAGCTGCTTTATCAGCTGGATAGCAAATGTCTTTGAAGAGCCAGTGAACAGATTCTTTATTCTATCGAGGTACTCGGTGACCGTGTCATACTCTGGGATTAAGCCCACAATTACAGGCTCAATCGTGTTCTTTATCACAGCCAAACATTTCTGGTTGGCAGTGACCCACTTCCTATACACAAGGGCATAGGGCATCTTTCGGGATTCAAAATCCCTCTCTGTAGTTACCCAAATGGCACCATCCTCGTTTGTCTTCCTCACCGGTGCCACAGGCTCTGTGGAACACGGCGAGGTGACTACCCAGTCCACCTTAGACAAGATGAAAACTAGGTCAAAACTTTTCTTAACATAAAAATAACACCATTTGCATGCCTTGATTCCAACATTGATCAAAATCAAAACATACAACTGTTCGTATACACTAATTCTACATCACCGTTAGGAAGAAATAGAATTAATGTATAAAATCATTAAAATTCACAATTGTTCTTACACACTAATTCTACATCACCGTTGGGCAGAAATAGAATTAACGCATAAATCATTAAAATTTTACAACTGTTCTTATACACTAATTCTACATCACCATTGGGCAGAAATAGAATTAATGCATAAATCATTAAAATTACGATATTATTATTAACAACGTTGGTCAGAAAATAACAACATCATAATCATGTCAAAGTCTCTTTTTCTTCAATTAAATATCACGTTGGTTCAAAATAACTGGAGAATAAACAATTTCTTTAGCAGCGGAAAAATTCTTTTTTCTCTAATTTTACCCACAGGGAAAAATTACTTTTTCTATTTACTTTAAGCCATTAATCAATTTCCAGGAAATAAACATTTACTGGAAAAAAGAAAAAAGAGAATTGTCACTGTTCTTTCAGCCTGGCCCAGCTCCCTTGCGCGACGCCCGGGCGCACCCAGGCCACAACATGGGCTTGGGCAAGCAAAGTTGCTCGGGCGCGCGCGCCCGCCTAGGCCGCATCGCTGGCCCGATCGCGCTCCACCGTCGGATCGCATCCGACGGTCGCCCGCAGGCTTCGCGGGGTCAAAAACCCACCCGCCAGCGTCGGCTGGAAACCCTAGCCCCATTCGCTTCCACCTGCTTCTCTCTCTTCGCTTTCTCTTTCGCCGCTCTCCTCTCCTCTCAGCGTAGCCACAGCGACCGAGCGGGCGAAAACGGTGGAGGGGCAGAGCCATGGCGCCGTCGCCGGACCCCTCACCGGCGTGCGCGCTCCCCAGCGGGTGAGCGTGCTACCGTCGAGCGGCCTGGCCGCGGCGCCCCTTTGGCCGGAGCCCGACGAGCAGCGCCCCGGCTCGGCCTTCTTCTCCTGCGCCGGCGAAAGGTCAGCCCTGCGCACGGCGGGGTAGGTCTCCTTTTCCCCTTTTCCCTTCTCCGATTTGGTTTTCTTCTCTTTTCTGAACTGGTGTGGGGAATTAAGGTTTGGATCTAGGGTTCCTTTTCTTCTTCCCCTTCGGATTTGAGTTGTTCTTCTCTCTTTCCGAACTGGTGTGGGGAATTAGGGTTTGTTTTATTCGTTTCAACTCATTCATTTGATTCTTTTCTTTTCTATTTGTACCAAATCACTCTTTTCCCCTTCCTCGTCATGAGTTAGGGTTAGGGTTCTTTTGAACCGATTCGGTTTTGTCTCAGTTTTGATTCAAGATCTTCGAGATATGCCCCTTCCCCTCTTGCCTTTCTTCTCTTTAGATCTTCTTTCTTTTCTTTTCGGAGTTCATCCGAATCGGGATCTAGGATTAGGGTTCGGGTTCCGACCCCTGTTCTTCTTCTTTCTTTGGATTTCCTTTCTTTTCTTTGATTTCTTTTCTTTTCCCACGGTCTGTTCTTGGGTTAGGGTTCAGCTTGAAGTGCCGAGAGCCCTATCTCTTCTCTGATCCGAATGGATGTTCTTCTGTTTTTTCTTGCCACGCGCCGGCGAAAATGTCGGTGCAGCATCTTTCCCCACTTGCGCGGTGGCGGTGGTGACTGGCAGTCAGTGAGATGTCCACCACCCCCGGTCTCTTTTTAGTTTCTTTTACCCGGTTAGGGTTAGAGTTTCAATCCGAAATGGATTTAACCCATGTTCTTTCTTTCTATGCTCTACCCGATACCGTCCTTGGCTCTGATACCATTGTTAGAATCACAGTGGACCTCTAGACCATAGATCAGGGTAGAGCTTCTACTAGATGGGGAAAAACAGTTGGTGTACCTTTGTATGGGTCACCCTTTTGGTACATGGCCACCGGTGTCGTGGCAGCTCCGACGTAGATGCTGGTACTATGGCGTTGTAGGCGTCGTGGTGGCGATGCCGTGGATGTCCAGTGGCGACGGTGGTGACCCTGCAGGGGCGACGGCGGTGCGGTGGGGCATCCCGTCGCTGACAGCACTGCTTTAGATCGGTTTAGGTTTTCTCTATCGGTGGGTACAGCGGCTCCGTTGAACCTCATAGTCCAAGCGCTTATCCCCACCTTACCTTTTATATGTGCTGTGCGACAGGGGCTCACCAACCGTATTAGGGTTGGGCGTCCCCGATCAGGGCGCAGATCCAAGGGCCCAATAGGCCATTGGGCCTATTGGTAGAGATCAACCAACACTATCCTCTTCTAGTCACGTCCTTTGTGTTGCATGCTGTGTGGCCAAAAATCATTCGGATACCCCGCACGTATACTCCGTAGGCAATAGTAGTTTTTTCTATTCCGCCGTGCAAGCATCTGTTGCCGTGGCCGTGGACCTCTTAACTTTAGGCTGTGTTTAGTTCGCGAAATGAAAATTTTTGAATATTACATCGGATGTTTTGGGATGTCGGAAGGGGTTTTCGGATACTAATAAAAAACTAATTACGTAGCTCGCCTGGAAACTGTGAGACGAATTTATTAAGCCTAATTAATCCATCATTAGCGTATGTCAGTTACTGTAGCACTTATAGCTAATCATGGACTAATTAGTTTTAAAACATTCGTCTCGCGATTTCCAATTAAACTGTGCAATTAGTTTTTTTCGTCTATATTTAATACTCCATGCATGTGCCGCAAGATTCGATGTGATAGTTTGTTGTGAAAATTTTTGAAAACTAAATCAGGCCTTAATTTACTCCCTCCATCCTAGCTTTGAACCTGTTTTCTGGACGGACGAAGTAGGCGTTACTTCCTCTGTCCCAAATAATTGCACTCCTACAGTTTAAAATTTGCCTAGTAGAATCTATTGTAAGGTCATTGTAGGTTCTAGTACTAGTTGCCAGTTCAGCAGCTGCAGCGACCACCTTAGGGCAGTTTTAATGGTGTATTGATGATTGTTTTTATCCTCGTTAAATGACTTGCCACGTAGGTAAAATGCTGATATGGCAACGTAATTAATGAAGAAAGAGAACAAAAATCTAGAAATAGTTTTCTCATGAAGAAATCGGGTCTTCTCTTGACCCAATGCACCAAGAAACCATGAAATCGCTATTGGAGAGAAACCACCAGTTTCCAGGGGGCTCGTGCCACACTTCTATTGGAGGAAGAAGATAAAGTTGAGAGAGAGAAAGAGAAAATAATTATTACACAAAGACACCTCCACTGTGAAAGGTAGTTTCTATAGATGATTTCTTATACTATGAAAACCACATCAGTTTCTTACATTGGGCCTGCCCTCAGAAGCAAGGAAAGAAAAAAATCGCTATGGAAAAAAGAAAACTGACAGGAGTTACGTGGAACACTCTGGACCACTCGTTTGCTCATTCGTTCCCAGCCTCCTTGTCCTGTCGAGGCGCAACACACACCAGCTCCTTCCATTTCCCTTCCGTACACGAGGAGATGACAGATGTCTCATAGGGTAGAATTGTCATTTTAGCTTCGTCTTGATTTCCGTGCTAGATCTTAGAATATTAACTTATTTTGGGACGGGGAGAATAGATATTTATGCATACTTTCTTCGCAAAAAAATATAATTCTAGTTTTAAACTTAGACATAACGTGTGTTCAGATTCAGATTAAAATTATGTTTTTTTTTTTGAACGGGGAGAGTAGACTACATGAATGTATTATGAATTCTCACAGCGTCTCCGTCAAACATGTCCCCATTAAATTTTTTTCCCAAACCTTGACCGAACAGAAGTATATATTATATGGAAATAAAGCGGCAAAAAGTGCACGGCGCCATCTTTCAGCGAGAGAAAGCTCCGTGGACACTTGATCCAAAACCCCTCCCATTTATGCATGGAATCAATCGAACGTTTAGGACCTGTTTGGCAGGGTTCCGGCGGCTCCGGCTCCCGCCCCTGTCACCGGCCCCACGGGCCGATAGGTGCCAGGCGGAGCCGGAGCCGGAGCCGCGGAGCCCGAAAAACGAGCTCCACCGGCTCCGTCAGCGTCTGTGAGAGAGTAAAGGAGGGGAGAGAAAAACGACTCCGGTGCCTATCGGCCCATGGGAGACCGACAGGGGCAAAAAGCAAGAGTCGGAGCCCGCAGGAGTCCTGCCAAACATATCCTTAGCCTACTCCGTGACGTATAGTCCAAAGAAGAGTGGATACAAACTGTGTAGTGTGGTGTTCCATTCGATCTATATACAGAAATGGTAAATCTACTTGTCATCTGTTCTTTTAGGACTCGTCATCATTTTGACGTTAGGGCCTTGTTTAGATCACTCCAAATTTTAAGTTTTTTCACTCTCTCTCCATCACATCAATTTTTAGACGCATGTATGGAGCATTAAATATAGGTAAAAAAAATAACTAATTACATAGTTTGGTTGTAAATCACGAGATGGATCTTTTGAGCCTAGTTAGTCCATGATCGGACAAAGTTTGTTAAATACAAACGAAACGTGCTACAGTGTCCAGATTGCAAAAATTTACAATCTAAACGAGACCTAGGTGTCCATCGAAGCTGTGTAGCACAGGACGGTTTGGGCCCAGGCACAGGCACCCGGCTTTAGCCTCTCACTCTGTCAGCCCTGTCATGGGCAAATGGCATTGGCAGCACATGTGCATGGTGTACTTCTTCTGTAAAAAAAACTCTAATTTTAACGTATTATTCTAGTATTAAGTAAAAAAACTCAAGTCTAACTAACTAAATTAAACAAATATTATTAGATTTATCATAAAATATATTTTGACATAATATTTATTTAGCATTATAAATATCAGTGTCTTTACTTATATATTTAATTAAACTTAAAAACTTTAATCAATAATACATATAAAATTATATTTTTTGGATAGTAGTACTGTACATCCTCTTCCAGTCACTTCGTGAGTTGACGTGTCACCGACTCACCGGCATGGTGAAAATCATTCCGGTGGGTACCCAGTAGGCCGTACCTTACCAGCTGGAATAATCAAACAAATGATGAGAAACAATCGGCACGGAGTAGTCACGTTACCTGTTCTAGTAGGAGTATCATTCCAGAAACAATCACTTTCTTGTTATGACGAGAATACTAATGATATCTATTTAGTACGAGAAATACTAGTATTTTTAATATAATTTTAACATAACACTGTTTCAAATTGTATCCTCTTTAGGACGGAGATAGTATTTATATTTTCACTAAACTATCGCTTTGCGTTTCTCTTCTTGTTCTTCCCTTCCGTTTCCTTCCGAGAACATACTAGCGGCTAAAAGTTTTCATCCTGTTCGCTTGATCATTTATGTGGCTTATAAGTCGGCTGATGATGTTTTATTGTTAGAGAGAAACACTATATCATAACTGATAAGTATGGCTGATACGATCGAGTGAACTGGACGACTTATTATTCCTGACTTCTATTCCACCACCAGATCTTTGCGACGTGTGCCTTTTTGTCTTGCGGTGTCCATTTGGCCCAGGCTAGGAATACACTTACCTAATTATTACACATAGAAAATTAGTTTAAGTAAATTTAAAATTCGAGACATGTTTAACTAACATGCTAACTAATTATTAGCAAGGTGTCTAGATAATGACTTAGCTAATTGTTTTTTTAGAATTATACAGTACAACGTAGACGCCCACAACATGTACGCACACTCACCCTATAAACACATATACGCAAACCCTACCCCTATGAGTACTTCGGATGACTCAGCCGGCAAATCTTGAAATTCACGAAGTCACCACAGGTGCCTCGCTGTCGACGGGGACGTCGCCTACCACTGAAAACATAGCGCCGTTAAATCCTAGACACTCAGCTAGTAACTATCTCTTTAATTGCAATAAAATATTTTATCCTTTCACATATCTATATCCATGTGCTTTGTATATAGTCTCTAATAGTTAAAGGATATTAGAGGCAAAACCATTGGTACATCCGCATTTTGGCTAGCGGTGGAGCACTGTTCATGTGGACCTAGGTGGCAGTGAATGGGATAACGAAGTGTTACGGATCTGCGCTGAATCAGAAATCAACATTAAGGACCCAAAACACAATTTCAATGCTCATATACCTATATGACACCCTTTGACAAGTTTATAGACCTTTGATGTATTTAACTCTAAAATTAATGCATGAGAATGTTTGTGGAAATAAATTAACAAATATTGCAAACTGTTTGATTTCTTGTGGTTGAACCCTACCTAGTGTTCGAGTCCTAGACTCAAAACGGATGGTTGAATTTTTCTATATTTATTATACAGACATATGATGTTTTTTCGGTGGTAAAGAACATGCCCGTGATATTGAGACTTCTACTATGACTTTGTCAATCTCAATATTTGTTCACATGGATGAGTGTGTAAGAGTGTACAAGTAACATATGTGTTTATTCTAAATATGATTAAGTATGAGGTGGCTACATGACACTTTTGTTATCCTCAAAGTCACTTGAACTTCTACATAGCATGTATTATCAACGTAGACTAATTACAACGTATAACAAAAGCATCTATTAGAAAAACAAATACCAAAATAAGACCATATAAGATGAAAATAGCTTCAAGCTCTGCACCATAAGATAGGGCATGAAATCTAAAACTGTTTTCATATTTTTTCAAGCTAAAACAAAATTTATATGAATTTGCTAAGGTAAAACAAATTTGTGATTTTTAATTATAGAACTCCTTTTAGAAAAAAAAATATTTGGATATTGTTTTTGCAAAATTACTACTGTAATTTTTCAATGAAGTCAATATTAGACCTCCCCTAACTATAATATAGCCCAATTTACCATTTCTCACGACTGGCGTGATGCCATGTTAACTAAAACTATTAAAAAACCACATGGAAACAAAATCAGACTATTTTCAGAAGATGGAGGAGCTAAAAAAATGATTTCTAACTTTTTTTTTGAGGAAAAATGATTTCTAACTGGTGAGGGTGAATGAGACATGGAGGAGGTCTCGGTTTTTCCAGAAGTAGTAGTAGAGGTTACTGAGGCTGTGTTGGGGAGGAACCCCACAGTCATCTTCAACACCAGACAGCTCGCGAATTCAAGAGAAAGGGGAGTTTATGCAAGAGAAAGCAATGGCTAAAAAAGCTAGCACAAAAGGTATTAATTCTTGCTCCTTACCCTCTATCTCATCTGATACTTGCTCTTTAGATTCTATGGCTGCAATTTGCGGCTTCTCTCTAGGCCAGGAAGAGACCACGAGACTTGCTAATATTTCACTGATCGAAGCTAAGGAAGAAGCCTTCCTTGCTTTACAAAAAAACTAAACAAAAGTTAACCTCGAGTTATGAAAATACAAATAACTCAGATACTAGAGTTCTATCTGAGAATGCAAGTTCCGACAACACATGCAATTTGGATGCTAGAGTTCTATCTGAAAATGAGACTTTTGTTGTGATGACTTCCTCGGTGTTAGAGTTGGAGGGGACCAGTGCTAATCATATGCATAATTTATCAACCATTGATCAAGGATGAAGATTCTCTTTTGGAACATTAGAGGGTTGGGAAGCCCAGGAAGGAGGAAATTGCTACTAGAGTTAGTCAACAAACACTCTGTCGGTGTTTCGGACCGGGGGTCCTCAACCAACCAGTAAATGTGAACTGCGTGCCCCTAATCCCGGATAGTGATGCAAAGAGACACAAGGTTTATACTGGTTCAGGCAATCGGTGCCCTACGTCCAGTCTAGGAGATCGATCTTGTATTCTTTGCACCAAAGTGCTTGTAATAGGGGGTTACAAGCTGGGTGAGAGATGGAGCTAGTCCCAGGTCTCGGCGTGGAGTGGTGCGGGCTGCTTGAGTCGTTGCTCTCAGGCAGCGTGGGAGAGTGCGTGAATTGAGTGAGTGCGTTTTGCGCGTGAGGACCGGCGTGGTCTCGATCCCTAGAAACGGCCCTGGCTGCTTCCTTTTATAGCCACAAGGAGGGAGCTAGATGTACATGAGAGAGCTACACGTGGAGCCTTAGCGAGGAAGGAAGATCCAGTACTGTGGCCTATTCCTATAGCAGCACAGTGTCAGGAATGGCAATTGGTACTAGATCACTGATGCGTCATGCTGGCCATGCCTGAGGCTGTTGAAGTCGTAGGGGTCCTCATTGACGTTTAGTCAGCATGGCCTCCTCTGTAGGTGACATGCCGTGCCTTGTGAATTTTTGACTTGGTGGTTCGTCGAGGCCTGGCAGGTGTTTGTGGCCGGCCACGCCGAGGCCTGATTTGCCGAGGCCTAGGAGGTGACCTGAGTACGATGCGGCGGTCTCGGTGGTCAGCGTCGTACCTGGTTTAGGTGGAAAAGTGTAGGGCGTGTGTCCGCAAAGCACGGTAGTCCCTGCACCATCAGTGGGGAATGGTAACAAAGGAGATTTGACCGCCGTCCCATCGCCCCTGTTGCTATGCCCTGCTAATCGTGGCTGACGTAGGCGCAACCAGGGGTACTTACACGGATGGGACGGCCTGCCAGAGGGGCAGTTGAGGCAGAGACGACGAGGATGTGGGACGAGCCCGGCCTCGGCCAAGGCGGAGAAGGAATAGTACGTCTGAGACCCTGCCGGGGGGTCTCGGACGAGGCGTAGAACGAGCAGTTGGGCTCTCCTGCGGTTTCCGAGACTACAGGGACACGGACTTGACCTTCAATGTTGCTTTGTCCTTGGCATAGGGGTTAGGCAACATAGTGATAAGCACAGTGGCAGGTAACCCCTGTTGCGCCCGGTACCCTGTCCCATCGGTCGTTTTGCCCGTACTGTACCTGAGTGCAGCTGATGTTTGCGGGAGTAGTTGGGCGCATTCATCTGGACGTGACATTTCGTCAGAGGAGTTTGGTCGGGACGGAGGTTACAAGTATGTTTGCCGAGCCCGGCCTCGAGCGAATCGGAGAATTGGCATCCCATCCGAGGCCTTTTGGGGCGAGGCCTCGGCGAGAGGGTCTCGGCAAGAGGGCCTCGGCGGGGCGCTTTTGGCCTTTCGTATGAGGCCTCGGCGCAAGGCCTCGAGCAAATCAGAGAATTCTGCAGAGACCTAGCGGTAGTCTTTTGGCTTTGATTTTTGCAAGGTCTAAGCAACATTTTTGGTTCGTGCTTAGGGTACCCCTTCTTGTGGTATCCGACACACTCTTTTGACTGTATTTGTTTACAAGAAACCATTAAGTCTTCTTTTAGACAGAGAGAATTAGAGAGATTTGCTGGGCATAAGGATATGTTTTGGTCCTGGTTACCATGTTCTGGTCACTTGGGTGGACTGCTCATGGGTGTTGACAAAGATTTGGCTACAGTTACAGCTGAAGATGCGGGTAATTTCTATCAATGTTTCAATCTCACTATGAAGGCAAATGGTTTTCAGTGGACTCTGTTTAACATTTATGGTCCAGCTCATGATGATAGGAGACTAGAGTTCTTAGAGGAGATACAATCTAAGGTTCAAAGTGTTGAGTATCCCATGATTCTAGGTGGAGATTTTAATTTGGTCAGAAAAGTTGAGGGAAAAATCCAATGGGAATGTAGATGTTCACATGATGGAAGCTTTTAATGATATGATCAACAACACAGCTTTAAGGGAATTACACAGGACTGGTAGCAGATTTACATGGACAAATAAGCAGAATCCACATATTATGTGTGTCCTTGATAGAGTTCTGGTATCAAATTCCTAGGAAGATCAATTCAACTTAGCATCGGTGGTTACAGCCCCAAGGCTCGGTTCTAATCATAATCCGCTCATAGTCGACACTGGGTGTCGGTGTTTCAGATCACCGGCTAGTAAATTTATAGTTTGCGCATCTGGCCCATATGGTGTGCTCGGAGGACACAAGGATTATACTGGTTTGGGCAGAACGTCCCTACGTCCAGTCTGCTGCTGCTCGTGTTACCGGCACTGTCTGTAGCAGGGGTTACAGATGGGCAAGAGAGGGAGCGGATCCTAGGTCTCTAGTGGAAGGATTGAAAAGTGCTGAGAGTTTGTTCAGCTGCTCAATCGTGTGCTTGCTTCCCATGTTGTGTTGCGTTGTGTTCCCCTTTTATAGAAGAAGAGGAAGATGCAGGTTACATCAGAAAAAGAGAAGAGAGAGAGAGAGGGAGAGAATCGAAGAGAAGAAGCCCTCTAGGGTCAGGTGAGGCGGAGCCCGCGCCTAAGGGGTTGGGCAAGACAGAGCCCATGCCCTCAGTGTCGAGCGACACAGGGCCCGTGCCTGAGGGGTCTGGCGAGGCAAAACCGTCCCTGCGGGGTCGGTCGAGATTAAAATATGTCCTTGATTATCTAGACGAGTTGTCATCCACGGTCCTCAGGTCCCGTCTTTGGGTATCCCTAATACTAATACTCGACAGTAGCCCCCGAGCCTGCGAAGGAGTAGGATACTCCTTCATAGGCTTTTTCGGTTGGAGGGACTTTGAGGGCTTCGAACTTCTACTTCCCGTGGGATGCCTTGGTGGGTTACGATCCCTTTCTATTGCGACCGGACATCTTTCAAGGGCGTGTAGTTGTGGGATTTCTTTGGGGACCAGAGATGTTTTTCCTTAATTCTGGCCCCTCTTAGGACCCGATCGATCCGCCGTTGTCACGTGACCGCGTATTTGGTCTCTTCGCAAGTCCAATTCAACCCAAGCCCCCGCGCGTTGCGGGGGTCCGATCGAGGGGTCGCCTCATCTTGCAATCGTTCTCCCTCAAGCGTTTTTTCAACAAAACGGAGGGGTTGTGCCGTGCCATGTTTTTCTCGGTGGACAAACCATGGTGCTCGGTTAGCTGTTAACGGGCTGGTTCAAGTGGGGCCCGGTGTCCCGTTCACGGGGGTCCGGCATGGGTGAGCTGGTGATCGACTCTAGATTCCTGACGGCTAGTCCATATAGTTCTTGAATCCGTTCGTCCGGTCCCAAGGGCTCGCTGCCTTTCTTCGAGGAAAAACCATGGACAGCGTGCTGGCCAGGACTCGAACATGGGTCGGGATGCCCGTAGCGCTCGTGCACTTGGGTATTGGCCGCTAGCGGGCCCATCCTTTTCCACCCCTCGCTCTAAAGGTGCCCTAGAGTGGTTGTGAACCCGTCGGTGG
Organism: Miscanthus lutarioriparius; assembly: GCA_904845875.1. Classification (NCBI taxonomy): domain Eukaryota; kingdom Viridiplantae; phylum Streptophyta; class Magnoliopsida; order Poales; family Poaceae; genus Miscanthus; species Miscanthus lutarioriparius. The sequence continues at coordinate 119,714,535 of CAJGYO010000002.1, forward strand.
ATCAACCTTCAAACTCGTGGGCCGTAATGGGCCGTGGGAGCGTTTGTAACACCTCGGTGTTTAAATATTAAAAACCGGACATATCATCATATGCATTGCAAGGCATTGGTTATATTGCAAATTTTGTTATGCATTCACTAAAACAAGTTTACATTTATGTTATAAGTATTGCTTGGTATTGTTTGAATCAAGTTTGAAATCTTTGTATTGATTTGAAATTCCGAAAACCCTGATTTTCAATATTTAAATCCGACCCTGAAAATCCATTTCAAAATCAAAGCATATTTTGGGGATGAGTCTTAAAGCAAAGTTGTAGAGCTTGTCGAGTTATACAAAGTTTATTTTTCGAGTTTTTCAAGTTGTTTAGTAAAATTTGAAGTTATTTAAAAAGGCGAAATTCCTTAAATATCCCCGTTTTTAATTCAAAAGTTCATTTCAAAATGTAGGCCGAATTTGGGTATGCTTTCAAAAGCAAAGTTGTAGAACTTTTGATTTTGAACAACTTTTGTTTTTGGAGATTTTTGAGTTGTTATGAAAATTTGGGAGTAATTTGGGAATTTTGGCGGATGGCAATTCTGTAATTTCGATGAACAGTAACCGCGGAAGCCAACTCATCGCCGGCGATCTTCGGTTTGCTTCCAGGCGCGGTCGTGGCCGTTTTTGGCGTCGCGCTGGCGTGGTGAAGGCCACAGCGTAGCTTCCTTGAGCTTCTGAGCCGTGTTATTTGGACCGAGGCGTCGTCGTCGTCGTTTTCTTTTCTCTTGCTCTGTTTTCTCCCGCCGCCACCGCCATTCTCCGTTTTGCCCTCGCCGTCGAACCAGCGTCTGAGCCGTCGCAGCTATGCGTGTCCCAGCTCCGCTAGTTCCTTGTGCACCCAGCCAGCTAGCTCTAGTCGCTTGATTTCGCCGTGAACTCGCCGTTCAATGTTTTCTTCCTTGCGGCCGGCAGCACCACAGTGGTGTGCGCGTCGCCGTGGCCAGCGCGTTACGGTGAGCCTCTGCTATTTCTGACTCTTGCTTCAGCTTCGCCTCGATGTTGTGGTGCTTTGTGCCTAGTTGATTGACCATTTCTTCCACCGCAGTCGCCGGAGCATCGCCGTCGTCGAAATTTGCTCCGCCGTGATCGCTGTGACCGTCAAACCGTGTCTCCGTTGCTTCTCAGGCTCGGACAGCGACTCCAGTGTGTTCGGGGTGAGCTCCTGGTTCTACCCGAGTTGTTTGTTTCATCGTTACCGAGTTCCTATCACCGGCGTAGCGCAGCCGCGCTGCCGCGTCCGCCATGGCCGTCGTCGAGCTAGTATAGGGCCGTAATCAGTACAGATAGGGACGTCAATCGATGCGCCTAGTCTTGGTGATTGTTTTGGTACTTTGGCCGTCGCCGTTGGACTCACCGTCGGCGAGGAATCGCCGGTCAGAGCCGTCGCTGCCGTGGTCAACGTCGGAGGTTGAAGATGACACGTGGGACCCGGTTGTCAGTGACTCAGCGTTCAAAATGAATTTTCTGTTTTTCAGATTTAAATGAATAGTGTCTATTTTTTGTTATTTTTGTGTAGATTTATTTAGAGCTCCAAAAATTATAAAAATTTTTGTGTGACTTCTCTGTGATGTGTATTATTTAGGAAAAATATGAATTGTTGATTTATAGTAATTTTTGAATGTGATAAAAATTGCTCAATTAATTAATAAATGAGTTTCCAGAATTTTTCTAGGCTTATTTATGTATCCAAAAATTATGAAAATTGTTTTGTCACTTAGTTATCATGTGATGAACATATACAAAAATTTTGAGGTCGATTGGAACAAGTTGATTTATTTCATAATTATTAATTAATTAATTCATTCATAAAATCAAATAGTAACCTTTAGTGATTTAGGTTTTGTTTGAGTTTTTGATTAAGTGATGTCCTTAGGTCATTAGTTGGTAATGATCCTTGGCAATTGTTATGAGTGTTGCAAAAATGGTTTAGTTGGTTTAACTTGTAACTGTACCGCGAAGGAAAGTTGTATTCAAGTTGTTAAGTTTTACATCCATCATCGAGCATCATATTTTGTATCCGCATCATGTTAAGCATGGCATTGTTACTACGTGTAGTGAACGAAGGTGAGCACGTGGTAGTTAATCAAGTAGTTGGGGAAGTTGATCCGTCTGTGGAAGTTGGTGTTGATATTGGTGGAACGACTCCGGACCCGGACTTTTCCGTCAACGAAGGCAAGCCCCGGATGCATACAACCCTACCTTGTATTTTACAAATTGATTTTGCTTTTGCTTCTTTTTACTGCATTAAGTGATTAGGAGTCAAGTGAAAACCAAATTGGTACCTTACCAACCTTGTTATTCCATATTTACCATATTACCAGTTTTAAATTCGTATATACCAGTTTTGCTTAGCTATGCTTAGAACGGTGAAAGTCAGGTGATTACCTGTCATCTGCAAGTTTTAAATGGAGCTTTGGTTAATTATGTTAACATGTGATATGGGAATGTGGAGTAATAAATCTAGACCGGGCGGACTTTGTGTGTGTGGGAGCCACAAGACATGGAGGTCTTGTGAGCGTGTTCTTTCCGCTTTGTGTCGATTAAGGTCCGTCTGTTGTTGAATTGCATGAGGTGAGACTTTGTAGTACTAACCACATACTCCGATAAGCCTTAACTTGGCTATTCTATTACGAGAATGGCTAATCACGCCTTTGGGAGTGGAGAGATGGCGGAATAGCGTGTACCCACGTGGCAATGGGCGTGATTGGTGGAGTATCTTGTATTCTCGGGTAGCGCGGACCCGTTCTTGTTTTAGAGGATCCGAGGGTAGGTTGGTATATGTAGGTCGGGGACCTACATATGTCGTGTGGTCTGGAATTCCCAGCTGGGTTATAATCGGTTCGAATCGTCGTTGCTCCTCGGTTATGGAGACTCAACTCACTGTTCATCATCGTAGTAATTAATAACTGGAAACTGAGGATGGTATGAGAAAGTGTTGGATACGAAGTTTCATGATCTCAATACGAATCGTGTCAGCTTTGTATATGATCTTTATGAAGTTTTAAACGTTGATATAAAGAATTTTGTTAAAATGCTTTTACGTAAAAAGAACCTTGATTATTGCTAAAGCCATACCTTGAATCCCATGAGCCTGCATTCCTGCGTTCTTTTAAATTCTTATTTCGGTTAAGTCTTGTTGAGTACTTTTGTACAGAGGGTTCATTGACCCTTGTTGCAGGTGAGGCTCATGAGCAGATCTGTTTTGGATCGTGCTGCATGACTGTTGTTCAGTGCGATGACGATAATTAAATGTGTGGTCCTTGGGCAGGACAACTTATGTTGTGTGTTTTGTAATATATTATAATGCCACTCCACTACTTTTGTTTGTTTTATTATCGAACTTAGTTATATGGTTTGAAACAAATGGTTTGTAAACTATGTTATTGTAAGTCTTCCGCTACTTTTACTCTGATGTATCTATTTGAATAAACTGTTGTAATACTGCAATGACTCTGTAATGTGATCCTGCTCAGAAATCGTGAATGATTCAGGGTTCCACAGGGACACCCGACAGTCTTCTTAAGTTACTAGGAACATATGCATAGTCGTCAGAGGTCGTTGGATAGTGACATGTGCATGTGGGTCCTATAATTTAGGAGGTTCTGCCACAGAATGGTATCAGAGCGATCGTTACAAAGTTTTTGTGGTATTGGTTTACAAAAACTTCAAAGTGATTTGGGATGACTAAATTTAACTTAATTAATTTGGTCCAAATTGCTTTTGACTTATCTTATTTCTTTCTCACCATTCCTTATTTGATTAAAAAGGTTTTGTGTGGTGGAGTAGTAATCTTATTATGCCCTATATAAAAGCAAATGTTGTTTATTTTCGTTTTAAGCTTTGGTGGTTTTGTTCGTCAGAACGATTCATGCATCATAATTAAGTTACTTGTTACTTCCTTCGTCTCTGAGTCTGGGGTGAGTAGTGTGTATGGGTTGAGTGTGTAGTCCATCCTAACTGCTCTTGAGACTATTGTCAGATTGTTTTACTTGGATTAATACTGCTTGTACAGTATGGCTCATACCAAGAAGACACCCCGTAAGTCCACTAGGCCAAAAGGAGTTCCTCGGTACCAACTAGCCCCTAGGAATGATGGTGCTAGCAGTAGCAGCTCTAGGCCTGATCCTCAGGCGGAGATACAGAGGATTTCTGCAGAGTTAGCCCAAGCTACTAGGGATAGGGCTATGGACGTCATTCAAGTGGGCAGATTATAGGAGCAATTAAGATGTCTCACCACCGCTCATAGGAACTACGAACGTATGTTAGTTCGTACGGTGGAAGGAAGGAATGAAGCTTGGCATAGGGAAAATGTAGCTAGAGCTAGAACTCATGAGTTAGAATTTTATGTAGAAGACTTAGAGGAGCATAATACCTATCTACATGAGGAAGTTCATAGGCTAAGCAATCTCCTAGATCCAAATCATGAACCCCAAGCTGATGAAATGGACCCCGGTGTTATCCTTGCCGATGGTAGTGAATCGGAAGAAGAAGAAGAAGATCCCGAAGAACTAGTAATGATCGATGAAAGTGACAATGAAGGCGATAATATTTCTGGAATGGATACCGAGCCTGAAGTTTGATGTAATCGCAAAAAGGAGTAGAATTGTGAAATAGTTAGTTCTAGTTTAAGTTAAGTAGTCTTGTTTAAATGCAGTTTTGTGTTTAAATAAGTGAAACTAGTGTAATGAGTTGCAGTCCGCTCTTTTATCAATCAATAAAGGCTTGTGAAGTAAAGTTTGGTTTGTTGTGAACAAATACGTCATACGCGGGGTTCGTATATTCCTGGTACTTCACAAAATGAAAATGATATTCCAGATCCGCCACTAGTTCCAACAAATCTAGCGGATGCTATAGCCGCACTTGTCAATGTGACGGTTGAAAATTCGCGTTTGCTTCATGAGATGGCTCAAAGTAATCAGAATCAGATGCATGGAAACCGAGGTCGCCATCATAATAGGCAGGAGGCTACATATGTGGACTTCACAGATACAAAACCCCCAGTGTTCACTAAGGTAGATGAACCACTGGAGGCTGACGATTGGCTTAGGACCATGGAGCAGAAGTTTGATCTTATACCATGCACAGAGTTTCAGAAACCAGTCTTTGCTGCTCAGCAACTTAGAGGTGCAGCCGGTGCTTGGTATGCAAATTTTACGGCCATGCAACCCGCAGGTGTTCCATTAACTTGGATGGAGTTTCGTACTGCTTTCAGAGCCCATTATATCCCGGAGGGAGTTATGGCTATGAAGCTGGATGAATTTCTTGCTTTGAGGCAAGGGGACCAAACCGTGATGCAATATGTGGGAAGATTCAATCAACTATCACATTATGCATCTAAACATGTCAATACTGATGCCAAGAAAAAGAAATGGTTCATGAGGGGTCTGAATACCAAATTACAGACTATGATGACAACATGTACCAATGTCACTTTTCATGAGGCAGTGAATATTGCTATTGCTTCAGAGGCAAAGTATCGGCAGCATAAGGAGCTCAAAAAGAAAAAGAGTATGCCGTCTGGATCTTATGGGGGAAATCCGAAGAGGCAGAGGGTGATTTATCATCCAGGTTAATCATAATCGTCCTCCTTATCGTCCGCCCACGCTTTCAAGCGGTCAACAATCAAATGTCCGTCTGCTACAAACTTATCGTAATCCACAACCGACAAATGCTTCGGGTTTCGCTTCAACACCCTGTGGTCACAAGTATCCTGTTTCAATTGTGGCAAGCCCGGTCATTTCTCGAGAGAATGTCCGTATCCAAGGCGCTAATCCCAATTATCGGAAGGCCCCGCAAATCAACAACAGCTCGGGCACAAAACAAGAATAACAATCGAATGCTCGAGAAGGCAAAGATGAAAGGAAGACAGGACGGGTGTTCTATATCCAAGCCGGGAGATTCTCGAAGGAGAGCCAATGATGATGGGTATGTTTCTGTTGCCAATCATCCTGCAGTTATACTTTTTGATTCTAGCGCATCGCATTCATTCATCAATAGAACATTTGTGGTGAAGTATGAAATTTCAATTGGGACAACAAAGGAAAATTTCTTTGTACAGTCGCACGGGGGACGTTTGTGTACTAAGGAAATGGTATACCAGGTGCCCATAAACCTGGGTGGGCATATTTTTCCCACTACCATGATTATCCTTAAGGATCAGGATATAGATGTAATCTTAGGAATGAATTGAATGTATCAGCATAAGGCTGTTATAGATGCTTTGAATAGAACTATAAGGGTGAGTTTGCGATAGAACTTCTCAACTTCTCATCCAACTTCCAACCTTAAGAAGATCGGTGGGCGAGTTTGTGCAAGCTGCCACAAAGAGATTAGAGATATCCCGTAGTATGTGAATTTCCGATATGTTTCCTGAGGATTTACCCGGTCTACCACCTGATAGGGATGTCCAGTTTAACATAGAATTGCACCCTAGAACAGCTCCGATTTCTCGGAGAGCTTATAGGATGCCACCTAAGGAGTTAGTCGAGTTGAAAACTCAGGTTGCAAGAATTGATTGAGAAGGGGTTTATACAACCTAGTTCATCGCCTTGGGGGTGTCCGCAATTTTGTGAAAAGAAAGATGAGACTCGAGGTTATGTGTTGATTATCGTCCGTTGAATGAAGTGACCATCAAGAATAAATATCCATTACCTCGGATAGATTTGCTTTTTGATCAATTGGCGGAGCCAAGGTTTTCCAAGATAGATTTAAGGTCGGGGATATCATCAAATCAAGATAAAGCCTGAAGATATTCCCAAAACGGCATTTACCACAAGATATGAGTTATATGAATATTTGGTAATGTCTTTTGGTTTGACCAATGCTCCAGCTCATTTCATGTATTTGATGAATTCAGTATTCATGCCTGAGCTAGACAAATTTGTAGTGGTGTTTATTGATGATATTCTAGTATATTCCAAGAATAAGGAAGAACATGCGAAACACCTCAGAATTGTTCTGACTCGCTTGAGGGAACATCAACTATATGCCAAGTTCAGCAAGTGTGATTTTTGGCTTAAGGAAGTACAATTTCTTGGACACATCTTGTCAGCGGAAGGAGTTGCTGTTGATCCAAGCAAAGTGAAGGATGTGCTTGATTGGAAACCACCAACCACAGTTCATCAAGTTCAGAGTTTTCTGGGATTGGTGGGGTATTACCGTCGGTTTATTCCAGATTTCTCTAAAGTATCAAAGTCCATAACTGAGTTACTGAAGAACCAAGTCAAGTTTGCCTGGTAATCTGATTGTGAAGAGGCTTTCCAGACTTTGAAGAGACTGTTGACCGCTGCACCAGTATTAGCCCAACCTGATATCGGGAAGCCGTTTGATGTTTATTGTGATGTTTCAGGTATTGGTATTGGATGTGTGTTGATGCAAGAAGGCCGAGTTATTGCTTATGCATCCAGGCAACTTAAGCAACATGAAGAACACTATCTGACTCATGATCTGGAGTTAGCAGCTGTGGTCCATGCTCTGAAGATTTGGCGGCATTACCTACTTGGTAATATGTGCCATATTTATACAGACCACAAGAGCTTAAAATATATCTTTACTCAGTCAGAGTTGAATATGCGACAAAGAAGATGGTTAGAGTTGATTAAAGATTATGACTTGGAAGTACATTATCACCCTGGTAAAGCAAATGTGGTGGCAGATGCACTCAGTCACAAAAGTTATTGCAATTGCCTGACAGTAAGAACAATGGGTTTGACTTTATGTCAAGAGATGGAGAAGTTAAATGTAGAAGTAATTCAACAAGGTAGTTTGACCAACATAATTGTTGAAGCCACTATTCGAGATCAAGTTATTGCTGCTCAGAAGGAAAACAAGGGTGTAGCCCAGATCAAGGAAAGAGTCAGGAATGGAAAGACGGAATGTTCCAGTATAGATAATAAAGGTGTGCTATGGTTCAAGGATCGTTTGGTAGTACCAAAAGTTCCTGAGTTGTGGCAGTCAATTCTTGAAGAAGCACATGCTACTAGGTTATCTATCCATCCGGGAAGCAACAAGATGTACCATGACTTAAAACAAAGGTTTTGGTGGACAAAAATGAAGATAGAAATTGCAAGATATATAGCAAAGTGTGATACTTGTCAGAAGGTGAAAGCTATACATTTGAGGTCTGCTAGAGAACTACAACCATTACCTATTCCAGCTTGGAAGTGGGAGGACATAAGTATGGACTTTATTGTTGGTCTACCCAAGACATCAAAGGGATTTGACTCAATATGGGTTATTGTAGATCGACTTACTAAGTCAGCACATTTTCTTCCTGTCAAGACTATATATCCCACTGTCCAATACGCCAAGATATATTTAGCAAGAATTATGAGTCTCCATGGAATACCAAAGACCATAGTGTCCGATCGGGGTACACAGTTTGTCTCCAGTTTTTGGAAACAATTGCATTCTTCATTGGATACCAAGCTCCTGTATAGTACAGCTTATCATCCGCAGACTGATGGATAGACTGAAAGAGTCAATCAAGTGCTTGAAGATATGTTAAGGTGTTGTGTCCTTAATTATTCCAACAAGTGGGACGAATGTTTACCTTTGGCCGAGTTCTCATATAACAATAGTTATCAGGAAAGCATTAGAATGGCTCCATTTGAAGCACTCTATGGTCGTAGATGCAGAACATCACTGAGTTGGTCGGAGCCTAGAGAAAGAAGATTCTTTGGAGTTGACCTTGTGAAAGAAACGGAAGATAAGGTTAGGCAAATACGGAGTAATTTGAAAATAGCTCAGTCCCGCCAAAAGAGTTATGCGGATAGACGACGGAGACCATTGGTGTTTAACAAAGGAGATTTTGTATATCTAAAAGTATCACCAATGAAGGGAGTTAACCGTTTTGGTGTTAAAGGCAAGTTGGCACCTCGATATATTGGACCATTTCAAATTTTGGAGAGATATGGAAAAGTGGCCTATCGCTTGAAATTACCAGAACATTTATCAGCTGTACATGATGTGTTCCATGTGTCTCAGTTGAAGAAGTGTCTCCGAGTGCCTGAGCAGAATGTTGAAGTTGAAGGAGTGGAACTTGAACCAGATCTGACTTATTCAGAATATCCTATCCGAGTGTTGGATCAGAAAGATCGTGTTACTCGGAGGAGAACTATAAAGTTCTACAAGATACAATGGAATCAACATTCAGAAGAGGAAGCTACTTGGGAATCAGAAGATTACTTGTTAGAAAAGTTTCCAGAGTTTCTTGCGTCATTATAGAATAGAGTACTGTTAGTTAAGCTCAGTTGTTACAAATTGTGTTTTGTAAAGGAACCTCAGTTGTTTTATGGATGAGAATTGGATGTTTTTGGATTGACACATTTCCTTTTCCATTACTTACACTATGGCTTTGAATCTCGGGGTGAGATTTTTTTTAGGGAGAAGGATTGTAACACCTCGGGTGTTTAAATATTAAAAACCGGACATATCATCATATGCATTGCAAGGCATTGGTTATATTGCAAATTTTGTTATGCATTCACTAAAACAAGTTTACATTTATGTTATAAGTATTGCTTGATATTGTTTGAATCAAGTTTGAAATCTTTGTATTGATTTGAAATTCCGAAAACCCTGATTTTCAATATTTAAATCCGACCCTGAAAATCCATTTCAAAATCGAAGCACATTTTGGGGTTGAGTCTTAAAGCAAAGTTGTAGAGCTTGTCGAGTTATACAAAGTTTATTTTTGGAGTTTTTCAAGTTGTTTAGTAAAATTTGAAGTTATTTAAAAAGGCGAAATTCCTTAAATATCCCCGTTTTAAATTCAAAAGTTCATTTCAAAATGTAGGCCGAATTTGGGTATGGTTTCAAAAGCAAAGTTGTAGAACTTTTCATTTTGAACAACTTTTGTTTTTGGAGATTTTTGAGTTGTTATGAAAATTTAGGAGTAATTTGGGAATTTTGGCGGATGGCAATTCTGTAATTTCGATGAACAGTAACCGCGGAAGCCAACTCATCGCCGGCGATCTTCGGTTTGCTTCCAGGCGCGGTCGTGGCCGTTTTTGGCGTCGCGCTGGCGCGGTGAAGGCCACAGCGCAGCTTCCTTGAGCTTCTGAGCCGTGTTATTTGGACCGAGGCGCCGTCGTCGTCGTTCTTTTCTCTTGCTCTGTTTTCTCCCGCCGCCACTGCCATTCTCCGTTGAGCCCTCGCCGTTGAACCAGCGTCTGAGCCGTCGCAGGGATGCATGTCCCAGCTCCGCTAGTTCCTTGCGCACCTAGCCAGCTAGCTCTAGTCGCTTGATTTCGCCGTGAACTCGCCGTTCATCGTTTTCTTCCTCGCGGCCGGCAGCACCACCGTGGTGTGCGCGTCGCCGTGGCCAGCGCGTTACGGTGAGCCTCTACTATTTCTGACTCTTGCTTCAGCTTCGCCTCGATGCCGTGGTGCTTTGTGCCCGGTTGATTGACCATTTCTTCCACCGCAGTCGCCGGAGCATCGCCGTCGTCGAAATTTGCTCCGCCGTGATCGCTGTGACCGTCGAACTGTGTCTTCGTTGCTTCTCAGGCTCGGACAGCGACTCCAGTGTGTTCGGGGTGAGCTCCTGGTTCTACCCGAGTTGTTTGTTTCATCGTTACCGAGTTCCTATCGCCGGCGTAGCGCAGCCGCGCTGCCGCATCCGCCATGGCCGCCGTCGAGCTAGTATAGGGCCGTAATCAGTACAGATAGGGACGTCAATCGATGCGCCTAGTCTTGGTGATCGTTTTGGTACTTTGGCCGTCGCCGTTGGACTCACCGTCGGCGAGGAATCGCCGGTCAGAGCCGTCGCTGTCGTGGTCAACATCGGAGGTTGAAGATGACAAGTGGGACCCGGTTGTCAGTGACTCAGCGTTCAAAATGAATTTTCTGTTTTTCAATGAATAGTGTCTGTTTTTGTTATTTTTGTGTAGATTTATTTAGAGCTCCAAAAATTATAAAAAGTTTTGTGTGACTTCTCTGTGATGTGTATTATTTAGGAAAAATATGAAATGTTGATTTTCAGTAATTTTTAAGTGTGATAAAAATTGCTCAATTAATTAATAAATGAGTTTCCAGGATTTTTCTAGGCTTATTTATGTATCCAAAAATTATGAAAATTATTTTGTCACTTAGTTATCATGTGATGAACATATACAAAAATTTTGAGGTCGATTGGAACAAGTTGATTTATTTCATAATTATTAATTAATTAATTCATTCATAAAATCAAATAGTAACCTTTAGTGATTTAGGTTTTGTTTGAGTTTTTGATTAAGTGATGTCCTTGGGTCATTAGTTGGTAATGATCCTTGGCAATTGTTGTGAGTGTTGCGAAAATGGTTTAGTTGGTTTAACTTGTAACTGTACCGCGAAGGAAAGTTGTATTCAAGTTGTTAAGTTTTACATCCATCATCGAGCATCATATTTTGTATCCGCATCATGTTAAGCATGGCATTGTTACTACGTGTAGTGAACGAAGGTGAGCACGTGGTAGTTAATCAAGTAGTTGGGGAAGTTGATCCGTCTGTGGAAGTTGGTGTTGATATTGGTGGAACGACTCCGGACCCGGACTTTTCCGTCAACGAAGGCAAGCCCCGGATGCATACAACCCTACCTTGTATTTTACAAATTAATTTCGCTTTTGCTTCTTTTTACTGCATTAAGTGATTAGGAGTCAAGTGAAAACCAAATTGGTACCTTACCAACCTTGTTATTCCATATTTACCATATTACCAGTTTTAAATTCGTATATACCAGTTTTGCTTAGCTATGCTTAGAACGGTGAAAGTCGGGTGATTACCTATCATCTGCAAGTTTTAAATGGAGCTTTGGTTAATTATGTTAACATGTGATATGGGAATGTGGAGTAATAAATCTAGACCGGGCGGACTCGGTGTGTGGGAGCCACAAGACATGGAGGTCTTGTGAGCAGGTTCTTTCCGCCTGTGTCGATTAAGGTCCGTCCGTTGTTGAATTGCATGAGGTGAGACTTTATAGTACTAACCACATACTCCAGTAAGCCTTAACTTGGCTATTCTATTACGAGAATGGCTACTCGCGCACTGGGAGTGGAGAGATGGCGGGAATAGCTTGTACCCACGTGGCAATGGGCTGGATTGGTGGAGTACTGTATTCTCGGGTGGCGCGGACCCGTTCTTGTTTTAGAGGATCCGAGGGTAGGTTGGTATATGTAGGTCGGGGACCTACATATGTCGTGTGGTCTGGAATTCCCAGCTAGGTTATAATCGGTTCGAATCGTCGTTGCTCCTCGGTTATGGAGACTCAACTCACTGTTCATCATCGTAGTAATTAATAACTGGAAACTGAGGATGGTACGAGAAAGTGTTGGATACGAAGTTTCATGATCTCAATACGGATCGTGTCAGCTTTGTATATGATCTTTATGAAGTTTTAAACGTTGATATAAAGAATTTTGTTAAAATGCTTTTAGGCAAAAAGAACCTTGATTATTGCTAAAGCCATACCTTGAATCCCATGAGCCTGCATTCCTGCGTTCTTTTAAATTCTTATTTCGGTTAAGTCTTGTTGAGTACTTTTGTACTCAGGGTTCGTTGACCCTTGTTGCAGGTGAGGCTCATGAGCAGATCTATTTTGGATCATGCTGCATGACTATTGTTCAGTGCGATGACGATAATTAAATGTGTGGTCCTTGGGCAGGACAGCTTATGTTGTGTGTTTTGTAATATATTATAATGCCACTCCACTACTTTGGTTTGTTTTATTATCGAACTTAGTTATATGGTTTGAAACAAATGGTTTGTAAACTATGTTATTGTAAGTCTTCCGCTACTTTTACTCTGATGTATCTATTTGAATAAACTGTTGTAATACTGCAATGACTTTGTAATGTGATCCTGCTCAGAAATCGTGGATGATTCGAGGTTCCACGGGGACACCCGACAGTCTTCTTAAGTTACTAGGAACATATGCATAGTCGTCAGAGGTCGTTGGACAGTGATAGGTGCATGTGGGTCCTATAATTTAGGAGGTTCTGCCACACCGATGGCCTAGCTAGGGGTCATCCTCAGGATCTAGAGCACCACGGGGAGCTCCGCGACCCATCGTCCGCTAAACTTGTTCAACTGGTTGAAGATCCTAGGCTTGAGGCCTTGTAGGACCATGCCATTCACACGCTCGACCTGCCCGTTTATGTGGGGTGTGCCACGGTGGCCTAATCGACGTGGATGTGGTATTCATCGTAGAATCAAAGGAACTTTATCCTGGTGAACTGCGTGCTGTTTCCATGATAATGGAGTTCGAGACTCCAAAGAGATGGACGATGTCAAGGAAGAACAGCACAGCTTGCTCGGACTTGATCACGGAGATCGGTGGAGCCTCTATCCACTTTGTAAACTTATCTACGGCAACAAGCAAGTGTGTATAGCCCCCGGACGCTCTCCTTGAGAGGTCCAACCATATCGAGCCCCTAGACCACGAACTGCCATGTGATGGGGATCGTTTGGAGTGCTTGGGCCGGTAGGTGGGTTTGCCGAGTGTAGTATAGACACCTTTTGCAAGTGCGCACAATCTGTTCAGCGTCGGCTACTGCAGTCGGCCTGTCAGAACGCATTTCTGACCAGGGTCCTAGGTACGGCATGGTGCCCGTAGACCCCACCATGGATATTGCTCAGCAACTGCTTCCCTTGTTCGATGGGGATACAGTGTTGTAGGATCCTGGGGTGGCTTCGCTTGTAGAGCTCCCCCTCAATAACAACAAAGAACTTGGCGCGACGCACGAGCCACCGAGCCTCCATTTTGTCCGTCGGTAGCACCTCACGATGGAGGTAATCGAGGTAAGGCGTCCTCTAGTCAGCAAGAGGGTTGGGCTCTGCCACTGGGTCTACATCATGCTCCATGACCTCGAGGTCAGGGGGAGCTGAGGGTTGGTCAGCCCCTGAGCCCAGGGTCAGTGGCCTGTCACCAGTTTGTTCTGGCTCCTCATAGTGGACAGAGGGCTTGTACTGGTCGCTGGCAAAAATGCCCATCGACACCGTCTCTCGGCTGGACGCCATCTCTGCTAGCACGTCGGCTGCTTCGTTGAGCCGCCTCGGGATGTGATTGAGCTTGAGACCATCGAACTTGTCCTCCAGCTGGCGAACCTCTTGGTAATATGCAGCCATCTTGGCATTATGACAGCTTGACTCCTTCATGACTTGGTCGATGACCAGCTGGGAGTCGCCTCGGACGTTGAGCCATCGGATGCCTAGTTCAATAGCGATGCATAGGCCATTAATGAGTGCCTCATATTCGGCCACATTGTTGGAGGCAGGGAAGTGGATGCGGACCATGTACTTCGTGTGCACTCCGAGGGGTGAAACGAAGACAAGCCCCACGCCGGCCCCCTTCTTAATCAGCGACCCATTGAAGTACATCGTCTAGTACTCTTGGTCGACGACCGCTGGTGGCATTTGGATCTCGATCCATTCTTCCACGAAGTCAGACATGACTTCGGACTTGATGGCCGTCTGAGGGGCGTACGAAATACCCTGACCCATCAACTCGAGTGTAGACTTCACAATCCTTCCTGTGGCATCCCGGTTTTGGACAACCTCGCCGAGGGGGAAGGACGTCATGACTGTCACCGGATGTGACTCGAAGTAATGATGTAACTTCCTTTGGCGATAAGGACAGCATATAGGAGTTTCTATATTTGGGGGTAGCGAGTCTTCAAATGGAACAAGACCTTGCTAATGAAGTACACGAGGCGCTGTACTTTGAGGCTGTGTCCCTCCTCTTCCCGCTCTACCACAAGGGCGATGCTGACCACTTGCGTGGTGGCTACAATGTAGAGCAGGAGCGGTTCTCTGTCGATCGAGGGGACCAGGATTGAGGCCTTCATCAGGAGCTACTTGACCTTATCAAGTGCCTCCTAGGCCTTGGGCGTCCATTCGAAATGGTCGCCTTTCTTTAGAAGCCAATAGAGGGGGAGACCTCTTTCGCCGAGGCACGAGATAAAACGGCTGAGTGCAGCGAGGCACCCTATAATTCGCTATACCCCCTTTATGTTCTAAATCAGGCATGTCCTCATGATGGCCGAGATCTTCTCTGGGTTGGCTTCGATGCCATGCTCGAAGACGATAAACCCAGCAGCATACCCCTTAGGACCCCAAAAACGCATTTCTCGGGGTTGAGTTTGATGTCGTTTGCTCGGAGTTTCTCGAAGGTCTGCTCTAGGTCGGCTATGAGCTAGTCAACCCATTTGGAATTGACCATGATGTCATCTACGTAGGACTCAATGGTTCACCCGATGAGGTCTCTGAAACACTTGAGCATACAACGCTGATACGTAGCCCCTGCGATTTTTAGACCGAATGGCATTATGACGTAGCAGAACGATCCGAATGGGGTGATGAAGGACGTTGTGAGCTGGTCAGACTCTTTCATCATGATTTGATGGTATCTGTAGTATGCATCAAGGAAGCAAAGGGTTTCGCACCCTAAGGTCGAGTCGACTACTTGATCTATGCACGGCAAAGGAAACGGATCCTTTGGACACGCTTTGTTGAGACCCATGTAATCAACACACATTCTCCATTTCCCACTCTTTTTTCTTACAAGAATGGGATTGGCTAACCACTCGGGGTGATACACTTCCTTGAGGAATCCAGCCACCAAAAGCTTCGTAATCTCCTTGCTGATGGCCCTATGTTTCTCCTCGTCGAAGCAATGTATGCGCTGCTTCACTGGCTTGGAGCCTGGCCTGATCTTCAAGGCATGCTTCGTGACTTCTCTCGGAATGTCTGGCATATCCGAGGGTCTCCACACAAAGATGTCTCTATTGGCGCGGAGGAAGTCGACGAGCGTGCTTTTCTATTTGGAGGAAAGCGTGGTGCCAATGTGCACCACTTTGCCCTCGGCGCTGCTGGGGTCTATGAGGACCTCCTTGGCACCCTCCACGGGCTTGAAAGGCTTGGCTGACCGCTTGGGGTCAGCTGCTCCTTCGATGATCTCCTCTCTGATGGCCGCAATCTCTTTAGAGGCGACAATAACCGTGGCGTTTTTGCAGCACTCGACCTCGCACTCATAGGTGCTCTAGAAGGAGGTGCCAACGGTGATGACCCCATGCGAACCCGACATTTTCAACTTTAGATAGGTGTAGTTGGGGATGGCCACGAACTTCGCATAGCATGGACATCCTAGGATGGCACGGTAGGTCCTGTGGAACCCGACCACCTCGAAGATAAGGGTCTCCGTCCTATAATTGGTCGAATTCCCGAAGGTGACGGGCAGATCGATCTACTCGAGCGGCATGGCCTGCTTTCCAGGCACGATGCCATGGAAAGGTGCCCTGGTTGGCCGGATGTGTGATCAACGATGCCCATGGTGTCAAGCGTCTCAGCGTACATGATGTTGAGGCCGCTGCCTCCATCCATCAGCACCTTGGTGAGCCGCTTCGTGCCGACGATCGGTTCAACCATGAGCGGGTATCTTCCTAGCTACGGGATGCTTTCTAGGTGGTCGGTCTGATCAAAGGTGATGGTGGACTCCAACCATCGGAGGAAGGGAGGCGTGGTCGGCTTGGCCGCATAGACCTTGCAGCGTGCAAGATTCTGGCGACGCTTGGAGTCATAGGCCGCTGACCCCCCAAAGATCATGAGGCAGCCATCCAGCGTCGGAAAGCCGCCGTCCTTTGCCTCAGCGTCGTCTACTGCTGGTTTGGGCTCCTTCCTATGCTCACCCATATTGGTGCCACCAGACAGGAACTGCTTCATGAGGGCACAGTCTTTGTATAGGTGTTTGACGGGGAAGGCATGGTTTGGGTATGACCCTTCGAGTAGCTTCTCGAAGTGGTCTAGGGTACCCTCGGTGGGATTCCGACCCCCCTTATGGTCGGTAGCCGCCACGAGCAAGCCCTCACGCCACTGCTTGTTCTTCTTCTTGTTGGGGTGGTTGGAGGCACCTTTGCAAGCGTCCTCGTCCCGCTTCGCCTTGCCCTTGGTGAAAGGATCAAGATGCCCAAGAGGGGGGGGTGAATTGGGCTAATTCTAAATTTTCTTGCAATAATCAAATCCTACGGATAGCCCAATTAACCCCTTGTGCCTAGAAAAGTGTTTCTATCAAACTAACGCACAAAAGACTTGCAACCTATGTTCCAAACTTACTCTAGCATGGCAATTCTATGAATGTAAAGACAAGTATTGAATTGCTTAAAGTAAATACTCAAAGTAAATGCTCTAAGTAAAGAGAGAGAAGAACACGGCGATGTTTTGCCGACGTATCGGAGAGTCGCCACTCCCCACTAGTCCTCGTTGGAGCACCCGCGCAAGGGTGTAGCTCCCCCTTGATCCGCGCAAGGATCAAGTGCTCTCTATGGGTTGATTCTTCGACACTCCATCGCGGCGAATCACCCAAAGCCACTCACAATTTGAGTTGGGTCACCCACAACCTCCGTCGGGTGATCACTAAGCTCCCAATCACCACCAAGCCATCTAGGTGATGGCGATCACCAAGATTAACAAGCACAAACTCTCACTTGACCACACGAAGCCTAATGAGAAGATGGATGCACACTTGACTACTCTTGATTCACTAATGAGGTTTCACTCTTGGATTCTCAAATCACAAACACCTCACTAGGACCTTGCTCTTCTTGGCACTCACAAACGTGTTTCTCAGCTGTTGGAATGAGCAAAAGTAACTCCACACACGAGTGGAGATTCTATTTATAAGGCAAACCTAAAAACGAACCGTTATGTGCCTCTGTGGGGTGACCGGACGCTCCGGTCATGTTGACCGGATGCTTCGATCAGTTCAACCCATGAACCAGTGAAAAAGAGTTGACCGGACGCTGGAAGGGTCCGGTTAGCACTGACCGGACGCGTCTGGTCGCATTAAACCCTTACTGGAACCTTACTGTACTCGACCAGATGCTGAACCCCCAGGGTCCGGTCAGTACTTACCGGACGCGTCCGGTCGCAGATTCTCTTCTCTGGAACCTTACTGGAGTCGACCGGACGCTGCCTCTCAGCGTTCGGTCACTTGACCACTCCAGCGTCCGGTCGCACCGAACGCAGTCCTTGATCAAATGAACTGACCGGACCCTGCGGCCAGCGTCCGGTCGCATCGGGGCCAGCGTCCGATCAGTATTTGACCCTCCATTCACCTTCAACTCTCGATCATGTGTGAATGAAGTTTGCTCCATTGGATCTTAGGGCTGTTGTGGAGCTACCTAGTGCTAGTTTTAACAAGTGTGCACCACACCTAACTCACTAGACTCATCTAGGTCAAGCTACCCATCCATACCCTCCTTAATAGTACGGCCAAAGGAAAAAAACAAAGTCCTAAACTACTCTAAGTGTCACTCCAACTCCAATCAACACTTAGAACTAGTCATCCTTAACCTTGTCGTCCATCCTTTGAAAACCGAAACAATTTCCATCGTAGGGGCATGACCACCTCGATTGTCCAATCGATCTCCATTACCATGACCTAACTTAATTGTCCCTGCAAAACACACGTTAGTCATAGTAATCTTGTATTGCCATTAATCACCAAAACCCAACAAGGGGCCTAGATGCTTTTAATCTCCCCCCTTTTGGTGATTGATGACAATACCACCTCGAGTATGTGAAAGAGTGAGGTTTTTGACGGACTTGGTTCATATAAGCTTTTGTCGATAAGAACAAAAGTGTTAGTCAAGCTTATATGACCCAAGCCAACACAATGTACTCAAAAGATATGAAGTATGCATGAGTACAAGAAACAAAACTCATTTGCATCAGAGTATAAACGCGGAAGCAAAAGCAAATGAGCATAGCACAAGTGATATGACATATAAATAATGTAAAGTAGAGAGCACACATGTCATATATCACAATTACGTAGATATCACTATCACATAGATATAATAATATGCATGAAAGTAAACACACGAATGCATAATAGTAAAAGTGTATCACACATAGAAACTCCAAATGCAATAATATAAAGCTAATAATAATCTAAGCTCCCCCTAAAAAGACGCTCCCCCTGAATCTACATACTCGTCCCTCTCCCCCTTTGGCGTCCAACACCAAAACTAAGGGTCGGTCGGTGGGGCTGCAGCGAACGAGTCGGGCGCTGAAGTACGTGTAGCAATGTGGAACTGGGCGCCATCATCATCTGACCCTGAGCTCTAAATTGACTAACCCTCTGAGGCAGGAAGTGTCGCTGAAGCAGTTTGGGTCTGAGCTGGGGTCGGTGCTGCCTGTGAGGCTACTGGTACATCTATCGGGTCTGAGGAAGCAACTGAGCTGGGAAGCCTCTGTGTCGTCACGGCGACTGGAGCTGTAGTAGAAGGACCCGGGGCATCCATATGCGGCGGTGTAGGCATGCCGGTCAACTCGCTGAAGGATGCTCCAAGACTCCTGGAGACTGACATGTCAGGCACAAATAGCGAGGATGACTGATCCAGAGTGAAGCCTGTCTGTAATGGAGTGAACTGCGGGGCTACCACTGGCGAAGACAACCACTGGGACACCTAAACTAGAGGTGAAGCAAACTGCACTAGAGGTTGTCCCTGACTCTGAAGCCCACTGGGCTGTATTGCTGGAGTCATCGTAGTGGTGGCAGGCTGAGCAAGCTGGGGTGAAGGCTGTGGCTGTGGAGCCCCAAGAGCTGTCACTACATGCTGCATGAATCCCATGAGCTGCTGCTGCATAAGTAACTGCTGCTGATGCATCTGTTGCTGCTGCTGCTGGAGAAGTTGCTGCTACCTCTGGAACTCATCCTGATGAGCCTAGAACTGTGCAAAGTTTGCAGCAGTCTCCTGTGTCTGTCGTGCCTGATCCTGCTGCATCCGCTCAAGAATGGCAATCAAGGCAGGGTTCGTCTGCGGTGCTGGTGGAGCTGAGCTAGAAGTGCCAGCCTCTGCATCATGTCTGCGTGGAGGCATCTGAGGAATCGGCAGATAGTCATCATCTGAACTATCACTGGACTCGGTCATCCCCTGCTGTGCCTCAAGCTGCTCCTCCTCTATAGCGGCTATGCCTCTAATAATCTTGTCTTGCTGAGCTGCTGACTCTGGAACATCTGGACGACGACTAGGCTGAGCGGGTGCCTGTGGAGTGCTATGCCTGATCCTCTATGCCATGTTATATGCGGGAAACTCTGTGGTGGCAGCCTTGTACTCTGCAACCATCTCAGGGGTCCTGACCTACATAGACTTGAGCATCAAGAATGTGACCCAATGAGCATAAGGAAGCTGTCTGCGACCCTTGAAGCCCTCAGCAATAGTATCCTCCATCTCTGATAGAAGGAGGTCCCAAATGTCGAACACGGTCTGCTGCATCAGGGCATTAAGGAGCCAGAGCTGTAGGCGAGTCAGACCCTCTCTGTATCCCAACCTGGGAAGTAGTGTCCTCCTAATAATGGCCTCTAGCACATGATCTGTAGGTGTCAGGTCACTGGGGTTCCTGCTCGACCCCTCACCAAAGGGTTCCTTGAAGCAATGTCGCACCAGATCTGTAGGGGGCACCAACCCTCCATGAGGACGCCTGGGAGGCTCCTGCTATCCATAACATACCTCATGCAATTTGACAGGCTGATCCTGTAGTCTTAGTATCTCCCAGGCCCTAAAACTCATCACCCTGTAATCTCTGCCATTGAATGCAAAGTGAATGAAGTTGTGATGCGGATCAACGTAAAGTGAAGCATAAAACTGCCGAACCCAAGATGGTACATATACTCCTGTCCGGCCAATCAGATCTGCGAGCCCCGGCAAATATGACAAGTAGGGGCGGATGTGCTCTCCAGCTGCTGCCACAATAGACTCTAAACTGCAGACTCTCTGAGATCTGAACACTGCCCCACTATTGAGATAGGCATTATAGAAATCCTCCTGGAGTGGTATGTAGAACCCCTCTGCTGCTCTCTCATCCCTCCTCGTAGGGAACCACACGTCAAACTCAACAAACCTCAGCTGGCGAACCTGTCTGGCCGTGGCGGCCCTCAAGTCAAGATGTACCACTAGAGGCGGACCCTGTGGTCTAGCCGGTGGGCGTTAACCCCTGCGCTATGTAGCTGGCCTCTGTGGAACTATAGCACTAGTACGACCAGAGCGGCGTAACTGGGGTGCCGGCTCGGTCTCCTCGGCCTGCTGGCCCTCCTAAGTCTCCTGAGCTGGCTGAGGCTCTGCTGGTGGGGGCTACTGCTGTGAAGTCCCTTGAGGCTCACCCTCACCAATAGTATACAGCCCTCCTTCGATAGTGACAGTCCCTGGTGGACTACCAAGAAGGTACTGAACTCTCGCTGTCACAATCCTTGCATCTGATGAAACTAGCGGATCTACAATCACAACTCCACTGCGAGCACCTCCTCACTCGACACGTTCTACAGCCTCTGCAACTGCTGCTGCTCTAGCGGTCTCAGCATCTGGATACTTGCGCTTCTTGGATGCAATCTTCTTTGTCGCCTTGCCTTTTGGATCTATGGGCAGGCGAGGCGGGGGCCTCCGATCATCATCACCTGGACCACCACCAACATTCTTCGTGCGAGCCATCTGATCTGACAAGAAGATGAACTGCTGCTGACAAAGATCAACTATCAAACTGACACTCCCGAGGCTTGGCCTCGATCAGTACTCGTGAGCTTGGCTCCGAGTTGTCTGACAACTGCCACAAGAACCTCAACGGCACCGACTCGCTGCACGATGGAATAGATGGATATACAAATGAATACAATATATCTAATAGATGCGAAAGACCTAGGAAGCAAGCAATGAAGGTACGAAATTGAGACGACGGGCATGCTACCTGACGAACCAGCGATCCGAGAGAAGAAGAGACGTGTCACGCGGGGGAAACCTCGGAACCGGCTGGGGCTAGGGTTGCGAAGACGTGCGATGAAACGGCGGACCTAGATTGATTGAAATCAGTGATTTGCAATGAATTTAGGTCACAAGCAAAGCAAAATCAAAACAAGGATTAGGCCTTACCAACCAATTGAGGAGGCAAGGGCTAGGGCTTCGTTGGCGCTGCAGGCGTCACGATGGTGGCGTGCTGATGCTTGGGCGCGGGAGGCGTGCATTGGCTGGAGCGTGCGGGGAGGTGCGGTGGTGTGCGAGGCTGGCGCGAGGTGCTCGGCGGCGTGGGCAAGGGAGCTGCTGCGGTGAGCTTGCGGTGGCGCGCGGTCGCGGGAGGCGCGGAGGAGCTACGACTGTGCTGGCTAGGGCTCGGCGAGATGCGGGGCAAAAGAGTACGGCCGGATTGGATTAAATAGGTCCCCCAACGCAACAGATAAGGAAAAGGGGAAAGAGTCCTGATGCCGCAAGAAATCCACTGACCGAACGCTCCGGTGGTAGCGACCGGACGCTACCACCCAGCGTCCGGTCGATTCCAGAGAGGTTCAAAACCTCTGGAATCACGACCGGACGCGTCCGGTGGTCCATGACTGGACGCAGGCAAGGTCTGGTCAGAACAACCTGTTCCTTCTTCAAATGACCGGACGCTGGATCCCTTCCTGACCGGACGCACAAACGCAGCGTCCGGTCACTCCTTCAGCAGCAGTTCACCTCCTGTGAACTGATCGGACACTGGACAGCAGCGTCCGGTGCAGCGTCCGGTGCACCTTTTCCAGCAAATCTTCAAAGATCCTTCGCGCTGCCTGTTCCCAATCAAGTCCCAACTTGAATAAGATCCAAATAAACACCAATTGAGACTGATGTGAGTGACCTCTCTCAAACCCTCATATTTTTCAAAATATTTTGCCTTAGGCTATAATTATTTTTAAGAAAATAAGCAATAAGAGGGCAAATGGAACAAAACGACAAAACAACATCCATGTATATGCAATATTATGTAAGTAAATCTAGTTGCTTGTCAAGTTTGATCTAAGGTTAAGCTTCTTCACATGCTTTTCGGTGGTTATCTTAACCATGTTAGACAAGCCCTACATGCATTGCCAAAAATTAAACATGTTGTATATTACAATGAATGCAAGGGAGAACACAAGCTCAATTTTTTGTGAAGTTGCTAAAGTCAAGTACATTGAGCTCATTCTGCAATCTACAAAATGTAGCCTCATCTAGCGGTTTAGTGAAGATATCCGCTAATTGATCTTCGGTTCTTACACCTTCTAGTGATATATCATTTTTAGCAACATGATCTCTTAGAAAGTGATGGTGAATATCTATGTGCTTGGTGCGAGAGTGTTGAACCGGATTATTTGCAAGTTTTACCGCACTTTCATTGTCGCACAAAAGAGGTATCTTTTCTAGAACTACACCATAGTCTAGCAAAGTTGTTTCATGTATAAAATTTGTGCACAACAAGCACCCGCGGCAATGTATTCCGCTTCGGCGGTGGACAAGGCCACACTATTTTGTTTCTTGGAAGACCAAGACACAAGTGATCTACCAAGCAAATGGCACCCTCCGGATGTGCTTTTTCTATCAACTTTGCAACCGGCATAATCCGAATCGGAATAGCCCACTAATTCAAATATAGCTCCTTTGGGATACCAAAGGCCAATGCTTGGTGTGTGCTTGAGGTACCTAAGGATTCTTTTTACGGCAATTACATGTGTTTCCTTAGGATAAGCTTGAAATCTAGCACACATACACACACTAAACATGATGTCGGGCCTAGATGCGGTTAAATATAACAAGCTACCAATCATAGAACGGTAGAGAGTTTGATCAACCGGGTTACCTCCCTCATCTAGGTCGAGATGTCCATTGGTAGGCATTTGTGTCTTGATTGGCTTACATTCATCCATCTTGAATCTCTTGAGAAGATCTTTTGTATATTTCTCTTGAGAGATGAAGATGCCTTCTTTCATTTGCTTGACTTGAAAACCAAGAAAGAATGTAAGCTCACCAATCATGGACATCTCAAACTCCTTTGACATCAATTCACCAAATTCTTTGCATGAGTCTTCATTTGATGATCCAAAGATGATATCATCAACATATACTTGACAAATGAAGATATGCCCATCAAGCTTCTTGGTGAATAGAGTGGTGTTGACCTTCCCAATGGTGAAACCCTTCTCAATGAGGAAGTCCCGAAGGCGCTCATACCAAGCTCTTGGGGCTTGCTTAAGCCCATATAGTGCCTTGGACAACCTATAAACATGATTAGGATATCTAGGGTCTTCAAACCCGGGAGGTTGATCAACATAGACTAGTTCATTAATAAAGCCATTTAAAATGCACTTTTCACATCCATTTGATATAGTTTCATTTCATGATGTGATGCATATGCAAGAAGGATACGGATGGCTTCTAATCTTGCAACCAGTGCAAAGGTCTCTCCAAAATCCAAACCTTCAACTTGAGAGAACCCCTTTGCAACTAGTCTTGCTTTGTTCCTCACAACAACACCTTGATCATCTTGCTTGTTGCGGAACACCCACTTTGTTCCAATGACTCTTGCACCTTTTGGTCGCTCTTCAAGAGTCCAAACTTCATTGCAAGTGAAGTTGTTCAACTCTTCATGCATGGCATAGATCCAATCTAGATCTTTGAAAGCTTCTTCTACCTTGGTAGGCTCATAGCAAGAGACAAAAGAGTGATAAGCAATAAATGAAGCAAGTTTTTGAGATCGAGTCATTACACCCTTTGATGGACTCCCTATGATGAGATCTTGTGGATGATCTTATAGGAGAGGTGTATTTCTTCTATTGACCACTTGAGGAGGAGGTTGTGGAGCATCAACATCTTGTGCTTGTACCACCATTTGCTCATAGGAGATATGCGTATCTTTATTTTCTACTCTCCCATCTTTTTCACCATCTTGTGGCACACTTGATGAAGAAGGTTGATCAATGACTTGTACATCATCTTCATCATCTTTTGGCTTGATGTCTCCAACTGGAATGTTCTTCATAGCCTCCCTCAATGGTTCATCACCTACATCATCAAGATTCTCATGTGCTCCTTGGGAGCCGTTAGATTCATCAAATTCCACATCATATGTTTCTTCAACCAAGCCGGTGGCATGATTAAATACTCTATATGCTTTGGACTTTGATGAGTAACCAACAAGAAAACTAATATCACAACGTCTTTGGAACTTCCCTAGGTGTTGCCGCTTCTTGTAGATGTAGCATTTGCAACCAAACACCCTAAAGAAAGAGACGTCCGGCTTCTTCCCATTGAGCAACTCATAAGGTGTCTTGCCAAGGAACTTTTGAAGGAATAGGCGGTTTGATGCATAACATGCGGTGTTGATTGCTTCCGCCCATAGAGCTTCGGGTGTGGTGTACTCATCTAGCATTGTCCTTGCAAGAGTGATTAAAGTTCGGTTCTTCCTCTCAACTACACTATTTTGTTGAGGGGTATAAGTTGCGGAGACTTCATGCTTGATCCCAACTTCATCACAATAAGCTTCAATGTTTGTGTTGTCAAATTCTTTGCCATTGTCACTTCTTATTTTCTTAAGATTCACTTCAAATTCATTTTGAGCTCTCTTGGCAAACTTCTTGAAGCAAGATGCAACTTTGGATTTGTCATGAAGAAAGAATACCCATGTATACCTTGAATAGTCATCAACAATCACAAGACAATAGAGATTCCCTCCCAAGCTCTTGTATGTTGTTGGTCCAAATAAATCCATGTGTAGGAGTTCTAGCACTCTTGTGGTTGACATGAAAGCTTTGGTTGGATGAGTATTTGCAACTTGCTTGCCGGCTTGACATGCACTACAAAGCTTGTCCTTCTCAAACTTCACATCCTTCAACCCTCTCACCAAATCATTCTTCATAAGCTTCTTGAGTGAGCTCATCCCAACATGAGCAAGTCTTCTATGCCATAACCACCCAAGTGTTGTTTTGGTGAATAGGCAAGTCTTCAAATTTGCATCTTCGGAGGTGAAGTCCACTAGATATAAGTTGTTGTATCTAAATCCATTGAATATCACTTGATTGTCATCAACCTTGGATACAACAACCTCCTTCTCGTTGAACAAGCATTGGAAGCCAAGATCACACAATTGTCCAACGGATAGCAAGTTGAAACTCAATAAAGCAACATAGAGCACATTTGAGATGGAATGATCATTTGATATTGCCACTTTGCCCAATCCTTTAACCTTGCCCTTTGAGTTATCTCCAAATGTTATTTTCTCTTGTCCATCTACCTCTTCATCTAGTGAGGTGAACATACGAGAATCACCGGTCATATGTTGAGTGCAACCACTGTCAATAACCCAATGACTTCCACCGGTCTTGTAGTTCACCTACACACAAAAGATTCAAGCTTTAGGAATCCAAACTTGTTGAGGGCCCTTCACCTTCTCAACAAGTGACTTAGCCACCCAAATCTTCTTAGGCCTATTCTTGTTAGGGGGACCTAAGAACATGACTTTTATCTTTCCACTAGAGTCCTTTCTAAGCATGTAGTGAGCATTGAAGGCAAAGGGTCTAGCATGCTTGGGCATGGGTTGTGGCAGTAGAGTTTGACACTCATGAGCAAAGTGGCCTTCTTGTCCACACTCAAAACATCTCTTTGGCTTTGGCTTTGGCTTTGATTGTTGTTGTTGAACTTGAGCCTTCTTCTTCTCTATACTTGCCACATATCCAATGCCACTTCTATCCATCTTCATGACGGTGTTCATGAGTAGCTCACTTTGAAGGTGCTTGCCTCTAGCAAACTTGCTCAATCCAATCTTGAGATGCTCTTTCTCCAACTTGAGCTTCTTATTTTCTTCCTTAAGAGCATCATCTTTCTTCTCTTCCTTGAGCTTCTTGTTTTCTTCTTTGAGCTTCTCATTCTCAAGAATCAACTCTTTGTCATGATCAAGAGTTTCTAGCACAATGGTGTTGTGGCTTTTCATTTCTTCAAGATCTTTCATGAGCTTCTCATTTGTGTTCTTGAGCTTGACATATTCATCATAGTCATTGCACTCAACCACTTGCTTGCCTTTGCCACTAGATCCTTGCTCAATGCTTTCATCAATCAAATCATCACATGATGTAGCTATATCAATCTTAACAACATGGTTAGTAGCATCATGTGGCTCATTTGGTAGGAATTCTTGAGCAATGACAAGAGTATCATGATTGATCTTAAGAGTTGTATACTCATCTTTTAGTTTGTTGTGACTAGTGATGAGCTCATTGTGCACCCACTCAAGTTTATCATGTTTATCTTTATGCTCTTTCTTAGAAGATTTGAGCTCCTTGAGTTTGGATGATATAGCATCATTAGTTTCTCTAAGCTCATCATTAGCCTTTTCCAATGTATCGCACTTAGCTAAGAGTGAATCATTTTTAGCATCAAGCTTTTCATTTGTAGCTCTACTCTTTCTAATGATCTTCGTGTATTTTCTTAGTATTTTGACAAGATCATCATATGTAGGTGAATCATCATCATCGCTATCGCTATCATCATCACTAGCATGCTCATCATCACTACTATCATCATTCTTAGTTACCTTGCGTTCACCCTTGGCCATAAGGCATAGGTGTGTAGAGGATGATGGCGATGGTGGTGGTGAAGATGCAAGATCAATAGCAATGGCGGCCACCTTCTCGTTGTCACTGTCATCATCGGATGATCCACTTGATGAATCAATGTCCGTGAGCCAATCACCGACAATGTAGGCCTTTCCACTCTTCTTCTTCTTGTAGAAGTCCCTCTTCTTGGCATCTCTCTTCTTGTATGGCTTGTTCTTTTTCTTCTCGTCTTCATCCTCATTACTTGAGTCATCTTTCTTGCCCTTATTCTTGTTCTTGAACTTGTCTTTCTTGGGCTTTGTGCATTGATGAGCTAGATGGCCAAGTTCGCCACAATTATAGCAATCCATCTCGGAGATTGGCTTTCTTCTTGAGCTAGTGAAGAACTTCTTCTTCTTGCCGTCAAACTTGATGCCACTCTTGTTTAGCTTCTTTAGCATCTTGGCGGTCTTCTTCACCATGAGAGCAAGACTTTCTTCATCAACTTCATCTTCACTTGAGCTTTCATACTCGAGTCTTGCCTTGCCCTTCTCTTGGCTAGCTTTGAATGCTAAGTCTTTGTCTTTCTTCTTGTTTGAGGATGAGCCATCTTGTGGCGTGATGTGCATGTACATCTCATGAGCATTGATCTTTCCCAAGATTTGTGTCGGTGTAGCGGTGGAAAGATCACCTTGGTGTAGCACGGTCACAATATGCCCATATTTGTCAATGGGGAGGACACTCAAGATCTTTCTCACAACGTCGGATGGTGACATTTGAGTAAGTCCAAGCCCATTGACTTCCTCTACAAGAACATTCAAACGTGAATACATCTCATTAGCACATTATTTGGGAAGCATCTCAAATGAATTTAGCTTTTTAATCACACGATGATAGCGTTCCTCACGCTCACTCTTGGTTCTCTCATGGAGCGCACAAACGTCCGACCATAGTGCATGGGCATCTTTGTGGTTCCTTACGCGGTTGAACACATCTTTGCAAAGGCCTCTAAAGATGGTGTTTCGAGCCTTTGCATTCCATTTTTCATAGTTCACTTCATCACCTTGAAGTTGTGCGGGATTCCTAGGTCTTGGGAACCCATGAGAGGTGGATCTAAGTATTCCAACGTCAAGAGCTTCTAGGTACGCCTCCATGCGAATTTTCCAATATGGAAAATCATCCCCCTCGAAGATAGGAGGAGGTCCATCCCCGTGAGACATCTTGCTCTAAGCGATTAAGCTTAAAAACGTGAGCACGAGGCTCCGATACCAATTGAAAGGATCAAGATGCCCAAGAGGGAGGGTGAATTGGGCTAATTCTAAATTTTCTTGCAATAATCAAATCCTACGGATAGCCCAATTAACCCCTTGTGCCTAGAAAAGTGTTTCTATCAAACTAACGCACAAAAGACTTGCAACCTATGTTCCAAACTTACTCTAGCATGGCAATTCTATGAATGTAAAGACAAGTATTGAATTGCTTAAAGTAAATACTCAAAGTAAATGCTCGAAGTAAAGAGAGAGAAGAACACGGCGATGTTTTGCCAAGGTATCGGAGAGTCGCCACTCCCCACTAGTCCTCGTTGGAGCACCTGCGCAAGGGTGTAGCTCCCCCTTGATTCGCGCAAGGATCAAGTGCTCTCTATGGGTTGATTCTTCGTCACTCCATCGCGGCGAATCACCCAAAGCCGCTCACAATTTGAGTTGGGTCACGCATAAGCTACGCCGGGTGATCACCAAGCTCCCAATCACCACCAAGCCGTCTAGGTGATGGCGATCACCAAGAGTAACAAGCACGAACTCTCACTTGACCACGCGAAGCCTAATGAGAAGATGGATGCACACTTGACTACTCTTGATTCACTAATGAGGTTTCACTCTTGGATTCTCAAATCACAAACACCTCACTAGGACCTTGCTCTTCTTGGCACTCACAAACGTGTTTCTCAGCTGTTGGAATGAGCAAAAGTAACTCCACACACGAGTGGAGCTTCATTTATAAGGCAGCCTAAAAAACGAACCGTTATGTGCCTCTACGGGGTGACCGGACGCTCCGGTCATGTTGACCGGACGCTCCGGTCAGTTCAACCCATGAACCAGTGAAAAGAGTTGACCGGACGCTGGAAGGGTCTGGTCAGCATTGATCGGATGCGTCCGGTCACGTTAAACCCTTACTGGAACCTTACTGTACTCGACCGGACGCTGAACCCCCAGGGTCCGGTCAGTACTTACCGGACACGTCCGGTCGTAGATTCTCTTCTCTGGAACCTTACTAGAGTCGACCGGACGCTGCCTCTCAGCGTCCGGCGACTTGACCACTCCAGCGTCCGGTCACACCGAACGCAGTCCCTTGATCAAATGAACTGACCGGACCCTGCGGCTAGTGTCCGGTCGCACCGGGGCCAGCGTCCGGTCAGTATTTGACCCTCCATTCACCTTCAACTCTCGACCATGTGTGAATGAAATTTGCTTCATTAGATCTTAGGGCTGTTGTGGAGCTACCTAGTGCTAGTTTTAACAAGTGTGCACCACACCTAACTCACTAGACTCATCTAGGTCAAGCGTCCATACCCCCCTTAATAGTACGGCCAAAAGAAAAAACAAAGTCCTAAACTACTCTAAGTGTCACTCCAACTCTAATCAACACTTAGAACTAGTCATCCTTAACCTTGTCGTCCATCCTTTGAAAACCGAAACGATTTCCATCGTAGGGGCATGACCACCTCGATTGCCCAATCGATCTCCATTACCATGACCTAACTTAATTGCCCCTGCAAAACACACGTTAGTCATAATAATCTTGTATTGTCATTAATCACCGAAACCCAACAAGGGGCCTAGATGCTTTCACTTGGGACGGTCAAAAATAGCTCCGACCGCCTCCTCACCCAAGGCGTAGCTGGTGGCGATGTCGAGGAGCTCCTTGGTGGTTCGCGGGCCCTTACGTCTCAGCTTGTGAACCAGGGACTTGCAGGTGGTCCCGGATAGGAAGGCTCCTATAATGTCGGCGTCGGTGACGTCGGGCAGCTCGTTGCACTACCAGGAGAAGCGCCGGATGTACTCACAAAGAGTTTCCCTGAACTTCTGTTGGTAGTTTTTTAGATCCCACAGGTTCCTAGGACGCGTGTAGGTGCCCTAGAAGTTTCCCACAAAAATCTCCTTTAGGTTCGCCCAACTTTGAGTCCGGTGGGGCGGAAGGTGCTCCAACCATGTTGCCGCCGAATCGGCCATGAACAATGGGAGGTTACGGATAATGAAACTATCACTATCTGCTCCACCGGCTTGGCAAGCAAGCCGGTAATCCTTGAGCCATAGTCTGGGGTTCGTTTCCCTAGAGTATTTTGGGATGTTGGTCGGCGGTCGGTACCGCGATGGGAAGGCGGCATTGAGGATGTGTCGGCCGAAGGCCTGAGGTCTCGGTAGGTCGGGGCTCGGGCTTTGGTCCTCGCTGCTGTCGTAGCGTCCGCCGTGACGAGGGTGGTAGCTACGGCCAGCTTCCTCTCTCTCGTCGCTTCGTCCACGCCTATGGGCATCTAGGGTGTTATGTACGTCACAGTGGAGGCCAAGACACTCATGCACAGAGGCCGTGGTGCACCCCCCACTACCGTGTGGTGCCTGGTGGATAGACACATCCCTGACATGTTGTCCCGAGGGCGCGCACTGACTGGCATCGAGCTCGCGTCGCCGAGACAGCCAGCTCTCTGCCTGCTGCACCGCCGCGCGCTCGAGCGGTGTGCGGATCTCGCGATGGGCCCAACGATCCTTGGGTGTCACGGGCTCCGAGAGCCCTCGGAGCTAGGCCTCCACGGCAGCGATGTTCCAGCTTACCCGAGCGAAGTGTGGGAGGGCTCCATCGTCTTTGATGATCTTCCAGTTCACGTCACGGGCCATGGCGCGCGCACGCCCACCGTCTCCACAGCGCTCGATCTCTTGCTCGAGCTCTGCGTGCTCCTGCTCAAGTTGGAGCCGTGCATCCTTGAGCTCCTGGTGCTGCGCCCTTAGCTATTCCACCCGCATACGAGGAAGGGCCCCTACATATTCCTCGACCTCATCATCGAGGTCATTTGGTGGGCTAGCCGCTCCCTCGTGGACGCTTTCGACGCGTCCCTCGGGGGTACTTGCCATAAAACATTCTCACGAGGGGTGATTGCTCCCCCTACTAGAGTCAGAGTCGGAGAGCGACTATGAATCTCCCGCGAGAAGGTCGTGGAAAGATTCCACAACGTATTCGGTAATCCCCATGAACTCATCGTTCGTAGGGGATGGGTGCATGCACTACGCCACGAGGTGGCCAACGGTCCCAGTAACATTGCGCAGACCGAATGGGAATGCTGCCGGGGCGCCCCGGGTGAGGTGTTCCGGGGAGAGCGGTTCCCCTCCGGCGAGTTGCATTATGGTGTTGGCAAAGGAGAAAGTAAGGCAGTGCAGCTCCTCTCGGGACGGTCGGGGTCCTAGGAAGGCGTCGAATTGGCGTTCTAGCCTCCCGTAGTCGAAGCCGAAGAGCCGGTCGGTACTAGGGACATGGGCCTCTGGTGTGTGTAGCTACAGCTCCTCAAGCGCCTCGACAATTGCATCGAGGCCAGTGAAGTGGAGAGGCTGCGGGGGCCTGCGCCAACTCTCCCCCCGTCGTGACGATGAAGTCCAGGCTCCCGAAGCGCACGTGCGCGCTCGGGACCCAGCTCACGCCATGACTAGCTATCCGAGGCCTGATGTGGATGTTGAGACACACAAAAAACCCTACCTGGCGCGCCAACTGTCGGTGTTTCAGATCACCGGCTAGTAAATTTCTAGTTTACGCGTCTGGCCCGGATGGTGTGCTCAGAGGACATAAGGATTATACTGGTTCGGGCATAATGTCCCTACGTCTAGTCTGCTGCTGCTCGTGTTACCGCCACTATCTGTAGTAGGGGTTATAGATGGGCGAGAGAGGGAGTGAATCCCAGGTCTCTGGTGGAAGGATTGAAAAGTGCTGACAGTTTGTTCAGCTGCTCAGCCGTGTGCTCGTGTCCCATGTTGTGTTGCGTTGTGTTCCCCCTTTTATAGAAGAAGGAAGATGCAGGTTACATTAGAAAAAGAGAAAGAGGGAGAGAGTCGAGGAGAAGAAGCCCTCTAGGACCGTAGTGTCCTTCTTCTCCTTCATGCGGGTCCCGCCGACGCTGTAGATGGTGACAGGGACGGCTCCACGTCGGGCTCCTGTTCACCACTGGTGCTATGCCTCGACGTCATCAGCTGGTCGTGGCGTTCAATCCAGTCTTGGTGGACGACATGGTGAACCGACGTGCCTATCAGCGGGGATTAGACAGCATAGCGCCCACGCACCCCTCACTATTGGCGATGCAAACCCCCAGGCGTGGCCTATCGTGGCCACGGGTCATGTCAAAGCGTGCCCGCGCCCCTTCTGGTGTCAGAGGCTTGACCCAGGCCCACACGCTTGGACCCATAGTGGTTGGGGGTGGTATGGACCCCGCTGGGCAAGGTGGAGCCCGCGCTCGAGGGGCCGGGTGAGACAAAGCCCGCGCCCTCAGGGTCGGGCGCCCTCAGGGTCGGGCGAGATGGAGCCCTCGCCCGAGGGGTCGGGCGAGACGGAGCTCGTGCCCTGAGGGTCTGGCGACACGGGCCCCGTGCCCGAGGGGTCTGGCGAGGTGGAAACTGTCCCTTCGGGGTCGGTCGAGACTGAAATACGTCCTTGATTATCTAGGCGAGTTGTCGTCCGCGGTCCTCAGATCCCTTCTTCGGGTATCCCTAATACTGATACCCGACACTGGGTATAGTGCGTTGGGACATCCACACTACTTTAGATTCAGTGCTCACTGGCTTCAACAGGAAGGCTTCAAGGATTGGGTGAGAGACAAGTGGTCGTCCAGATTTAAACACGATCCCTTAGATCACTGGCATATTGTCTCGAGTAAGCTGAGGAGGGCTATAAAAGGATGGGGTTAGAACCTAGACAGTCATCAGCAGACCCCAGCAGAATGGGAAGAGAGATATCATTTAGAGAGATCTATAAACCAAATGTTAACAGATGAAAAAATGCAATGGCAGAGGAGAGGTGGAGAGAAGTGGTTGTTAGCAGGTGACTCAAATTCCAGCTACTTTCATAAGTGTGCTAATGGCAGAAGAAGGAAGATGCACATTTCAATGCTAGAGGTGGATGGTCAAGAGACGGTTGATCCTCAAAGTCTTAGATCCCATATTACAGATTATTATAAGAGTTTGTTTGGGAGTGAAAAGGTAGCTGACATGCATTTAGAGGCGAATTTATGGCCGAGTAGCCAACAGATCCATCAGGAAGACAATGATTTTTTGACTAGGCCTTTCACTTTAGATGAATTGGATATGGTGATTAGAGACATGAAAAACAATACAGCTCCAGTTATTCTGTAGAGTTTTTCAAAGCATTCTGGCATTTAATTAGAGATGATATTAAGGAAATGCTTGACAAGCTGTCTGATGGACATTTAGAGTTGTGGAGACTGAATTATGGGTGATCATTTTGCTACCAAAAGTCAAACCAGCTACCAATGTTAAGCAATTCCGGCCGATTTGTCTCCTGAATGTGATTTACAAAATCATCACTAAAACCCTCACCATGAGGCTGACAACAGTGGTTGGAAAGGTTGTGAGCCAATTTCAAACTGCTTTTATACCTGGAAGGAACATATTAGAGGGAGTGGTCATTCTTCAGGAGGTGTTACATGAGCTAAGGGTCACAAAATCAGCTGGGGTCATCATTAAACTAGATTTTGAGAAAGCGTATGACAGAGTTAATTGGAATTTCCTTGAAGAAGTATTGCATAGGAAGGGATTTGATGAGAAGTGGATTCAGTGGATGAATAAAGCGATTAGAGGAGGAAGAGTGTGCATGGACTTGAACGGGGAGAGAGGGGACTATTTTAGAAGCTTTAAAGGTCTCAGACAAGGTGATCCTTTGTCTCCTCTCTTGTTCAACTTAGTAGCGGATGCCCTATCTGCCATGTTATCTAGAGCGTGCTCTGCTAAAGCTATCAAGGGGTTAGTACCTCATTTATTTGAAGGAGGTTTAACACACCTACAATATGCTGATGACACTGTTCTTCTCCTCCATTTTGACCCTAAGAATTTGAGAAATGTCAGGCTGTTACTTTCTTGCTACGAAGCCATGTCAGGAATGAAAATCAATTACGAGAAAAGCGAGATCTTCTCTGTGGGA
Source organism: Miscanthus lutarioriparius (assembly GCA_904845875.1). NCBI lineage: Eukaryota > Viridiplantae > Streptophyta > Magnoliopsida > Poales > Poaceae > Miscanthus > Miscanthus lutarioriparius. The sequence goes on from CAJGYO010000002.1 coordinate 119,749,095, forward strand.
CTGTCCTTACAGGAGCAAAACATTGCAGTTGAGTCCTTGGGATGTAAAATTGGAGTTCTTCCAATGAAGTACTTGGGGATGCCTGTTAGCTGCCATAAGATATCCAAAGCCCAATTGAGTTATGTGTTTGAGAAGACTAGGAAGAGGTTGGGGACCTGGCAGTGTGAGTACCTATCATCAGGAGGGAAATCTACTTTGATAGATTCATGTCTGTCAAGCATCCCTATGTATACCATGGGTGTGTATCAGTTGTATGAAGGAATTTTTCAGTGCCTAGATTCTATCAGATCCAGATTCTTCTGGGAAGGAACAAGCAAGAAATGGAAGTATCATATGATAAAGTGGGAAGCACTGCATAGAACAAAAGAATTTGGTGGCCTCGGATTCATGGCTGTTAGAGTTATGAATACCTGTCTGCTTGCCAAATGGATTGATAAACTGGAGAGGGGGATACTAGTTTATGTTGTACTCTGTTGAGAAACAAATATCTAGGACAGAAAAGCATCTTCCAAATTGAAAACAGAAAGGGCTCTCAATTCTGGAGATCTTTGCTAGATGTGAGGGAATGGTACCAAATGGGTAGTTGTATCAGTACAAAATCTGGTGAACAGACTAGGTTTTGGCTTGACTGCTGGTTAGGGGATTGTGCACTGAAGGTGGCCTTCCCCAACCTATTTAAAGTCGTTGTCCATCCAGATATAGAGGTAGCTAAGGCATAGGTGGAGGGGCAGTGGCACTTGCGATTTAGAAGACAGCTGAATGGAATCCTAGGTGAGGAATGGAGAAATCTTTTGGAGTTACCAGAGGATGTTTCCCTGTCAGTTGGTAGAGATGAGATATTCTGGGCCTTAGAAAGATCTCGCAAATATTCTACAAGTTCCTTATATAAACTGATGACTTCTGGAGGTGTTCATGATACACAGATGATGCTAATCTGGAAATGTAATATTCCCTTGAAGGTTAAAATCTTCTTATGGATGGCCATGCATGATAGAATCCAGTGTGGTGTCCAATTGAAAAAGAAACAGTGGTCTGGCCCAGAAGCATGTTTCAGCTGTGATAAGCTTGAAACTTCAGACCATATCTTGTTTCAGTGCCCAATTGCAGTGTTCTTGTGGTCTTTTCTCCGAGAGAGCTTGAGTTGGCCGCTGTCGCCAACCAGTTGTTCATCTTTGTTTTTAGAGATCGTGAACAAGCATAGAGGAAAAGCACAGCAGGCAACGCTATTTCTATGTGCAGGTGCGTTATGGACCATATGGAAAAGCGTAATGATGTGGTGTTCACCAAGAAGACGGTGACTTCCCGATGGCAATCATGTACAAGACCCTGATGTTGGTGAAGTCATGGCGCCCCCTTTTGAAGCCCAAGCTGAAACCCTTGGCGGAGGAGATGATTAGCTTAGTTGCTTCTAATGCGTCTGTTGCGATGTAATAGCTGGGTGGCGTCTTAAAAAACTATTATAAGCGTCTTATTTTCTGGATGTTTGTGCTCGAGACTGTGGGTTAGAGTTGTGGACACTAGCCTCGTTCTTTAGAGTTGTTTAGAGGTTAAGATATGTTTTGAACTTTACTTGTAAATTGGAGTCCCCAGCATGATCTTGGGCTTTCGATAAGCTTTTAATAAAGCCGGTTGAAATGCCTTTGATCTAAAAGGGTGAATGAGACAGACTTTCACAATAGTTGAGGAGCCAAATAGACATTTTTTTCGTCGCTATAAATAGACTGCGCTTGGAGTCCTCCAAGCTTGCGTGCAGTGAGCCACGGGCCTTCATTCCTCTTTTTGTTCAGTGAGTAATGGGCCTCCTTTCCCCCTTCCGCCTTCGATGCGCCAGATGATGTCTGACCATTCGATCTGGGCTCATTGTGCGTGGGCTTATATGGGCCTTAGCCCCGGGAGGATCGCTTACGGTTTTGTTGTTGTGCGTGCCCAGACTTATGTGTTACCCGCCGGCTCGCCGGACGCCGGGAGCTCCGCGCCGCGCGTGCAGTTGGACCGGCCCGGCGCGTAGTAGGTTCCGTTTCGTGCGTGCTGGCGAGGCGACGGAGCAGAGCAGCTGGCGATCACACGCACATAGCACTAGCTCAAATATGCATATATATTCAGGTCAATTAACCCTGAGGGAGACACAGTACACGTCAACAATTCAGACCTTGCTGCCATTAACGGTCTCACTGCTACTAGTGTCCTTGGTGTCAGAGCCACTGGCACCACCACTGCTGCTCGCCTCGGCCTCGTGCACCTTTCCGTCCTCTGCTCCTCCGGCAGCCGCCGCTCCGGCCATGCCGACCTCCCTGAACCGGCCGTACAGGTCGCCGCGGTAGAAGTTCCTCGTCCTCCACGCCAGCACCAGCGACACGAGCGCGCCCAGCAGCGTGACGCCGGTGATGATGAGGAACGACTCCCTGAAGCAGCGCACGCCGATGCAGGTGAGATCCCTGCCCCGCCGCCCGCCCTGCCGGAGCGCCTCCCGATCGTACATGCGGCCGGCGATGCGGACGTTGAGGATGTAGGAGCCCACGGGGCTAGCCACGGCGCCGAAGTTGTAGAGCGTGGAGTAGTACTTGAGCCCGAACACCTCGGAGATGATGGCGAACAGCAGCGGCCACTGCGCGCCGAAGCAGAAGCCCAGGATCACGGACGCCGCGTACAGCCCGTTGCTGACGCCGAAGGCGATGAGCGCGTGGCCCACGCACGCCAGGAGGAGGACCACCGTGAGCGCCAGCGGCCGGGGCACCTGGTACCGGGCCAGCACGTACTCGGAGGCGAACCCGGACACCACGCGCCCGGCGTAGTTCCAGATGCTCACCAGGGAGACGAACGTGGAGATGGACCGCTGCGGGTAGCCCAGCGACTGCCCGATCTGCCCCATGTTGTCCACCGCCGTCAGCGTGCCGCCGATGCCGCAGATGGTGGCCACGAACAGGACCAGCATGTCCACGCTGAACAGGGCCTGCAGGATGGTGTAGTCCTGGCCCCGTGCCGGTGGCCGGAACACGTCCTGGAAGCAGGACGGCGAGCTGTTGTCCTCGGTGGCGGCGATGGCCTGATGGCGACGATCGGGCGACTCCGGTGCCACGTTATTGTTCGACGCCCGCGTCTTCTCGTCGACGGTGATCGTCACGATGGCGGCCGAGGTTGCTGCTGTTGGCGCCGGCGGCGCAAGGTAGGTCTTCAGCTCTTGCTTCACGACGATGACGATCGGGAAGAAGATGAGCAGGAGGAGCACTACGGCCGTGACGTAGTACGCCGGCTTCGGGAAGTGGATCACCTCCAGCTCGACGACGTTCATGACGAGCAGGTACGCTGCCAGCACGATGGAGGCGTAGAGGAAGAGGAAGAAGGCCTTGCGCTCCCCGCGCGCGGCGGCGTTCCGCGGCATGATGCGGATGGTGGGGATGAAGACCAGCGAGATGGCGGCGGGGAGCCACGCCATGAGCAGCACCAGGTCCGCGCCGTCGTTGTCGGTTCCGTAGATGGCGCGGTACAGCTGCGTGAAGATGGCGCCGCTGAGGCCGACGAAGCCCTTGAGCAGGCCGAGCACCACGCCGCGGTCCTCGGGGAAGTTCTTCACGGCGGTGACGAGCGAGCCGGTGTTGGCGAACGACTGCGAGTTGGCGCCGATGGCGATGTACAGGCACATGAGCCACACAGGCGGCTGCGCCGTGCGGCCGGTGATGGCCAGGTAGATCATGAGGTAGCCCACCAGGTTCATGCCAGCGCCGCAGAACAGCACCACCCACGGCGGGGTGACCTCGTTGATGAGCCCAGGGAGGATGCCCACGTTGGCGCCCACGTCCTTGAAGAAGCTCAGCGTGTTGAGCGTCTGCTGGTCGTACCCGAGCGACGTCTTGATCGCCTTGGAGTAGATGCCGAAGATGTACGTGCCGCCGGCCGCCGCCATGATCAGGATGGACGCGAAGAACATGAACCACCGCCCGCGCATGACGTGCAAAGCGAACCGCATCGTGCTCGCGGCGTCGGCGCCGGGGGCCGCCCCCATGGCACGGTCGCCGCCGAACACCATGTTCGTCCACCGGCTGGTTGGTTCTCGGGACGACCACGGACACACACACAAGAGGTCTCTTGAGCTAACTACTAGGTATACCACTTGTGTGAGCCCCACTGGCTGGCTACCTGCTATATGTAGTGAGTACAGACACAGTAAGTGGGTGCGTGTGTGTCTAGCTGTGAGACCGAGGGCTGTTTGTTTTAACTTTTGTTAATTACTTCCTGCCAGCTAAAGGGCAGAAACTGAAAAACAGTTTAGCCAAACCCCCCCAACCCCACTTTGAGCGTTGGATTTTTTTTTCCGTTCCTATATTTTTCCTTGCAAAAAATAAACTGAATCCTGTGAAATTCCTATTAAATTCCTGTAAAATTCTTACTTTCCAAATGGGCTCTTAGTTGTTGAGTTGACTTTTAAAATTTTGAAAAGCTAGCTTATGAGAAAATAAAAAAGCTAAAAGCACGTTTAAGGGGTTTACTAACTTTTGGTAAAAAAAACAATCCAGAAGGTCAGCTTTTGAGCCAAAAGACCACAAGCTGGGTCCTAGGGGCAACTGCAACGTGGCATTGTATATGCAGCGGCGAAGCCACAGTGCATGTGTCGGGGTCATGCGACCCCGATAACTTTGTACGAATCAGTGGAACCCCGCGTATTCCGGCCAGCTACGACCCTATCAGATTGAGTTCATGAATCTGTGCGACCCCAGCAGCAGTTTAGTCTAGATTCGCCGCTGTGTATATGGATCAAGAGTCTACATTTGTTATTATTTTCTCACAATAGTCAAACAAGTAGTCCATAAGATAGGTCCCAAACCGATAAAAAATCCCTCATCCAACCATCCCTTTCCCTTTGCGTCACCGTTTCTCTCTTCCTTTGATCCGCGTCATAGTTTCTTTCTCACCCTCCGATCTGCACTTTTGTTCCGCCTCTTCTCTCCAAGCTAGTTCTGATGCTGGCGTCGCCGCTCCTCTATGCCCACTAGTGCACGATGCGCAATTTCACCTAGGCCAGATTTGGTCATGCTATGAGTGGCTAACATCCATGGAGTCAAATCCGGTGGTGCCACGAGCTCCCGTCGCCAATGGCCCTAGGACGAGTGACGCGATGGCAGGATCCTGTGGCCCAACGACGAGAACCTCGGTGGACGACGAGCAGCCCCTCCAACAAGCGCTCCTCTTCTCACCAGTGGCTGGCGAGCACTCTGTGGCGGCCATCGGCGTCCATTGAGAAGAGGAATGTATGCCACCCCTGGTGCGAGCCACCAAATGTCGACTGTCCTCAATCCTAAGCACCCCAAGGAGGTCTTCCCCATGCTCATGTGGCAAAACGAATAGAAAGGGAGGAGTGAGAAGAATTAATGTTTTTTAATTTTTATTGTAGTCCATATACATATGAATACTTATTATTTTGGTCTGCTATATTAAGTGGTTCTACAATGCCTGTAGGTAAAATTTTACTGTCTATGGTATGCTTTTGGAATATAGGGTGGTTGCTCTAAGGCCATGTTCAAATCCACTAGCAGCTAGTAATAGTTATCTAGCTAATAATTGATAGCTAATATTACCACTTGCTAAAATATGGATGCATTGTTAATTTTGTCTATAGTGCCTTTTCCTTTTCTATGTATTTGATTTTTTATATAACAAGAATAGAGATGGGCGGCATGATAAAAATATTTTTTTACATTCTATTAATTGTCCAGCTAACAATTAGCTCACTTACTAGTTTAGTCTGTGTGGATCCATTCCACCTACTTTTTAGCAGCCAGTAACTATTGCTAGTTGTGTGGATCGAAACGGGCCTAACCAAAAGGAATTCATAAACGTGTTCCACTACAACTGGTCCAAAGATACGTGCATTTTAGATTTATCTGGACTCCGTGATAAACTAGTCCATCAATCAATGCTGCATAGGGTATTGTTTTTTAACCGGGTGTCTGTCTGCCCAGACGCTCTGTTGTCGGGCCACGACGCCAGCCCAACGACCGCCTCTTATCTGCTCGTTCACTCATCCTGCAACCGTTCTAAAAAACTCATCTCACCATAGCTCCATGATAGCGCTCTGTGGCCGCGCTCCGCCGCGCCTCCTCGGCCACCGCGCCTCCCTCTCCATCGCGCCTCCGCTTCGCCTGTCGACATCTCCACCGCGCCCAAGCACGGGAGCCGGTCTTCCTCCCTTTCCACTGTGCCTCCCGCCCCGCTGTGGCCTTCTCCACTGGAGCGGCGAGCTCCGTGCCACCAGAGAGCTCTACACCGGTGAACTCCACGCGCCGATGAGCCTCCTTTCGCAAGCAGTAAGGAGATGTTGCAAGCGTATGTTTCAAGTGTTTGAGATGTTTTAGAGGTATGTTGCAAGTGTTTTATACGGATGTTGCAAAAGTAGATCGGGATATTGCATATGTTGCAATGGTTGTACACGTATGTTGCAAGCTTCTGTTCCCTATGTTTCATCTATTTTTTCGAGTACGTTGCAAGTGTGTTTATTAGGATGTTGCATATGTTTCACACATATGTTGCAAGTGTTTTATCTGGATGTTGCGTATGTTTTACAATGGTTTTTAAGTGTTTTTCATATGTTTTTACAAGTGTTTCAGATGCATGTTTCATGTGTTTCATCTGCCATCAGACGTATATTGCAAGTATTGCATCTGGATGTTTTAAAAGTAGATCGGGTGTTGCATCTCTCTCCTTATTTTTGCTGCCTCGCCTCGGTGTCTCATCTTCCCGACACCGGCTGGGCATCCACCGTCCCTCCCCTGCTTCTCGATGCTGGTGATGGGGCGACATGGGCATGCGTGTAAGAAACGGTGTGGGAAACGACCCCCCCTCCCCCTCTTCTCGATGCTAGCGACGTTCGGGGCGACGTGGGCCCCTCATGGGCGTGCGAAATGGCACAGGAAACGGTCTGTAGGCACGGGCGTCTGAACGTCCAGGCGCTAGTGTAACACCCCCGGTGTTACATACCCATTTAATAATAGTTTAAGGCTTAATAAAACCTGATAAATAGGTTTACCTAGGTTTGGTGATGAACTCTTGCATTAAATGATAAGTATATATTTGTTGGAATCACTTTCGTGAATAAATTCAATATGTGTGATGTCAATCAACCTTGTTGTTATTTTTAAACATCTCTAAATGAGTTTGTGAACAAAAGTTATTTAGGGTTCATGTTGGAAAAATGTGGAGAAAATGATTAAAAATGCCAAAAACCTTACCTTGTTTTAATTCCTCAATAGCTTTTTGGAGGATAAATAAATAATTATTTTATATAGAAACTATAAAATATGTTGGTATGAAAAACTTAGTATAAGTTATGAACTTTGCGGGGGAGTGCTTGTTGGTGCTTAGTTTGCATGTTTGATAGATTAGTTAAGGCTCCAAAGTTTGAATCAAACTCAGTTTTTTAGGGGACCTAGAAAATTTCCAAGTCTCTGTAATCAGCCTGACAAACCAAAGTTTGAGCATGTTTATCTCCTAATCAGTGTGGCTAATGATCATGATCCCCTAACCAAAGTTGGAGAGTGAACCGTGTAGAAGATTTTTGTACAGGATGTGGGGCCCGTAGCTTGACCAAACGCGCTGCACGTTGCTTCTAAGAGGGGTACATGGCCACTGCCGACGCCCATGCCCTGCTCTAGCCATGTGTGCGCATAGCGCCGTTCTCGCCATGTTGTTCCTCTACACGCGCCCATGCCGCCCTGCCCCATGCACCGTGTTAAGGAAGGAGCTGCACTGCTGCCCTTGCGCCCTACTTGCCCTCCTTGCCCTCGATGCTCGTCGTGGGCGTGTCCACCATGGATGCGTCGAGCCTCTACCACCGCCGCTTCCACCACTCTACCCCTCTTCACGCTCGACTACCGGCACCACCGCCTCCTCCTCGCTCCCCTCTGTGCCCCGCTCACGCTCGATGGAGCCCGTGTCATCGGGAGCCACCGTGGCCCCTGCTCAGGCCGCCGCGGCGCAGCATGCACGTGGCTAGGCCACTGCGCCCTACCCTGGCGTGGGTGGTGCCAGCCATGGGTGTGCCATGTTCGCCTAGTACCACACAGCCCGTCCTTGTCGGCCGCCACGCCTCATAGCACCGCCGACGTCGTGCACCCTGAAAGCATCTAGGCCCCTAGTTGGGTTTCGGTGATTAATGACAATATAAGATTACTATGACTAACGTGTGTTTTACAGAGGCAATTAAGTTAGGTCATGGTAATGGAGATCGATTGGGAAATCGAGGTGGTCATGCCCCTACGATGGAAATCGTTTCGGTTTTTAAAGTATGGACGACAAGGTTAAGGATGACTAGTTCTAAGTGTCGATTGGAGTTGGAGCGACACTTAGAGTAGTTTAGGACTTTGTTTTTTCTTTGGCCGTACTATTAAGGGGGGTATAGACGGGTAGCTTGACCTAGATGAGTCTAGTGAGTTAGGTGTGGTGCACACTTGTTAAAACTAGCACTAGGTAGCTCCACAACAGCCCTATGATCCTATGGAGCAAACTTCATTCACATATGTTTGAGAGTTGGAAGTGAATGGAGGGTCAAATGCTGACCGGACGCTGGCTCTGGTGCGACCGGATGCTGGAGTGGTCAAGTGACCGGACGCTGAGAGGCAGCGTCTGGTCGACTCTAGTAAGGTTCTAGAGAAGAGAATCTGTGACCGAACGCGTCCGGTCAGTACTGACCGGACCCTAGGGGTTCAGCGTCCGGTCAAGTACAGTAAGGTTCCAGTAAGGGTTTAATGCGACCAGACGCGTCCGGTCAAGGGTGACCGGACCCTGCAAGGTTCGGTGAGCACATTTTCACTGGTATGCGGGTTGAACTGACCGAAGCGCCCGGTCAACATGACCAGAGCGTCCGGTCACCCCGCAGAGGCACATAACGGTTCATTTTTCAGGCTGCCTTATAAATAGAACCTCCACTCGTGTGTGGAGTCACTTTTGCTCATTCCAACAGCTTAGAAACACGTTTGTGAGTGCCAAGAAGAGCAAGGTCCTAGTGAGGTGATTGAGATTTGAGAATCCAAGAGAGTAGCCTCATTAATGAATCAAGAGTAGACAAGTGTGCATCCATCTTCTCATTAGGCTTCGCGTGGTCAAGTGAGAGTTCGTGCTTGTTACTCTTGGTGATCGCCATCACCTAGACGGCTTGGTGGTGATTGGAAGCTTAGTGATCACCCGGTGGAGCTTGTGGGTGACCCAACTCAAGTTGTGAGCGGCTTTGGGTGATTCGCCGCGATGGAGTGTCGAAGAATCATCCCGTAGAGAGCACTTGATCCTTGCGCGGATCAAGGGGGAGCTACACCCTTGCGTGGGTGCTCCAACGAGGACTAGTGGGGAGTGGCGACTCTCCGATACCTCGGCAAAACATCGCCGCATTCCTCTCTCTCTATTTACTTTGAGCATTTACTTTAAGCAATTCAATACTTGTCTTTACATTCATAGAATTGTCATGCTAGAGTAAGTTTGGAACATAGGTTGCTAGTCCGTTGTGCGTTAGTTTATTAGAAACTCTTTTCTAGGCATAAGGGGTTAATTGGGCTAACCGTAGGATTTAATTATTGCAAGAAAATTTAGAATTAGCCCAATTCACCCCCCCCCCTGGGCATCTTGATCCTTTCAATTGGTATCAGAGCCTCGTGCTCACATTTTTAAGCTTAACCGCTTAGAGCAAGATGTCTCACGGGGATGGACCTCCTCCTATCTTTGAGAGAGATGACTTTCCATATTGGAAAATCCACATGGAGGCGTACTTAGAAGCTCTAGACGTTGGTATTCTTAGAGCCGCCTCGCAAGGCTTCCCAAAACCTCGGGATGCTACTAACCTATAAGGCGATGAGGTTAATTATGAAAAATGGAATGCAAAGGCTCGCAACACCATCTTTAGAGGCCTTTGCAAAGATGTGTTCAACCGCGTAAGGAACCACAAAGACGCCCATGCACTATGGTCGGACGTTTGTGCGCTCCATGAGGGAACCAAGAGTGAGCGTGAGGAACGCTATCATCTTGTGATTAAAAAGCTAAATTCATTTGAGATGCTTCCCAAAGAATGTGCTAATGAGATGTATTCACATTTGAATGTTCTTGTAGAGGAAGTCAATGGGCTTGGACTTACTCAAATGTCACCATCCGACGTTGTGAGAAAGATCTTGGGTGTCCTCCCCATTGACAAATATGGGCATATTGTGACCGTGCTACACCAAGGTGATCTTTCCACCGCTACACCGACACAAATCTTGGGAAAGATCAATGCTCATGAGATGTACATGCACATCACGCCACAAGATGGCTCATCCTCTAACAAGAAGAAAGACAAAGACTTAGCATTCAAAGCTAGCCAAGAAAAGGGCAAGGCAAGACTTGAGTATGAAAGCTCAAGTGAAGATGAAGTTGATGAAGAAAGTCTTGCTCTCATGGTGAAGAAGACCGCCAAGATGCTAAATAAGCTAAACAAGAGTGGCATCAAGTTTGACGGCAAGAAGAAGTTCTTCACTAGCTCAAGAAGAAAGCCAATCTCCAAGATGGATTGCTACAATTGTGGCGAACTTGGCCATCTAGCTCATCAATGCACAAAGCCCAAGAAAGACAAGTTCAAGAACAAGAACAAGGGCAAGAAAGATGACTCAAGTAATAAAGATGAAGATGAGAAGAAAAAGAACAAGCCATACAAGAAGAGAGATGGCAAAAAGAGGAACTTCTACAAGAAGAAGAGTGGAAAGGCCTACATTGTCGGTGATTGGCTCACGGACATTGATTCATCAAGTGGATCATCCGATGATGATAGTGACAATAAGAAGGTGGCCGCCATTGCTATTGATCTTGCATCTTCACCGCCACCATCGCCATCATCCTCTACACACCTATGCCTTATGGCCAAGGGTGAACGCAAAGTAACTAAGAATGATGATAGTAGTGACGATGAGCAAGCTAGTGATGATGATAGCGATAGCGATGATGATGATTCACCTACATATGATGATCTTGTCAAAATACTAAGAAAATACACTAAGATCATTAGAAAGAGTAGAGCTACAAATAAAAAGCTTGATGCTAAAAATGATTCACTCTTAGCTAAGTGCGATACATTAGAAAAGGCTAATGATGAGCTTAGAGAAACTAATGATGCTATATCATCCAAACTCAAGGAGCTAAAATCTTCTAAGAAAGAGCTTAAAGATAAACATGATAAACTTGAGTGGGTGCACAATGAGCTCATCACTAGTCACAACAAGCTAAAAGATGAGTATACAACTCTTAAGATCAATCATGATACTCTTGTCATTGCTCAAGAATTCCTACCAAATGAGCCACATGATGCTACTAACCATGTTGTTAAGATTGATATAGCTACATCATGTGATGATTTGATTGATGAGAGCATTGAGCAAGGATCTAGTGGCAAAGGCAAGCAAGTGGTTGAGTGCAATGACTATGATGAATATGTTAAGCTCAAGAACACAAATGAGAAGCTCATGAAAGATCTTGAAGAAATGAAAAGCCACAACACCATTGTGCTAGAAACTCTTGATCATGACAAAGAGTTGATTCTTGAGAATGAGAAGCTCAAAGAAGAAAACAAGAAGCTCAAGGAAGAGAAGAAAGATGATGCTCTAAAGGAAGAAAATAAGAAGCTCAAGTTGAAGAAAGAGCATCTCAAGATTGGATTGAGCAAGTTTGCTAGAGGCAAGCATCTCCAAAGTGAGCTACTCATGAACACCGTCATGAAGATGGATAGAAGTGGCATTGGATATGTGGCACATGTAGAGAAGAAGAAGGCTCAAGTTCAACAACAATAATCAAAGCCAAAGCCAAAGCCAAAGAGATGCTTTGAGTGTGGACAAGAAGGTCACTTTGCTCATGAATGCCAAACTCCACCGCCACAACCCTTGCCCAAGCATGCTAGACCCTTTGCCTTCAATGCTCACTACATGCTTAGAAAGGATTCTAATGGAAAGATGAAAGTCATGTTCTTAGGACCCCCTAACAAGAATAGACCTAAGAAGATTTGGGTGGCTAAGTCACTTGTTGAGAAGGTGAAGGGCCCTCAATAAGTTTGGGTTCCTAAAGCTTGAATCTCTTGTGTGTAGGTGAACTACAAGACCGGTGGAAGTCATTGGGTTATTGATAGTGGTTGCACTCAACATATGACTGGTGATCCTCGTATGTTCACCTTACTAGATGAAGAGGTAGATGGACAAGAGAAAATTACATTTGGAGATAACTCAAAGGGCAAGGTTAAAGGATTGGGCAAAGTGGCAATATCAAATGATCATTCCATCTCCAATGTGCTCTATGTTGCTTCTTTGAGCTTCAATTTGCTATCCGTTGGACAATTGTGTGATCTTGGCTTCCAATGCTTGTTCACCAAGAAGGAGGTTGTTGTATCCAAGGTAAATGACAATCAAGTGATATTCAATGGATTTAGATACAACAACTTATATCTAGTGGACTTCACCTCCGAAGATGCAAATTTGAAGACTTGTCTATTCACCAAAACAACACTTGGGTGGCTATGACATAGAAGACTTGCTCATGTTGGGATGAGCTCACTCAAGAAGCTTATGAAGAATGATTTGGTGAGAGGGTTGAAGGATGTGAATTTTGAAAAGGATAAGCTTTGTAGTGCATGCCAAGCTGGCAAGCAAGTTGCAAATACTCATCCAACCAAAGCTTTCATGTCAACCACAAGAGTGCTAGAACTCCTACACATGGATTTATTTGGACCAACAACATACAAGAGTTTGGGAGGGAATCTCTATTGTCTTGTGATTGTTGATGACTATTCAAGGTATACATGGGTATTCTTCTTCATGGCAAATCCAAAGTTGCATCTTGTTTCAAGAAGTTTGCCAAGAGAGCTCAAAATAAATTTGAAGTGAAGCTCAAGAAGATAAGAAGTGACAACGGAAAAGAATTTGACAACACAAACATTGAAGCTTATTGTTATGAAGTTGGGATCAAGCACGAAGTCTCCGTAACTTATACTCCTCAACAAAATGGTGTAGTTGAGAGGAAGAACCGGACTTTGATCACTCTTACAAGGACAATGCTAGATGAGTACAACACACCCGAAGCTCTATGGGTGGAAGCAATCAACACCGCATGTTATGCATCCAACCACCTATTCCTTCAAAAGTTCCTTGGCAAGACACCTTATGAGTTGCTCAATGGGAAGAAGCCAGACGTCTTCTTCTTTAGGGTGTTTGGTTGCAAATGCTACATCTACAAGAAGCGGCAACACCTAGGAAAGTTCCAAAGACGTTGTGATATTAGTTTTTTGTTGGTTACTCATCAAAGTCCAAAGCATATAGAGTATTTAATCATACCACCGGCTTGGTTGAAGAAACATATGATGTGGAATTTGATGAATCTAACAGCTCCCAAGGAGCACATGAGAATCTTGATGATGTAGGTGATGAACCATTGAGGGAGGCTATAAAGAACATTCCGGTTGGAGACATCAAGCCAAAAGATGATGAAGATGATGTACAAGTCATTGATCAACCTTCTTCATCAAGTGTGCCACAAGATGGTGAAAAAGATGGGAGAGTAGAAAATGAAGATACTCATATCTCCCATGAGCAAATGGTGGTACAAGTACAAGATGTTGATGCTCCACAACCTCCTCCTCAAGTGGTCAATAGAAGAAATACACCTCTCCTACAAGATCATCCACAAGATCTCATCATAGGGAGTCCATCAAAGTGTGTAATGACTCAATCTCAAAAACTTACTTCATTTATTGCTCATCACTCTTTTTGTCTCTTGCTATGAGCCTACCAAGGTAGAAGAAGCTCTTAAAGATCCGGATTGGATCAATGCCATGCATGAAGAGTTGAACAACTTCACTCGCAATGAAGTTTGGACTCTTGAAGAGCGACCAAAAGGTGCAAGAGTCATTGGAAGAAAGTGGGTGTTCCGCAACAAGCAAGATGATCAAGGTGTTGTTGTGAGGAACAAGGCAAGACTAGTGGCAAAGGGGTTCTCTCAAGTTGAAGGTTTGGATTTTAGAGAGACCTTTGCACCGGTTGCAAGATTAGAAGCCATCTGTATCCTACTTGCATATGCATCACATCATGAAATGAAACTATATCAAATGGATGTGAAAAGTGCATTTTTAAATGGTTTTATTAATGAACTAGTCTATGTTGATCAACCTCCTGGGTTTGAAGACCCTAGATATCCTAATCATGTTTATAGGTTGTCCAAGGCACTATATGGGCTTAAGCAAGCCCCAAGAGCTTGGTATGAGCGCCTTCGGGACTTTCTCATTGAGAAGGGCTTCACCATTGGGAAGGTCAACACCACACTATTCACCAAGAAGCTTGATGGGCACATCTTCATTTGTCAAGTATATGTTGATGATATCATCTTTGGATCATCAAATGAAGACTCATGCAAAGAATTTGGTGAATTGATGTCGAAGGAGTTCGAGATGTCCATGATTGGTGAGCTTACATTCTTTCTTGGTTTTCAAGTCAAGCAAATGAAAGAAGGCATCTTCATCTCTTAAGAGAAATACACAAAAGATCTTCTCAAGAGATTCAAGATGGATGAATGTAAGCCAATCAAGACACCAATGCCTACCAATGGACATATCGACCTAGATGAGGGAGGTAACCCGGTTGATCAAACTCTCTACCGTTCTATGATTGATAGCTTGTTATATTTAACCGCATCTAGGCCCGACATCATGTTTAGTGTGTGTATGTGTGCTAGATTTCAAGCTAATCCTAAGGAAACATATTTAATTGCCGTAAAAAGAATCCTTAGGTATCTCAAGCACACACCAAGCATTGGCCTTTGGTATCCCAAAGGAGCTATATTTGAATTAGTTGGCTATTCCGATTCGGATTACGCCGATGCAAAGTTGATAGAAAGAGCACATTCGGAGGGTGCCATTTGCTTGGTAGATCTCTTGTGTCTTGGTCCTTCAAGAAACAAAATAGTGTGGCTTTGTCCACCGCCGAAGCGGAATATATTGCCGCAGGTGCTTGTTGTGCACAAATTTTATACATGAAACAAATCTTGCTAGACTATGGTGTAGATCTAGAAAAAGTACCTCTTTTGTGCGACAATGAAAGCGCCGTAAAACTTGCAAATAACCTAGTTCAACACTCTCGCACCAAGCACATAGATATCCGCCATCACTTTCTAAGAGATCATGTTGCTAAAAATGATATATCACTAGAAGGTGTAAGAACCGAAGATCAATTAGCAGATATCTTCACTAAACCGCTAGATGAGGCTACATTTTTGTAGATTGCGGAATGAGCTCAATGTACTTGACTTTAGTAACTTCACTAAAATTTGAGCTTGTGTTGTCCCTTGCATTCATTGCAATATACAACATGTTTAAATTTTTGGCAATGCATATAGGGCTTGTCTAACATGGTTAAGATAACCACCGAAAAGCGTGTGAAGAAGCTTAACCTTGGATCAAACTTGACAAGCAACTAGATTTACTTACAAGTATTGCATATGCATGAATGTTGTTTTATCGTTTTGTTCCATTTGCCCTCTTATTGCCTATTTTCTTAAAAAGAACTATAGCCTAAGGCAAAATATTTTGAAAAATATGAGGGTTTGAGAGAGGTCACTCACATCAGTCCCAATTGGTATTTATTTGGATCTTATTCAAGTTGGGACTTGATTGGGAACAGGCAGTGCGAAGGAACTTTAAAGATTTGCTGGAAAAGGATCACCGGACGCTTCACCGGATGCTGCTGTCCAGCATCCGGTCAGTTCACAGGAGGTGAACTGCTGCTGAAGGAATGACCGGACACTGCATTTGTGCATCTGGTCAGGAAGGGATACAGCGTCCGGTCGTTTGAAGAAGGAACAGGCTGTTTTGACCAGACCCTGCCTGCGTCCGGTCATGGACCACCGGACGCGTCCGGTCGTGATTCCAGAGGAATTGGACCTCTCTGGAATCGACCGGACACTGGGTGGTAGCGTCCGGTCGCTACCACCGGAGCGTCCGGTCAGTAGATCTCATGCGGCTTCGGGACTCCTTTTCCGTTTCCTTTCTTGTCGCGTTGGGGGACCTATTTATTCAATCGACCGTACCTTGCTGGCCTATTCTGCCACCGGCCTAACCCGTGACCTAGCCGCCGACGCCATTCTCAGCTCACCGCGCGCCTCCTGATCCAACGCCGCCGTCCAGCTCCACGCGCCGCCACCCACTATAGCCGCACACCACCACCGTTCGCCCCTGCTCCGCGCCTTCGCTAGCCGCGCACGCCACCGAGCCTCCTCGCGCGCTCAAGCCACCGCGCGTCACCACCGCGCCGATCTGCCGTGCCCCAGCCCTGCCTCTGCGCCGGTAAGGCCTTTCTGCCGATTCATCTAATTACCTAGCGTCAGTGCAGCAACCCTAAATTCGTCATTGTCACTGATCCCCGGCCGATTCTTCACAGAGATTCGAGAACCTACCCTAGCCGGTTCAGTGTTTCCCTGCACGACATCTCTTCTTTTCCCGGATCGCTGATCGTCAGGTAGCATGCCCGTCGTCTCAATTTCGTACCTACATTGCTTGCTTCCTAGGTCTTTCGCATCTATTAGATATATTGTATTTATTTGTATATCCATCTATTCCATCGTGCAGCAAGTCGGTGCCGTTGAGGTTCTTGTGGCAGTTGTCAGACAACTCGGAGCCAAGCTCGCGAGTACGGATCGAGGCCAAGCCTCGGGAGTGTCAGTTTGAAAGTTGATCTTCGTCAGCGGCAGTTCATCCTCTTGTCAGATTAGATGGCTCACACGAAGAATGTTGGTGGTGGTCCGGGAGATGACGATCGGAGGCCCCCGCCTCGCCAGCCTATAGGACCAAAAGGCAAGGCAACAAAGCAAGTTACATCTAAGAAGCGCAAGTACCCTGACGCAAAAACAGCGAGAGCAGCAGCAGTCGCTGAGGTAGCAGAGCGTGCCGAGAGAGGTGGTGCTCGCATAGTGGTGTTGTCATTGTAGATCCACAGCTCACACCAGCACAGAGGGCAGCAGTTGAGGAGGCTGAGCGTCGTCATGGTGGTCCACCTGGGACTATCATGATGGCGGGGACGTCGACCGGCTATTGAGGAGCCTCGGCGTCGGGGAGTCCCAAGGAGCCACAAAGCAGCAGCCCCCCAGCAGAGCCCTCACCACTCAGGGAGACTTAGGAGGGCCAAGAGCCGAGGAGACCAGCCAAGCACCCCGATTCACGCCACTCTGGTCGTACCCGGTGCTTTCTGATTCCACCGAGGCCAGGCCACACACACAGCAGCGGGGTTCACGCCCACCGCCTAGACCACTGGGTCCGCCTCCAATGGTACATCTTGACTTGAGGGCCGCCACAGCCAGACAGGTTCGCCAGCTAAGGTTTGTTGAGTTTGACGTGTGGTTCCCTCCGAGAAGGGATGAGAGAGCAGCAGAGGGGTTCTACATGCCACTGCAGGAGGATTTCTACAATGCTTATCTCAACAGTAGGGTAGTGTTCAGATCTCAGAGAGTCTGCAGTATAGAGTCTATTGTGGCAGCAGCCGGAGAGCATATCTGCCCCTACTTGTCATATTTGCCGGGGCTCACAGATCTAATTGGCTGGATAGGAGTATATGTACCATCTTGGGTTCGGCAGTTCTACGTATCGCTCTATGTTGACCCACATCATAACTTCATTCACTTTGTATTCAACGGCAGAGATTACAGGGTGATGAGTTTCAGGGCCCGGGAGATACTAAGGCTACAGGATCAGCCTGTCAGATTGCATGAGGTGTGTTATGGATAGCAGGAGCTTCCCAGGCGTCCTCATGGAGGGTTGGTGCCCCCTACTGATCTTGTGTGCCATTGCTTCAAGGAGCCCTTTGGTGAGGGGTCGAGGAGGAACCCCAGTGACCTGACTCCTACAACTCGAGTACTAGAGGCTATCATTAGGAGGACACTACTTCCCCGGTTGGGATACAGAGAGGGTCTGACTCGCCTACAGCTCTGGCTCCTTAATGCCCTGATGCAGCAGACCGTGTTCGACATTTGGGACCTCCTTCTATCAGAGATGTGTGGAGTCACTTTTGCTCATTCCAACAGCTGAGAAACACATTTGTGAGTGCCAAGAAGAGCAAGGTCCAAGTGAGGTGATTGAGATTTGAGAATCCAAGAGAGTAGCCTCATTAGTGAATCAAGAGTAGACAAGTGTGCATCCATCTTCTCATTAGGCTTCGCGTGGTCAAGTGAGAGTTCGTGCTTGTTACTCTTGGTGATCGCCATCAACTAGATCTATGCAGTAGATATATAATATAACATGTTTTAGTACAAAAGTTTTACTATAGATATTTGTCTATGCTTTTTAATGTTAAATTCATATATGTTGTTGTATGAATTCAATTGCTGTGAAATTTTTATGGTAGGTTAATTGTTGCATGCTTGTGTTGTGGTAAAAATTTCATATCCAATGGATGTTTATTTACTGAGTTATTGATTTATCATTTGTCACATGCTTTTATTGCCATTAAATTTTAATTAACTGTTAGTAAATAATATGCTTATCCAGAAATTATGAAATTCATGCAGTAGTTATGTTTAGTTAAGGTGTATCACCCATAAATTTTTCATGTCCAAAAGAGATGTTTGGTCCATCACCTTTTTATTCCTTGGTTGTAATTATTTAAGCCTTTATATATGTTAGGTGTTTAGATTAGGGTTAATATACGTTTTTCCATACTGCTTGTTTTACATGATGACTAGGCAAAGTGTGTTTAGTACGTAAAAGTGTGCTTGGCATGTGTGATCAACTTTAACTTGTATGTTTTAAAATGCGAGTGGTTGTTTTGCTCACTTGTGTGATAACAATAACTCACAAGTAAGTCGTTGTGGAGAGGATGAGAGTCGAACCTCCCACGTTTAGTTACCCTTCACCATGATGACATTTTGCTTGTCTTCTAGTGTTTGTAAATGTCTTGTTATGCTTGTTTGACTTAATGTTGATGATAGTTAACAACCATTATAAACCATCAATTAAACATGGATAATGGCATAAATGTAATCACCAATGAAGGTTTAGGGGTTTAAACTAATGAATTCCATGAGCTTTGGTGATTTCATGATTGCAGGAGGATTTATCCAGAAAACAACTCCTGAGACTACTGTCATACACTCTAAACGAGCAAACCGACGACAACAAGTGATTCTACCCACGACACCTATGAAAGTCAACTCAAGACGGAGCCCAAGCCTCGCCACTAGAAGAAGGAGCCATTAGGGTGGCCCATCACCCTCCATCGCCGCGTACTCCTTCCAACAATCTACACCGTTGATTCTAAGGTAGTTTTAGGTTGGTTCATCCAACGGTGGTCGAGAGAGTTAACGCAGATCGATGACATGGCAATTCCTTGCCCCCTACTCCTCCTAGAGTCCTTGCCCCTTACTCCACCTTGATTCCTTGGCCGCTACTCTACCTTTGGCCTATATATAGCAGCCCCTACCCTCCTCCCTCATCAGATCCTTAGATCCCTGAAACCCTAATTTATATTCTCCTCATGAGGATCAGAGCTAGCTATCAAGAGAAGATTAGTCCTCCATAGGATCTAGTCTTATAAATAGAAATAGTGAGATAGAGAGTGAGGGAAGAGTTTGGAGGAGATGCCAGCCTCTCGGTGCTCTCTCTACGGCTTGTATCTTGGTGGAATCAAGTTCTAATTGAGCTTCCTTCTGAGATTTCTCTAGTAATCAACTTCTGATTTAAGTAAGTATCTTGTTTATAGTGTTCTTTCGGTTCATAACTCTTTTTAGTGCTTTATTCCTGCACTAGAGGGAGTAGAGTAATAAACGTAAGTGTAAGCGTGGTGCTTAGACTTAGGTTAATCATGGATGCACCCTGCATTCCGGATCGGTGGTAGATCGCGTGTGTGACATCAGTACTATATAGCATTATACAATATAGCATCGTTGATCTTTTGTAGTCCACCTCCCATCTATAGGCGCACGTAGGACCCAGTTACTAAGGAAAGCATCCTCTATTGGTGTCTTCCCTTAAGTAATCTCCCTAGTTGAACAGTAGAAGACATAAGCTTACCCAAGTCAGAACTAGAGACCCTCAGTTATCCTCTCTATGCTCCTATTTATCCTAACCTTGTTGCTACTCCTAGTTAATATTAACCTTTGACCTATTCATTACCCCTCATTAAGTTAGACCATAGTTAGTCTCACACGTTTCCATGTGGATACGATACTTGGAATACTTCCGGGTGAAAGCTACAGCAGTATCCGTGCGCTTATAGATTTATCTGTGTGCGTTAAAATATACCAACAAGCTTGCTAGCGCCGTTGCCGAGAAAACGATTGCTGAATTAACTACAAGGCTAGCTTAACCTTTTATCTTTTATTCTTTCTTTTATTTTAATTTTTCTTTTAGCATGGATTCCACTCCTATTTATCAATATGCTAAACCCATGAGCGCAAGCCTAAAGCCACCAGAATCCTTAGAGCCTATCATAACACTTGGTTATGAGCTGCGCCCGTGTTTAATAAAATTGATTCGGGATAAATCCTTCTCGGGAGAAGGCGATGAAAACCCATACTCACACCTACGAGAGTTTGAGCAGATCTGTGCATGCTTGCGTATCACTGGCATGTTTGACAAGATCTTAAGATGGAAGTTATTTCCTTTCTCTTTGACGGAAAAAGCTAAAACATGGTATAGTCAAACTGTAAGAAGTGTGAAAGGAGATTGGGAAACGTTATGCTCTAAATTTTGTTTACATTTCTTCCCCATATCTAAAGTGGTTAGCCTTCACAAAAATGTTCTAAATTTTAGACAACTAGAAGAAAAATCTCTTGGCACATCATGGGATCATTTTAATAAACTCATCATCACTTGCCCAGCCCTTGCTATTCTAGGCCCAATGCTCCTTCAACATTTTTATATGGGTCTTAGTAAGGATTCTGCGCAAACCCTTAATGCAGCCTCTAGAGGAGCTTTCCTTTATTTGTCTACTAGTGAAGCAAGGGCTATGCTTGATAGAATTAGTGGAAAGACTTCCTGCACTAGCATTCATAATGAACTCCTCGAGGAAGAGAAGAAATCATCTCCCGAACAAGAAGAGAAAGTTTTGATAGCCAAATCACAACTATTTCAATCCTAAGATTTAGCTATCAATTCTGAACCACCAATACCCCAAAATCCTCCAAGAGAAGAAGGAATTCCACTTTTGGAAATCCCTGTTGAAATTAAGGATGACCTCTTTGGTGTTGATTTTAGGAGAACATTAAATTCTCATCTTCACAAGAGACCTTCGAACGAATATAATTCAAATCCCCTCAAAAAGAGATCTCTTGGAAAGCGTCCTTATTTCCATATAGGACATTGGGAAGAACACAAGGGTGGCATGTCTAGTGAAACCATAGAAGGAGAGCCAAGCTATCTAGAAGCCATTCCTATTCTCTCCCCTTTTATGCCCACATTAGATGTCTCATCTGGACCCATCTTTCAACCCATCCTTGACCCCGATGATCCCTCTTATGCTCTCTCTCCTAAGTCTCATGATGATCCTAGAAATCTACCAAGAGACCCAAAGCATTGGAGTCATGAAGGCCACAAGGAAGACCAAGAAGAGCAACAACAATGGCTGGAGGATATTAAGAACTTATGTGCCGTTGCCATTGAATGGATGGACGAGGCTTTAGATGAGATCAACCCGAGAGTCACCAATCAATGGGAAATCTTGGACAATAAAACATCCAATGAATGTCATAGGCATGGAATGATGGAGACAATGTTTCTGCCTATAGACATTCAAGAGGAAACACCCTTAGAGCTTGAAAAGAAAGATAACATCAACGAGCATGGAAGTTATTGCATGAACACCTCATCAAATCCATGCTCACATGAGAAATTTTTTGAATCAATTGGTCTCTCCAACATTGCCATATATGAGATATTCGACCCCCTCATACTCTCTGCTCATAAAAATTTTAAAAGGGAGGTTGTAGATGCATATGTTTATCATAAATATTGTAGATCTCATTGTGTGAATCTTGAGATAGGCACACAAAGGTTGGTGTTGGAGGGGAAACCACTTCACCAACTTGAAACACAATTCAAAGGTTTCCTAAGAATGAGATTTTGACCTAAAGCAAGCACTTTCAGGAGATAACATGAGTTTTCATCTTTTGCTATAATGCCCTTGTGAAATGAGCATAGTGTAGTGGACCGTGACGCCTAAGAGGGGGGTGAATTAGGCAACTTAAAAATCTAACTCTAAACTATGGCCTCTTTTTCTAACCTTAGCAAAACATATGCAAAAGATAAACTATCTAAACGTGCAATTACAGTTTTGCTAATGTGTTGCTATCTCTACCGCAAAAGGAGTAATACGATCAATATAAATGTGGAAGCTAAAGAGCAAAGTAGAGATATGCAAACTCCCATCGACGACTCTGGTATTTTTACCGAGGTATCGAGAAGCACGCAAGCTTCCCCCTAGTCCTCGTTGGAGCCCCTCGCAAGGAATCCCTCGCAAGGGCCAAGCTCCCAGTCGGGTAACTCCGTGGATAGCCTCGGGCCTTCTCCACGTGCAAGTGGGTCTCCGACGTGCCTTCCGGCAAGCCTCTCCCGGATGCTCCCCGCCGTCTTCACTATCAAGCTTCCAGCCGAAACGCCGCGGGCCTTGTTCCCTTCGGTACACGATGGCGGCCACACCACAAACGCGGTTGGTGTGATCTCGCAAGACTACAAGCCCATCTGATGTACAACAATGGTGCACGCAAGCACCGAATGGTAAGAGGTATGCAAACCTCACTAAACACTAGGCCTAAACCTAGAGCAAGCGCATAAGCGGTGGTCTAATCAACCTAAGCACTTTGCAAAGCACCTACGCTAATCACCTGATGAATCACTAAGCACTATGCAAGTGGAGATCACTAAAATGGTGTATCAACACCCTTGATATGTTTCCTCAGCTCCGCACATGCCAAATGGCCGGTTGGGGGTTGTATTTATAAGCCCCACTGAGAAAGTAGCCGTTGGGGACGAAATCCTGCTTTTCTGCTACTGACCGGACGCTGGAGTCGTCCTGATCGGACGCGTCCGGTCGTCCCGACCATTGGAGCCGCGAACAACTGATCGGACGCTCACAAGTTCGCCGCTCTAGAACCTCTTTGTACTCTATCGGACGCTATTGTCCTGCGTCCGGTCGGTTTGCCGCTAGTGTCTAGTCCAGCGTCCGGTTGCTGCTGCTGTTGCCGAGCCTCTGATCGGAGCGTCCAGTCGCTTTTCATCAACGTCCAGTCCAGCGTCCAATCGCTGCTGTGAGCTCGTTTCTTCGTGATCTTGCGTGCAGCTTGGTTCCTATCTTCATGCTTAGACTTTGCTTGATATCTTGGGTCTTCTCTTGTGCTCCTAAGGTCTTGCTTGAGGTGTTGATCATCGGATCATCACGTCGCCTTTGTCCAAGTCACGTCTTGCATCCTATTGAACTACAAAACAATCACTTGCAAATTCATTAGTCCAATTTAGTTGTGTTGGTCATCAAGTACCAAAATCCAAAGTAAACGGGCCTAGGGTCCATTTTCCTTACAATCTATCCCTTTTTGGTGATTGATGACAACACGACCAAAGCAAGCAAATAATAAAATTTAAAAATTTAAAAACTACCTACTTGCTAGGATGCAATGCAAGGGGCAAGATTATATGATGCTAAAAGATACTACTTGTAAGACTATATAAAAACTTATCTTGCCCTTGCAAATGTCCCCATGTGGTATTATGGATTTAAGCCTTGCTTCCTACAAATTCTCCCCATTACATAGGCTAATCCATAATCCACTATCCTCCCTTTCTCTGACCATTACTACAAATTAATGTTTGCTTTTGGTCCTCTAAATTCTCCCCCTTTGGAATCAAACACCAAAAAGGAAGACATTAGTAGCACAAGGGAGGGTCAAACCTTGTGATCTTTTGTGGGTAGAGTGAAATAGATCATAAAATTTGACTCTCACATTATATAGACTAAGCTCCCCCTAAATATATGCATACATATGGTAGAAGACAAAGCATATGCATAATTGGCAAATTTTTGCTCAAGGGAATTTAATCTATAAAAAAACTCAACCTGCGGGGGGTTATGACGGCCCCGGGTTTTCCGTTAAGAAGAAGGATCTTCTCACATAGATCGAGAAAACCCCTGAACCCCCGCCCCCATCCTAACGCAGGAGGTGCCGTCACCCTGTGAGAACTGGGCCGGGGCCTTTCACTGCGCTTTGGCACATGGGGACGGGCGAGGGGATTTTTTAACCTCAGCCTGAAATCCGCTCCCACGGGGAATCGAACCCAGGACCTGAGGAGTGCCGCTGGGTCACCTAACCGTTTGAGCTAGGCGCCCTTTGGCAGGGAATTTAATCTATATAATGCATGGAGAAAGCATATAAATATCAAAATGAAATCAACATGATGATATCGGTTTAGAAATACCATATGTGGAAACCAATTTGATTTCTACCACTTACAATAGGTGGTGGATATTTGAAGTATGATGCTTAACTTCGGGGACTCTATTTTTCTTGCAATGAGACTACTACACACATGATAAGCTTGAAAAAGGTGTTAGTCTCAAGGCATCAAACTTGTAGAGTAACCTCCCCCTAAATTTGTGCACACAAGTATGGAATACTTGTAGAAAACATGCACATTGATTTTAGAATCAAAAAATACTACTTGAAAGATGACATCACATGAATGTGAGGGTTATTTTCGAAGGTGATATTCAGGAGAAATTATCTATAATTTGGACTTTGGCACATATTAGATGAACAATTGAAGGACAAGTTATGTGCCGTGCTCCTAATTTTAAACCATGTAGGTTTGCTCCAAGGGTTAAGAATGAAACCGAGCAAGCCTACCATATGATATACCTAGTGTATGCATGACAAAAGATATAAGAATTCAAATGCAAACTTAGGCATGAAGAGTAACTAGAAGCTAAAACATACTAATTGTAGGAAAATTTAAATCTAATACCAATTAAAGTAAATTGAATCTAGTTACCTAACATGGGAAGGGGAATTTGGGTCCATAGTATTCACTAACCCATTTGGTAATAACTTTGTCCATAATGATGCACCCCATGAAATGCATCCATACTTTGCCAAGTCTCCAAATTCCCCAATGTCCATTGGACTTCTCACTTCCCTTTCGAGATTCAAACCTTCTTGGTGCTCTTCATGTTGGAAATGATTTCCTTTGGCACCCAAAAGTGTTTGATCCCATTGTTGCCTTGCTTGTTCACCTTGATGGCCACCACCTTGTCATTTTTCTTCTTCTTTAACAAGTATGGTGTGGAGACCTTCTTGTCTACCTTGTTGGTGTAGGTGTTGGAGAGCTTGCTTGTTTGCTTTTTCTCTTTCTTCTTTGCTCCTCCCCCATTCTTCACCTTGCACTCATAGGACTTGTGACCTTCCTCGTGGCACACGTAGCAAACCACGATTTGTCCTTCATCAAGCTTCTTCACTCCCTTGACGGTGTTATCTTGATGAAGTTGGGCTTGCTCCGCCTTGATGAGGACATCGCCACGCTGGACACACCGACGCCATGGTCTTTCCCAAGTTGCAATTCGTTCCCAACTCAGCTGCCACGTCACCCTCGGATTCAGCAGACACGTCGTCACTGTTTCGGTCATAACTTCCTCATACGACGTCGAAACGGGCCGTTCTTGGATGCGTTGGAAAGGGGACGACGACGCCGTCGTTTTGGATCTGGTCCCAGCTCCAGAAGGTCCGTGGATCATTCTGTGTGACCACGGCAAGGTGCTGCGTCACCTATTTGGGCCAACTTGGCCATGTATCGTGTCGGGCCTTAAGCCCAAGTTGTGGGCGCCCAACCCCTGGCCGTCCCCAACCCTAGGTCGAGTCTTAGACTATAAACACAGCCGTCGCCGCTGCTACACAATTGGGTTTTGTTTAGAGTTTAGTTTTCCATCGAGAAACTGAATCGTTCATTGTAACTGTGGTGACAAATCCTTTTACAGTGACCCAGGGCCCCCGTTCTTGATCTCCTCCACTGTGTCGATTAGTCCTTTGGAACCGAGTTCTTGAACCTTCTATTGATATTCGCGTCATTCATATTTGCAATATCAGATTGCGTGTTTTACCTTCTTGCTTGTGCTCTTCGATTCGCTTGCAGGAAAAGCCTTCTTGGCGAGGTCAATCAAGTTGTGCTTGGTTGATAACCAACGGAGCAGTGGTGTAACGGTTGCAGGGTTCGAATCGCGTCTGATTTGAAGCCGGATCGCCAACGTCGAGATCTCCACATATCGAACTTACCGGCTACCTCTCGGAAGATCGGGCCTGTACTCATCACGCCTTGCCTTTCATTTGTGTCAAGTCCTTGGTGAGGCGAGCCACTTCTTGCTTGAGTTGCTCATTCTCCATTGCAACCTCTTGTGTGCATGTATCTACAACAACTTTCTCAACACAAACTTGGTTGCACAAGGGTGAGTCTAAGTATAAATCATTGCAAGAAGTAGAGGCATCCTTTTTAGGCATGTTAAAGATAGAACTTTTCTTTTTAGATGCCTTGGTGGGGGTTGAGCTAACGGCTTTAAGATTAGCAACTTTATTAGTTAGCTCATCATAATATTTGCACATGGTTTCCATTTTAGCAAGCAAACTTTTATAAGCATCTTGAGAGCTAGCTAACTTTTCTTTTAATTTTTCATTTTTCTTTACAAGTTGCTCATCATTGATTGTGCAAGCATTTATTGTTGCACTAGCCTTAAGTTGCTCAATTTTAGTAGATAGTTCAACATTGAGATTAGCAAAGTTCTCATATTGTTCAAGCAAAGTTTTGTATGCTTCTTGTGAACTAACTAGCTTTTCTTTTAATTTTTCGAGCTTCTTTTGTTGACTAGTGCAAACTTTAGCATAATTAAGATTTTGGTGCACAATTTTCTCATAAGAAGGCATTTCATCATCACTATCACTCTCACTAGAGGATGAGCTTTCGTTACCTCGTGCCATAAGGCACATACGAGAGGAGCTTGATGATGAGTGTTTGCGTCCTCGCCTCTTGTGATGCTGATTTTCTTCACTTGAAGAGTCATCCAATGACCTTATTGATGTGAGAGCTTGGTTCTTGCATGCCTTCTTCTTTGTCTTGGGTGTGGGCTTGTTTGGACAAACTTCTATAAAGTGCCTCAACTCACCGCATCCATAGCATCCTCTCTTTCTTTGCTCATTTCTTTGATTGGTGAAAATGATATCTTAGATTTGGATGGGCACACCCTTGACATTGAGCCTTTGAATCATCTTCTCCACCTTGTTGATTAGTTTGATTGATTCTTCATCAATATCGGAGGTGGAGGAGGAAGATTGATCATCATCACTTGATTCTTCTTCTTCGTCATCATCATCTTCTTCTTCATCATCTTCACTTGAGGAGCTTGAGCTAGAGCTTGTCTCAACTTGCTTGCCCTTCATCTTCTTTTTCTCGCTACATGCGAGAGCTTTGCCTTTGCTTGATGAAGAGGCTTCGTCTTGACCCATCTTACGTGACATTTCAAATGCCAATAACTTGCCAATGACTATGCCTGGGGTCATGGTGCTCAAGTTCTCCATGTTGTGAAAGATGGTGAGGATGCTTGCATATTTCTTTTGTGGTAGCACGGAGATGATCTTCCTCACGATGTCCGCATCATCTAGCTTTGTTAATCCTATTGAATGGAGCTCATTGATGATTAGATTCAAACGAGAATACATATCACGAACAAGCTCATCATCATTCATTGTAAAGGAATCATAATTTTATTTAGCTAGACAATGTTTTTGCTCACGGACATTAGATGTGCCGTCATGGAGCTCTTGGAGTTTTAACCAAATTTCATGTGCCGTATTTAAAGTGAACACTTGGTTAAACACATCCATGCTAAAAGATTCAAACAAGCAATTTTTAGCTCTAGCATTGAAATGAATTTCCTTTTCTTCACTCTTAGTGGGTTTATCAGGATTCTTAAGGGGTTTCATCCCGTCACGAGTGACTCTCCAAACTCCTAAATCAACCGCTTCAAGGTAGCAAGTCATTCTAGCTTTATAATAGGAGAAGTTAGTGCCGTCAAAGTGCAGAGGGCTAGACGTATCCATCCCAACCACTCTAAATGGCGTCGGCTCAACGACGATTAAATCAAAGGTCCAAATTGAGCCAACCGTCTCTGATACCAATTGTAGTGGACCGTGACGCCTAAGAGGGGGAGGGGTGAATTAGGCAACTTAAAAATCTAACTCTAAACTATGGCCTATTTTTCTAACCTTAGCAAAACCTATGCAAAAGATAAACTATCTAAAAGTGCAATTACGGTTTTGCTAATGTGTTGCTATCTCTACCGCAAAAGGAGTAATACGATCAATATAAATGCGGAAGCTAAAGAGCAAAGTAGAGATATGCAAACTCCCGTCGACGACTCTGGTATTTTTACCGAGGTATCGAGAAGCACGTAAGCTTCCCCCTAGTCCTCGTTGGAGCCCCTCACAAGGAATCCCTCGCAAGGGCTAAGCTCCCAGTCGGGTAACTCCGTGGATAGCCTCGGGCCTTCTCCACGTGCAAGTGGGTCTCCGACGTGCCTTCCGGCAAGCCTCTCCCGGATGCTCCCCGCCGTCTTCACTATCAAGCTTCCGGCCAAAACGCCGCGGGCCTTGTTCCCTCTGGTACACGATGGTGGCCACACCACAAACGCGGTTGGTGTGATCTCGCAAGACTACAAGCCCATCTGATGTACAACAATGGTGCACGCAAGCACCGAATGGTAAGAGGTATGCAAACCTCACTAAACACTAGGCCTAAACCTAGAGCAAGCGCATAAGCGGTGGTCTAATCAACCTAAGCACTTCGCAAAGCACCTACGCTAATCACCTGATGAATCACTAAGCACTATGCAAGTGGAGATCACTAAAATGGTGTATCAACACCCTTGATATGTTTCCTCAGCTCCACACATGCCAAATGGCCGGTTGGGGGTTCTATTTATAAGCCCCACTGAGAAAGTAGCCGTTGGGGACGAAATCCTGCTTTTCTGCTACTGACCGGACGCTGGAGTCGTCCTGATCGGACGCGTCCGGTCGTCCCGACCGTTGGAGCCACGAACAACTGATCGGACGCTGCCAGCGTCCGGTCACTTGCCACCGGACGCGTCCGATCGCAAGTTCGCCACTCTGGAACCTCTCTGTACTCGATCGGACGCTGCTGTCCTGCGTCTGGTCAGTTTGCCACCAGTGTCCGGTCTAGCGTCCGATTGCTGCTGCTGTTGCCGAGCCTCTGATCGGAGCGTCCGGTCGCTTTTCGTCAGCGTCCGGTCCAGCATCCGGACGCTGCTGTGAGCTTGTTTCTTCGCGATCTTGCGTGCGGCTTACTTTCTATCTTCATGCTTAGACTTTGGATGATATCTTGGGTCTTCTCTTATGCTCCTAAGGTCTTGCTTGAGGTGTTGATTATCGGATCATCACGTCACCTTTGTCCAAGTCACGTCTTGCATCCTATTGAACTACAAAACAATCACTTGCAAATTCATTAGTCCAATTTGGTTGTGTTGGTCATCAAGTACCAAAATCCAAAGTAAATGGGCCTAGGGTCCATTTTCCTTACACATAGAAATATAATTGTGAAAATATTCCTTCGGGTATTTTTGCCACAAACCATTCCAGGTCTGAAGTAAAAAGAATGAAGGATAACGACGCAAGGTATGTCCAACCCATTATCATGCAACATTTAATCACATCTATCCAAACTTGATTTTGCATTTGCAAAATTCAAGCATGGGGGATGGATTTCTCTAAAAAATCTCTTGCCATGTTGCTAAATTTATCTTGGTTGTCTCTACCTTTAAATCATGCTCGGTTTGCTAAATAACAATCATGCTCTTCATCTCTATTTGATTAAAACTCTATAATATTTTCGTGCTACCTTTGTTTGCTATAGTATGCTTAAAGTTTGGAGTATGTTCATACATCTTTTAAATTAAGCATGGTGCTTAGTTTAGGAGTGATGATCCTACTTCAGAAGGCTTTTTAAATTAAGCGTGGTGCTTAGGTTGAAATGTTTTCCTAGATTAAATTAGACAAGGTGTCTAGTTTGATTTTTGAACCAAGAATATGCTATAGTAGATACTGTTCATTTTGTTGGACCAACCCCTGCAGGAAACTCTTAATTCAATTTGGGTAAGTCACGAGATGAATTCAATTCAAAGATGAAGCAAGGCACATGGTGAACTCCAATAACTTTGCGCAAAGAAGACACGGCTCATTCATTATGGATGAAAGAACTGTAAGTATCAAAGGTCAATCACTTTGTCTTCTGCTGCAAGTTACCTTTGCCTTGAGTCATGCCTGTATAGAACATGATAAACAAAAACTATGCTAAAATAATTCTAACACTATCTTTTCATTAGCATAGATGGAAATTACAAAATTCTGGACAAACAACCTGTGTTTTAAAATTACATATTCCTTCGGGTATGCGTTGTCCACTAATCCTTTGCAGGCATAAAGCAATGAGATATAACAAGGTGTAAAAAGATCAAAGAGCAGAAAGATGGCATGACAGAAAGATGAGAAAGAAAAGGTGTGAACTAGGAAACAAGAAGCTCAAGAACAACTCGTACTGCGAGGCTAGCCAAACAAGAAAAACTTCAAGTAAATAGAAAGGGTCATCATGAGTCATCTACCATTTGTCATATGGTGTCTTCACGCCCCAATGACAAAGGTAACATTCTAAGGTAAATGGTCATTATTTAAAAAGTTTTTTCTTGATTCTGGTAAGCACATAAATAAGAAACAAATATGTTTGAGTTACAAATTTACTTGATCCAATCTGATTAACTCATGTTTAGTTCTTTAAACTTGTTCCTAGCACCACTTTCTTGAGCTCATAATCTTAACCAAATGAGCTAAAAAAGTGCACATCCTATCTCTACAAGATGATAGTCATAATCATATAAAGTTCGATACATTATGTAAAGATAGACGATCCTTCCATAGGTTAAGCAACTCAATCTTTTCTACCAAATGTACTTAAATGCTACATTCATGCTCAATCTTCTATCTTATTACCCATCTTATAAATGAACAATGCACACAATATCAACTTCATCTTGTTCAATGTGCCTAAGGTTAAAGAAGAATAAATAAAATTTTGGTTATGTTGGTGTTTTCCCACCAACAGAGCCCATGCACTTGATCTCTACCTTGTCTTAATGAGCAGGACACACTTCAAGCAAAGTGTGGGAGAGTCAGTTAATTCTCCAAGTGTTCCGAACCTGTCAACCCAAAATCAAAACTCAAAACCAAGACAGGTTTGGCGGAAGAAGGTGACCACCATTAGAGGCATCATCACAAGAATCATCATCTTCTGAGTGAACCGAGGTACTTGATCAATGAACTTCACAAGGAGAAGTCCGGTTCGAAGGACTTACAATACCAAACCCTCACCGAAAGAGCTAGCTTGGGGGAGAATCACTCCCGTGTATCCAGGTAAGTATGCTTTTCCTTTGTTCTAGTTTTAGTTTTCTTTTAAATAGTTAAAAGAATGGTGAATGAAAAACAAAATAAAAAGTTATCTATATAATAAATATATAGTTATAGTAATAATGTGAGATCTAGTAAAATTGAAAACAAAATAAAGGTGTGTCTAGTTTGCTTTAATTCATTTTTAGAAGTTGAATAAAATAAAGAGGACTCAGAATAATCTCTTAAAAGGAAATGATGAATAGTTGCTCTGCTGTAATTCCTTTCAAGTATCTAGTTTTTAGCCTCGAATTCTCACGAGTTTTGGATATGACTGATTTGATATAAAGATTTACTCTGAACTTGAAACTCGTGGGTAGTGAATGCTTGATCTAAGTCTAGGTAATTGACGGATATGATATAAGAAGGTCTGAGCTGTTGTTTATCTTGTTCCAAGTAACACTAAGTTCTAGAGATTTATGTTTTGAAAAAGACAAAAAATCTACATGATGAATTCATGTATGACAAAGCTTGAATTTCCACCAGAGCCATACATGTTATTTAGGCTAGAAAAACTTCCACATATATGTTGCTTGCTTTTGCATTGAGTTTTGTCAAGCTTTGTTGACCCTTATGAGAGATTTGTCATGCTCTTAAAATCAAGATCACGTACACACCACCCACATATGCACTACTCCTACACATGGGGTAGGCGCAAGAACATGCTTTTCATTTAGATCTATCCAAAAATGTTCTACTCTTACACTGGGAGTGAACACCAAAAATATGCTTGTTAGGTTTCCCATCCACCAAATAAATGCTCTAAGTTCTTGTTGCTATCTCTCAAAGCTTTGTTGTGGAAAAGAGACATGGGGCTATGCAAAAGTTATTTATAAAAAAAGAGAGAAAGAGAAAAAAAGATTAAGAAAAAATGGACAAGTGTTCGAGATATTTAAAACAATGGGTACTCAGATGCCCGTCTGAAAAAAAGAGATGAATAAGATAGCCCCTGTTCTCTAGCAAATGTTTCTAAGTTTCAAAGGAGAGATATGTTTTCAAGGAGCATAGTAGAATTAGGTTAGCCACCATATATATCCACCATATATCCACACACATACACATCTTGATTTGATTGTATGACTTAACTCTCTTTGGATCCAATGTTTGACTTTACAATATATGTATTGCAAGTATGCTCTAGCTTCCTCCCTACCTATGAACTCCACATAAAGCCTTAGTGGTAGGAAGAGAAAAGGCATAACATCTTTATTGCCTTGGTAAGGATCCACAAATACCACATATATTGAGAGATTTGAGAGTGTCATACAAAGGAATCTCTGAGTTTTATTTTGAAAACTTATAAAAAAACTCCGGAACAATGGGGGAACAAAGAAACTTGAGATATAGTGCTTGACATGATCATTTTGTCTTTCAATTGCTCAAGACCCAAGTGAAGGCTGAGAAGCCCCATAGTTGAAGGTAATACAGGTAAGTTTGAAAGTCAGATCAGTTTATTCTAATCTGGAGGAGAATTCTTGTTTAAACACATGTGTACTTTTGACGCATAAAAACATTGTAGTAACTCCTGATCCATTATTGAGTTTAGCTTTACTAAAGGACTAGCAAAGTTTAAGCTTAGGGGAGTTGTTGATGGTAGTTAACAACCATTATAAACCATCAATTAAATATGGATAAGGGCATAAATGTAATCACCAATGAAGATTTAGGGGTTTAAACTAATGAATTCCACGAGCTTTGGTGATTTCATGATTGCAGGAGGATTTATCCAGAAAACAGCTCCTGGGACTACTGTCATACACTCCAAACGAGCAAACCGATGACAACAAGTGATTCTACCCGTGACACCTACAAAAGTCGACTCAAGACGGAGCCCAAGCCTCGCCACCAAAAGGAGGAGCCCACCTGGCACCATAGTGGGCCGGCCGGCCCAATAGGGAGGCCACCTGGCCCATTAGGGTGGCCCATCACCCTCCGCCGCTACGTACCCCTTCCTACGATCTACACCGTTGATTCTAAGGCGGTTTTAGGTCAGTTCATCCAACGGTGGTCGGGAGAGTTGACGTGGATCGATGACGTGGCAATTCCTTGCCCCCTACTCCTAGAGTCCTTGCCCCTTACTCCACCTCAATTCATTGGTCACTACTCTACCTCTGGCCTATATATAGCAGCCCCTACACTCCTCTCTCATCAGATCCTCAGATCCCTGAAACCCTAATTCATATTCTCCTCATAAGGATCAGAGCTAGCTATCAAGAGAAGATTAGTCCTCCATAGGATCTAGTCTTATAAATAGAAATAGTGAGATAGAGAGTGAGAGAAGAGTTTGGAGGAGATGTCGGCCTATCAGTGCTCTCTCTATGGCTTGTATCTTGGCGAAATCAAGTTCTAATTGAGCTTGCTTCTGAGATTTCTCTAGTAATCAACTTCTGATTCAAATAAGTATCTTGTTTATATTGTTCTTCAGGTTCATGACTCTTTTTAGTGCTTTATTCCTGCACTAGAGGGAGTAGAGTATTAAACGTAAGTGTAAGCGTGGTGTTTAGACTTAGGTTAATCATGGATGCACCCTGCATTTCGGATCGGTGGTAGATCGCGTGTGTGATATCAGTACTATATAGCATTGTACTATATAGCATCGTTGATCCTTTGTAGTCCACCTCCCGTCTATAGGCGCACGTAGGACCCAGTTACTAAGAAAAGCATCCTCTGTTGGTGTCTTCCCTTAAGTAATATCCCCAATTAAACAATAGAAGACATAAGCTTATTCAAATCAGAACTAGAGACCCTCAGTTATCCTATCCACGCTCCTATTTATCCTAACCTTGTTGCTACTCCTAGTTAAAATTAACCTTTGACCTATTCACTACCTCTCATTAAGTTAGACCGTAGTTAGTCTCACATATTTCCCTATGGATACGATACTTGGAATACTTCTAGGTGAAAGCTACATCGGTATCCGTACGCTTGCGGATTTATCCATGTGCGTTAAAATATACCAACACTTAAGCATTCATTTGCATCTATGCATATCATTTAGGTGCGTTGGTGGTTGATGGATGGATTGATGGCCTATGGAGTTGAACCAGAAGCCGGTGTAATGTGACCACGTCCAGAAGATGGAGATGGTTGGATCACGTCCCAAAGATGGAGCCGACTAACATAGTACAATGATGGTTTACCCAGGCAAGCCCCGGTGCATAACCCTTATTTTTCAAGCATTTGTTATTACATTGATGTGCATTAAGTTACAGGAGTTGATTGAAACCCACCTGCATAAATATTCTATCCTAAGAGTCCTACTAGTATGATAGGAATCATGTAGTATGCCATGCTATAGGACTTACGGTAGAAGTCGAGTGATAGGCTATCACTCATGAGAGATAGGTCCTTATACTACTACTATCACATGGTTTTGGATTCAGAGATGGATAATAAATTGGAGACCGGGCGGGACTGGGGACTTTGGATGTGGACTTGGTTGGGCAATAGAGCAGGGCTCTGGTTGCATTAGTCCCGCCTGTGTCGATCAAGGACCGTACCGTTTGCTAGACCGCTGGTTAAGTTTGAAGGTACCGAACACATAATAGGGGCCTGAGTTATAGTTGACCATGAAGCTAAGTACTTTCCTATGACTCAGGGTCCCTAAAAAGTTTATTGGAGTGTTACACTGGCCATTCGAGGAGTTGTTAGGAGGCGGGGAATGTCCATGGTAAAACTTATGAGGGGGAACCCGTCGCCACTCGGCTGGGCGGGCCTCATAGGGTGGGTTCCCCGGGATGGTCGAGTCGCTTTTAGACATGGGTCGTACGAGAGGAAAGGTTGCCTTGTACTTGCTCCTTCGAGAAGTACGGGTGTGTGTTTGGGATTGCCCAGCTGGATGTACATCGATTGCAATCGCCGCCCTCCTCGGATATGGATACCACTTGCCACTGGCTAGCATCGTAGTAACAACTGGAATATGGGGATGGTGATGAGGCTACTGCCGGATCATGAAATATATTTTGATTGCTTACCACATGCTTGAAAGTAGTTCAGGTACTTACCTAAAATGGTTAAGTAATGAATTTGATGTGACTACTAAAAAGTTTTGAGCACAAGGATGCACTATTAGTAAGCTTCTCTGTAAAAATAGAATTTAACAGCTAGCCAAATAGCCCTAACATATCCTTGAGAGTCGGGAGACTGCTCTCACCTAGTCGGGTAAGTCTTGCGGAGTATATTGTATAGTCAGAGTTTTATTCCCCCTATTGCAGGTAGCAGGTGGATGCTGGAGCTAATTGTTGCTGTGTGTGGACACCTCCTGGTGGGCTCAGCGAGGCTTCTTTATCGTCGCGATCGTAGCATTTTATTCTTATAGCTCTACTTCTGTTTCATTATTCAAAATTGTTTACTTCCGCTGCTTTTTGTAAAATGATCTTTCTTTCGCTGCTTTTATGAAATTGCTCTGTCAAATTCTGATTTTTGTAATATTGCGATGTATGAAATGGTTAATAAATGATGTAAGCTTTATTCACTTGTTTATGATCCTGATGAAAACGTGGATTTTCGAGTTCTCCCGCTGGGTGTGCTCGACAGACTACCGTGTTTAGCTTAGTCTCTTGAGTACTTAGTGTCAAATGGCTGACAAGTACACTTGAATTAGGTTAAATTGAGCGGTTCTGCCACAGCTAGCAAGCCCGAAGTTATTATATACATATAGTTGCAGTATCCCCGGTTTATGCATTGATCTTTACTTCTACATAAATCAACTTTGTAATCATGCAGCAAGCCAAAAAAACAACTTTGTAATCATGCAGCAAGCCCAAAAAAAAACTGCTTACAGGCAAACAGCGTGCATGCATGTACTGTAGTTGCGGACAAGTCTATCACCGGGTTATTCTTGACGTACTCGCAAGTACTGCTTGGCTAATTATCCAAGCTAAGATACGCCTCTACCATATGCGGCCGTGTGCACGTGTGTGTACGTGGATCTTGCGGCTATAAAGGAGTGGATGTGTCAAATAAGTTGACTACAACCTGGCAAGATGCCATGATCTGATCAGGTGCGCAACAGAGAGGTCTCTCTTGCTCTTTACATATACTTTTCGTCCATATGATTGTCTATCTGGCCGGTCACTTGCACACGTGCGCTTATCAGTATGTGCATTTTCTACACATTTGTCAGATTAGAAGATTTTGTGACATCGATTTTTCTGAAAACACACGAACCTGCATTTCAAATTTATCAGTATGTGCATTTTCTACACATTTGTCAGATTAGAAGATTTTGTGACATCGATTTTTCTGAAAACACATGAACTTATCAATCGTGTACTTGATCCAGTTCTCGTCTTTGGGTTCACCACAACAACAAGGCTTGTGATATAGGATATGACATAGGCCACCAGCCACCCCCCCCTGTTTTTTTTTTTTTTTTTTTGAGATGGTGACGAATTGGCGATCATGATTCATGAATGCTACTCCCTGCATTCCAAATTATAAGATTTTTTATTTTTTCTAGATATATTGTTTTTCCTATTTATCTAGACATAGTATATATCTAAATACATAGCAAAAGCTATGAATCTAGAAAAATCAAAACGTCATATTTGAAACGGAGGAAATATTACATCTTAGTGGTTAGAAAAAAAAGGAATTTTAGTCGAGTTCGCTATAAAAGTAGACCTGATTTTACATTAGACTTTGGGCAACTAAATTCTAGTATTAGGCAATTATCAAGTCCCTTTTTTGTCTCGTATTTTGGAAACAAATACAAAATATAAATGCACCCAATAGAATAGAACTAAAAAAATATAAGCATTGCAAATCCCCAAATCCTGGTCATTAGCTTGATAGAGTGAGTACCACTTTTACTATATCACGTCACTGTTTATATCCAGTAGATTGTGCAATCCCCTCGAACCACTTGGTGTGTAGATCCAACTCTTTGGCGGAATAGTTATTTTTGTCCTTCAGTTATGGCTCAATGCTCAAATTATTTCATGAACTTTTAGAATGGTTATTCCAGTCTTAAAACTTTACTTTTGTCTCAATTTCATCCTAAAACTATCAAAGTGACCATTCCACTCCTCAAACTTTAACTTTTGGGCTCATTTTCATTCACAAACTATCAAAGTGGTAGCTTCACATATCAAACTTTTCTTCTTAGCTCAATCTTGTCCGTCGTCATAAGTGGCATTGACACATTGTCATTTCTCACCGGCTCTAGTACCACCCATAACCAAAGATGGACCGTCATCATTAGTTATCGGTGTTGAGAGGATAACATAACACTGCAGCTATGGTCTCGAAGGTCATCACACATGATGTGGGAAAAGTGCCAGGACTGTCAACCCATCCTTCTTTGAGAGGCTAGTGTTAGCTGCTATCCCTAACGCCGTTCTTGGCACTCTATGACAAGATGGAGTGGCATCTCGTGGATCCGGCGTGGGATCTTGAGAGGCTTAAGCAAATCCTAGAGGCATTGTAGTTTAAAGGCCTCCTCCGCCATGATACTCCGATCCATTGCATGTGCCCGCTACAACCTTCCTCCACCAATAATTCTCATGCGCCCATGTCATCTTGTACGTAGTCGCACATTGTGTTAGCTCTG
Source organism: Miscanthus lutarioriparius (assembly GCA_904845875.1). Lineage (NCBI taxonomy): Eukaryota > Viridiplantae > Streptophyta > Magnoliopsida > Poales > Poaceae > Miscanthus > Miscanthus lutarioriparius. The sequence goes on from CAJGYO010000002.1 coordinate 119,787,148, forward strand.
AGGTAGTTAGCACCCGCATAGTGGCTCTTTGTGGAAATCACCGTACCGCTTGCGCCACATGTGGTCACTGACCCTCTATGTCAACCGTGCATATCCTAGCCTCTTTGGCTCAACATGGCTTGTAGTCCTCTCAAAGCCAATAGTCCATCTCCAGTCAACAGTTGTGCTGGAGCTGATGAGTGATGAGGCATATGACAGCGTAGCAAGCCATGTAGGATGAGGGACGAGGTTGAACCAAAAATAAAAGTTAGAAGACTATAAAGACCACTTTGATAGGTCATGATGAAACTGAGCCCAAAACGCAATGTTTGAGAACTAAAAGATAGTTCTATTCTATGATAAAATTACAATCCAAAAGTAATATTTGAGGACTAAAATAGTCATTTTAATTTAATCAGAAAAAATTGAGCCTCAAAGGATAGTAAAGGTAAAATAACTATTCGTCCCACATCTTTCAAGTATTTGTTTATCACTCACAGCAACGGGATGAACGCAATAGCAAGACGGTTGGAGCCACAGACCAGGACTAAATGTCCCTCCTAGAAAAGCCTACTGCACTAGCCGTTGGACAGGGGATTATACTCCCGGTGGGTGGCTCAAACCGGGACTAAATCACCTATTAGTCCTGAGTCCAATTCCGGTCGGGACTAAAGCCAAAAACCGAAAGTCTGTTCTCTCCTAGTGAAGTCTATCATCAAGTTATTCTTGACTTACGTACTCGCAAGTGATACACTGCTTGGCTAATTATCCGAGCTATGATAAGCCTTCTACCACTTATGCGTCCGTGTGCACATGTGACCGTGTGTACATGGATCTTGCGGCTATGAAGGAGTGGATGTGTCAAATAAGTTCCCAACTTGACTACAACTTGGCAAGATCCATATACCGTGTGTACATGTAATCAAGTTTGCAACAGAGAGGTCTCCCTTTGCTCTTTGCATATACTTTTCATCCATATGTCTATCTGGCCGGCCACTTGCACACGTGCGCTTATCAGTATATGCATTTTCTACACATTTGTCAAATTAAAAGATTTTATGACATCGATTTTTCCGAAGACACACAAACCTTGCATTTTGAATTATCAATATTATTGTACTTGATTGAGTTCTCGTGTTTTGGTTCACTACAAGGCTTGTGTTATAGAATATGACATAGGCCACGAGTCCTTTTTTTTTTGAGATGGTGACGAACTGACGATCATGATTCATGGATGCTACTTCCTCCATTTTAAATTATAAGATTTTTTGTTTTTTCTAGATATATCATTTTTCATATATATTTTGACATAGTATATATCTAAATGCATAGCAAAAGCTATCAATATAGAAAAGTCAAAACGTCTTATAATTTTAAATGGGGGAAATACTACATCTTAGTGGTTAGAAAAAAAGGGGATTTTAGTCAAGTTCACTATGAAAAGTAGACCTGATTTTATATTATATTTTGGGCAACTAAATTCTAGTACTAGGCAATTATCAAGTCCCTTTTTTGTCTCATGTTTTGGAAACAAATAAAAGATATAACACCCAATAGAAGTAAAAAAAATATAAGCATTGCAAATCCTGGTCATTAGCTCGATAGGGTGAGTACCACTTTTACTATATCATCATCACTGTTTATATCCAGTAGATTGTGCATTCCCCTCTACCACTTAGTGTAGATCCAACTCTTTGATGGAATAGTTATTTTTGTCCCCTCGGTTATGGCTCAACGCATTCATTCTTGAACTTTTAGAATGGTTATTCCAGTCATAAAACTTTACTTTTGGGCTAAATTTGATCCTAAAACTATCAAAGCGACCATTCCACTCCTCAACTTTAACTTTTGGGCTCATTTTCATTCACAAACTATGAAAGTTGGTAGCTTCACATATCAAACTTATCTTCTTAGATCAACCTTGCCCCTCGCCATACGTGGCATGGCATGTTGTCAAGCCTCGCCGATTCTAGTACCACCCATGATCAAAGATGGACCATCATCAGTAGTTGTCAGTGTCGAGAGGAGAACATAACACTGCAGCTAAGGTCCCCAAAGTCATCGCACATGATGCAAGAGAGTGCCAGCTAGGACCGTCGACCAATCCTTCTTTGAAAGGCTAGTGTTAGCTGCTACAATGGTTGTCCCTAACGTCGTCCTTGGCACTCTACGACAAGATGGAGTGGCATCTCGTGGATCCAGCGTGGGATCTTGAGAGGCTCAAGCAAATCCTAGAGGCATTGTAGTTCAAAGGCCTCCTCCACCATGATACTCCGATCCATCGCCTATGCCTGCCCACAACCTTCCTCCACCAATCATTCTCATGCGCCCATGTCATCTCGTACATAGCCGCATGTTGTGTCACCTCTGAGGTAGTTGACACCCGCATGGTGGCTCTTTATGGAAATCACCGCTTGCGCCACATGTGGTCACTGACCCGCCATGTCAACTGTGCATATCCTAGCCTCTTTGGCTCGGCATGGTTGTAGTTCTTTCAAAGGCGATCGTCCATCTCCAATCATGAGTTGTGCTAGAGCTGACGAGGCATATGACAATGTAGCATGCCACATAGAATGATGGACGAGGTTGCTGAGTCAAAAATAAAAAGTGTGAAGATCATAACGACCACTTTGATAGTTCATGATGAAACTGAACCCAAAACGCAATGTTTGAGAACTAAATAAGAGAGTTCTATGATAAAATTACAACCAAAAGTAATGTTTGAGGACTAAAATAGTCATTTTGAAAATTTAATTAGAAAAAATGAGGCTAAAAGGATAGTAAAGGTAAAATAACTATTCGTCCCTTGTCTTTCAAGTATTTGTTTATCACTCACAGCAAGGGGATGAACGCAATAGCAAGACTGTTAGGCCTACTACCACCGCCACCATTGGTGGCAAGCAAACCATGATGCACAGGTCGAGTTATTTCTGCTGCTTCGTCACAATTTACAATATTTTGCGACAACTTTTTATGGCATGGATAGAAGTACATGGCTTAAATTCCGCCCCCTCCCCTCCCCCGGTCAGGAGCTATACTATACATTATCAGAGAATTGATTTGAAACTGACTTCTTTTGGTTGAGTTCTACCTCCGGGGTTCATATTAAATACTCCATTCATTCCAAATTATAAGACGTTTTGGCTCTTCTAGATCCATTGATTTTACTATGTATCTAGACATAAGTGTATATCTAGATTCATAGCAAAACCTATGTATTTAGAAATACCAAAACATCTTAAAATTTGGAATAGAGGACCCATGTAGTTTGTAGACTAAATCGAAATTACTTAGATATTTATATTTAATTCAAACTGTTCCAGCTCTACCTCCAACATTTTTATTGGAATTACAGATGTCTGCCTCTAAGGAATTCATATGTTTTTTAGAGGCGTAGCTCTAGCCTCTAGCAAACAAAATCAACTGCTGTGCCGTGTTCAGTCGACGGGTCAAACACACAGGCCGCCCTTTCCCGGTAAGCCACAGATTGTAGTAAAACGTTCTAGATGTATGGGCCTAGAATAGTCAATCGCTTCCTAAACAAACTACTCCTAGAAGGGTTGAAGAAACTGCACAATGACTAACAATTCACCACTTGGAACAAACAACCGGTTGGTGTTTGTCGTGATCGATCTATATTTTCTGCACTTCTTTTTTTCCTACTGATGCGATTTTCCTAAATAGTCGTTGTACGTAAGTCGTAATTATAGTACATCACAACCGTGTGAATCTGATGGGAAACAATTTAATTCTCATGGAGGTAGGAAAATATTTGCATGCCCCAAAAGAGCCCTTTTGACTTGGTTCTGTGATGGATGTTGCTCCTAAATTTCATAATAAATTATTAAAATACTCCAAAACTTGTTGTACTTCAAAAGACAGGACTAAATAGGAGAAACTTTTTTGGTTAGGAAAGATCGAAATACAGATCGTCAAATGGAATCGAACCTATGTTCGTGTGCAGGAAGGCGATTGCTGTTGACTAGTGTAAAATGCAAGGAGACAAATCAGCCCATGGGAACGCGATGTTATTTGACTACTAGTATGGAGCGAAATACTTTCTCTTGATCGAGAAAGTAAGTGAGCAGGCGTGCTGGTCTCATCTCATACTCTCGTCCACACCTGACATCGCGTTCGTTTTGAAAAATCTTGTTACACTTCCCTGCGGGCACTCATGACCAGAATCAATTAATTCTGACGGAAGGTTCGTTCAAAAAATAATAATAATTCTGACGGAAGCACCACGATGCGAACAGGTCACGCAAAATTGTTCCAGGAGCTATAGCTAACGTCAGGAACAGGAATTCTGAACGAGTTCTAGATGCACTCGTGTCTAACATATGAGGCCCAGAATTCCAGAAGCTCTTATCATGCAAGAACATACTTTGTTAAAAAATGCATATCTCGCTTCTTAAGTAGTCTACTTCATTAACAAATTTCATAAATAATAATAATCACCATTTATGTCTCTAGATAAATTTATTAAGAAAATATATTTTACGACTAATCTTATGACATATGCAACATAGATATTAAATGTTTTTTAAATATGTTTGATCAAACTTTAAAAAAATTACTCCTTAAAAGTGTTACGTATTTTTTTTTTCTGGACGGGGCCACGGAGGAACATGACTACTGGTCTATTTTTAAAAATGACGAGAGAAAAATGAATATGACACTGAAATATTAACAAAGATAAATTACAAACTCAACACAGCAGAGTTGATTCATACACATACATGTATGGTAACTTCAGCCTATCAGCGTCCTGACCGTTGGCTACTTCACTGATGACCACACTGTCCGCCACCCACCTCTTGCTTCCTCCCTTTCCTTAATCGCAATCGGATACCTTGTCGGATGCCCCGCCGCCGATGCCACCGTGGCCACCGAGAACCTCACCGTCCACCACCAGCAACCGGCGCAGTAGCTCGGCACTCGGTCGCCCCCGCCGCCGACCCTAGCCACCATTGTCCTCTATTGTTCGGTAGGCAGCGATACCGTTGCCTTGCCTCGCCACCCATGAACCGCCTTTGCCACCAGGCCGGCTGCCAACCTCTACCCGTCCCTCTAAGGTTAGAGGACGACACACTAGAGCCCAAACTACCCTAGCCTCCATGTCGCCACCGCCGCCTCCCTCCATTGGACGACAACGATGCAGTTGTCTCACCACTCGCCTCTTAACATGTGTACGTGCATCGCTCACCGGTGCCAATGCACACACGTCAAACAAGGATTTGGCCAATCAGGACAATATGGATCCACCTCTGTTTAAATAGGTTGATACTCTTTCCATCACTTTATTAGTATATCCTATGTAAAATTTCTCTCATTTGACCAAGACTATAGAAAAATATATTAACATACCAAATGAATGTATTATCAAACTATATTTTCGTAGTGGATTTAACTGAGCTACTCTATTTTTATAGTGCCTATACAACTTTTTTTAAAACTTGATCAGAATTAGAGAAATTTCTCCTTTTTTTTGCAACGAAAGAAGAATTATATTATATAATATTTGGGTACACACGTTACAGGCACTCTGGATTACACAAATATCCAGAAACTGATTTTTATCTAAATTGTACCCACGCTGTGAATAGCTCCAGATCTTAAAACCAAACCTGCACGGCGCTTTGCAGTATGGATGACCGCACAGGCAAACACTCGGCAAAAGGCCTGAGAACAGATGCCCAACGAACAACGGTCAACATTCATGTAGGCGGAGTTGAGAAACTTCTTTCCGGTGTCTTCTTCTTGTTACCACCGAAGAATGAGAAAGATTGATCTGAAACTTATTCTCCCTAGTTCTTCATCGTCGCCAGATCTAACCACAATAAAATAGAGAAGAGACCGGAGAAAATTATTCCATGGCAGTGACACCATCTCCGCCTTGATGTCGACGTCCGGAAATAAAAGTCTCCATATCGTCATACCGGTGAGGATGTTGACGCCGTAGTTGTCGCTCCAATCTTCAACAGAGCCGTTATGAAGAAAACGATTCCACCCTACCCATCATGGCCGAAGAAAAGGAGGAGGAGATAAATCCCCAAAACTAAAAAAAACTTGGTACGAAGAAACCCTAACCTCGAGGACTCGATCTACCGAAAAAAATATTAAAAACGATGGATCCTCACTTCCTCCGACATCCTGCGATATGCTGGAGGGAGGAGGGAGGGGGACCAGCCGTGGTGGAGCGCATAACTGTTAGCGGTGAAATTGTTTGTCTCCGCACCATGGCGTTGCTTCCGAGTCCCGACCTTGTTGCGAGGGAATAATAAGTTTCCCCGAATGCCGGGGATCATTGACGCACGCCGGGCCTTTCAGCCTCGCCACAAGCACGTCGACGACGGCGACTGCTGCCAATAATTTGCGAACGGGAAATATACAAAGTGATCACACATGAACATTCAACTGAATCTCTCTCTCTCTGTCAAACGTCACTAATTTTCTCTGACCAAACCGTGTAAGAATCTTCAAACGACGGGATATATGAACTCTCAAGTCAGCCGACGACTCGCGCCAATAATGACCCTATAATACTCCGGCTGGATGCTGATAAGTATTGAGCAGCAGGGTTGTTTCCAGGTCGTTTCAGAGCCAGATAAGCACGCCGGCTTCTCATCCAACCACCACCTGGCCACCTGGGGCAGTCTGCACTCACGTGGCCAATTGCAGCGTGACAAGCCACAGCGAAACCGAGAAGCTCCATTAGAAATATTGTTTGATGAATCCTCGATCCATTTACTAATTAATCAGCTGGATAATACTGACGCGTGGATGCTGGCGACGAAACCATGACTCGCATATTGCTTGCCCCAAATGCAACAAACAGCCTACGAACTGACAGCCTCACTTCCATATTTATACATGCACCGAGTCAAAGCACTACAGTACAGGAAATTTCAGAAGCAATAAGCCACAGGGTTGCAACTGAAAAGCCTTCAAAATCACAAGCACTTGCTCTGGACTTTTATAAAGTCCACCAAAAAGATTTGAAACCAGCATGACGTCAGCGCCAAGTTCGCCGTTTTCTGGTGAGTTTTGGATGCAAGACTCGCCCGGCCCAAAATATGATTTGGATGTCATGCGCCCAGCCTGTGGGCTAGCTTACCATATTTACACCACATCCATACTGCTACTCGACCTGGAGTTCTACGGCTACAAAAGCGTTGTTGCCGGTTCTTGCAAGGCCAGCTTCAGCAGTAGAACATGAACTGCTTGACGCTCTCCATCACCTTCGGCAGCTGCTTCACCGGAGCAGTGTGGTCTTGCTGGCGAGAGCTCGCCACAGAAGACAATCCTTGGTCGGAGAGGCCATCGTCCAAGTAGTGGCGCGCACGGAAAGCCGCCAGGTGTGCGTAGTATGCCGGGGGAACTGTATGCAACAGCACATGCAACTCATCAATTGGTCATCCGTGAGCTAAAAGGAAACAACATACAGAACATGGATAATATAACAGTAACTTCAGACAGAGTATATAGGAGTAGTAATTTGCAAACCAATTGCTGACCTATAGAGACTGATCGCGTGCATCGCACGTACCTGAAAGAAAGCCAGATCACGGAACAGGTAAATATGGTGGCCAAAGTTCGGACAGTGAAAATGTACCTATTTTGCTAAGGATCACAGGTGGTAAAAACTGCTTACGTGTAGCACAGTTTGTAGGTCAATGTCTGCAGTGCATCGGCAGTGAAATTATTTTCGTCAAACAGAACATGGTAGTGTGTTGGCCGGCTCGTTCCCTGCCAAAAGTGCAAAATGAGTAAACCACAAACGTTGAGCAGAGAATTCGTTTCAGATGTATCGCATCATCTTAGCATCTGGTCACCTGAATGCCTGAGTGACTACAAAGGTAGAAGTCGAATTCACTTGGATGGCATATCTTCGTGTCAACAACAGTTCCTAAGAACACAATAGAATTATTAGCCAGAAACAATAAGAATGCAAAGGAGAGCTGCATATAAATGGTTCATCAAAGAAGAGAACTAGTCATGTGTCCTCGTCAATATCAAGAACAATTGCACCCTAATAGCGAATTTACTTTACCTGGCAAAATATTTCCACTGCGATCTGTCTGTCCATGTGCACGATGATCTTCAGGGAAAAGCCGAGTGTGATGCCGCTTTTGCACCACTATGAATGTCACTGGAGGAAGGTAGCCCTCCTCCAAGCTGGCACACGCCTGAGTACAAACACAAAGATCAGAAAAGATGATAGATCAAGTAAAACACAGCTAGGAGAATACATCAAAAGAGAATACTATTTTAAAGAAAAGCACCTTTCGAATAGCATCCACTTCATAAAGCAAGACCTGGCTAAACTGCCCCTCACTGACACCATCTCTGCAAGTCAAGAAAACAAGTAAAATTAGTTCTACTCTCGTTTTTCAGGTGCACAAAGGCAATTAACTCCAGGATCGTTTCCCAAGTATACAAGGTGTAGCTGTTGAGACATGTACAACAAGCCGACAAGGAGATCCAAAACAACCATATATATATAGTTAATTAGTTAAGTAAACTGATCTAGACTACCACATATAAACGATCCGCTAACATGAGGGAAAATGGCAGGTGCTCTGCCTTTTCATGCAAGGAAACGAGATTTAAGTTCAGGCAGCAACATAAATCATTCAAACAGACAATTACGAACCGATAGAAAATTATCCTGCTTGGTTTACGGCCCCCATTTGCCTTATAGAATGACACAAGCAGTTCCCTGCATCAACAATATGACTTTTTAAAAAATGGAAAGATCATTTATCTGAAGGACAACAAAGTTAGACAACTAAGATGTTCAGCATGCCTGATCATTCCACCGTGAACAAGTCCCTTTTGTGGATCCTTCACTTGTGTGAAAAGATCAGTTATGATTTCTTCCCTATGACCTTGAGAAGACACAAGGCACCTGTACTTTGAAACTTCTGGCCAATCCATTGATGCAACAACCTATCGTAACTTTAACATGACTAATTAGAAACCAGAAGCACAAGGAGATCTCTCCAACAGGACATGTCAATGCCAACAAGAAGTCAAGGTGAAATAACAAATTGTTTCTTCAAAGTTCTGCCAAGGTAAGAGTAAATTATCCTCAAATAAATGAAAAGCAGGTTCCATGACAGAGGTCATGTGATGAAAATATCAACACAAATCAAGCTGAGAACGAGAGAGAGAGAGAGAGAGAGAGAGAGAGAGAGTACAAACCGCTGCAATTGACGGGGATGCATCCTCCCCTGGAGCTGGGTGGGTAACATCAGCTCCAAAGATTATTGTAGGCAAATCTGTTAACAAATGTATTCTCCTATTTAAAGCATCTTCAAGGACTGTATTACGGCCACCAACCTATGTGTAAATTGTGGAAAATGTAAGCAATCTCGACATTAGTTCCAAATTCCACTCCTTTCTTGAGCTATAAAAGCCAAACCCACAAACCACAACTTCAATGAAATCTCAATTACACTAAAGCTCAACACGGCCCAAAATCACAGTACAGGAACTGAATTAGAGTATCTACAAAGGCCATATTTAGCAACTGCCTAGCCACATTACCTTAACATTAATTTTAAGGGCTAAGTTTTGGAGATATTGTCTGCCACCTTTATGAACATTCTTAGGTAGACAACACTGAGTTATTACACCAAGCTCAGTTTCACAAAGACGCTTTATCCTTCCTGCATGAAAGAAACGCCACAGCTAAAGATTAAACAAGAATGCAGACAAAACGTAGCCAACAAATACTACAAACTTTGAAAGCCATTTGACTTGCTTACCATAAAAGAAACTTGCATTTGCATCTGGCAATACAACAATTAGTAAATCAAGCTGTGGCCTAGTCACACCTTGTTGGGCAAGCATTTGTGCAGATTGTCTATGAGTATTTCTGAGTGCAGCTTCTAAGTTATCTGGGCGTGCTTGCCCAACATCAACACAAGGTCTCCCATTTATTTGCTACCACAAAAAATGAGAACATATAAACCAGCATAAATAATAGTGAAACGAGTACATGATCAAATGTTGCATCTTTACCATGCCAATATCATTGCACGCCCCAACCAAGTTGTTGCAAAACATCCGGACGTCATTTGGATGCAAGCGAGAAGCAAAAGTCACACAAGCCCAATACTTAATGGATACTCCATCGATCAATCTCTGATAAACACATGTAAAAAATGTTGACAAATAAAGATATGGAAACATTTCAGTAAAAAAATGTGGAAACCTAACATTTACTACATTTGTGAATCAGTGAATATAGCACTTAATAAAAGTGTCACCAACAACATTGCAGGTGCACATGAAACTAGAATTCTTACCGAAAAGATAATTTTGTTGTGACTGAATAAAAGTAAAGTGGAGCTCAGAAAGAAAATAACATGTAATACCTTGTTGTTCATGTTCCACTGACCAATGGAAGGACTACACACCTTTTCTCGCCCAGAGTCATGGTACTTAAGCTAAAATGGATATAAATGATCATCAGTACAGACAACTGGAACATCAGAGTGTAAAAGATCATCCAGGAAAAGAACAAACTTACCGTCGGAGCTGGCAGCACACGCGCATCAACCAAGGCAAGTTCATTTGTCACCTTAATACCAAATTCTTTGGCACAATGATCATTACCATAGTTATTCCTATTAACTACCTGAGAAAAAACAGAGAAGGTAGGGTTTTTATTAAGAAGTAAAAACAAATAAATACTGAATACCAAACAAAACTATAGACTACAATGTACAAGAACAAACAAAGAGTCAACAATGGGATAGTAGTTACAAAATTCACCTCTAAAATGCTACCCTCCCTTTGAGTTGGTCGCTCACATGCCATCTTCAGGATGCTTGTGACTTGGCGCTCATTTAGCTTTCTAGAATAGCGTTGTCCTTCAAGTATATTGCAAACCTGCATAAATAAGTGTCATCCTGAAGAAATCTGACAAAAAACATTGACACAAACAGATGAAGATATAGGCACGACCTCCATGGGTAAATAAGTCGGTCTGCTATCACTGCCAGCTTGAAGGCATGGCCAGTGAATGTGTTTCAAACAGTAATTATATTGGTGTTTAAAGTATTGAGCAACTGAAACCCTTGTCTCATCTTGATCAAACCTGTATAAGCAAACATGAATATTTTAATATATGTGTCGTTAAAAAATAGTGCAGCATGAATTAAGGAAAAGAAGATCAATTAAAATGGAATAGATACGTTAAATCACTCAAGGGAAGTGAGGTTATCCCAGTAATCTTGTAACGTATGGCTATATCACGGCGATGTGTTGCCACAACCCGTACTCCTTTGAGGACTTTCTTCAACTACAAAGTGAAACGGCAAAATATGATACAATCAAACCATATAACATTAGAACTAAATGAGGATATAGTAAAAGTATGATGTTCAATACTTTTATGCGATCCTGGTCAGACAAACGCCTTTGAGGTGTCACGTATATTGAGTACTCAATGCAAAATCCAAAACCGGTTGAGCCTTGTAAAATGCAGTTGCTGAAATATCTGAAAGGGAAATAGACAAGAAGTGGCTTCTACAGAAAACCAAGCTGGTAAACCCTAATAAGCACTTGTATACAACATGCCACAAGATTACTTTCAGACTTTTTGCAGTTTAGACAAAGTATAGAACCAGTGCATTTGTGTCATTGGCTAATAAAAACAGAACAATATACAATCTCTATATATAATCTTATTAAAAATTAGCAAGCATATGGGCCCAAAAAGTACTGAAAATTATGCACAAAATTCTTAATATATAGTATTCCCTCCATTGCAAATTAAAAGGTGTTTTGGCTTTTTTTTAGATTCATAGCTTTTACTATGTATTTAGATATACACTGTCTAGATGCATTGTAAAGCAATGTATCTAGAAAAGCCAAAGCATCTTAAATTTGGAATGGAGTGAGTACAAAGCACACTTGCATGATACAGAACAGTAGTCATGTAAGGCTGTAATGGGTGACCTAACTTATTCCTTGATGACGGAGTAACAAAGGGCACCACGAATGTGGGTAATACATTATGCCCCCTCCAGAAGCTTTAAATTGAGCTTAGAGCACATACAGATAGTACATATGCTACTACTGCATGGGAGAGAATAGAGTGTGGCACGTGTGATTTAAGGCGAAAGAGTTATCCACAACTATACCAATATTTAAGGACAATCCCATTTGTGTAGCACGTAGACTTTGGTAGTACCCCCTCCAGCATTCCACACCACTGCCAATATCAACGCCATGTCCAAATGTCTGTGAGAAAAATGATCTTGAGATGGATACATACCTGTCACAGTTTGGGGAAAAAAAAGGTCAGAACTGATGAAGTGCAGAAGGATCATATACTTCGTCAGTCTGGCACACAATATATATATAGGCTGACAGGAATTCAATGGATATCAAATTTGCATGGATGGATCATAAAATTTGCATGGGTGTATCATAACTAGCATACTTTTCATTTGGACGTTCTCTCATAGCGATATCAAGGGCTTGGATAGTATCCTGTGGCAGTTCCCTCTGCCTACCAGCCAAGAACTGCCTAAGGCTGTACAAATCTAATTTTGCAGCATCTTTTATGGTCACCCTGTACTCTTTCTCACTGCAGGCAGCAGGAAGGCAAGGATTAATACAACGTAAATAAGCACATATAAAGAACAAGCGCACATGGTAAATAAACAAATTAAAACACCATACCCCTGGTTTGCTCTCTCAGGATTGGTTAGTTTCAGAACAAATTCTTTGGCTTTGAACGGTAGTGGACCAGCAGTGAAAAGGCCCTTTCTACCATCATAAACAGGCAGTCGCCCATCCAAGTATTGCTTGTGCAATTTAACGAGTTCGTTAACGATCCATCGATTTCTTTTCCTTGACTCTGATTCTGGACTAATCACGATCTGCACAAGTAAGAAAGGATAGAATTTGCACTCAAAAGACGAGAAATATGAATGTTACGGTATGTTGATTATACTATACAAACTGAGAATAAACTGGAGGCATGCAAGCGTAGAATTGCATATATAAAACGCGCACATTTTACGAATTACAATTCAAATAAAATTTAAAACAGTTTCTTTAAAGAAAACTTGAGAAACAGTAAAATCTAAACGAAAGAGAGAGGGGCCATGCATATATGCATACGTCGTAGTGGTAGATCTCCTTGTCCGCCACCTGGACGAGGAAATGGTTGGCGCGCACGCGGCACCTCCGGCCGAGCGTGCCGTACCCCGGCCGCGCGGGGAACACCAGCGCCTTGCTCGACGCCGGGGGCAGCCTCCCCTGAGAGCCCCCCTGGTCTGCCGCCCCCAGCGACGTCCCTAGCTCCCCCTCGACCCGCGCCGGGGCGGCGGCAGGCTCATGCGCGGTGCCCGACGGCCCCTCCCGCGCCTCTGCCGCCGCCACCACCGCCTTCCTCTCCACCTCGCCGCTCAGCGCCTCAACTTCCGCAGGTGGCGGCCTCGACGCCGGCGGCGTCGCGGCCACTTGCCAGCGCGGCTGGCCCTGAGCACCCTGAGCAGGCACGCCATGGTGGTGGTGTCCGCCACCGCCTCGCCCACCACCGACCGGCTGGTGGGTGCCGTGGAAGAACTGGTGTCCCCCTCTCTCGCCGCCTCCACGGCCGCCACGCGCCGCGCCACCTCGGCCACCGGGCTCCGCGCCGCCACGGCCCCGCGCTTGGCCGCCACCGCCACCTCCACGGCCGCCGCCACCACCAGCTCGGCCACCGAACTCTGCGGCGCCACGGCCCCATCCTCGGCTGCCACCTCCACGACCTGCTGCTTCGTGGCCGCCACGCCGGCCGCCTCCGCCGTCGCGCGTTGACATGGGCTGCGTAACCCTAATACGATGAGCACAGCTAGCAACCGCCAACTTTGGTGAAACTGGACTTGAGCGGAGGGCGGAGGAGACGAGGGGATCGTCGAGTCGCGAACGCGTATATATATATATATATATACGCCACTGATGTTCGCGCTTACCTGTGTTTGATGTGCTTGGTATGTGAAAAAAATTGAGAAATATGACTCTTTAATATGTTTTTTCATCGTGTCGATACGAAAGGTTAGTCTCAATATTATAAATAAATATAGAGGTTGATTGTCATTACATGATGCCTATTTTAGACCAGCAAATTAATGACATGTTAGTGGAAAGAAGTATTTAATGGAGTTGAGCTCAAACAACTAATAGATTTAAAGCACAACAGTGGGTAGAATTACATTATAGATGGAAATAGCAAAAACTACAGCAAAGTACTCCTAACGCGAGGGTTAAAAAATATGAATTAGGATCCGCTCCCCTTAGACGAAACTACAACACGCATCAACAACTACAGACGACAACAACGACAAGAGTACAATACAGGACAGCGACGAAAAGCACTACTACTACGGGTACAGCATCCCAAGACAACTAATCTACCTTGAAACCACGCATCTTTATTTCTGTGCTCGGCGGATTCTTCTACCGCCCTAGCTATGGATCTGCATCTTTTCGTGGCAATGGCTGAGTGAGAGGAACCGATGTTTCTGCTTCTAACAATTTCGAAGGTAGAGGTGCTGGCGGTTCTGCATTATCGGTTCTCCTTCTTTCAGACGGGTGGATAGGGATCCCCTCCAAGATCGGGGCATCCTGCCTTTCATCAACCAGCATCCTTCGCTTGACCCTGGTGAACAGATAGGCCTCACCCAGCTAATGAACATGCCGATCTTCGGCCTCCTTCAGAGCTTCTGACATGGCAGTCTCCCTGCTCTCAGCAGCTGCAGCACTAGCATGCACTTCGGCGAGCTGCACCTGGAGCATCTGAGTGAAGATCTCGGCTTTTTCGGCGCACTGGAGGCACGCCCTCAGCTCCAAGGCTTGTCGGTCATACTGCTCATCTAGAGCAAGCAGGTACGTGGTCAAGTACACCACGGTAGGACTATCTTCCTGCGCATCCCGCACTTGCAAAGCCTCCATGCGAGCCCTCCATGCCCATCGATTCCTATCCAAGGGTGAAAAGAATCTTATGGGGGTACGGGCAATGGGCTCTTCATAGAGCTGGCAAAGGTACCGCAAGGCTTTGCGGGCCACAACCTGGTAGGTGTTGGTGAAGCTAAACCCGGTTGCGGTCACACTCCAGGCTTCGGTGATGTCGAGGAACTCTTCACTCTTTCCAATGTAGACGGTAACCTCACATCGATTGGTGTCATGCTTCTCATACTCACGGCCCTCATACTAAGAACGATCTTTGACTCCGAGCTTTTGCAGGGTGGCATGTAGGATTCTAGGAAAACCCTCAACGTTCAGACAGTAACTACTAACACAGGCTCCTGCCATTTCAGGCGATGGCTACAAAGAAGGGCTAAGCAAAAAGCTTGCTCAAAGGGAAAACCCAAGCGAGCTAAAGTGCACCGAGTGGTGGTACCAATGGCTAAGCCAGGCTCTGCTTATAAAGGCGGAGCGGTCTGTGGTCCTGGCGCGGTTCACTAGGGTTCCTGCACGGGATCACTACGAACGAATCGACCAAATTCCGCGCGTTCGAGGCGAGTGACGTGTGGTGCCATTACTGAGTAGTACGACTGTATGACAAGGGTCCGACAAGAGCGCAGAAAAGGGGCACGAGGAGACGTGGGTCACTACTGACGTGACTCACAAGCGAACGCAGAGCATGAAGCCATAGTGCAGACCTAATTCTGTAACAAGAACGAGTAGGCCATGCACACTACGACACGCGTGACACCTATGGATGGCGTATCTGCCAGCAATACGGCACAACAATGCACAAACAGGATATGCATGAATGCACGTCCTATGCGTTCGATGTGAGCGATGTCCGAGGCCACGCCTGGTTCATCCACGCTTGGTTGTACTCGAGACAATTGGATTTTCGCCACGCTTGGTTCATCCACCAATTTATTAGGACCGCATGCAGTTGGGACTCTATCACAACCTTAACACACACAAAATACTAAAATTCATAGCACGGACATGAGAAGTGAAAGGGCCTAACCATATGAAGGAGTATATAGAAACTCAGCATCAACATAGCAATTCATTGGGCCATTGGGTCCTGCAAAAGAATCGGTTAGTAATGTTTGATATGAACTCAAAATATGCACAGGCCAACAGGGACACCATGTTTGAACCTTGAGACCAAATGCATTGAAATCAGGGTCCCTCCATACAACCATGAAGAGACGATGCTGCAACTACTCACATGAAATCGTTCTGACCCTCCGCTATGCACAACGCGCTGCTGTAGCAGGGCATCAGAGAGCTGCGCCGGTCCTACCCATCCGCGACCATCTACTATGCCGGCTACTTCTACGCGTACGTGCGGATGCTGAGGTACGCCGGTAAGGCGGAGTTCGATGAGGGGACGCGGACCGAGGCGTGCTGTAGCGCTGGCGGCGGCGCCTACACTTCGACATGGACCGGATGTGCGGCGCGCCAAGCGTGTCCGTGTGCGCGAGGCCCGACGAGCGCATTAGCTAGGACGACATGCACCTGACGTAGTGCGGCAACAGCGTCATGAGCGACTTGCTCTACCGCAGGGGCTTCGCGTCCCCAGCGCAGGTGGAATTCCCATGAAAATCGAGATTCAGCTTACATGGATGTTCCCATTTCAATAGTATGTCCAAAGAGACTTCGTGGTTACGCAAAAGTCAAACACTGAACACGGTTGGAGAATCAAGTAACAATGTAGTAACAATAGTAAAACAATTAATCAATAGTATAAAGAAAAGGTTACATACAAAAAAGGTTATCACATCGCCGTTGTTCATATACAGCTCTAGGGAAATTTTCTATTACTGAAAGCTCTAGTTTGATTTTGGTGAATTGATGAAACCCTAAGTGCTAACTTAGTTTATCAAGTGGTCATGAGATAGGTAGCGCACTCCAAGTGGTGAAGCAAATGAAGATAATAACATGATGATGGTGATGCCATGGTAATGATGAAGTGATCGGACTTGAAAAGAAGAAAGAGAAAAACAAAAGGCTCAAGGCAAAGGTATAAATTGTAGGAGCTATTTTGTTTTGGTGATCAAGACACTTAGTGAGTGTGATCACATTTAGGATCGATAGCCGTACTATTAAGAGGGGTGAAACTCGTATCGGAATGCGGTTATCAAAGTGTCACTAGATGCTCTAACTCATTGCATATGCATTTAGGATCTAGTGGAGTGCTAACATCCTTGAAAATATTTATGAAAATACTCTAACACATGTGCACAAGGTGATACACTTGGGGGTTGGCACATTTGATCAAGGGTGGTGAAGTTTAGGTGCAAGGGTAAGAAACTCCACCGGCGCCCTAGACAGAAAGGACGGAGGTCACTGGGAGTGACCGGACGCTGGCCTCGGTTAGACCGGTGCGTTCGGTCAGATGTAACAGCGAAGACGTTGGCGTCGGTCAAACGACCGGACGCTGGGTCGCTCTACGACCGGACGCTGGCAGGGTGCGTCCGGTCAGTGCTGACGTACGCTGATGTAGGGCGTATAGAGGAGACATTGACTGACCGGATGTTGGGTGAGTCCGGTCAAGCATGACCGGACGCGTCCAGTCAGGAAAAATCACGTTTGGAACCTTACTAGAAACGACCGGACACTGAGGTCCAGCGTCCGGTCACTTTCTAACTAACGCGTCCGGTCAGCAGACGACCATTGAAATCTGACGAACAGTATTTGAAGCAAGGGACACGTGGCATGAATCACATGACCGGACGTTGAGGGCCAGCGTCTGGTCGATCGGACCGGAGCGTCCGGTCACCTTGCATTGTGCCCAATGAAGAAGTACAACGACTCTATTTCGTGGGGGCTTCTATTTAAGTCTCATGGCCGGCTCAAGTTCACTCTCGGGGCCATTTGCATTGACATAGCAACCTTGTGAGCTTAGCCAAAGCCCTCCCACTCATCTCCATCATTGATTTATCATCTTTGTGGGATTGGAAGAGAATCCAAGTGCATTGCTTGAGTGTTTGCATCTAGAGGCATTTGGTGTTCGTGTTTTCACTGCGGGATTCGCTTGTTACTCTTGGTGGTTGCCGCCACCTAGACGGCTTGGAGCAGCGAGGATTGTCGAGCGGAGGGTGGTGATTGTCTCCGACTCTGATCGTGGTGATTGAGGGGTTCTTAACCTTTACCCGGCGGAGTGCCAAAAGGTACTCTAGTGGATTGCTCATGGCTTGTGTGATCCTCATCTTGTGTTGGTTGTGCGGCACCCTATTGAGGGTTTGGCGTGTGAAGCCAATTAGCGCGTGAACCTCCAAGTGAGTGAATCGCCACAACGAGGACTAGCTTGCCGGCAAGCAAGTGAACCTCGGTAAAAAATCATTGTGTTCATCATTGATTCCGAGGTGATTGGTCTTCATTGTTATTCATCTTTGTGATTGATTGGTTCATACATCTACACGGCGGTATAACCTTCTTGCCTACTCTTTACGTTACCGTAAACTAGTTGTCAAGCTCTTTAGTGTAACTAGTTGTGAGAGCTTGTTAGTTTGGTTAGTGTAGCTCTTTAGTTAGCCTTTGAGAGCACACTAACTTAGTGTAGTGTCATAGCTATTGTGTAAATAGATTCTACCTAAACTAGAATTGTGGTAGGTGGCTTGTATTTTTGAGTAGGCTAGCGCAAAACTCGCTTCGCCACATAATTATCTAATCCTTTTGATTAAGTGTTGTTGTAGAAATTTTTATTAGGCTATTCACCCCCCCTCTAGCCATTAGGACATTTCAGTTACAAGTATCGTATCTGGAAAATCCCTATTGAATTATATGCCTATCAAAATGTATGCTGCTCTGTCACTCCCACGGCCACTAATGGCCGGCCACCGGCCTCATCCCAAAAATGATAGGAAAAAATGGAGAACACGTTGGTACTTCTTTCTTTCTTTTGGCTTTACAGTGTACAATAGTTTATTCAACTCACAATGCTACATGAAATCTGCTGCTCACATGGCAAAAAAAACTGTCTTCCTATCCTACCTGCAGAACAGAAAGAACCGGTGTTCATTTGCTTGTGAGAGAGAGAAATATTCTAGGAAACTTGTCTCGCTTAGTATATTGCACATAGAAATATAGAACCCATATGGAAATCAAAATTTTATATTTTAGCCCACAGCTGCCAACCTATGTCGAGCTAATAGGTACAGCTAACCAGATTATTTTCATCTTCAAGCATATATCGAAAACAATGTGAGCCTATGGATCAGCAGTTGGTGCCTCTACCATCAATTTGCAACAATCTGTTTTCGTAAATTGCTACAGAAAATGAGCTGTCACGGACAAATATCCACTAAAAATCACGATTTATCTTGTGTAAAATATCTATAATCATACACCTTACTGAATTGGCAAACTACGTGCATATAGCTATTTGCCATGTCAAACTGTTAACTGGGCAACACAGTAGAAATATGGCTACAAGAATCTATGTATGCCTCAAGAAACTAGCTCATGTAGGCAACAGCGGTTGCCTCTCATCGATTCAATCCGATGGCTCTTTGAAAAATGGAAGCCAAATGAGATGTAGCCTCTAAAATGACACATCTATTCTAAAATGGAAACTGAGATACCCACATCATCAGCGGCACCGGCAGTCATATTTACAAAAGAAGATTCAGATGACCTATGAAAAATATGCACCACATGAGGCCACATGTCAAAAGAAACTTAATAAACAGCTTGCTATTTCTACAACAACATTAACAGGCATCCCAAAGCACATGCTAAAGCTATAAAAGTCTAGATGGAGATCATGGACACAATTGCAAAAAAACACTTCTTCAAAGGCCAATGCTAAGTGAAATCTAAATCAAGTATTGGAGTAATTTGTTAATACCATTTGAAGTGAGATAAAAATTTACCGGTGATTTTGGGTATCTTTCAACTCTATTAAGTCAATTTGTTTGTCATCTTTGACTTTAGCAAGTGGAGAGAAGAACTAAGGAGAAATGACGAAAAGATACATGAAATACAACAATGGTTGTTCAACAAAAAAAGTAATAAAAAGGTCAGTTTACCTAGTGCATTGAAATAAACACCACCGATATGCTCAGGAGAAAATTAATGGTCAAGGTATGCCCCAAGAATGCAAAGAAGCCGGATACAATATTGTGGCAACAGTTGGCGAATACTTACATCAAAATTGTGTCTGCGATTATATTTTAGTTAGACAATAGATGTGATAACTACAATAATAATAAAGAGCAAATATAAAAAACATTACCGCATCTTTGAAAAGAAGAATGAAGATAGAATGCCTTGTGCAACATTGTTAATATGAGAAACATTGTGGCCCTTGAATGCCCTCGAAGGATATTAAAACTTTACGCCCTCAGTAAAAAGACAGACAATGTAATCATCATAAACATAAAAGCGCACAACATACCTATCGTGTTTGCCTCAGGGAAAGGGACATTCACATCCCCCCCGCCCCCTACTAACCATTAGTAAATACTTTAAATTCTAATGTTCTACACAAAATTAGTCAGCTTTTATGAGCTATGCAGTTCGTTATGCATATCCTTTTTGTTGGTACAACTTGTTAAGCATGAGGGTACCACCATACAAAATTATGGGCTGCCTACAAAACCAAATAGTGAATGATCAAATAATCAGACAATGTAGGGCAGACCCAGTGCCAGAGGCTCACACATGAGTGGGGTCTGGGGAAGGGAAAAACCAAGGCAAGCCGGAGACCCAGTACTTCGAACCCACTGCCTAGTGACTCAGTGAGACAGCTCTCACCACTACACTAGGCCTGCCCTTCCAAATAATCAGACAATGTAGCAAAAATTAAATATGGAGCAATAGTACATATCAAAGTACAATATATCTTGTGGTAGATAAATCACCTGTATGAAGGTTGAACGTGTCAAAAGTGGTTTTTCTCCAACCTGCTGCTTTCTAGACTGTCACATTGGAACAACAAAGCAAAAAAAGGTTAACAGATAAGAAATTATGAACATAATACTACTTACTACAAACTAAAGAAAAAACACCGCAGAGTAATCAGTAATTCGGTACATCCACCAGACACCATGAAAATCCATGAGTGTGGAGGAATACTAACAAAATCCTAAGCTAATCTACGCACATGGAAAAAATGACTTACTTGGGTGACCAAGCTAAGAGTGCCACTCCACATTTTAGAAGGCATTAATCGCTAGGAAAGATGGCTTCATGTTTTGTTCGACAAACCCTTTTTCCCATTTCCTTTTATTGTAAACACCTAGTCCTCTCGATCCTTACTCCAGAACCACAAATCATAAGAGTTCTCAATTTTTTTTTGAAAGATCATAAGAGTTCTCGGTGGAAACTGCTTATTAGGAGATCATAGATGTTATCGACTAACATGTGAAAATAGCTCACGCAAAATGGATCACTCTTCATTTCTAAAGTCACCTCGAGTCGAGAATGCTTGCAAAAGGGAAAACATCAGCAAGCAAGTAACAAGAACAAACCTGAATTATGAGCATCACAATAGCAAAGATGCCTTTCATAACCTCCGTCGGAAAGTTAACACCGACGGGACCGAACTAAAACTTCCCATCAACCTTTGACATGAACACTAGGATGGGCTGCATAAACCAAGTCAAACATTAGCATAACACCCCAAGGCCAATCATTTGCTATTCAAGTGAACGTAACACTACAACAAAGGGCCATGTCAAGCATGCGAGGCATCGGACTAGTAAAAGCATTACTTCATGCACCAAATCCGGTGGGGCCATTTCACTCAAACACCGATCGTGCAAAGGTCTCCCGCTTGGGACTGAAAATGAAGCGTTTAGGCACGCACACACGGAGACCAACAAGGATGCGATCACCGACGACGAGGACGATGTTGAGCGCGCGAACTTGATGACATCTTGCTGCGGTGCATGTCGTATGCCCTGAGACACGCTCGGGGCTCGGCACCACCACCCGGGAGCAACAACGCTACATTCCACCACCCCATTCCTCACATCTCGGCGGCAGCAGCCAGCTCGTAGGCCCACGCCTCCGCCGAGATGCCGCTCGATCCCCGCGACCTCCGAGAGATCACGAGCATCCACCTACAACGACCACGCCATTTTCAAAGAAATCGGCGGCAATACATCGGAGAGGACTGCCTAAGCGAGCAAATCCAAGGGGTTCAGCTCGGCCTCAGTACCTTGTGATAGGCGTGGCGGTGTGTCGGTCGCGGATCTTGTAGATCTGGCCCGGCTGGGCACCGCGCTCATGGCGAATGTGGGCTTGGTCCGGCTAGGTTTCAGGGTGGGAGGGGTCCTGTCGAGAGCACGATGGTTTGATCCAGCGAGCGGAGCGCAGGAGCCCTTGGGAAGCTGCCTCTGGGATCTCGAATTCGGGTAGGAGTCGGGGACGCGGGGAGGAGAGAAAAGCCAGGAAGGGGTGAAGGAGAGAAGAGAGGAAGGTGGGGGAGGAAGAGGGGACGCGATAGGAAGGCGGGTGTTCCGGAGCCTCTAGCGTCGGGGGAGGAGAAGAAGAGGACGCCCGCCGCTACTCCGGGGGCGGCCCGTGTCGGGCTAGGAGAAGAAGAGGGTGAGGTACCGCCAGATCCAGGCGTCGAGTTTCGTCGACGCCACCACCGACAGCGAGGAAGAGGCAGCTAGGGTTTTGTCGAGCACATGCGAACTGGCGGGACGAGGCAGCGCCAGGGAAGAGCAGGGGCTCGGACGCGGCCGCGGCCACCGGCGTTGGACGGCGCACCATGGCGCCGTGCCAGGGGACGCCGCTGCGCCACGCACAGGGTGACGGGGAGCCTCGGTGGTCGCGATGAGGAGCGAGGGAGAGAGCGAGAGCGCGGAGAGGAGAGAGAGGAGGGGAGGAGCGGAGCTGCTGCCGCCTGCCATTTACACGAGAGAGAAAGAGGAAGGAGCACCATTTTACATGAGAGGACCACGGTGGAGCCATGTCGGTCGGTGGCCCATCCCGTGCCGAGCGTACCAGCATGGTCGGTGCATGGTCGGTGGGTAAAGAGGAGAGGCATTAAATGCGTCCATCTGTCCGAACTTGTTTTTAGCTGATGGTAGTACGGTGGGAATGCATGAAGGATGGCTGTGACGTGTCTCATCTGAGCCGTGGAATCTCTATCTAACACACCAAATAAAAAGAACATACGTGGACACTCTGGGAGGCCGCCGATTCGGCGTGCCATATATATATATATATATATATATTTCTCTATCTCTTTTGTGTCTCTACGACTAAAGCATCCATAACTATTCCGTGCACAGGTCCGACACCAAAACCGTTCCATGCGATTAGATCAGGAAGACAACGCACACTCACTCCATACGATCCGCTCAATCCTCATAACAACCGCAACAAATCAGTAGGCAAAAAATCAATCCCCATAACTACTGCAACGGCACCACGGTGGCCAAGTTTCTCATGTTCCTGCTCACCAATGCCGTATCCGTCGCCATCGTCTCCTCGGACACTGGGCCCTCCCTCCTCCTCCGCTATAGCGGCGGCGGCTATAGGCCCACCGCCACCATCGTCCACCTCTGGGATGGCTCCGCGGCGCTCCAAGCGGACCTCAACGCCATGCAGGCCACGCTCGCCGTCGGTCGTGCTGACCTCACGGACCTACATGCTCGCGTCCACACCGCCAACGAGCTCCTCCAAATGCTCCTCCAAGCCATGCAGGACCATGACAGTCGGGACCTCCCTGCGGCGCCTGACTACGGATGGAAGCGCGAGCCCGCCGGTGAGCTGTTCCCGGTGCTGGGCCACGCTTGCGTCCGCGTCCAAGACGACCTGGAACGCTACATGGACTACGCGCCCGACGGGGAGTGCCCGTCCGATGAGCCGCTCGCGCACAGGCTCTAGCTACCGCGCCGCCGGTGCCGCCCGCGGTCGCCCAAGGGGTACCCGCCACCGTTGCCGCTGCCCCGGAGCCTCTGGACCACGCCGTCGGACACCACCGTCGTGTGGAACACGTATGCGTGCAAGAACTACTCGTGCCTCGTGGCCGCCGCCCGCGGCGGCGGCATCAGCGGCTGCGACGATGGATGCTTCGACCTGCGTCACGGGCGGGGGAATAAGAATAAGGCAACACGTAAAAAAGGAATAAGGCCAACAGATGGGCACGCGACGATGGCGCGCTGTCCTACTCCATCGACGCCGTGCTTCGTGCGCGGCCCAATGGCACGGTACGCATCGGCCTGGACCTTAGCAGCGGCTCCCCCTCCGGCACGTTCGCGGCGCGGATGCTGGAGCGTGTGTGGGTCACTGCGCTCAACGCGACCGTCAACTCCAGCGCGCCATTCGGCAGCTTCATCGCGTCGCGCGTTCTGGTGCCGTTGTACTTCACCGCCGCACACCGGCTGCCCCTGTTCGACGGTACCATGGACATCATGCACGTCGGGCACAACCTCGGCGACGGCGGGTGGATGGCCCCGGCATGATGCTGGAGTTTGCGCTGTTCGACATGTATAGGGTGCTCAGGCTAGGGGCTTGTTCTGGCTGGACCACTTCGTCTACGCCGCCGCGCAGTTGAACGCGACGTTCGCGCCGATGATTGATCGCGTCGGGTTCAGGATGCTGCGGTGGAACACCGGCAGAGGAAAGGAGAAGGAGAAGTGGTACGTGTCGGCGCTGTTGGAGAAGCCCGTGACATGAGCATGAAAACATTTATGTGCGTTTGTTTTTTTACAGAGAAATTGTGGCTGTAATAATCCTATGAATTATGTCTTGTTCATTCTAACTTCTGGGCCCAATTGTAGAAAAATGCAATACATTATGTGTCAGCTTCCTATTGGTTGATAATTGTCTAAGACCAAAAAAAATTGGTGCCTAATTGAAAATTTTTTAGGTGGAATTAGAATCTCTATAACTAAAACATTCATAACTAAATCTTCTGGATTATCATTGATTGGTGACCAACTATAACTTAGTATTCGTGCAAATTACGTTCTCTTAGTTGAACTATTGAGAGATTAGATTCTTAATTGTAGAATAGATTATAAAACATGTATTGTGAAATATAAACTTGTTATGATTATCTTTACATGACATTTGATTCCTAAAGAAGTGCAAGCTTATCTTTCACTTATTGTAGGCATGAAGTGATGTGACAATTAAAGTTGATGTTTTAGTTTTGCATTCAAATTTAGAGTTCTTTTTTAACTATCTATCTTTCGTGAAGACTCAGGTAATATTGATTAAAACATTATGTGTCGGTGTGAAAAGTGACCAACAAGTAAATATTTGTAGTTTTGCCGTGCGTTGTGATCGGATGTGGCCTAGCACTCAATGACATATGATTTATACTGGTTCAGACAACGTGCTCTACGTCCAGTTTCGGTCAGTCAGTGACTTTATTCCTAAACCTAGGTGCTCAAAGTTTACTGTGAGGTTACAAACATGTACGAAATGAGAAGGGGGTGTTAGAGGCCCGATCGGACTCTAAACTAAGTGGTTAAGAGTGATAGGTGCGCTAAGTATTGGAGTGTATGCTCTGTGTAGCTGTTGAGATCTAGAGCTGTGGAGCTGTTCGAATGCTCAGATTCTCTAGATCCGGATCTAGAGAGAGAATCCAGTGTCTGTCCTAGTTGGAAGAGAGCGCATCCCCTTTTATAGGTGGAGGGGATGGCATTACAAGTTAGAGAGGAAGAGAGAGAGAGCGTGTACGTGTGCTACCTAGTCGTGTTGCTCACGCCATCGGGTACGAGACGATTATCAGCGTCCACAATACTGCCCATGCCCAGATGCATCTGATAGGTTTTATCGTGTTTGCCTGGTATGGTAAATGTCGGCGCCTACAATACTGTAAGACAAATGTCGACGCCCACAACACTATTTGGGTTCTGACATGCCTGAAAGATTGCATAGTACCCATCTGGCATGGCCTGGTGGAACTGTCCTGCATGTGTGCAGGGTATGGCAGGGTACGGTCCTCGGTATTACGGTTTGACTTGAACGCCTTACCTTATCTGCCCCGCCTAATCCTTGGGTCCTCACCTAGCAGGCATCTCCGGTCGGTCGTTCCCAGTCGGCTCCGACCATGTCGGTCGGAGAAGAATCATGAGCAGAGGTCCGATGTATTACCGGTCGAAAAAGGAGGTCAGAGTTGGACTGTATCCCCTCCTTGGCCAGGCCTTCCAGTCGAAGACCGGATCGTTCTCTCGGCCGGGCGTTAGGTAACTGGGCCGGCCCGGGAGACGCGCGTTGTTGCGACGTCATCTACTGAGCCGATGTTTTACTGAAAAGCGGGCCCATTGGAAACCCCGGATTTATGAACCCGACATTATGATTGCGATATCTATTTTAGATAACAGTATAACACATGTTCATATATATGTTATCATGGTATTATACGTTTTCGTTGTACCGCACGAGTATTTATCATATATATATATATATATATATATATATTTCCTATCCTACTCCCTGAAGTAGTTGCTCCCACTTACATGCACCTGTGTATTCTCTCCTCCTGCACACATGTAGCGTGTTCGGTTAGGTCTAGGCTGGCTGACTGGTCTAGGCAGCCCCTCTCATGACACTGTTCATATAAACCAGCCTGCAGTACTTCTCTTTTACATAAACAAACCAGCAACAATATAAACCAGCCCAACCGAACATGTTGATGATGGGCGTCAAGTTGATTAGCGGGTCAATTGTGTGGATCCGTTAACCGATGGCCTAAACAATCGGTCCTATATTACTTCTCTCCTCCACATTTGGATCGGAAAAAAAATCGGTGCCTCCCGAGGTGGCGGCGACAGCCTTCACCGCGGTCCTCCTCGGCCCCTCCGCGCCCCTTCTCGTCGGCGCATGGCCATCCCGTCGGCAACAGCGGTTCCAGAATCCAGAGGCGGCGGCGCCCATCCCACTCGCTCGGCAGGGGCTCTGGAGGCGGCACGTCCCGTCCCGTCGGGCGCTCCCCCACGCAGATGTGCGCATCCCTGGCCGTGACGGAGCCACGGCGGTGCCGTGGTCCAGGCCACATGGCCATGGCGGTGACACCCTCCCCCAGGCATGGTGGCGGATCCATGGCGGCGGCCTCCCCATGTTGGATCTCGTGCGACGGCGGCGACGACGGCCACTCCGATGGCATCGACTTCTCCCGAAGACGTGAGGGCCGTGAGCAGATCCAGTCGACGGCGGCGATGGCACCTTCCTCCCCCGGCGGACGGTGACTAGGTAATATCCTATGCGACTGAATCTTTTCAATGCCATTCGACGACAGTACATGCTCTTGCCTGCTGTGATCCTTGCCGTTCAACAGAGTTGGGAGTAGCACGGATCTCATACATTTTTTATTCAACAGGCATGATGTGCCCGATGCAATGGCGATGTTGAATTTGTTGTGCTTTGTTTCGTTTTTGGATCAGGGTATCCGACCACTCTCCAATTAGCGTATCCATCTATACGCCATACTTGGAGGCCACCATGAAAACGATCGTGAAGCTGGACTTTCAGTAATCATCTGGGAAACCAGAGGATGGTGGTCAACAGCATGACGAGAGCTGCAACCCTGCGTTCTTTTTTCCAGATGCTGAGATCAAAGTGTCACGTGATAATTTTTCAGATCTAAGTATCTTTGGATACCTTTTTTTAGATTAAAGTATCACTTGATACTTCTTTCAATATTGTAATTACTTTTTTAGATAACAGTAGTATCAATTCATACTTTTTTCGATTAATTAAAGTATCACTTGAAACTAAGAATTACAGTATTGATACATGTTAGCTTCTGACGATGAGTATGTATTAATACTTCCTTACGTTCTGGTATATACACGTACTTTTTCTAAAGATTTTATGTACATATACTGCCTAATTAAGAAGTATGTATTGATACTCTTACATATGTTTTTAGTTTCCATTAAAAAAGTATAAATTCTGGTATGCACACATACTCTTAAGGCTGTATGTACACAATACTCCTATACTAAGAAGTATGCATTGATACTGGATCTCTTACGTATGTAATATTTTCCAATTAAAAATTATATATTCTAAAACGGCCATGCAAGCGGCCGCAAAAAATCCCGTGATTAACGCTTCTAAATGGGTTCGGCATGCAGCATCAACCGAAGCCTGTTCGGTTGGCTCTGTTTTGTCTGGTTTGTTTGGTCGCTGGTTCGTGAAAAAGTACTAATGATTGATTTGTGTGAGAGAAAAATAAGTGAGTATAGAAAATGCACTATATATATATATACACACGGAGAATATATTTATTAGTTAGATATAAAATAAGTTATTCTATAGCCACCTTTATTTACAATAATTTTATATACTAACTTACGATAATATCACTATATATTTACAATAGTTGGGTTACTATAACACATCAGGATATTACCATAACGTTACAGTGTGGCTATATAGTAAGTTATATATATCGGCGTGGCCTGTGAGTGGGGACGCGAAGGAATGAAAAGCGCAAGCGACACGCGCCGGCGTTTCAACTGATGGGCCCACCAGCGCCAAGCCCGCGCAGGAGGGGAGGCGCCACGCCAGCCAGGCAGCTAGACCTGCAATGCAATTCTCTGGTGCCGTCCAGCCAGCCGTTCACATGCATGCATGGCCCCACGTCTCAGTGGGTCTCTTCGAGTAATCTCCGGTGGGGCACTTGGCCACTTGGGGCAGTGCACTGTGTGCGCGGCGCGACAGGATGCTTGTGTGACTGATTGATCCAACAGGCCAGTGGCGGAGCGGAGGCGGCAGAAGATCCGGGAAACGGGAGCGTGAGATCTTTTGGCCGCTGCGGTCACGCAACCGGTGTGTCTGGTGATGCTCTGCCCTCCGCTGCGGTAAGGGGTGTTCAGATCCGGTCAAATCTAAAGTTGTTGTGTGAAGTTGTCGTACGAGATATTCGTATACTAAAAAAAAAAATTATAGAATTTGTCGGTATTTTACGAGAAGAACTTATTAAGCCTAATTAATCCGTTATTAGCATATATTTACTATAGCACCATATTGCCAAATTATAGCCTAATTAGACTTAAAAGATTCGTCTCGCAAATTAGTCGCAAACTGTGCAATTAGTTTCGTAATTAGTCTATATTTAATACTCCATGCATGTGTCGAAACATCTGATGGGACAACGACTAAAGTTAAAAAGGATGAACCAAACACCCTCTATACTTGCACCATTTTTTGAATCATGGATGATCATGGATGGGCCTGGGATGAGACTTGAGAGGGAGGAAGAGAGAGGAGGCTACTCACCGTTCAGCAGTGAACATCTTTTCTTTCGTCTAGCTGTCCCAGTTTTCCAAATACGATAATCAATAATGCTAGGTCAGGTCCGTCTGTCTCCGCTCGTCTGAACGCGGCCTGTCCAGCGGAGTGGATCAATCCAACAACCTCTTCAAATCCTCTCGTCCGTTTTCTAATAAAAAACGTTCATCGCTTTTATCCGTTCGGTTGCTCCTGTCCACTCGTCGCTTCTATCCGCTTGCCTACCGCCTCCGACGAGCAGCGCTTGGCCACCGAACTGCCGGCTCTGGCTACCAGGCGCGGCGCTCGGCCGCCTCTGAGCCGCAGAGCTCGGCTGCCAGCCTTACCTGCCAGGCTCTCGTCCACCGGACTGCCAACCCAGCCTGCCAGGCGTGGTGCGCAGCCGCCTCTGAGCCGTGGCTGCCCTCTGCCTCCCTGCCGCGTCGCGTGGCTGATGCCTCCATACCGCCTCGCGCAGCCGCTGCTCCGTCGCCTACAAGTGCCGTCGGGCCGCTGCCTCCGGTGAACTCCACACGACGACGAGCCCCCATTCTCCCAAGCAGCAAGGAGATGTTACGATGTGCTGAAAACGCATGTTGCAAGCGTATATTTCATGTGTTTCAGGTGTCTCATAGGTATGTTGCAATTCTTTCATGCGGATGTTACAAAAGTAGATCGAGATGTTGCATATGTTGCAATGGTTGTACACGTATGTTGCAAATGTTTGTTTCTAATGTTTTTATCTGTGTTTTCGGATGTATATTGCAAGTGTGTTTTATCTGTATGTTGCATATGTTTCACACATATGTTGCAAGTGTTTTATCTGGATACTGACTATGTTTTGCAATGGTTTTCAAGTGTTTTTTCAGGTGTGTTTTTTTGCAAGTGTTTCAGAAGCATGTTTCAAGTATTTCATCTACCTTCAGACATATGTTGCAAGTGTTACATCTAGATGTTTTAAAAGTAAATCGGTGTTGCATCTCCCTCATCGCTTTTCTACTGCCTTGCCTAGGTGTTTTCTCTTCCTCCGGGCGTCGATTGGGCATCCTCCGCGCCCCTACTCTTCCCGATGCTGGTGACATTCGGGATGGTGCGGAAAACTTATGCCGGAAGCGGATAGGGAGGGCGCAGTCGGTCCCCGTGCGGCATGCACGTGCAAAAAATGGAGAGAACACGGGCGGGAAGCGGGATAGGGCTCGGGTGTCTGGACGGGGAGGCGCGGAGGGTGGCGCGGGCTGCTACATGCGTGCGGACACGCGTGAATGGAGCAGTAGGTACCGACATCCGGACGCAAATGTGACGGACGGGCGCTAGTAAGGCCCTACGACAATACGTGCTACCTGCAGTGTCCCACGAAGGATACAATATATCAAAAAAAAAAGTAGGCCGAGGAAGCGAGTGAACCCGAAGAATCAAGACAAAACAAAAGAAAAACAATGTTGGCCGAAGTTAAGGCAAGATAAGGATCAATACTCTCCTCCTATTTTATAAAAAAATTGTACAAGTTAATCTAGCTTAACTTTGATCAAATTTATAATAAACAATATTGATATTTATATCTCCAACTAAGTTTGCTATAAAAATATATATACTTTCATAGATAATTCGATGGTATTTATTTTGTATCAATAAATGTTAATATTTTTTAATATAACTTTGCCTAAACTTTAAATTATTTGACTTTGTATCTTTTTGTCGACGAGACCGGAAGTACAATACAAGACGCGGACCGAGAGGATTTGTTGGTCATCGGGGCAAAGATGAAATGGACACACGGCGACATCCTAGAGGTTGTGTGCGAGATATGAGGAATCGAGAGAGTTTGGTCGTTCAAACTCAAAACCACGGAGCAAAGTTTCTCGGTTTCAGCTTTAAAACCGAGGGTGCCGAGTTAGAGGGCACGTGAAACCATCACGAAACTTGTATCAAGGTGAAATAAAGTCGTAAATATAGCGGATCCATTCGATGGACTAAGAAAAATTTAGATCATTTTGCCCCACGTGGACACATATATAGTATTAGACATATATGTAGCATTAGGTTCTGGGATTATTTAGTCTTTCGCGATGAACCAATATACAATATATATATATATATGGCTATTACATCCTCAATTTCATTCTACAGAGTTGGCCAAGTGTTCAACTACAAGGGAGGTTCGAGCAGAGATAGTTGAGTGCGCTTGCTCTAGTTTTTTTATTTGAAGTACGAGGGTGATGGAAGGATGCTAATAAACTTGATATTTTATAGGTGAATCAAATGAAGTATGTTGGTGTGTGGGAGAGTCGGGTGACAAGAGTCTTAATGGTTTTCCACAGTTGTCTTGATTGACAGTGGCCTTTATGGCTTGCTAAGGGTTGTGTTTTGTCAACTGATAACCATGAGATAAATCATCGGCTCCAATAGTTTTCACTCTTTTGCCTTGCTCTTTACTTACCAGTTACCACATTAAAGTTCTTGCATTATGATTGATTTGTGTCTTTGTGTGGTCTTTATTTCTCATAGATTAGCACTTAGCAGCTATGCTCCTGGAAGGGAATGAGAACGTGGAACGGGAGTGGGAATATGTAGAACAATACAACGCAAATGTTTTCGAAACGGGAACCCAAATGTTTCTAGAACGAGGAACGTAGTGATGTTTCATGCTTCTGGCTGCTCAAGATTAGCATAGGCTCGTTGATAGGATTGACTAAGGTTGGAAAACTCTTTTTATGGGTTGTGTAGGCTAGAGCACTCTAGAAAAACATAAGGCACACAATATACTAGTTAGTTCATGTTTTTATATTAAAAATCAAGTTGGGCCTTGGCATATGATTAATTTTTTAGTGACCCAATCGATCCTTCCCTCCTAGGCTCACGTGTCCTTACAACTGTTTTGGCTGAGTTTTTGGCACAATTTTGGTGTGTGCCTTTTTTGTCCTTAGAACTTGGTCATATCATGGCTTTCGAACCTCAACAAACCCCTTGGGTTTCATTTATCTAAAAAACCCCTCTTGGCAAGCTTAGTGAAATACTTGATTTCTTTGAGTTGGATATTTTGGTTGATTCTTGTGCTCAATCTTAGTGTAATGACCTCTGGTGAACATATATATAGTCATATGGTAGATACTCTCTCATTCTAAATTATAAGATAATTTTTTATCTAGATACATCATTTTTTTTATTATGTATATAGACAATTTATATCTAAGTACATAGCAAAAGCTATGTATCTAGAAAAGCCAAAACGCTTAAAGTTTAGAATAGAGGGTAGAAGAATTCCCTTGAGCATATTGAATCCTTGATTTTAAGGTCCTTTAAAAACTCCTAGTTTGATAGAGGAAATTCAATGTTCTTGGTAAAGCCCAAACTTTTTGGTGATATCCCGTGACCGTGAGAATGCCTTCACCATGTTCTTGGAAAGCTACGGTTAAACATTCACAAAATTTGAAAGTCGTTTGATCAAATTTTGGATTTTTTCTCTCTTGTTTCAAAGGCTGATTTTTTGGTACGGGCTGAACTTCAAATCATTTTAGAGGAACTTTAGCACTTCAACTTCTGGACCTTTTAAACAGAAGCAGCAATTTAATTAGAAGGGACGACAAAAAGCTTTACCACTATTTATATTAGAAACGAAAAAAACAAGCACAGTTTTTTTTTTGATAGAAACAAACCAAAAGACCACGCAACGAGGGAGTGCCACACCACATTACCCACAAATTTAGAGTTATGATCGGCCAACAATAACTCTATATAACTCTTCGCTCACTGACCCAACTAACCAAGTAACCAACTCGGTGAAAGCCACCATCCAACTCAAAGAACATTAGAAAAATAGCATAGTACCTTAATGAATAACTCTTTAATTAATTAATAGTAGAAAATTATCACACCACACTTGATTGCACGCCAACAGGCAGCACCCAGGCATACTATTTTGCTCGCCTAGGCCTTGAAGTGAAGCGTTGCCTGGCGTGCGTGCAAACAAATGCCCCAGGGTTCATCCAAACGAGACTCAAGGCAGCTTCCAGGCCACTGTCATTCAACCAAGCAAGCCTATATATATTGCTCTAGACATCTTAGTCCAGCAACCAGAACCATTTCAGAATCGCAAAAGGCTTCCGTTTAGAAGCAATTAAGCATGATGGAATGAAACCGACAAAAGAGTGAGTTTACAGTTACGACATCATCGAACGATCCAAAAAAATGTTGCACGCAATCTTTTCGGGAACTACTCTCCAGCTTCAGCAATAGAACATGAACTGCTGAACGTACTCCTTGACCTTGGGGAGTTGCTTCACTGGGACAGATTGATCAAACGTCCGAGTTGCCCCCGTTGATGAGCCCTGATCAGAATTGTCGTCCTCAATGTAGTAACGGGCACGGAAGGCACCCAGGTGTGCATAGTATGCCGGAGGAACTGTTACAAATACCAAAAGGACAAATTTTATGCAAAAGAAAATACATGAAAATCAAGACAAATTTGACTGATGAACAAACAGTTCGTGTAATCTGTAAAATAGTTTATATAACTGTATTAGTGCTCACCTATAGAGACTGAACGAGTGCACCGGGCATAGCTGTGAGCAAGAAGACATCAATATGATGAAAAGGTCAACCCCAGGTAAAATGGTACAATTTATTCAAATTGAGAGAACATCATCAATGAAGCTTACGTGTAGCAAAGATTATAAGTCAAGGTTTGCAGTGCATCAGCACTGAAACCATTTTCGTCCATAAGAACATGATAATGTGCTGGGCGGCTTGTTCCCTGTCCAAGGCGGAAAAATAAATTACTACAGAATCATTATCAACATAATAATTGAGGAGAATCATAAGTAAAATTAATAAAACGACAATACGTAGTAAGGACTAGACTGATAAACACAATTCATATATGCAGTATACCTGAATACCAGAATGGCTACAGAGGTAAAAATCGAACTCGCTGGGGTGGCAGATCTTGGTATCAACAACAGTTCCGGAGGACAGAGTTTAATTGAAACTTCAAAGTAGGTTCAAAACAAGAATCGTTACCTAAAAATAATCATGCATATCAATATGAACTTCTGCCTAGCTATGCGACTTGCATACCAGGCAGGATGTTTCCACTCCTGTCTGTCTGGTCTCGTGCACGATGATTTTCAGGAAACAGGCGGGTATGATGCCGCTTTTGCACAACAACGAATGTCACTCTTGGTTGGTACCCCTCCTGTAAACTTGCACATGCCTGGCAGAATTATCACAAACAACATGCATGTCAAGTAGCCATTAAATGCCACAAATGGAAATGGCTAAAGCGGGTTAAACAGGAAAAGACCTTCCGAATTGCATCCATTTCATAAAGCAAGACTTGGCTGAACTGCCCCTCACTAACACCATCACTACAAAAATGGAGGATCTGCTATATCAGTATCAAACAAAGATAAGTAAAATTATGAAATTATCTCTACAAACCGATAGAATATAATCCTCGAAGGCTTGTAGCCAGTTGACTTGTGGAATGACACGAGCAAATCTCTGCAATACATAAATGTCAGTACTCCGATAAAAAAAAAAGAAAACAAAGTAATAATTTGTCTCAACTAACCTAATCATTCCACCTCTAACAGTGCCCTTCTGTGGATCTCTCACTTCTGTATAAAGACCATTTATAATTTCAACCCTATGACCTTGTGAAGATACCAAGCATTTGCACTTTGTAACTTGTGGCCAGTCCATGGATGCAACGACCTAAATGGATATGAATTAGAAAATATTTAAATCCCGAACACAGCATACATCATTGGCTGCGGAAGTTTGGAAGAATTAGTAGCACAAGTATGGAAATGCCATGCATTTTTCATTTAAAACTCATGTTACTAAGATGTGTCCACGAAGAATATTTAAAAAGGAGGTAACTTTGAAACTGAATAAATTAAGAACAAGATTCTACAACCACCAACAAATGCATTCAATTAGCGGCGTGTCTGTCCAAATGAAAACTAAAAGCTAAGACTAAGACTAAGAAAAAGTGAAACTCAGAGAGAACCCATACTGCTGCAATAGATGGAGATGAACTTTCCCCAGGAGATGGGTGGGTAACATCAGCTCCAAAGACTATTGTAGGACAATCTGTCAGAAGAGGTATTCTCCGGTTTAAAGCATCGTCAAGCACTGTGTTCCTCCCACCAACCTAATTGCAAAATGCAATGCTGTCACTATTCTTTCAACCTGATTTTAAAGTGGACAGTAACCTAGCACTTAAAAAAGCTTCGTCCTACCTTTACATTGATTTTCAAGGAAAGATTCTCAAGATACTGATTTCCTCCTTTCCTTACATTCTTAGGTGCACAACACTGAGTGATTAAACCAAGCTCAGTTTCACAAAGTCGTTTTATCCTTCCTACATATCAGGTAAAATTCAAGCAATTAGAACTTTAATTTGGAAAAAAGGATTAATTAAAAAGGTCAAAGAATCTTCGATCAGCTTGAAGATCCATTTAAACAACTTACCGTAAAAACCACTCATATCAGGCAAAATTATGATGAGCAACTCAAGTTGTTGATCTGTTAGACCTTGTTGAGCAAGCACTTGTGCAGAACGCAAATGGATACCCCTGATTTCAGCTTCTAAATTGTCTTGGTGTGCTTTCTTGATTTCTACACACGGTCTGGTACTCATTTGCTACCAAAAAAAATGTAAAATACTTTTAACTACCATATTTGATGGTGTGAGAAGTGCCATCTAGAGGTAGACTTACCATGCCAATGTTATTGCACATGCCGACAAGATGCTCGCAAAACATCCCAATATCATTTGGATGCATACGAGAGGCGAAAGTTATACATGCCCAATATTTGATAGATCCTCCATTAACCATTCTCTGAAAATGTCACCAAATATTCCAAGATAAGATACATATATATAGATTACAAATCTAATACTAATAGATCCATTGCAGTTATACATAATTATTTCATTTGTTGACATAATTAGGGACTAGACAAGTTTTACCAACCAAATAATCAACTAAACCGAGTAACATGAATGATAAGACAAAATTATGTGAAGGAAAGACATGGAGATTAGAAGAATAAGACATGATACCTTGTTAATCATGTTCCATTGTCCGATGGAAGGGTTGCAAACCTTCTCTTTTCCAGAGTCATGGTATTTAAGCTAAAAAATATTGGTTGATTGTTAGTAGATGGCAACTAAAAAAACGATGTTCTTTCATACTCAAAAATAAGAAACACATTTACCCTTGGAGCTGGGAGCACTCGAGCATCAACCAACGTAAGTTGGTTCATCACCTTAAGGCCAAATTCTTTTGCATAAGAGTCGTCAGAGTTGTTCTTATGGAATACCTGAGAATGGATGCAACGGATTCACTTTAGAAAAACGTGAATAAAAGAAATACACACACACACACACACACACACACACACACACACACACCAAAAGGTACAAACTACAAAGTGAAGTCACAAATAGGCTTAGTGACGATATTCACCTCCAAAGTTCTACCCTCCCTCTCTGATGGTCGCTCACAGGCCAACTTCAGGATATTCCTGACTTGATTCTCATTCAGCTTACTTGAGTAGCGTTGTCCCTCAACTATGCTGCAAACCTGCATATAAGCATGAATGTTATAATAACATGTGAATAGATCGGTATATCTAGGACGTTGATAAATATATTCATGGAAATAGTTGTCCTAAAAGTGTTAGAGTAATCGAATTGGCAAAGAAAAAAGCATAAATTGCAACCTCTATAGGTAAATACATCTGCTTGCTAGCACTGCCAGCTTGAAGGCATGGCCAGTGAGTGTATTTTAAGGAGTAGTTATATTGTCGTTTGAAGTACTGCACAACTGATATCCTTGTGCCATTTTGATCAAACCTGTATACACAAAAAGAAATATTTAAGGATATGGTGTGATTGCATAAATGGAATGCAACAAGATATAGTAGAATAGATACGTCAAATTATTTAATGGAGCTGAGGTTAGCCCCGTAATCCTGTAGCGCATGGATATATCATGTCTATGCTTGGTTGCGACCCGGACCCCCTTAAGTGCTTTCTTCAGCTGTGATGCAAAAAAAACACGATACATGGTGAAATAATCATACAGACAATTAAATTAGGGTATTGTAAGATAAAGGCTATATGGTCCATACTTTTATGCGATCCTGATCAGACAAACGCCTTGAAGTATCATGGAGGTTCAGATACTCCACTGCGAAGTCAATAACAGGTTGAGCCTTGAAAAATGACGTTGCAGAAACATCTGAGAGAGAAGAAATATAAATTTCATCAAAATCAAAAGTAAAGGTTTTCAACAACAAAAACTTCATATCTTTAATAACACAATTATCAACATGGAGCTCATCAGATTGAAGAAGATGTGTTATAACTCAAAATACAAAATAAAACCATACTGTTATAGTAGGCAGGAAAAAGGAAAAACTATGCTATAAATTATGGCTGCTACATATACTTATATCTGATCACATTGTTGATTACTTGATTTTTTCAGAATTTATATTTTAAAGTGTATAAAATATTTTTCATGGTTGGTGAAGGGTATCAAAATTTTAGTTGAGTTAGTAGTTAAATCCAAATTGCTCAACTAAACTAGCTACACTTTGGAGTTCATATACTTTGTTGTGATTATGCACCAAGCTCTTATTTTAGTGTATTTGTACAGTACGAAGACTAACATTTAGCATGGTAACAAAAACTAGCCTGTGCAGCCCTAGCTATTAATAATAAAGGTATAGAAGGGACTTATTCAAATATGAGAATAATGGATTCTTTCTAATTCAGAAGCATGTGTTTTGAAAACAATTCATGGCAAAGCGACAGGTCGATGTAAAAGTTACAATACCATCATGTATATACACAAAGGAAACAATAAGTCAGCAGCAAGCAATTCAAGGCAGAAAGCATTAGGTACAAGCTCACAACTCTATCTATATTAAGGGACAACCCCATCTGTGTAGGGCGTAGGCTCTGGTAGTAACCCCTCCAGCATTCCACACCATTTCCTAGATTCCCACCATTTCCAAATGCTTGTGGTGAGAAAAACGATTTTGAGATCGATGTATACCTGCCACCGGAATTGAAGTAAAGAATTAAAACCACTTCATAATTCATAAGTCAATGATAAATATGAAATGCTTGTGTCTGAAGTGCATGGATGCATTACCTAGCAGTTGGGAATTCTCTCAAAGCAATATCCAGAGCCTGGATAGTGTTTTGTGGCAGATCCCGATTCCTGCCTGCCAAGAACATTTTAAGGCTGTACATTTCAATTTTTGCAGCATCCTTGATTGCCACCCTGTACTCTTTCTCGCTGCAAGTCTTCATCAAACGATTAATTAGCACACATAAACATATTCAAGAATAATGCATAGAACATGCTTTTGGATGGTAAGGGATTCAAACACACCCCTGGCTTGCTCTCTCAGGGTTTGTTAGGTTGAGCACAAACTCTTTGGATTTGAATGGCAGCGGACCTGCCGTGAACAGGCTTTTTCTTCCATCATAAACAGGAAGCCGCCCGTCCAAGTGTTGCTTGTGCAAGCTAACGAGCTCGTTGATGATCCATCTATTTCTTGCCCGTGACACCGATTCCGGTTTGATCGCCACCTGTGATGAAATGAAGACATAAATATACCGATTGAACTTGGTTATCTCCAACAACAACATCCAAAATACAAGTCCCATTCGTCCTTTGGGTAGCGCTACAGGCAAAAGGTTCAATACATATTCGGCATCTTCTCCGACAACAAGACCCAAAAGAGAATCATTTCTACAAATAGGTTTTCAGGAGAGAGGATACCCATATTTGGGTTGTGCCTGTTAGACAACCCAAAATAGGTCTTCCGTATAGGTATTCTGTTGGAAGCTGATTTTGGGTCTCTTGCTACCTATTTTGGGTTTGAGTGTTCTTATTGGAGACAGTCTAGAGATGCAAATTTAGATGAAAACTGTGGTTTTCTCGAAACATGTAGGGTTTTGTTGGATTACTATTTGCAAGGCGCTGAAGCTAAGAATAGCAACGAGACACAGATAGGGGTCATGTATACGTACATCGTAGTGGTAGATATCCGTGTCAACGAGCTGGACATGGACATGATTGGCGCGCACCCGGCACCTCCGCCCGACGGTTCCGTACCCCGGCCGCGCGGGGAACACCATCTCCTTGCTCGAAGCCGGAGGCAGCGTACCTGCAGGCGCCGAAAGCGCCACTTGACCGGCCGCCGCCTTCCCTTGCATCTGCGGTCCCGATGCCGGCGCGACCTGACCCGGCGGCCTCACTTGCATGGCCGGTCGCCCGGCCACAGGGCCCTGAACCGGCGCCGGCGCTGGGAGTGACGATGGGCTCGCTGCCGGTGCTACATGACCCGGCGGCCTTACCTGCATGGACGGTCGCCCTGGCACAGGGCCCTGAACCGGCGGTGCTGGGAGCGACGTTGGGCTCGCTGCCAGTGCGACCTGACCCGGCGGCCTCACTTGCATGGCCGGTCGCCCTGGCACAGGGCCCTGAACCGGCGCCGGTGCTGGGAGCGAGGTTGGGCTCGCTGCCAGTGCAGCCTGACCCGGCGGCCTCACTTGCATGAGCGGTCGCCCGGGCGTAGGGCCCTGAACCGGCGCCGACGCTCGGAGCGACGACGATGGGCGCACTGCCGGTGCGACCTGACCCGGCGGCCTCACTTGCATGGCCGGTCGCCCGGGCACAGGGCCCTGAACCGGCGCTGGGAGCGACGATGCGCGCACTGCCGGTGCGACCTGACCCGGCAGCTTCCCTTGTTGCATGGCAGGTCGCCCGGGCGTAGTGCCCTGAACCGGCGCCAGCGCTGGAAACGACGATGAGCTCGCTGCCGGTGCGACATGACCCGGCGGCTTCCCTTGTTGCATGGCCGGTCGCACCGCAGGTGCCTGAAAGGACGCCGGAGACTGCGCTGGGAACGACAACGGGCTCCCTGCAGATGCCAACTGACCGGGCGCCTTACCTTGCATTACCGGTCTCGGCGCCGGTGCTTGTGAGGACGACAAGCCCTGGCGCGGCCCCGCCTGCGCCTCGGCCACCACCACCTTCCTCTCCACCTGTCGCCTCATCGCCTCAACCTCCGCCGGGGTCGGCGCCGAGGAGGGCACCGGCACCGGCGCTGTCACCTGCTGGCCGCGCC
The DNA here is from genome assembly GCA_904845875.1 of Miscanthus lutarioriparius. Lineage (NCBI taxonomy): Eukaryota > Viridiplantae > Streptophyta > Magnoliopsida > Poales > Poaceae > Miscanthus > Miscanthus lutarioriparius. Next base: position 119,827,453 of record CAJGYO010000002.1, read on the forward strand.
CCTGCTGAGGCACTCCGGAGTAGCCGCCACGCCTGGGCCCGGCCGCCGGATGCGGGGACTAGGGCTGGCCATGGCCGCCTCTCTGGGCGGCGCCTGGCGCCGTGGCCCCACCGCGATCGCCACGCCCGGCCCCCCCCGCGCGTGTCCTCGCGGAGTCCTCCGAGGTCCGCGGCGCCCTTGCAGCTTCCTCGGCCACCACCACCGGCGCCGCTCCCGCTTCCACGGCCTCCTCCTTGTTCGCCCCGACCTCCGCGCCGGCCCCCTCCGCCGCCGCGCGTGGACATAACGGAAAACCCTAGAGCACGCAGAGCACAACCCACCGAGGCAAAAAGAGGCTGTTCTGTGAGACGACGAAGACGTGGTTCGTGGTCGCTTCAGTTTCGCATAATAAAAGGCTGCGGTGCGGATGGAAAGAGAGCGAAGACAAAGCGATTTCCAAGCGGCACGGCACGGCACGGGGTATGATGCCACGCCGTATTTCTGACACATGTACCCCGCTAGTGGTCGACCCCACACGTCGGTGACCCTGAAAACATGCCGCCGGCCATCCAGTCTAGTCTGAGAGAGCCAGCAACGAGGGCACGAGGCCACAGCCCCACAGGCCCGGCTTGGCAGCCGCCAGCCGGGCATGCGCCGTGCAGGCAGCCCCGCTGCGCTTGGAGTCCGAGCCCATGCACGGTCGTGGAGCCGAGAAAGATTAGCGGTCGCAGGAGATCTCCTGTCGGGCGAGAGATCTCAGGCTGCCGTCGTCGTCACCTTGTCGGGTCGATTCGTCCTCTCGCATGGGCGCATGGCCTGTGGGCTGTGGCAGCCGCGTGCAGCCCGCCGCGCCGACCTTTCAAATCGTGGTCGATGCACAGTGCTCGCCTGCTCGGCTGGGTGTTTTTGGTCGATCACAATTCACGACGTGACGAAGGGCGCGTTCGGGCTGTGTAGCCTCTGGATCGGCTAGGGAAAAGAAAAAAAAAATCTACCGTTTCAACAAGGGGGCAGATAATGCGTGTCCCGTCACGCGATTGGAGAGTGTGCGACCCTGTCCTGTTCATATCCCTTCCTCAACCACGTTTGTTAGGAGGGGGTTGCGAGCACAGTTCATCTTCCTCCCTCGACCACGTCGGCCTCTTGTCCTCGCCCCCGCCTGCGGCCGCTGACTTCTTTCCCTCCCCCCTCCGGCGGTGGCGAGCTAGCTCCAGCCATGGCGCCCTACCCCCGACATGGCCCGGCCGCCTCCACCGCCGCCAGGGCCCCTAACCGCCCGACCACCGTCCCCACTGCTTGGTCGGCTTTCATCGCCCGTACCCCCTTCTATGCCCACCAGAGATGGAGAAAAAGAGAGGGAGTGGCCGGAGAGAGAGGGCGCTAAACTTACCTGACGCCGGCGAGGTCCTCCCCAAAACCCTAACCGGCGAGCGCGGGCGTGGTCGCGAGGAAGATTGCGAGAGGGAGAGGGAAACGCACCTGAGAGGGAGAGGGTGGGCTAGCCGCGTCACGCGTCCACTCTCTACGCGATGGTCGCGTATTTAACTTAAGGTCAGGTTACCATCAAATCAGAGTTCGGCCAGAAGATATTCCCAAGACCGCATTCTCAACCACATACGGTTTGTATGAGTATCTTGTCATGTCATTCGGTCTGACAAATGCTCCTGCACATTTCATGTATTTGATGAATTCGGTATTCATGCCCGAACTTGACAAGTTCGTTGTTGTGTTTATTGATGACATCCTGGTTTACTCGGAGAATGAGGAGGACCATGCAGAGCATCTGAGGATTGTCCTAATCAGGTTGAGGGAGCATAAGTTGTATGTCAAGTTTAGCAAGTGCGAATTTTGGTTAAGAAAAGTGCCTTTTCTGGGTCATATTTCGTCTAAAGATGGCATATCAGTGGACCCAAGCAAGGTATAGGAAGTCATGGATTGGAAGGCCCCGACTTCGGTCTCCAAAGTCCGAAGCTTTCTTGGTTTGGCAGGATACTATCGACGCTTTATTCTAGACTTTTCCAAGATTGTCAAGCTTATGACAAAACTCTTGCAAAAGGATGTGAAGTTTGTTTGGACACCGGAGTGTGAAGAAGCCTTTCACACTTTGTGGACATTGTTGACCACCGTTCCTGTTTTAACACAACCCGATATAGAAGAACCATTTGATGTGTTTTGTGATGCATCTGGTACGGGTTTGGGATGTGTTCTTATGCAAGAAGGCCGAGTCATTGCTTATGCCTCACGTCAGCTAAAGAAGCATGAAGTCAACTATCCGACCCATGATTTGGAGCTTGCAACTGTCGTTCATGCACTAAAGATCTGGCGACACTATTTGCTCAAAAATGTGTGCCACATCTATACTGATCATAAGAGTCTCAAATATATCTTTACTCAACCTGAGTTAAACATGAGACAGAGAAGATAGTTAGAGCTAATTAAGGATTATAATTTGAAAGTATATTACCATCCTGGCAAGGCAAATGTGGTTGCAGACATCTTAAGCCAGAAGCCTCATTGTAACTTTTTGAACTCACTGTTGGAAGATGGCTTTAACCTGTTGCACCCTGTTGTGCTGCATAATATCACCGTCAGTTGTTCGCTTGAAAGCAAGATCATAGAGGGTCAGAAGACTGATGTGGGTGTGTTTCACATCAAGAGAAAGATGAAGGAAAATGAAACCAAGCATTTCAAGCTAGATGAAAAAGGTATACTATGGTTTAAGGATCGGCTTGTGGTGCCGAAGGATAGGGAACTTAAAAATCAGATTCTAGACGAAGCTCACTCTTCGAAGTTGTCTATCCATCCTAGCAGTAGAAAGATGTACCAAGACTTAAAGTCACGTTTTTGGTGGACTAAGATGAAGAAAGAAATCGCTGCATATGTTGCTAGGTATGACACATGTAGAAGGGTCAAGGCTGATCACTTGAAGCCTGTTGGGCCACTTCAACCATTGTCTATCCTAGGTTGGAAGTGGGAGGAAATAAGCATGGATTTTATTATTGGACTTCCGCCCACTCAGAAGGGTTTTGATTCTATATGGGTAATTATGGACCGTTTGACCAAGTATGCACACTTCATTCCAGTCAGTACCAATTACCGACTTCATCAATATGCAGAGCTGTCTGTAACCCATGTGGTACGTTTACATGGTGTACCGAGAACCATCATGTCAGATAGAGGATTTCAGTTTATTGCTCGTTTCTGAGAACACTTACATAAAGAGTTGGGTATCAACTTAGTTCGAAGTTCAGCATATCACCCTTAAACATCCGGACAGACTGAAAGGGTAAATTAGATTTTGGAAGATATGTTGAGAGCGTGTGTGATCTCTGCTAAAGGCTCATGGGAAAAGTGGTTGCCCTTAGCCGAGTTTTCATACAACAAGAGTTATCAAGAAAGCATCAAGATGGCTCCCTTCGAAGCCTTGTATGGACAGAAATGTAGGACCCCCTTGAACTGGGTGGAACCCGGGGAGAGGAGGTACTACGATATTGATTTTGTCAAGGAAGCTAAAGAGCAAGTTCAGGTTATCCAACATCACATTGAAGCCGCCTAATCTAGACAAAAGAGCTATGCTGACAAAAGAAGAAGACCTATCGAGTTCGAGGTAGGCGAGTATGTATACATGAAAGTATCACCGATAAAAGGAGTACAACGGTTTGGTGTAAAGAGGAAGCTTGCACCTAGGTATGTAGGTCCATACCAAATCATTGAGTGAAGTGGAAGAGTGGCCTACAAACTACAGTTACCTCCAGAGATGAGAACTATTTTCAATGTCTTTCATGTCTCTCAGATGAGGAAATGTTTGCGCCTTCCTGAAGAAAGAGTTGAGACCGTGGACATCCAGATTAAATAGGATCTAGCTTATGAAGAAAAACCGGTATAGCTCTTGGATAGTAAAGAGAAAGTAACTTGAAACCGACTGATCAAGTTTCACAAGGTATCGTGGAGTAATCACAGTGAACGGGACGCAACATGGGAAAGAGAGGACTACTTACGCGAAGTTTACCCCGAATTTTATGAAAAGTGGTAGTACTGCAAATCTCGGGACGAGATTTCTGTAAGGAGGGAAGGCCTGTAACACCCTAGGTGTTAAGCTTGTATATTGCACTTGCATTGCATGAGCATAAGCATCATTCATTCATTCATGAGCATGAACATATGAAATAACATTTTATTTACTCTATGTTATCACATGAAATGCTTAATTTATCCTTGTTTCGCTTTATGATCATGCTTGGTAATGCAAGTGAATGTTGTTTGATCATCTAAACAACTTAGAACAGCTCAGGATCAAAAATCAAGTAGAGTTTATATTCATGTGTTTGCTGAAATATGCTTCTATGTGTTGGTCTGCTAGAAAATGCCTTTTCCATGATGCTTATTTGACTCTAGTTGTTCAGTGGTTTAGAGTTCTTGCATGGAGTTGGACCTTAAATAAAAGTTGTAGTTCTGTTTGAGTAGAGAAAACTTTGTTTAAGGATCGAGACCTAGTTCAGTTTATATCGTGGTGAAACAGCAGCCCAAATACTGAATATGTTGCAGTTTTGAGGTTCCCAGATTTGGCTAAGTCTGAAATTGAATTTGTTCAGTTTCTAGTTTCAATGTAGCCATATTCGGGGATTTGTTTCTCTCAAACCAGTTAGAATTTTACCAAGGTTCTTTAAGAAATGTTGTAGTACTCATGTATCTATACAACATGATGAAATTTTTTGATCAAATTATCAATCCTATTAGGATATATGGAGGGGATAGATCTCTGTTTCAGTCGATTTTCAGGTACTTTTGAAAATGCACAGGCGAGGTGCTGTGGCCGAGAGGCCCAGACTGCTCGCGCCGCGTGGAGGCCGTACACCGGCGTTGGCCCTCGACGCCTCGGGTCTGGAGTGGAAGGCCAAGGGGGCGCTCTCTCTGGTTTACCCTCCCACTCGCTCGCTCCTTCTCTGCCTTCTCTGCCGAAGGGAACAAGCTGCCGCCGTCGACCGCACGCCCTTGCCGCCGCGAAATCCACCGCTGTGCCGCGCCTTGCTTGAATCCACCGCACCAGTAGCACCACCATGGCACCCTCTCACTCCCCAACCTAGCTGAGCCATCGATCGTCGCAAGGTAAGGCCAGGAGAGCCAAAGTCGCCGTCGCCGCCATGGACGTCATGGCCGCCGAGCTCGAGCTCGCCGTGGCATTGCACGTCTCCTTATACTTTTCTTTACCTGTTGTGTGTTTTAGCTTGGACTTAGGTTTCTGTAGGTTGAACCGAATCCCGTTAGCCAATGCCCTTGCCGTGCTCGCCGGAACGCCTCGCGCTGTTGCCGCGCTCTGGCCACCGGCCGCCATGCACGTGGGCACGCGCCTTGCCGCAGCGCCACCGGCCTTAGGCCAAACCCTATCCCTCCGTACCGAGCCTCTAAATCCACCCCTGTGCCGCGCCGGCAGCATACTTCGCCGGAGCCGGCGAATCCGACGCCGCCGCCTGAGCCCGTCGCTGCAGCCTACGTACAGCGCCGCCGTTGCCGCTCCTTCTGCCACCGCGTGCGTGGAAGTTATAAATTCGTTCGCTAACCTATCCTGATAGATGCGTCTCGGCGAGAAGAGTCCATTGGTGGTGGTTCTGTCGCCGGAAAGTTCGCCGCCGGCGAGCTACGTCCGGTCAAAGCGTCGCCCCTGCTTCTGTGCCTGTGACAAGTGGGGCCGAGTTGACCTCGGGTCCCAGCAGTCAGCGCCTCTGGGTGCAATGCACCGTGTGCACTTAGCAGCAGCTAGGGTTTAGTTGTTTTTTGTTTTAATCTTTTTCAGATTATGTGATGATATTGTAAAATTCATATCTCGAGCTAGAATGGTCCGATTTGAGTGAAACCAGTTTTGTTAGCTTTGTTATGAAATGCTCTATCCGATAGAAGTATAAAGTTTGCTTTTTGGTGACTTTTTATATGCAGTATTATTTACCCATGATAAGTGCTATTTAAAACTTGTAAAATGTGAAATTTGAGTTAGAAGTGTGCTAAAAATGTTATTCCAATTTTGCTAGTCTTGTTTTGTCATATGCTTGCTAAGAAGAATATTAAACCTGCAGTTTACATGCTTTTACTGTGGTGTTATGAATTAATCTTGTTTAATGCTTGTTTAAATTGACGAAAGCCTGATCTACTTGTGATTTTTGTAGAAGCTATTTTACTTGCTCAAAAATTATGAAATTCCTGCAATGGTCTATTGAATGCACTCTTAAGCTACTGTAATTTTTACAGAATTTACTGTGCACTAGAAATAACAGTTCTCTATTTCACCTTGCCACCTAAGGAAATTAATAAGAGTCTATCTACCCAACAACCATGTGTTTTATGCAGTTTTAACACATGAATTTTTTTGCACCATAGAATTAAGATCCAACAGCCTCTAACCTTCTTCTACCTTAAGACAATCACAAATCACAAGATCACAGATCCATAAATCACAAGAAACAATTTTTTTCTATGGAATGACAAATTACAAATCGCAGAGGAGGAAATACTGGAGCTGGAGCCGGATCCGTCACTGCACTGTGCCGCGTACACAGAACTGCGGTCGAGTCACTGCACCCGCCCGAGGCCGCACTGGCGACAGGACGGCTCCGACAGGAAGGCGTGGCGACATGGATCACCTTGTACCCGCCCGAGGCAGCTCCGACAGGACGGCGTGGCGGGACCTGAGGGGCGAGCTCGCCAGAGCCAGTGAAAAAAGAGAGAAAAAATCCATGTGTTTTTCTCCTAAAACACATGTGTGTTGTATAGCATTTTTGAATTAATAAATGCGTGTAAATAATTTGTTTGGACTTAACCATTATACTTTCTAGCATGTTTGTGATGTATATAGTCTGTTGGTACGTTTGGTTGTGCCCAGAGTTGATTGGTTGTATGCAGCTAGCTAATTATTGCTCTATAATTCACTTGTATCAGTTCTCTGGACTTGTTTACTTTATGTGAGCTTGATGCTTAGGCTAATTAAGGTAAGTTGTTAATTGCAGGTTTTAGGCTTCTTACTGTTGATGAACACATGTACCTTAGGTTGCACCTACTCGATCAAATTAACTAAGAAGATAATCACCACTTGCCACCATGCTAAACATGTTTATATTAATCAGCTTGCTGCTTGTTTATCATGCCATAATCAGCCCATGTTTGCATCATGTCATACCTGCACTTCATCTTCTATGCATTCCTATTATTTATTATGCGCATGTGCATGCATATAGGATCGCCGGAGGGAGTGACATTGCTAGAGTTCGAACTCAAAGGAGAGGAGACCCCGCAGGAGATCCCACAGCAGGAGGTTCCTGAAGGAGAATGACAGGTCCAGGAGGAGCTGCCTGAGTGCCCTGACCACAAACCCTCTGCCTACCTGAAAGGCAAGCCCTAGAGCATTCTAAGTCTCCCATGTTTTATAAATACCAACTTGAGTTCTTTATGTTTGATGCATTATGTTGTAGAAGTTGATTGGAAACACTTGATGATATATTCTCCTTGTCCAGAAATATATCTTGAACCCTATGTAGGTACATGATCAAATATATGTTTAGCCATGCTTAGTTCGGTAGAAAGTCGGGTGATTTCCTGTCACCTGCGAGCTTTAGGTAGGTACTTGGTTACGGTTGGCTATATTTGCTATCGTGAAAATAACCATGTGATGTTTATATAAATAAAGGCCGGACGGAGTCTATGTTGTAGGCTGACTCATGCGATTTCGTCTGAGCCGATTAAGGACTGCATCATTGTTGGTCTTCGGTCATTTTGAACACAACCTCTCACTTAGCTAGCCGGATAACTCATTTCGACCGTGAAGCCGAGTAGCTCAACTCAGACCGGGAAGTCGAGTTGTTGGGGCTCACATTGGAGGAAGTAAGGATGTACAGGGACACGGATATGACCAAGGACAGGCTTGGCCTGATCGTCTTGGCACCCGGTTGGTTCCTAATTGTGCGACGCTATACGAGCCCATGAAATGAGACCTGAGTTGTCCCAAAGGTGACCCGACGTGACCCCGACGGGGGAAGTGTGGGTTTGTGGTAGAATTTCGCCCAACTGGTTGCAATCAATTCGAATCGCCGTCTCTCCCGGATAGTGAGAAACTTGACTGAGCTTCCTTCTATCGTAGTAAGTTAATGAAGTGAAATGGTTATGATGATGATATAATAAATGGCTATATGGTTACTAATGTGATGCTATATAATTATATACAACATATTTGGCATAGGTTAGTCGCTAATCTAGAGTTAAATAGCTATAATTAACTTGATGTATGAATTATAAAATGTGTAGCTCAACTAGTGGCTTTTTATGCAAAATGAGGTCAAACTAAACCCACTTATAAAGCCTTGCATACTCCTTGGTGTCACTTTATTTTTGATTTATGATGGATAAGTCTAGCTGAGTATATTCCAATACTTAGGGTTTATTCCCACCTGATGCAGATGGCGTGGTATATCATGGCTACTGCAAGAACTGTTTCTCTCCCGCCGTGGACGAGGAATGAGGCCGATGGGCAAGGCCTTTTCTAGTAGCTTCTCTATGCGCTTTTGTTGGAAATGATCATGAAACTGACATGTATCTGAACTGTGTGTGATGGTTTCAAAACTATGTTGCTTTCGCTACTAAATTTGAACTTGGTGTTGTAATAACTATCTTTGCACTCTGATGTATGTTGAATTACTTGTGAATTTTATGTAACATATGACATGTGGATGTTGAATCATGTACGATCTTAGTTTGTATGTGGCTAAAATTCGATATCCTTGGTGGTACTCGATGGACTACAGGGTTTATATGGACTCAAGTATGAAAGTACGATTGTCTCGACAGATGCCATTGTACTTGTGCTCTTATAAATTTAACGGTTCTGTTACACATGCCCTTTCGCGCATTACTTTAATTTATATCTTCGATCATATCTCTATTTTTCTATCTATATGAAATGTTTTTTCTTCTATTGTATTTTTTGCGAGACCTCCTATTGCTTCCGGAACACTTTTTCTAGTCCTGATGTGGCGGGTCATGTCATCCTTGCTCTAAATTTGCATTGTACCCATATAGAAGTTGTGCGAACATATGCGGTTGACTTCTACGTTCTGATTCTGGCAACTCGTCGAAATCGTAAGGCACTCACTGCTATAGAGGTCATAAATGATTTGAAAACCTAAGCTGTTTGGCTGATGGTTTTTGCAACTGATAAGCCGGCTGATGCTGTTTTATTATGAGAGAAAAATATTGTATCATGGCTAATAAGCTGGGCTGATAAGTTCAAGCAAATAGGGCTACAATGTCGGTGATAATGCGCAATAGTTTCATTCTAAGTTAGTGAAAGTCGGTGATAATCAGGGTGATCACCACCTGTTTCAAATAAGCAGTAATAATCTATTATCATCTTTGGCTCCTATTACCAACCGATGATGATATATATTTCAAAAAAAAAAAATCACGGTGAGCCATAAAGAAGGCCCACCAAACTCATTGAAGAAGCCAACTTAGTCCATTGACTTCGATTGCGCCACTGGTGCTAGGAAAGCGAGTGACAAGGCCTCACGCGTGGAGGATGGGTCATGGGTGTGGCTGCCCATGCTATCACCACTCTCACCTAAGCCACGCCGCCTCCTTGGCCAGGAAGGTCCACATCTAGCCCTGGCCTGGGTCGTGCCACCATCCTTGGTCACGATGTGCACTTGGGGACACGACCCCTGCCGTGGATCCCGCACCACCTTTGCCTCCGTAGATCCGACATGGACCCCGCTCTTCGGTGCCACACCGAAGAGCTACATTGATTTCTTTTGAATTTTGTCGCTTCGTGATAGCACACTATTACAAAAGCTACAATGTAATGACGTCTCTCTGGTGTGCACAGGAACTTCAGGTTTGTGCACTTGAAAACAAATTATTTACAGGATTGTTCTGAAGCTCTGGTGCACCACTGTCGGTCCGGTGGCCCTAAAAATAGTGCACCCAACTTGTTTTTCAAACCATTTTCAAACATGCTAACTCCAAATTGTTTCTCACGGGACAACCTTCACCTTTAGCACTTTGTTAGCATTTTCAAACATTTTTCAAAGGTTTGCAATGTGATTTTAGAAACATCACTTGAAAACTATTTGCAATGCAACATCGATTTATCAAGTGGCACTATATAAGCGTATTTGCAAACTCGATTCGCTCTTCTTAATAATATGACTATCTAGCATAGCAATCCAACCATTACTACTCCTATAACCACCTCATGGACAGTGAAAAACAAAACCTATGCATATACTTTCGACTTCACTTTGTCTTTCATCATTCATCTTCATTTTCACCTTGTTGAGCTTTTCCATCACATGGTTCATGCCACTCATTTTTATGGCCATAGATGTAGTTCAACCTTTTTTGCTTCTCATCTTCACTCTTGAGCGCTTCACCATCATGATGACCCCACCATTTTTGTAACCCTTCCCGTCTTGAATATATAAGGTGGGGTAAGGATTCCTTTCTTCTTCTTCTTCTTCTTCTTCTTCTTCTTCTTCTTTGCCCTCTTAACTCTCGAAGACTCTAACTCCCACCCGTTTGTAACCTCTAATACAGACTTTGAGCCCTTTATGCTTAGGAACAAGAACAAACACCATCGACTGGACATAGGACATGATTGCCTAAACCACTATAATCCCAGAGTCTTTGAATGCAGAGCCATTTGAGCCAATGTGCGACCACAAATTTACTAGTTGACATTACAAAACATTGACACCTACATATTGCTATGAAAATCAATAATATCACAAGGCATGAGTATCGTTGCAATATTGTCAACTGTAACTCAGGCCCCTGTTATGTGTCTGGTACGTTCAAACCTTGACCAATAGTCTAGGCAATAGTACATCCTTAACCGACACAGGTGGGACTAAAAGTACAACTAGGACCTCCATGTCCTATTACTTCACCAACCTCAACTCCCGCCCAATCTCTAGTTATCATCATCTCCACCCACATGATAGCAAAGTGGCATGGTAAATCACACATATGGTGACTAATGGCAGGTTACTCACATGCTACCAAAAACCCTGAGCATAACAGCTACACGAAACATGTCATGCTAGTAAGTATCATAGAGAAGACTATTTATGCAGGTGGGTTCCAACCAATTTGTATATACTTAATAATGCACAAACAACATCAAAACAAGTGCTTGTAAAATAGAGGTTATGCATCGGGGCTTGCCTTGAGCAAGAATCAGGTGAGCAGAGAAGTTAGTGGCTCAGTGAGGGCTTTAGGAACACCATCTGCGAGGACCTCCTTGTCATACTCCTCGATGACCTCCTCATATTCCGGGTGTGCCTCCAGCACATTCTCGGTCACAACAGAACCTACATGCACGCTAACACATATGCAATTCTAATTAACCCACGAACAAAATAGAGAGATACACGTGGCATAACATCTTGTGAAAGAGTACAACTCTAGGAAGCTAAAAAAATTGTTTGGCATTTTTCTGTTTTTTTCATGAATTTTTGTGAATTTTAGAAGCTTCCCAACATATAAAAGGGAAAAACACGGAGCTTTCTCCTAAAAAACGAAAAAGCCCGCGGCCTGCTTCTCTCCCAACGGCCCGCGCGACCATGACGGCACGTGGCGTGCGCGTCCCAGGTGTGAGGACTGAGGACGCGGCTCGTGCGGCCCAACACGGTCGAGCAGCCCAGTGCGACCGAGGCCTTGGCACTTTCGTTGTTATTTGGCAATTAGTGTCCAATCATAGTCTAATTAGGCTTAAAAGATTCGTCTCGTGAATTTCGTCTAAACTGTGTAATTAGTTTTATTTTTTATTTATATTTAATGCATCATGCATGCGTCCAAAGATTCGATGTGACGAAAAATAAAAAATTTTACAAAATTTTAGGAACTAAACAGGCACCGAGCACCCTGCAAACTTGCAGAAAAAAACCTTTCCTCAAAACAACTTCATAAAGTCCCCAGAGTTAGAATAAATTCCAACTTAGCACATCCAACTGTTTGATTCACGCAAAATGCATTTAAGACCCTGTCTTTCCTCAAATTCTATTCGCGTGGTCCCCGCCCCTTCACAAAAGCAGAACAGACCGGCCGGTGGTGAGCCCCTGCCGGTGGCTGCTCGCCGGCGGGGCGGCCGGTGGGCTGGCGCACGGCGGCCCGGACACGGGCGGCCGCAACGACGGCAAGGCCGCAGCCCAGGCACGGCCACGAGAGGGAGGCGCGGCACCTGAGAGAGAGAGAGAGAGAGAGAGAGAGCGTGTGTGGGAGGTGCTTACCGAGAGAGGGCGCCGCGAATTTGGAGAAAAAGGGAGAAGTGCGAGAGGGAGGGAGAGAAAAACGACCGGCGGCCATGGTATATAAGGAAACGGCGACGTCGGCCTTGGACCAGAGGTCCGAAGGGGCGAGCGGCGACGCTGTGGATCACAGGACCTGCGAGGATGGCACAGGGGCGGCACAGGAGCGACGTGCGCGCACAGCGCCGGGCATGGGCGGCGGTGTACTTGCGCATAGTTCGACCCGGATTCCGGGCGGCGCTGACCTGGGCGACGACGACGATGCGGGCGGCTCCTGCTCGGCCGGGCTGACCATCCGCAGCGTTGTTTCTGTTTTTCATTTTTAATTTTTTTTAACCAAAAGTAAAACAGCTATTACCATTACAGAATTACCCCATGCAAAAACCAACACAACTTTTTCCAAGATTGATGGTACTACCATCAGATCAGATGTGAGTGGTGGAGTTTTACCAACAACAGGGCTATCTTTGCAACCGCTGCCTTTGTAACACAATCAGGCTGCAATTTGCAAAAAAAGTTCTAAATTAGGTACCTGGAATCAGTAAGCTTTCACTTTTGGTTTTGACTTTGGAAACGTTTCATTCTGGGCCATAGGCCATATATAGCATTGCAGTACATGTACAATAGCAGCATTGTTTGAACGTAGTCGTTGGATTCCATCCTAAAATTCAACTAGTGCATTAGTGGGGACTACTGGGGTTACGATGAGTATACATCTCATATGAAAATGTGATTTTCGGTGACGATGCATTTTCTAAATCAAAGGTGTGAGATCCAAAATTTCAGGAAAACGTCAACCTCAGCCGTATCTAAAAAAGGTAACACTGAAATGCAAATGCTTATATATATATAAATAATTGATTTAAATCTCTCAAGTGGTTCTGAGTTTTTTAGTACAAAAAACACAAGGGGGACACCCCAACTATCCCATCAAATTGGATGTGATTCTTGAATCCGAGATCCATGTGAGATCGAGGGCCACACAAATGCCAATAAATTTGAAGGAAACTTGCATGGGATAGATGGAACCATGCAGATTTTATGCACTCTACCACACTGGTATAAAAGAAAGGGTTTTGCTAATTTTCAGGCGCCTGAAATCAGCGATTCGTGCAGGCGACAACGGTGACCGTCGATTTCAGGCACTGTTCATCTTCCGCCTCGCGATAGCACCTCCACACCAGCCGCTCCTCGCCCCCGCTCGTTGCCGCTTTCTTCTCCAACTCCCGCCCATGGTGGCCTCCCTCTTCCCCTCCCCCCTCCCGCCACAGCTTTCTTCTCCAACTCCGGCGAACGGACGCGACTCCCCTACCCTGACCTTGTCCGGACACCTCCACCGCCGTCAGGCCCCTAAACTGCCCGATCGCCGTCCCCATCGCCAGGGCCTCGAACCACCCGGCCGTCATCCCCACCGCCTGGCCTGCCTACCTCCCCGGGGCCCCTCCTTTTTTTCCAAGGTCGCCAAAGTTGGGAGAGAGAGAGAGAGAGAGAGAGAGAGAGAGAGAGAGAGAGAGAGAGAGAGAGAGAGAGAGAGAGAGAGAGAGAGAGGGGAGAAGCTCGCCGGAACCCTAACTCGCAGATCTAGGAAGAGGAGGAGGAGGAGGAGGAGGAGGAGGGCCTACCTCGCCGCCGCGTCACCGCCGCCGCGTGGGGAGAGAGAGGGAGATGTGTGCGCGTGTGTGTGGGGAAGGAGCCAGAACCGCCGCCGCCGCCAGTGGGGAGACAGGGAGACACTTGCGCGGGCGTGGGAGCGTCGCGGGCGCCACCTGAAATCCCAAGCATAAATTATTACCACCACACATGGTTTCAATTGGCCAACGATGATCAAATCAAATGCGAATAACTTGACCTCCTCCTCCATTTGAAACAAAGCAATTCTGGTTCTCTGTGTGCTTCATTTTTAGAAAAACTTATCCATCCATATCACCATATTTTTAGAGCCAATAACTTTCTATAAGAACTCAATCACCTGCTGCAATTCGTTAATTGTTTTCTATTGAGGTCTACAAAAAAGTCAATTAAATTGAACTGATGAGTGTAGCTTTGCTGGTTGGATTCTTTGTGGTGAAACATGTTCACCCGGGTGGACTTGATGTAGGTTTTCTGGATTTATATAATTTCAGTTCACAAGGGCAAGTGCTCGTGGAGCTTAATAAAAAAATATGCTTCACAAGTACAGGGGCTAAGAGCATCTCCACGCTCTTTTAACATATCCGATCTCATATACCTAAAAGTAGTGTTTTGGGAGACGAAGGAGCACCACAAGATATCCTATCAAGTCTCATATACCTAAAGGAGCACCACGGGTTAAATACTAGAATAAATCTAGAAAAATGCGAGCATGCACTCATGTTAAGTTGATGACTTACCCACGTAGATAAGTTTCACCACAAGAAACTCAACCAACAGTTCACAAATCTCTTATCTTATCTCCTATATATCTATATTTTTTAAGAGATCTCTTAAAAGAAGCATAATCTCTCCTAAATAAAGGAGACAACCTACTCTCGATATCCTTAAAAAAAATACATGAGCCAAAGTACTCTCCTATATCTTAAACCGATTTTAGAATACTCTCTTAAAAGCAACCTATTGAAGATGCAATATGAGAAATCAGGTGGAGATGATCTAAATGTTTTGGTTATAAAATGTATTTTTCGCCACCTCGAAAGAAAATGAAACGAATGTTAGATAGCTTTAAAATAAGAGTTTTTTTAATGGTTGGAAAAGTACCATCCGGTACTTCTAGTACTTTCATTTATTGTATTCACTAGCCATTTAATCGAGAAAGAATATTTTTAAAGTTTAAATTTTATTCTTGAGGATGTAATGGTAATTGTTTGGTAATTCCTTGATGGTATACGACCGCCTCTCTCGCTGTTGTCGATCATCGTCACCACTCCCTCGCCTAGGCTAGGACTAGGAAGTCTTTCATGATCGAGGTGGCGTATGCTGTGAAGGCGTTTTTTTACACCAAGACGACCTTTGGCCCTGTTCGCTTAAAATCCGTCTTTTTCAACTTATTTTTTTCAGCCAGAATATTGTTTTTCTTTCACAACAAATCAGTCGGAACAATGTTTCAGCTTGTTTTTTCAGCGAAGCAATTAGGGTCAAAGTGTCCTGTAGGGTGAAAACGCGAAACCTCTAAACCAAACTAATATATGTGTGATTTTTTATTTTCTAAAAAAAGGAGAAAAGATTAACAGCAGGTGATTTGTACTGCATGATCCAACACATAGTGCTATGGCAAAACAGAGTTCAGAGGGGCCGCATCCGGTCGTCCACGTATTCAGAGGTGACTTGTACTACGCCAAACTATAGCTAGCTAGACTAGACTAGATGTGCTCTCCTGGCCACAAAACATACAACAATGTCGTTAGTGCATTTTGGCTGAATATAAGCTGTCACCTGCTGTGCATGCCCAAATATACTACTATATACTTATAGCTTAGGGACTGGATGAAATCATGAAAGTTTGGCAGAGAATGAACGAGAACAGGTCCTGAGACAAAACAGTGGAATCCTGCCAAAAACTTTGGGAACAAACCGAATCTGGTCAACGTATATACGCTAGTGGAGTAGCAAACTATTTCGTACTTGTATTTGTCAACGTAGGCTTCATTCACCCCTTGTTTAGTTGGATCCCAAAATTCAAAAAGTTGCTACAGTACTTGTCACATCGAATGTTTGCGGCCCGTGTACGGAGTATTAAATGTAGACGAAAAGAAAAACTAATTGCACAGTTTGCTGGGAAATTACGAGACGAACGTTTTAAGCCTAATTAGTCAATGTTTGAACACTATTTGCCAAATAAAAACGAATGTGCTACAGTAACCCCAAAATCCAAAATTCGCGAACTAAACAAGGGCTCAGATACAGAGTGATCCTCTTGCGTCTGCTCTTTCCGTCCAATCACTTCACTGTATTGCACACATGCATCCTGAACAAATGTAAACACAAAATTGCAGCACTGATCGGTAAAGGTTTATTCTACCCGGCCCGTAGTACGTCCAAAAACAGCAATAATGGCGTTCTCGATCTCAAGGGATGTACTCTTCTGATCCTTTGTATATAGGATGTACTGTAGTAGGTTTAATCCAGCCAAATAAATGACATATGCTCAGACGTTAATGCAAACAATCTCTGAGAGTCCTACACATGCGACAAGCTTGTAATCAGGCCGGCCGGCCGGCCTCAACATTTGTCCAGCTTAATTGCTTGTTGCTCCACCAGTTGTTCCCGACCCCTGATATATACATGGATAAGGAATTTGCAACATTTTGCGACTCCCAGGATGTGAATTTTGCATATAAAGACTCAAATTGTACAAATAAGCAATGGATACGTTCCTGTTCCAAATTCATTGGGTTTGTCAACTACTGACTGAATTTTTCATATATATATATACTTTATGTACCCTTTTTGAAAAATGTTAATTGATTTATTATTCTATTGGGATGGGATCTATCAGCATTCGTCAGTAATTAAAGTCCAAACAAAGACTATGGTTTTTGACTTTGTGATATTTTTCTGACAATGAACTAATCTATACAAGTTGTGATCCTGTATATGTACAGGATATAGCAAAATAGAATGTCAAACTGAAAAAAGTTCAGATAAGGACATTCATATCTCGCTGCTAATATAAACGTGTTGACGATGGATGTGGTCCAAATCACACACCAGCAAGGGCATTGGACGCCCGGGCCGCTACGGACCGAAGAACGCAGCAAAAATGTCACTCTTTCGTGGTGAAGAACGGAGAGGTTTACAAGCAAACCACCAAAGGATAACCAACGTGCTTGCGGGACGAAAAAACGGCTAGTTTTCAGGCAAACTAGCAAAGAAACCGTCGAAGCTCTCGCCCGGAAGGGACCCCGTCAGGGCAAGGACGTCGCCGGGTTGCCCTAGGTCGGCCGGCAAGCCTAGGGCGCCTCCTTGATCGTGGATCAAGGGATGAACAATATGGAGGTTGAAGAAGAGGGTAGAAGGGTTGGAGTAGAGGTAGTAGATTGATTTGTTTGTCGATTGGATAGATGGGAACTCAATCGACCATGATTCTCTCATATATATAGAGAGGGTGGTCTTATCCCAGCAGAAAACCTCTCCAAGCCTTATTTTTCAAGTTTTCCACGAGTTTGGAACAGTTCGGATTGGAATCCAAAATGCCAGATCCGAACAGGGTTTTTTGTTAGGTCTGTCGGAAGTTCCAACTTGGGTCGAAACTTCCGACCTTTGTCGGAACTCTCGACGTGGGGATAACCCCAGACACCCGAGCAGGTTCCTTCAGGCTTCCCGAAAGTCCCGACACCTGTCGGAACTTCCGACAGTCGGAACTTCCGACTTGGGTCGGAACTCCCGACAACGAAGCATCTTTCCGGGGGCATAACTCTTTCATCCGGACTCCGAATTAGACATTTCATATATGTTTTTTGACCGTCTCAGCGAGAGAAACACAATGGTGAAGTCCGTTCCATATTTTGACAACTTTACAAAATGAACAATTTTGGTTGTCAACATATGCCCCCTTTTTTCAGGTGAATGATGCATGAACCTAAAAACACCTATCAAAACCAAACCAAACAGCGACAATACCCATCTCATCGGTTGCTCAGTAACTAAGGGCGATGTATACATCGGCCATTTTTTATCTAAGGGCGATACATGTATTGGCCATTGCTTGGAGAGCACTTAGGCTTCCTGTCAAACACTTGGAAAGTACTTTTTCAAATACCCCCCGTTGATTGCTCTTGTGAGACATTCACCTTGCAATGTCTCTAGCATATAAGAATTTTTGAATATGACTTTGATCACTTTGTAAGGTCCCTCCCAATTTGGTGACCACTTGCCAAACTAATTGCTCTTCGATCTAATTGGTAGTATGGTTTTCCACACTAATTTTTCCCACTTGGAAGGATTTACTCTTGACTTTGTTTTTGTATGCCTTGGCAACTCGAGCTTTGTCTTTCTCTATTTCCTTGAGAGCTTTTAATCTTACATCAGTCACCTCATCAATATTATCCATCATCAAATCATGATACATAACAGCAGATAAATCATTTTGTTTAGCAAGTCTGTACACATCCAAATTTACTTCAACGGGCAACACGGCCTCTTGACCATATACCAACTCAAAAGGAGTAATTTTTGTGGCACCATGCCTTGAAATGCGATGTGCCCATAGAGCTTCAGACAAAACTTCATGCCACCTCCTTGGATTTTCCTCAATCTTCTTTTTGATAAGCTTGATCAAAGTTTTATTACTAGACTCAGCCTGACCATTAGCTTGAGCATGGTATGGAGATGAATTAAGCAACTTAATCTTATATAATTCGGCAAATTCCCTCACCTCCTTAGACACAGATGATGTCCCTTGATCTGTAGTTAATGTTTGAGGGATGCCAAATTTATGGATAATATGCTCAGTGATAAACTCAATCACCTCCTTGTTTGTCATATTCTTCAAAGGAACTGCTTTGGTCCATTTTGCAAAGTAATCCGTAGCAACCAACACAAAACAGTGTTTGTTTAAAGATGGAGGATGTATTTGGCCAATGAAGTCTAGCCCTCACCTACGAAAAGGCCATGGTTTAATGATAGGATGAAGCATAGTAGCAGGCTCAAGCTAAATATTTCCAAACTTCTGGCACTCTTCGCAACCCTTGTAGTAACAAAAATAATCAGCCATCATAGTGGGCTAATAGAAACCAGCTCTACGCAATAACTACTTCATCTTTGAGGTCGATTGATGCGTACCATAAATGCCTTCATGGACTTCTCCCATAGCCACTCTTGTCTGATCTGATCCTAAGCACTTAAGCAGCAAGTCTTCAGTGGTTCTCCGATAGAGCTCATAATTATGTAACACATATTTGAAAGCGCTCCGCCGAACACTTTTATCAATTTTTGCACTTGGATCACGTAGATATCTCAACAAGGAAGTCCTCCAATCTTCTAAATCGGCCCCAACATCACTGGAAGTTGCGTCGGGCTGATTTGGTAGCTTTTCGAGCGAATTGACCGAGCTGGTCATAGGGGAGTCGGCTGAGCTGACTAGAGCAGTCAGCTTAGCCGACTTGGTGGAGTCGGCCTGGTCGACTAGGGTAGTCAGCCTACCCAACTTGGCTAGATCAGAGGGGGAGTCGGCTGAGCCGATTGGTCTGCACCTGCACGGGAAAAATTAAATTTTTTATGCATCGGCTGTTCTTGAATATGAAAATTATGTCCACCGACGTCATAGCTAGATACTTGTTGAGTTAACATGTTGGCCTTTTGATTTTCATGCCTCGAAATATGCCGAATTCGGAATTCGACAAAATAGTCAATAATATCAAGGCAAGATTAAGACAAGCTCTTAGTGATCCCTCTAAACATTGAAATTCACCAGCAACTTGCTGCACCACTAGCAAAGAATCACCAAAGGCTTCAACATGTCATACCCCATGGATTGCAATATGGCCAAGCCAAATAAGAAAACTTCACATTCGGCTCAAATGTTGGTGCAAATATAATTTTAATCGGCTTAATGTCTCAAACAACACCATTGTGATAAATAATGATTATGCCTACACCTTGGCCTTATTTGCAAGCCGATTAATCATATTGTCACATCCATGAAGTAAATCAAAATGCATATATCATGCCTCCGGGCCTAAAAGCCATCAAAGTAAATTACACGGGGGCTCTTCGAATAGCACGATGGTTGCAAGTATTCATCGGCTATGTTTTTATGCTAAGGGCAACATCAAAATATCGGCCATATGAATTCATCCACACGAGTATACATAACCGAAATAAATATTTTAGCTCTTGATCATCGGTACGCAAAATAATTTGATAAACCTCCATAACATAAAGATCCATACCAAGGATCAAACTAATGAGCTGAGGGATAACCATGCATACCAGGGGATGAATTGCACAAAGGCATAGGCAGAGAGTATGGATGATGCCATGACCAATGATTTTGATGATTTGGTGGAAACCTCCAACTTGGCAATTATTTCTTGAATCTCCTTCTCTCCTTTACCTTCGTTGCACCACTTGCTTGAACATCATCCTTTTGAGCTTGAATACTTGCTTTGGAAACCCATGCCAAGCCTTTTTTCTTTTAGCTTCTCTGCACTAAGCTTTTGTAGCTTGTTTTCTTGCCACTTTGGTAAACCGATTGAGCATATTGGTTTTATTTCTGTTTTGGACAGTGGCAAATCTTTCTTGATTTTGGGCACTCCCACCTTCTTTTGTTCAGATTTGGCACCTAGAATATCAATAGATGATTTTCCCACTTCTTTGCCATCAATAGCCGGATTTTTCAGCAATGTAATCGGCTTTTCAATAGTTGAATTCAGATCTGAACTCTTCTTCTTTTGGCCATCATACTTCACGTAGTAAACTTGCTTTACCGCTTTCTTCTTTGGTTGAGCTCCAGACTGATTTTGATCAAAACGGTCTTTACAAGATGATGATGTCTCTGAATGTCTAGGAGCTACATACTCTACATATTCTAGCCTAAAATATGGTGGAACTTGTGCCTCTTCATCAAACCAGCCCCAAGATGAATAAGGATAAAAATATGTGGGTTGTGGTCCATACGACATGGGAATTGGCTGCTCAAAAGGAGAATATGTTGCTGCTACATGAGATCTATCTCCTTGCCGATTCCACTCTTGAGACTCGTGCTTTGGAGGCAATTTTGATGATTGGATTTTTTTGGCCTATTGGTGACATTTGCTTCTCCTATCCTCTCATATTTAGCTAGAAGTTCCTCAAAGCTGAGCTTCGGCCTTCTACTTCTTTGTTTGTCATGACCTTTACCTCCATTAGCTTTATGAGCATCCTCCTTCTTCTCCCTATCTTGGCATACATGCTCCAGAGGAGGATCCTTAGCCAATTCCCCTTGCTCAATGAGATCAATCGGCTTTTGCTTTAGTTGGAGAGATTTCATCTGCCCCCTAATGTCTTCTGAAATTGTGATAACATTGTTGTCCTCTTGAGTATCTTCAACTTGCAATTCATGGACAATAACCTTATCTTCACTTGAGGGCTCCACATCTCTCTCTTGGGCATTTGAGCCTTGAGCTTTGAGTGAATCGGCTAATGTAAGCCAATTCAAAACCTATTTGCCATCAAGACCAACTGAATCCAATTGGTCCATGTGCTGAGCTTTAGAAAATCTCAATCGTCCTTTATCAATGGCTGATTGGATCACTTGAAAAAACACATTGCAATTAGAAGTATTATGATTAGATGAGTTATGTCATTTGCAATACGTAAGCTCTTCAAAATTTTGAACAGATGGCAAAGTATTGTGATAAATGATTCTAATAAAATTATTCTTGAGCAAGACATCAAAGGCATGATCACAAAAAGTAAAGTTAAAGGTGTACTTTGATTTCTTGAGCTGATTCTTTTGTGGAGTCAACTTTAAAGCTAGGCATACGAATGGATCAGATTTGATATCAATCCATTTGGCCACACCTTTGCAATTACTTCTGGGAAGCTTTAGCTTTGACAAACGACCACTATCGGCCTTGCCATATGGAACAATGTGTTGGCCGATAGAATCTGAATTTATGTTATCATCAACAAGTAAAGTACCTTCCTCAATCGGTCTTTTAAAATTACTAGCAAGAATATCGCTAATAGATGTAGCAATTGAAATAATATGACTAGATTGGGAATTTGTTAAAGTACTTGTACCTTGTGCCTTGTTGATCAGGCTGGAGAAGTGCATATCCTTGATTTGAATGACGTTGCTCTTCATCTCCCAAAACCAATCAACAAGAGGGGTCAAATTACCCGGAAGCACCTCAACAACTACTGGAACAGAGGAAGTCGGCTTAGCCAACTGGAAGTCGGCTAGACCGACCTAGGCGCTAGCAGGCAAAGTAGCAGGGGTAGTCAGCCTGGCCGACTGGGAGGTCGGCCTAGATGACTAAGGGTAGGCGATAGAGGCAGTCGGCCTAGCCGACTGGGAAGCCGGCCTAGCTAACTCAGGGCAAGCAGCAATCAACTCAGCTGACTTTGAAGTCGGCTCAGCCGATTCTGAGCAGGCAGGCAACCCTCCTTTGTTGCTTGTAGGGGCTTGATCTCCATCAATGATGCGGTAATCACTAGATAAGTGTACAACCCCTTTAGCTCTTGAAAAATCATGTCTAGCTATTTTCTTACGCTTCTCATGCTTTTCTGTAGCAAGACTTGTTTCTTGATATGTGATTGATTTGAAAAGGATATTGTATTGTTCGACTTTTATAGCCGAACCTTTGCTTACATCTGAATCAATTCTTTCTTTCAAGCCCACTAGCAATCCTCTTTTAGCCGATGACTCTACTGTGATCAGCCTTTTCTCATTGGTCTTTCCAAAACATTCATAGAATTACTCCTCTAATTGAGACCATGAACCAACAGTACACCGGGGCAAAGATGTAAACCATGCAAAGGCAATACCAGTAAGAGATAAAGGAAAATTCCGCACTCTCATATAGTCTTCTTTACTGGTAAAACCCAGCTATGAGAGATATATACTAACATGTTCCATAGCGGTTTTATCATCTTCACCACTAAATTCATAAAAATCAGGTACCCACCAACCATTAGGAGTTTCCAAGTAATCATAACATGATGGGTATGGTCTATGATAAGTGGGCACCTTCCATTTATAGAAACCATATGGATTCCTAGCATGGGCTAAATCTTCATCGATTCGGCTTAATTTGAGAGCAACATATGAAGTCAAATCATGATTGTTTGCATGTGCACACATTGATGAATTTTCATTAATTCAGCTATGTAACACCCCTAGTGTTACACTATAAATCATTTACTAAAACATGTCATGAGCATCATGTTTATGTGTTAATGCATGTAATAAAGTGTGTAGATCAATTTTCGTAACTCAAAACGATCAACAAAAGTGCAAAACAAAAGTGATTCGATAAGTCATGTTATATCACTTAGGGTTTAAAACCATTTTTTATTAAGCAAAAATGCTATAGAACATGTGTGTGCTACTTTAATAAAGTTGGAAGTGTGAACTTTGTAGATGACAATGAGATCCTTACGGTCGAAAAATGATGTAACTAGCTAATATTTCCACTAGCTTAGAAATCGCAATTGGAAACCAAATTCAGCTCAAAACTTAGAAATTTTCATGTTTGTCAACAGTTAGACACTTCTATGTTTGGCAATTTATTGTGAGAGATTGGGTTAAGTAGTAGGGCAGTATTATGACTTGTTTTAGTAGCCTAATGTACCCTCTAAGGTATAGTAAAAGTGGTTTGGGGATTGGATCAACGGTTTAGACGTCTCGAACGTTTTAATATTCATGCGTGTCACTGTCTCGAGCGGTCTGTCGCCGTGGGCGCGGTAACCACGTGGCCACCCCGTGCGTGCACCTGGTTGTGCATGCGCGTGCTGTGGTGCACGGCCGGCCGTGGCCGCCTCTAGCCTAGCCAGGGCTTGGCTGCCGCTGGCTCGCTGCGTGGAGCCGCTGCTGCTGCCGCCTGCCTCGTCCCACGCTGTGTTGCCATCGCGTAAGCCACTACTGCCCCGGGTCTCGCCTATCGTGCCGTCGTGTTGGGTCGGTCAAGTCGCCTTGGCTTGACTAAGGCTAGTCGCAGCGGGCCACTCATCCCATCCTGTGCCCATTGCCCTGCCACGTGCTGCCGTCTTGGGTGCCGCCGTGGCCGTGCTGCGCTGCCATCGCGTCCACGCTGCCGACGCTCCCTGTGTTGTGACGCTGCCATTGTCGTCGTATCGTCGTCGTGTCCACGCTGGTTTGCTACACCTCTGCGCTATTGCCAGCCATGTGCGTGTCGCTCTGCCGCACGCACATGGGTGAGCCACCGTCGCCATGCCATTTATGGTACTACGGCACGTGGGCCATGTTGGTCGGGCGCGGGCACACGTTGTCCGTAGCGCCGACGTGTGGGCCTCCTGGTCTTGCCGCTCGTGTCCCCCAAGGCAAAGATGATGCTGAGCCCACTGCAGCGTCGTCTCTCTCTTTTCCTCTTTCCCCCTCTATTTTTTGCCGTCGTCGTGTCGTGTCACGGTGAAGACAGAGAGCGAGCACCTCTCATCAATTCCTCATGCTCACGTCTCCACCTTCATGCCGCCTCTCCAGCCGACCCCACCCCATCTTGACTTGCATCATGCCAAGCTCCAATTTTGGAATCTTGCCGCCACTGTGCCGTTAAGGCCCGTCACCGCCCGCGTCGTGGCCAGTCTCCACCACTTCACCTCTCATCAATTCCTCTACATCGCTAGCTTGCCTTGGCTTCCTCTTCGTCGTGCGCACGCTAGTCGTAGCTCTAGTGCCACCTCCTTGCCACTGACGTGATCGTGCGTTTGCGGTCTGCCGTTCACCTTGCTGTGCGCACGCGGCCAACCTCGCTCGGGTCATCTTCAACCGAGCCGGCTTCTTGGTAAGGTCACTAGTGAGTTGTCGTTGCTCACCCGCTACCCTATCACCTTGATTGTTGTTGCGGCTCACCTGAACGCTGTCGCCATTGCCGTAGGGTGTTCGCCATCGTGGAGAGGTCCTTCTACGACGTCGCGGCTCATGCAACCTCCACCCATCATCTCGCATTGAACCCTAGGTGAGCGTCGGCCTCGTAGATAGGTCAGCGGGGGTCCCATGTGACCGGTGCAAGCGCCAGTGCTATTGGTCGCCATGCCAGAGCGCACGGGGAAGGCCGAGGGCCTCGCCGTTGTAAAGAGGAGAAAGGTCTGAGGGTTCTTTTGCTTAAGTGCTGTCTCTAGTAATAGTAATGTGGACTGCGGGTTGTTTTATTCGTTGTCAGGGGCGTTTTAGTTAATGTGCCAGCGCGAGCGGGCTCCTCGCCGTGGGCCGCCCGCGCGTGTGTCGCGCCGCGTGGGCCGCGTTGGGCCGAAATCAGTTTAGCTTTTTTCGTGGAAAATAGAAATAGCTTTTCATTTGTATTTCTGAGCTGATCTTTGGTAAATCATATAAAATCAGGTAGGTATCCAAAAATTATGAAACCAATTTTGTTGAGTTCCTAAAATTGTGCTCTATCTGTTAGTGTATTTAGTTCATATATATACTTGTTGATACCAGGAACTATTAAATCATTTGAGAGTGCTTAATACTATTAGGTTAAATATTATAGGAATTTTTGTGGCAAAATGGTGATAGCTTTAGCTTTAAATTTTTTACAGTAGCTTCATTGTATTATTTTGTGGTCGCTGTAATTTTTGTAGCCTAAGAATAGGTTGAGAAATATGGTAGCTAAGTACTCCCTATTTTAGTATATAGTAAATCATTAATAAGAGTAAGAATATATTTTAGTTGTTCAATAGCACTTGTTAGGTGAAACCCTGCTGGTTTGATGGGAATGATAGTTAGCTTAGTAGTTTACCATGTGTATTCTTATTTTAAGAGTTGCTGTTGCTGAAATGCTAAGTGTTGCATCATCATCGCATACAGGTAGAGAACGAGTTGGCGGAGATCATGACCATCAAAGGTCACGAGTTCGAGGAGGTGATTGAAGAGTACGAGGAGGAGATTCTCATGTAGGAGGAGGTCCCAGAGCCGCCACTGATTGACTGAGCTAACACCGCACCTGCCCAAGGCAAGCCTCGGTGCATAACCCTTATTTTGAATAAGCACTGAATATATATATCTATGATGTTCATTTACGTTACAGGCATTTTATGGAAACCACTTGTATAAATATATCTGTCCTATGAGTCCTACTAGTACAGGTGCGAGTAGCTGCTATGCTTAGGATTTTCGGTAGCATGAGTAACCTGCCGTTACTCACAATAGGTGATTATTATTATCACTCTTATGATAAAATGGTGAAAGGAAAATAGAGACCAGGCAGGGATATGGTATGGGTATTGGTGGGTGTAAGAGGTTGTGTCCCGCGGCCAATAGAGCATAGCTTGGTTACACTATTTTCCCTGTCCGTGTCGGTTAAGGACCGGCCGTTGCATTGGGTTCTTGTCAAGTCACATATTATTATCCTAAGCACATATTTGTTTATGGGAGCAGGGGAGTCTTATTGCTCATTTGTCATGGGTTCTAGCTCTTTCCAGACTGACTGATTGGAGGCGGGGATGGTAGAGGTCTAAGCACCACACTGAGTCCGAGACTTAGGTGTGGGGGCTTGGAGTCCTAGTTTGGACGGGGACCTAGACCCCTTGATAGGAGAGTGGTGGGTTAGTCCTGCTTGTGCCTAGGGTACAAGCAGGGCATGTGTTTCGGGGTACCTAGCTGGGCACATTGATTCGTGAATCGCTGGTTAATTAGGTACGACTTGTCTACAGTCTAGCACCGTATTAAGAACTATAAGATGAAAGATGGTGAAATGGATCTGTTTGCTCAACTCTTGCTTGAAAGTAGAATAGGTGCTTACATAGAATGGTTAGATAATGAACTAATCATGACTGCTAATAAGAAATATACGTAAGGATTCACTACTAGTATTGCTTTCTGCAAAAAGGAAACCTAGCAAACCATAAAGCTTATCATATCCTTTGGAGTCGAGAAATTATTCCCACTAGTTGGGTAAGTTTTGTGAGTACGTTGTGTACTCAGGGTTTATTTACCCCTGTTGCAGGTGCAGCTTGAAGAGTAGTTGTTGTGTGGATGATTCTTCTAGTGGACACCGACGGATCCTGGTATTCTACCGTTAGATGTTTATTGTAATTCCGCTGTTTAAATTCCGCACTTTGAACCTAGTATTGTAATAATGTATTTCTAAGAACTCTGGTTGTATAAAATGGATTAAGTATTGTAAACTCGTTCTTATTATTGGATCCTGGAGGAAAAACATGGATTATTCGAGTTCTCCCTTGGGGTGTGCTCGATGGAACCATCCGATGTAGCTTGCTTTCGGGGCGCTTAGTGTCTGATGGAAGACGAGCGCCTCCGAAGGTGTGCTATTTCAAGCAATTCTGCCACAGGCTATAATTAATATCACCATGTGGAGCCAAATCACGAGTTTTAGCACTCGCATGCCTTGCTGAAATTTTATCAATTCGGCTTGAGTTGGGAGTAACATATGAAGCCAAATTATGAATAGGAGCATTGGCATATGGTGCTGAATTTTTAGAGCAATTGGCAAAATAATTAGCATTGTTATAGCCAATTCTCTCATTCATCGGCATGTCTTGTGGTGGAACCACATATTGTGAACTTATAGCCGATGAATAACGATTTACATGTTGTATGCTGCTTGTAGCATCAAAACTCAAAGAATTTACAACATGCATCAGCTCTTGACCATAATATCCTTAATTATGATGTGTATGATGAGGAACATTGTTAAAAGTATCAACCGATGCAACATATCGAGTATCATTATGACTAGCAACATCAACATGAGAGCTCATAGAACTTGCAAAATAATTATTGGGATCATAAGATGCATTTGCAAGTTGTACCTCTGGGTAATTGTAGTAAAATTGTGATGAATCACCTTGGTACTCCATGATTTAGAACTTGACCGCCTTGCTAAATTTTCCAATAAGCAGTGCAACTTGTTGCAAAATCGCAAACGAGATCACAAGGGGTCAAAACCAGATGCGATCGGCCTTTTGGGCCAGATGCAATGGTAATGGTGAACTTGAAAAGATAGATTAGCGAGGAGTAAGGCTAGGTCAGAGAGATCAACTATAAGAGTTAGCCAAACCAATCTTCCTCAGCGGAGTCGCTAAAAAGTATGTTGACGTTGGATGTGGTCCAAATCACACACCAGCAAGGGCATTGGACGCCACGGCTGCTATGGACTGAAGAACACAGCAAGAATGCCAGTCTTTTGTGGTGAAGAACGGAGAGGTTTACAAGCAAACCACCAAAGGATAACCAACGTGCTTGCGTGACGAAGAACCGGCTAGTTTTTAGGCAAACTAGCAAAGAAACCGTCGAAGCTCTCGCCTGGGAGGGACCCCGTGTGGCAGAACCGCCTAATCTAATGCCCTCCCAAGAGTACTTGTCTTTCATTAGACACTAAGTATCCAAGAGAGTGCACTAAATCGTGCCGTTCTATCGAGCATACCCAAGGGAGAACTCGAAAATCCACATTCTTCCGTCAGGATCACAAATGAGAGAATAAAGCTTACAACATTCTTAACCATTTCTTACTTCACTTTATTACTATATTAGAGTACTTAAATAAGTTGAATGCAATAGCGGAATTAAGACAATTTTACATGTAAAAGAGTTTATACATTTTAGGTTCACATTTTTATTTTGTAGCGGAGAACAACATATGATCAGAGTTACAGTCGAAATAAATATTAATTTAATGACATGGTGAAGTATTAACATAGTGGACATTTATATACAAGAGATGCTAGCAGATTTGACATCTTTTCTTGTAAAAACCTTTAGTGAAGGTTGTAAATAAACACTACGACTGTAGCGTGAAAGGAATCCTTTCTGAGCCCACCAGAAGGTTTCCACACACAAGAGTCAACTCTAGCATCCACTTGTCACCTGTAACCCTGAGTACTCGATTGTACTCAACAAGACTTACCCGACAGGATGAAAATAAAAGACTCCAAGGATATACAAGTCTTATTTAGCTTGTTGGTTTATTGCATTTGTAGGAAGCGTTACTAACAGTGCATCCTTATAGTCAATTTTATTAGCAGTCATCATTAGTTCATTAACTAACTATTTTATGTAAGCACCTACACTACTTTCAAGCAGGTGGTAAGCAATCAGAACCATTTACCATATTTCATATTCCAGTTCTTACTACAGTGCTAGACCATAGCCAAGTCGTACCGTCTCACAGAAACGGTGATTCACGAATCAATGTATCCCAGCTGGGTACCCCGAAACACACGCCTCGCTTATAGCCCAGGCACAAACAAGACCAACCTGTTCCACTCCTATCAAGGGGTCTAGGTCCCGTCCAAACTTGGACTCCAAGACCCCAACACCTGAGACCCGGTCTCAGTATGGTGCTTAGACCTCCACCTAATACCCACCCCTAAAAGCCGGTCTAGAAAGAGCTGGAACCCATGACAAGAGAGTAACAAGTCTTCCCACTCCCATAAGCAAGTATGTGCTCAGGATAATAAGTCTGTGACCTCACTACCATCCACAGCAATGGACGGTCCTCAATTGATACATGCAGGACAAATGCAACAGGAGCCTCGCTCGGTTGCCTAACCAAGCCCAAATCCAAATCCAAAGCACAGTCCCACCTGGTCTCCAATTATCATCCATATATATTCAATGTGATAGTTATATGATAATAAGAACAATAATGTCTTTCCCATCTCTCGCAAGTGACAGGTAATCACTCGACTTCTACCGAAATCCTTTAGCATAGCAATCTACATGATCTTAACATACTAGTAGGACTCATAGGATAATGATACATATATATGCAAGTGGTTTTCATTCAACTCCTTAAAACTTAATGCACAAGCATAAAAATAAAGTGTAGAATAATAGGGGTTATGCATCGGGACTTACCGGGGTAAGATATAACCAAAGGTTAGCACTCCATCGTGGTGACACGATCATCAAGGCACCATCTTTTCTACTACTCCAGTCGACTCCACGATCCATCATTGTTCCTATTATGATGTACGTGGATTCAACGCAGAGACATAATTAATCAACGGCAACCGCAACTCTTAAAAATACAATTACGCCTCTCAAGCTAACGAGCTAGCTCTAATGACTAACGTACTAGGCTTCGTATCCACGTTGTCGAATAAGGCGTTATTTCCCAACAAGTGTTTTAGTTATACAAACCCAAGGTGTTTCTTTATCCATTACATTGATTTAATATATATTCGAACTCGGACTCATTAGCTATCTTAGCAAGTAATTATTCGGAAGCTACAAAAATTACGGTGAACATCTAATAACATTAGGAATTTACTGTGAAAAATTTTTAGAGTCAACACTATCACCAATTTATCACAAAAATTCCTACAAGTTTATATATTAATAATATTAAGCATCTTAATTTAATTAGAGAACTCCTAAAAATATTATAAAACTATGTGAACAAGATATACTAGCAGATAGATCATGATTTTAGGAACTGAACAAAATTAGTTTCACAATTTTTGGTCAACTACATAAATTTATATTGAATTTACAAGTTTGCCTTAGAAACTAAATTAGAAAATTGCTTTAGGAAAAGGAAAAGGTCGGCGACAACTAATTCAGCCAAAAAGCCTAGCGCGGGGTGCGACTGCGCGCGTCGCTATGGCCCAGCACGACCCTAGGCCAGGGAAGCCCGCGCGACCGACGCAATTTCAGAGCAAACCCCGCCGTTTAGACGAATTACACGTCGCAACGCCTCACTATTCCCTCAGTCTTAGGTTTTGCGAAAAACACCCCCAAAGAAGTTACCTTCTTGCTGTGTCAGTCCCTGATTCCCCCACGCATGATGGCATGGCCTGGACTGACATTTCATGCCTTCTCTGGTCAACAGAGCGAAGCACCGGCCAAACGAGCAAGCCGACGAGCACCGTGGAGCAAAAGCGAAACCATGGGCAGCGATTAGAAGTAAAACGGTGACTCTAGTGCACTGCTCATGCCGATGGACCAACTTCCATAGTGGCGCATCCGTTCCGATGAGTCTAAGGGCTAATGAGATGATAGAGATTACGAGGGAGCAGAAGGGGCTTACCACGAGGCCAGCCGTATAACCGGTTGAGGAGGGGAAGGTTGGGAGAACCTGTAACACCCTCGGTGTTACACCCTAAAAAAACCACTAAACCATGTCATGAGCATCATGCTTATGTGATAAAGCATGTGATAAAGTGTGTAGATCAATTTCTTGTAATATAAAATGACTAATAAAAATATTAAATGAAAGTTGATTCAATAGCTCATGTATATCAAGTAGGGTTGGAAACCAATTTTTATTGAGCAAAAATATTATAGAACATGTATGTGACCCTAAATAAAGTTTGAAGTATAAACTTTGTAGAGGACAATGGAACTCTTGTCTTAGAAAAATAATATTGCTAGCTAGTATTTCTAATAGCTTCGAAAGGGAACTTGAAATCAAATTCAGCCCAAGACTTAGCAAATTCTTGTCTGAAAATAGTGTGACAATGCAATGTTGGTGAATTAATCCTAGAAAATCTAGCTACAGGTCAATGATGTGTTTTTGCTCTTTATGGTAGACTGATTTACCCTCTTTAGCATGGTAGAGGTAGTTTAGCTTCAACTATGTTACATTAGTTTTTAGACGTGCTTTAAAATTCATGCATGTCATATGCCTGGCCTATGTGCACGGTCACCTCGCGTGGCCGCTCGGCGTCACGTGGCTAGCCGTGTCTCGCTCGCCGCGGTGCTGAGCCCGGTCGACCTGTCTAGCCGTGGGTTGGCCGTGACCGGCCCCAGCGGGACGCTGTCATCGCCCTGCAGCTGTTGGCCGTCGTGCTGCTGCCCACCTCACTACCACGCTGCAACTGCCGCCCCTCTCGCCTGCACGCGTCACTACCTCACTAGGCTTGTCTCGGCTACCACCGCCGTCCCGTCACCATCGCATCCGAGCCCCTATAGCTCTATGCTACTGCCTGGCCCTGTTCATTGGCGTTGCCACGGTCGCGCGCACGCACATGGAACACTCGCTGACCGACCCATGGCCGTGCTCGTAGCCGTGGTGTTCCCACATGCACCCAAGCCACCACAACAGCCGTACCCCCAGCAGCCATTGTCTTTAACTACGTCGCGCCGAGCGCAGGCTGACCTCCCTCCTCACCTTGTCGTTTTTACCCAACGCGACGCCGTTCATTAAACCCATTAGGGAAAGGTCACCATCGCCTGATTCGTCGCTCCCTAGCTCCGCCATTACCCCCTTAGCCATCTGACCCCATCCTGCCTTGAATCAAGCCCGACCAATCTCCAATTTGGCGCTTTTCCTGCCGTCGTGCCGATAAGGCCACATCTGGTCACGGTCGAGGGCAGTCCCCCTACCGTATGCCCCGATTCAATTCACCTGCACCACTAGCTTCGTCTTGCCTCCCTCTCCATCTTGCGCACGTCAGCGGAACCGCTACCGTCTCCCTGTCACCGCTGATGCGACCATGCCACCACAATGTACCGCCACATGGCTTGGCCGCACGTGGCCACCCCTCCTCCGCCATCCTCCACTCCAACCATCACCTCGTCCTAGCCCATGGTAGCCTCCTGATGCTCACATGCTAGCCAGTTAGGTCCGTAGCAACCCTAGCTCACCGGAATGGGTGTGCCACCGCCACGGATGGTCGTGCGTCGCTACAGCTCGCTCCAGCGTGTTCCGCCGCCCCGCATTGCTACTCGGCGCACGTGGTTGGACCATAGTTGAAGGTCGACCCGACTGACATGCCGGCATGAGCCCTAGGTGGCCGACGCAGCCGCGCTGTGCCACCGCCACCGTGCCACCGTGCGCTGGGTCGTCGGGGTGCACGCGGGGGAAATTCCAGGAGAGCCAGGGGGTTAAGTGAGAGAGACTATGAGAGGAAGAAATAGTGTTAGGACTCCGATGCGATTCAGGAGGAAGCTGGGGGCTTCGTTGCAAGAGCGCTAGCACGTGGGCGCCTCGCGCGTGGGCCAGCGCGCGTGGGCCGTGTGTGTAGGCCAAGCGGGAGATTTTGTTTTTCTTTTCCTAAGGAATTAGAAATAGTTTTCTAATTTAATTTTTGGCCTGATCTTTGGTAAATCATATAAAATCATGTAGGTTCTCAAAAATCATGAAACCAATTTTGGTAGGTTCCTAAAATTGTGCTCTATCTGTTAGTGTATTTAGTTCATGCTTATATGTGTTGACACTAGGAGCTATTAAATATTATTAAGTTGATTATTCTAGGAATTTTTGTGGTGAATTGGTGATAGTTTTGATCCTAAAATTTTTGTAGCAGTTTCATTGTATTATTATGTGTTCACTGTAATTTTTGTAGACTTATAATAGACTAAGCATTTGGGTAGTTAGATGCTCTCTTTCAATATATATTAAATCATTAGTAGAAATAAAGATATATCCTTGGTTTGCTATGCTAAATGTTTGTTAGTTGAACCCAACACTTTGCTTGATGAAAATGATAGTTAGCTTAGTATCTTAGTCATTAGAGCTAGCTTAGTAGTTTAGTATGCATATTCTTATTTTAAGAGTTGGTGTTGCCTAAATGCTATGTGTTGCATCATCATCGCATGCATGTAGAGAACGAGTTGGTGGAGATAGTGACCACAGACGATCACGAGTTCGAGGAGATCATCAAGGAATACAAGGAGGGGGTCCTCGTGAGGGAGGAGGTCTCGGAGCCATCGACGACTGATTCAGCTGACACCGTGCCTACCCAAGGCAAGCCCCAGTACATAACCCTTATTTTTTATAATCACTGTATATATATATATGTATGTGCATTTACGTTACAGGAATCTTATGAAAATCACATGCATAGATATATCTGTCCTATGCGTCTTACTAGTGCAGGTTCGAGTAGCTGCTATGCTTAGGTTTTTGGTAGCGTGAATAACCTGTCGTTACTCACAATAGGTGATTATTATATTTACTCTCATAATAAAATAATGAAATGAAAAATGGAGACCGGGTAGGGATGTGGTATGGGTATTGGTGGGTGTAACAGGTTATGTCCCGTGGTCAACGGGGCTTAGCTTGGTTACACTGTTTTCCCTGTCCGTGTTGATTGAGGACCGTCCGTTGCTGTGGATGGTAGTCAGGTCACAGACTTTACCTTCGGTTTAGCACTTACCCCCAACTCTACCGGCTTGGCGGCGCACCTAGTCGGCGGTGAGCAAAACGCCGAATTGGCCGACTACAAGGCTCGTCTGCTCCTTGGTGTCGGTTGATTTGCTAGCTAGCTTCCAATCCAAGCTGCTAGGGCACTGAATCGAGGTGGGATATCATGGACCATGCATTTTTAGCTTGCGAAGTGGCGTGGCTCCTTCGGCGGTAAGGGCAAACGGGCAGCGGCTTCTAGGCTCAGCCAACCTCGGTTGAGGCTGCGTTTAATGAGCGAGAGCGTCCACACGGTGTGGCTTAGAGGGAGCATGTCATGGGATGCCGGGATGGGACGGCTTGGTCTTGGCAGGGCGCGGATGGCGGCAACGGAACAACGATCGCGCACTAGGTGGTCGTATGGGGAGGGCAGCGACACCACGTCAAGGCCAGCAGCGCGATGGGACAGCGGATGTAGGCAGTGACGCAGCGGTAGGTGGATCGAGCAGTCGAGACAGGCGCCACATCGGCCATACGACGACTGCCGCGGCATTGGCTAGGCCGGCACACGGCCTGGCCGGCAGCGCGCACGTGATGGCCACATAGAAGCAGCCCTGTAGCTCAGTCCTGGCCTACAGAGGTGACCGTGGCAAACCCCAGCCCAACACGCGGTCGGCAGCCAGCAAAGCCGGCCACGGGGCATGACCAAGGCCAAGAATGGTCAAGCAGCGGCAGCGTGCACGCGTGGTGACTGCAGACATCAGCTGAGCAATGACGAGCGGTGAAGTGCACGGATTTTAAAGCGAAGTAAGGGCTGCTGATTAACTCGCTAAAAATAGTACTTTAACATAAGTTCAGATCTTTGCCGACTTAACGAAAAGGTTAATTTTAATTTCTAATTTGATTTTTGGAGCTCCCAAGAACATTAGTTAACACGTTTATTTTCCAAAAATTAAAGTTGTATTTTCATCTACACCACTTGGTCATCATCTTTACATAAGCACTATACACAAGTTATATTTTATTTTTGTTTATAAAAATTGTTTTTCATACCAAACAATTAAAACTACTTATTTTATTCTTCTTGTTAGGATTTTCATTAGCACATTTACGCACTGATTAAATTAACTTAGATATTTATTTGATTTCTCTCAACCATAAAAGTGAGTCGTACATGGTTTGTTTATCATTTCATGTGTGTTTAAAATTTTTAAAACTCGAGAACTTGTTTTGCTAATTTCTCTTAAGCCTTAACCTAGGTGCTAAGCAAGCTCGTAACACCAGGGGTGTTACACCCCATCAGGGCAAGGACATCACCGGGTTGCCCTAGGTCAGCCAGCAAGCTTAGGGCACCATCCTTGGTCGTGGATCAAGGGATGAACAACAAGGAGGTTGAAGAAGAGGGTAGAAGGGTTGGAGTAGAGGTAGTAGATTGATTTGTTTGTCGATTGGATAGATGGGAGCTTAATCGGCCATGATCCTCGCATATATATAGAGGGGGTGGTCTTCTCCCAGAAGAAAACCTCTCCAAGCCTTATTTTTCAAGTTTCCCACGAGTTTGTAACAACCTAAAATATCATTTGCAAATTAGAAATTAACTTTGAGCATTTATTTGATTTTCTATGTATTTTAACCTAGGTCAAATAATAAATTTTGGTTAAATAAAATTAACTATAAGGTTTAAAAACATGTTTGTTGCATTCATGCCGAAGCATACTATTTTTTGTTGAGTGTAGGGCTAAGTTGTTTGAAGTTGAATTCAAATTTCATATGAATTTGGCTTGGATTGGAAAACTAGAAATGGAAAAGGATTTATTTTTGAAAAACTTCTTTTCTCCCTTTCTAGCCCAACTCCAAAATGAGCCCAGTTTTCTTTTTCTTTTCCCCTTCCTGCGCCTAGCCTGCTGGCGGCCTAGCCAGCGCCTCTCCTCCCTTCCCGCCTTCACGCTCGTGGCCCGCTCCGTGCCGTCGCTCCGCGTCTCTCCTTCGTTCGCACGCCGCGCGCCCGTAGCCCACCAACGCAGCCCAGCTCGACGCGCTGCTCGGCCTACTCCACGTCACACCACGCGCCCGCTCTCTCCCTTTCTCTAGCGACCAGGACCCACTCGTCAGCGCCCGTCTTCCCCTTTCCTTTCTTCGCCACCCGGTGATGGCGTTGCCATGCTCGGCAAGTTACCGCCGTGGCCATGCCAACCAAGGAAGGGGCTCGCAAGTCCATGATTCGCAGTCTGTGCGCTCCCTTCCTTCTATTGCAGCCCTCGCTCACCTACAAAACCCTGAGCCGAGCCCCTCCCTCTCTCCTTTTCCCGTCCACGTTCAAGCTCTCACCGTCGCCTGCAATCCACTGCTCTAGTGCCCCAATGAACGTCGCCGACGCCCTCCGAAGCTCCGATGTACTCCACCGTGTTCGTAGGTGGCCTCAATTCTTCATTTTGGTAACGGAACGATTGGATTTCGCTCACCCGCACCATTGTCTCTCTCCAGTTCACCGCCGCCGTCGACCCAGCCCTTCGGAGCTCTCCCTAACGCCGCGACCACCTCCGTTGGACTCATGGTGAGCTTCTCCACCTTCACGTGCCCCCATTTACTTGAATGACGCCCTAGAGCACCATATCGACCAGCTCCAGTCACACCGGCCATGGCGCCGTCGTGGGGGCCATCGCCTCGACGTGCTCCCCATCATAGATTCGTACCCCATTGAGTTCACGAGCGCATGTACTTCATTCTCGTGTGTTTGTCTTGATTTGGGGTGATCTAGAACGTCGTACCAGCATTCGCCGTGGCGCACGGCTTGCCACTGGCTATGGCGGGCTCGCCGGAGACGCTGTGCAGCCGACGAGAGTTGTCCCATTCACTCCCCACCGTCGGATTCACATGGACGACCACGATTAGGCCATACCGATTCGGTGAGTAACCGGTCCACCGTGCACCCTTGGACACGGTCCACAGCGCCGCGTCAGCACGTGCCCATGCACATGTGGTGCCCTGCACCACTCACGCACAGCCACGTGGCCACCCAGTCAGCAGCCACGCGGTCAACCCATAGTCAGCCGGGTTCTTTTACATTTTAACCCCTCGATTTTTGGTGAATAAACCCGCGGTCTAGTTCAGTTCAAAAGAGTTACTTTCTAGTCCTGTTTTTATTCGTTTTAGACCCTGTTGTTTTAGGAAATAGTACGTGACGTCCATGATCCATTTAAATTCATATTTTAATTGTTTTAATTCAAAAATGAGTTCGGTTTATTTATAGAAATGCCATTGGAACCTTATTTCACACATAAATTTTGCGTTTTAAGCCCGATTTGAGTGATTCTTTCGCTCATGTGTTCGTAGCAGTACGTAGAATAGTTTTATAAGCTTTTTAATTTATGTTTTTATTGTTTGGTGTACTGTTCTAATAGAAGTCTATTTGGATGTATGAAATGATTGGATTGGATGCTTGATTGGTGAATTGGAACACGTTTAAGGGTGAGCAGTTTGTGGTGACTGAGGATCAGCAGTACCAGAAAGAGAACTTTGAGGAAGGCAAGTGTAGCAAAGGCCCCTTGTACCTATGAACTTTACAATTCATATTTATGCATGTGTCTAAATTTGAATTACCTTTAAGGACTTTACCTAGATTGTTACTTGTACCAAATATCCTTGTTACCTATGATTTGGGATGCATTTTGGATAGATGCTGCACTGCTCAACATAAATAATTGTTAAACATGATTAAAAGTATTATGCAATATGTTAAAATAGAGCTTTTTAGCAACAATTAGGGGGCTAGAGTACGGGGTTGAGTGCTCTAGTGCCTCTCCATAAGGACTTAATTTTGAAGCGGCCACCGAGGAGGTTTCGTACAACCCCGAGTGTCATATGGCTCTGACTTTAACCTATTAACTAGATTGTACTAGCTCGTCTATAGCTTTCCATAAGGGCAAGAGGGGGCACTAGTTGGTATGTTTCCTTTCCTACTTGGGTGTGTACCGTGCCACGACCACGCATGCCACTCCTAGAGGAGGAACACATACGGCTAGACGGCTGAAACCTTAGCAGCTACGACTTGTTAGTACAACTAGCGAAGGGTTACATAGTGAAACTCTGCCACACTTCCTATGTAGAAGTGTTGTGGGCTTTGCAAACCCTGGCATTGGGAATCATGGCTCGGTGGACAAACTTGTATAATTTCTACGGAAATATTTGACCTGTTATAACAGCCGTGCTCACGGATATGAGCGATCTGGATCCTTCATGATTAGTGGTTACTATGGATGGTTCAGAAATTGATATAATCTTGATTATTCACCATTACCACTTGGGTTGGGATTATTCACTAAAGTAGTGATTCAGCATGCTAAAACTTGAACAACTAAAATTGTGAACCGCAGTCAAACCGTGTCTAGCCTTTGAGCCTCATAGATCCCTTTGATATACTTGCTAAGCATGGTGAGCTTACACTTGCCTTACATTCAATGAAAATCCCATATGGGTAACAGACAACATGTATGAAGAGTTTCTAGAGGATGTTCAGGACTACTAGGATGATGTTCACCAGTTGGAGTCCCTGTGGCAGTTTGGACTAGTTTTTCTGCTTGTGTAATAATGTTGCCAATGAGCAAGACTATGTATTAACATTATGATGAGATATGCGATGTAATAAAGTACTTTACTTTGATATTATTATAATTTGATGGTATATGTGTGTTTGGACATCCTAGGCGCACATATATGAGTACTTGATTTTGCTATGCAAAATTGGGTGCGACAAATTGGTATCAGAGCTATAACTAACTGTAGGACAATCAACCTAGTAGAAATGGACGTTTCTAGGATCACATTATCTTTATTTTGCTACCTTTAATTTACTATAAAATTTTGCTTATATTATGTCCTTTATCTGTTGCAAAAATTATCTTATTCTAATACTCAACCTTTTCAATCTTATCGATGGCCCGCACCAAGCTGACACCCCATAAGCGCACCATTGTGATGCCAACAAGGAGGACGAAGTTCACGTTTGGCAAGCGTGTTCCTGCACACCTGGTGGAGTTTCTGAGGAGCATGGAGGAGGAACCGCCTGTGGAGGTGCCCATGGAGGAACCTCTGGAGGACCAGATGGAGGATGAACTCATGGATGAAAAGACTAAAGAGGGGCCCATGTTTCAGGAGCCCATAGAGATAGAAGAATCTGGGGAGGAGCCCATGGAAGAAAATGGACTGGGTGGTCAGGATGGAGCTGGTGACCCTGATGATGGTGATGATTCAGACAATTCTGATTCAGATGATGGGGGCAATGATGGTGGTGATGGTGGAGATGGTAGTGGTGGTGATGGTGACAGAGATGGAGGAGACTGTGGAAATGATGGTGATGATGACCATGATGCACTGCTGGCTCAAGGGTGGACCACGGAGATCCACTATGATCTGCAAGGAGATGCCTACTACCACCCCAAGCTTCTCTCTCTCGTATGCCACTACCACACCAGGTGCACTATGTAGTACAGGATGGAGCATTGGACCCACCCCGACTACACCTGCTTCTGGGAGACAGAAGTGTACATCCGCGAAGGGACTTGGGTGCGCTACATCCACCGTGCCATCACTGCATGGCTCACACATGCAGCCGCCATTCGAGATGTTGCTCGACATGCGTTGGTGGTCAACCACGACCGCCACTTCGACGACATTGCATGGGAGGAGGATCGTTATCTTCCCCACCGTCGGAGCGGCCAGTCTACTTGCAACATTGCCACACCACTTGGGGAGGTGAACCCTAGGCTTAGGCCTACCTTGATGAGCTTGGCCCAGACCAACACCGACTTGGATCAAGCCTTGGATGAGCTAGATGTCATGGGGAAGGCATACCTACAGCTTGCCCGTGAGAATGCTACATTGAAGCAACATCAAGGAGGTCCCGATGTGGAAGCGCTAGGTTTTCCTGCTCAGTCACCCCTGAGGAATAGAGGAGACTTTGGAGACCCCAACACCAGCACCAACATCAACCCATAGGAGGATTTCCCACAATATGTAATAAACGCGCATAGATGTGCAAGAGAGTGTTTAGTTTCTTTTCTTTTTAATGGTTGAACAAGTGTTACTTGAATGGTTGGATGGTTGTCATAATGAACAATGTTTGATTTGGATTTTTGTCATGATTGTGATGACTTGTGGGCATGTCCACAGTCATTTAGTTAAGATTAAGGCTCAAGGATGATATGAATAAATAGTTGGGTTTCTTTTTATCTTGCTATCCATTCTGTATAATTCTGAGCAGTTCAACTTTATCAATTCATATCTCATGTTCTAGATGTCCAATGGTCATGAAAATTTTATGGAGATAAGTAGACTTCTACATCTTTCTTTTGGCTCTAGAATCACCTCAATACCTATTATGAATTGTGAGATACAGCTGTTGTAAGTTGATGCTTCTGTGCTGTCAGAAATCTAGAGCAGTACTGCTTGTCATCTATTTTTACCTGATTAAACGTCAGAATCTGAAAATGTCTTCTTAATGAAAGTTGTAGAGAATTTCATAAGACTTCCATAAAGGGAAAATTCACATTTAGATGATAAACAGAGAGTGAGATATGCTCATTTTACTGCACTATTGTTTATCCAACTCGCCGGAAAGTTTAGAACAATTATCTTCTTGTATACCCTATATATATCTCTTGTTTTGATCTTGTGATACCTACTCTTATTAGACCATTATCTCTTAAAGGTTATATATTTTGGACATATGACTTATATGATGTATCTATAGATGGTGAACACCAGGAGGAACAACCAGGGAGGCGAGGACTTGCCGCCGCCACCCCCTGTCACTATGGAGCAACTGATGATGATGCAAACCCAATTGCTTCAGCAGATGGCTCAGAGAATGCAGAATATGGGGAATGGGAATGCACCCCCTCAAGTCAAAGACAAAAGGGGAGAGTTTCTGAAAGGACATCGACCTGTCTTCAAGCATTCCACTGA
Organism: Miscanthus lutarioriparius; assembly: GCA_904845875.1. NCBI lineage: Eukaryota > Viridiplantae > Streptophyta > Magnoliopsida > Poales > Poaceae > Miscanthus > Miscanthus lutarioriparius. The sequence goes on from CAJGYO010000002.1 coordinate 119,868,347, forward strand.
CCCACTCCAAGCCGATGACTGGCTGCACAGTGTGATGACAAAGAGGTCTTGTATGCTTCTAGACAGCTACAAGGGGCTGCACTTGATTGATGGGACTCATTCCACTTTGGCCGTACTAAAGCTAACCCCATCACGTGGCTAGAGTTTCGCAGTACCTTCCGCTCTTATTATGTGCCCGCTGGGTTGATGAAGTTGAAGAAGAAGGAATTCTTGACTCTCAAGCAGGGGAGCATGACTGTTGTAGAGTATCGTGACAAGTTCATACAATTGTCACGGTACGCACCTACGGAGGTGGAAGATGATAAGAAGAGGCAGGAGCTATTTATAGAAGGTCTGAATGATGGTCTACAGTACTAACTGCTATCCCATACCTTTGCCAATTTCCAGCAGTTAGTGGACAAGGCCTTGGTTATAGAGAACAAGCGTCGTCAAATGGAGGACAAGAAGAGAAAGTTCTAGGGACAGCAATCCGAGAGCAACTCTCGCTTTCGTACCAATTCTCAACAGACTCAACCACAACAGCATTATCAAGGGCAGTCCAATCTGGTCAACTGCAACCAGCAACCACAGCGTGCACAGTAGTAGCAGCAACAGTATAAGGCACCAGTCTAGTGCCAGCAGCAAGCCAGCAATGTTCCTATGAAGAATATTGTCCCCAATGCTCCATAGAAGAATGGCGCACCAAAGGCGCCAAATGCAGTTAATGATAACAGATGCTTCAATTGTGGAGAACCAGGACATTACTCCAATAGATGCCTCAAGAGGACGGCTAATGTGCAGCAGAACTATGTCAGAGGAGAGGTCAACTATGTGACCGTAGAGACAGCTCAGGAGGCACCTGATGTGGTGATCAGTACGTTTCTGATCAACTCAAACTCAGCTATAGTTCTTTTTGATTCTGGTGCTTCACATTCCTTCATAGCATATACTTTCATAAAGAAGCATGGTATTCCCGTATGTGTTATGAAGAAACCCATGTTAGTAAACTCACCTAGAGGAGACATGAAAGCAAATTGGATATGCTTAGCTGCTAGTCTCATCATAAGGGGGGTAGAATTTTAAGCCAACCTTGTAGTCATAGACTCATCTGGAATTGAAACTACAAGGTAGTTATTAATTGTGGGAGCAGTTTCATGAATCTAACCACTCCATCCGGAGACAAAGTTGAGTATGTGGCAACACAGTCAGCCGCGGAAACCTGTCGGGTTAATCAATTGGAGGGCACAACCATAAAGGATATACGTATAGTAAATGAGTATCTAGATATCTTCCCTAAGGAGTTACCAGGTATGCCACCTGAACGAGATATTGAGTTTATAATTAAACTTTTACCTAGAACTGCACCCATAGCTAAGAGACCTTATAGAATGGGAGTGAATGAATTAGCAGAACTTAAGAAACAAATAAGGGAATTGCTAGATAAGGGTTATGTCCAACCTAGTTCTTCACCTTGGGGTGCACCAGTATTGTTTGTAGAGAAGAAAGATGGTACACAAAGAATGTGCATAGATTACAGATCACTTAATGAGGTCACAATTAAGAACAAGTATCCACTGCCTAGAATCGATGACATGTTTGACCAGTTGAAGGGAGCTTGTGTATTTTCCAAGATCGACCTCCGATCTGGATACCATTAGTTTAGGATAAGGCGTTCTGACATTCCCAAAACTGCTTTTGTGACCCGATATGGATTATATGAGTTCACAGTCATGTATTTTGGTCTAACAAATGCACCTGCTTACTTCATGTATTTGATGAACAAAGTATTCATGGAGTACATTAACAAGTTTGTTCGTTGTGTTCATTGATGATATATTAGTCTACTCTAAGAATGAAGAAGAACATGAGGGACATTTAAGGTCAGTATTGCATAAGCTTAGAGAACATTAGCTCTATGCTAAGTTTAGTAAATGTGAGTTCTGGCTAAAATAAGTATCTTTGCTTGGTCACATAATCTCTAATGGAGGAGTAGCAGTAGATCCCAAGAAGGTTAGAGATGTGTTGAGTTGGAAGCCACCTCAAGATGTCAGTGAGATTCAGAGTTTCCTTGGTATGACTGGGTACTATAGGAGATTCATCGAGGGATTCTCTAAGTTAGCAAAACCCATGACTGCTCTGTTAGAAAAGAATGCCAAATTTGTATGGTCTAAGCAATGTCAGGATAGTTTTGAGGAGTTGAAGAAGAGACTGACTTCTGCCCCAGTGCTTGTCTTACCTGATCTTACCAAAAGCTTCTCTATCTATTGTGATTCCTCACGGCAAGGTCTAGGCTGCGTTCTTATGCAAGAGGGTAGAGTTGTTGCCTACGCATCTAGACAACTGAGAAAACATGAGTTAAATTATCCGACTCATGATCTAGAGTTAGCAGTTGTGGTACATGCTCTCAAGATTTGGCAGCATTACCTGATTGGTCATAAGTGTGAGATTTATATGGATCATAAGAGTTTGAAGTATATATTCACTTAGTCAGATCTGAATTTGAGGCAGCGCAGATGGCTAGAGTTAATCAAGCATTATGATTTGGAGATACACTATCATCCAGGAAAAGCTAACGTTGTAGCAGATGCCTTGAGTAGGAGGAGTTATGTGAACATGGCCTATACAACTCAATTACCTAAAGAGTTGTGTGAGGAGTTCGAATACCTAAATTTGGGTATTGTTGCTAACACTATGGAGTTAGAGGTGGAACCTACTTTAGAACGAGAGATTCATAAGGGACAGTTGAATGAAGAGAGGATCAAAGATATTGCTGAACATATAGTGATTGGTAAAGCCCCAGGATTCCACATGGATGATCAATGAACAGTATGGTTTGGTAAAAGGATTTGTGTGCCAGAAGTGAAGTTTATTAGAGTCTATTTTGAGGGAAGCTCATGATTCGGCCTATTCAATACACCCGGGGAGTACTAAAATGTATCTTGATCTTAAAGAGAGATATTGGTGGTATGGACTAAAAAGAGATATAGCTGAACATGTGGCCATATGTGATACGTGCCAAAGAGTAAAGGCAGAGCATCAGAGGCCAGCAGGGTTACTACAACCTATGAAGGTACAAGAGTGGAAATGGTTAGAAGTTGGAATGGATTTCATAGTGGGATTACCCCGTACACAGAGGGGATATGACTTTATCTAGGTAATTGTAGACTGTCTGACAAAAGTAGCACATTTCATTCCTATCAAGACAACTTATTCTGGTGCAAAGTTGGCAGAGCTATACATGGAAATGATTGTATGTTTACATGGAGTACCAAAGAAGATTGTTTCAGATAGGGGTACACAGTTCACATCCCATTTTTGGCAGAAGTTGCATGAGTCCATGGACACAAAGTTGAATTTTAGTTCAGCTTATCACCCTCATACAGATGGGTAGACCGAGAGTAGAGGATATGTTGAGAGCTTGTGCTCTATGGTACGGGACAAGTTAGGATAAGAGTTTGCCCTATGCTGAATTTTCTTATAATAATAGCTACCAGAAAAGTCTCAAGATGGCACTATTTGAAGCGTTGTATGGCAGAAAGTGCAGGACACCACTGTTTTGGAATCAAACGGGGGAAATTCAAGTCTTTGGACCAGAGGTTTTGCAACTGGCGGAGAAACAGGTATAAACAATAAGGCAAAACTTGAAGGTTGCACAGTCTCGACAGAAAAGCTATGCTGACACGAGAAGAAGGGATTTGGTGTTTGAGATCGGTGATTTTGTTTATCTCAAAGTTTCACCCATGAGAGGAGTTAAGAGGTTTCATACCAAGGGAAAGTTGTCACCCAGGTATGTGGGACCCTTCAAGATCATCAATAGGAGAGGAGAAGTTGCTTACCAGCTGGAATTACCAGAATAGCTCTCAGGTGTTCATGATGTCTTCCATGTATCGCAGCTTAAGAAATGTTTGAGAGTACCTGAGGAACAATTACCTTTAGAAGAACTGGATATCCAAGAGGATCTATCATACAAAGAATATCCAGTAAGAATCTTGGAAACAGCTGAGAGAATCACAAGGAGTAGGATAATAAGAATGTGTAAGGTTCAGTGGAATAGGCATTCGGTGGATGAGGCAACCTAGGAAAGAGAGGATGATCTGAAATCTGACTATCCTAATCTTTTCGAATCATCTAAATCTCGGGGACGAGATTCATCTTAAGGGGGTAGGTTTGTAACCCCCTAAAATATCATTTGCAAATTAGTAATTAACTTTGAGCATTTATTTGATTTTCTATGTATTTTTAACCTAGGCCAAATAATAAATTTTGGTTAAATAAAATTAACTATAAGGTTTAAAAACATGTTTGTTACATTTATGCCGAAGCATACTATTTTTGGTTGAGTGTAAGGCTAGGTTGTTTGAAGTTGAATTCAAATTTTATTTGAATTTGGCTTGGATTTGAAAACTAGAAATGGAAAAGGATTTATTTTTGAAAAAACTTCTTTTCTCCCTTTCCAACCCAACTCCAGAATCAGCCCAATTTTCTTTTTCTTTTCCCCTTCCCTCGCCTGGCCTGATGGCTGCCCAGCCAGCGCCTCCCCTCCCTTCCTGCCTTCACGCTCGTGGCCCGCTCCGCGCCGTCGCTCCGCATCTCTCCTTCGCTCGCACGCCGCGTGCCCACCGCCCACCAACATGGCCTAGCTCAGTGCGCTGCTTGATTTGCTCTGCATCACGCCATGCGCCTGCTCTCTCCCTTTCTCTGGCGACCAGGACCCAATCGTCAGCGCTCGTCTTCCCCTTTCCTTTCTTCGCCACTTGGTGATGGCGTTGCCATGCTCGGCAAGTCACCGCCGCGGCCGCGCCAACCAAGGAAGGGGCTCGCAAATACATGATCCACAGTCCGCATGCTCCCTTTCTTCTACCGCAGTGCCCCACTCACCTACAAACCCTCGAGCCGAGCCCCTCCCTTTCTCGTTTTCCCGTCCGCGTTCAAGCTCTCACCGTCACCTGTAATCCTCCGCTCTAGTGCCCCAATCAACGTCGCCGACGCCCTCCGAAGCTCCGATGTACTCCACCGCGTTCGTAGGTGGCCTCAATTCTTTATTTTGGTAATGGAACGATCGGATTTCACTCACCTACGCCCTTTGTCTCTCCAGTTCACCGCCGCCGTCGATCCAGCCCTTCGGAGCTCTCCTGGATGCCACGACCACCTCCGTTGGACTCACGGTGAGCTTCTCCACCTTCCCATGGCCCCATTTACTTGAATGATGCCCTAGAGCACCGTATCGGCGAGCTCCAGTCACGCCGGCCATGGCACCACCATGGGGGTTGTCGCCTCGATGTGCTCCCCGTCGTAGATTCGTACCCCGTTGAGTTCGCGAGCGCATGTACTTCATTCTCGTGTGTTTGGCTTGATTTGGGGTGGTCCAGAACACCGTACCGGCGTTTGCCATGGCACACGGCTCACCGTCAGCCATGGCAGGCTCGCCAGAGATGTTGTGCAGTCGACGAAAGTTGTCCCATTCACTCCCCGTCGTCGGATTCACATGGACGGCCATGATTAGGCGATACCGATTCAGTGAGTAACCGGTCCACCGTGCACCCGTGGTGCACCGCACCACTCACGCGCAGCCACGTGGCCGCCCAGTCAGTAGCCACTCGGTTAACCCGTAGTCAGCCAGGTTCTTTTACATTTTAACCCCTCGGTTTTTGGTGAATCAACCCGCGGTCCAGTTTAGTTCAAAAGAGTTACTTTCCAGTCCTGTTTTTATTCGTTTTAGACCCTATAGTTTTAGGAAATAGTACGCGTCGTCCATAATCCATTTAAATTCAGATTTTAATTGTTTTAATTCAAAAATGAGTTCGGTTTATTTACAGAAATGCCATTGGAACCTTATTTCATGCATAACTTTTGCGTTTTAAGTCCGATTTGAGTGATTCTTTCGCTCACGTGTTCGTAGCAGTACGTAGAATAGTTTTATAAGCTTTTCAATCTATGTTTTTACTATTTGGTGTACTGTTCTAATAGAAGTCGATTTGTATGCATGTAATGATTGGATTGGATGCTTGATTGGTGAATTGGAACACGTTTAGAGGGTGAGCAGTTCGGGTGACTAAGGATCAGCAGGAAGATCAGTAGTACCAGGAAGAGAACTTTGAGGAAGTCAAATGTAGCAAAGGCCTCTTGTACCTATGAACTTTACAGTTCATATTCATGCATGTGTCTAAATTTGAATTACCTTTAAGGACTTTACCTAAATTATTACTTGTACCAAATATCCTTGTTACCTATGGTTTGGGATGCATTTTGGATAGATGTTGTAGTGCTCAACATAAATAATTGTTAAACATGATTAAAGGTATTATGCAATATGTTAAAATAGAGCTTTTTAGCAACAATTAGGGGGCTAGAGTACGGGGTTGAGTGCTCTAGTGCCTCTCCATAAGGACTTAATCCTGAAGCGGCCACCTAGGAGGTTTCGTACAACCTCGAGTGTCATATGGCTCTGATTTTAACCTGTTAACTAGATTGTACTAGCTTGTCTGTAGCTTTCTATAAGGGCAAGAGGGGGGCACTAGTTGGTATGTTTCCTTTCCTGCTAGGGTGTGTACCGTGCCGCAACCACACGTGCCATTCCTAGAGGAGGGCCACATACGGCTAGACGACTGAAACCTTAGCAGTTATGACTTGTTAGTGCAACTAGCGAAGGGTTATGTAGTGAAACCCTGCCACACTTCCTAGGTAGAGGTGTTGTGGGCTTTGTAAACCCTAGCATTGGGAATCACAGCTCGGTGGGTAAACTTGTACAATTTCTATAGAAATATTTGACCTGTTATAATAGTCGTGCTCATGGATACGAGCGATCTAGATCCTTCATGATTAGTGGTTACTATGGATGGTTGGGAAATTGATATAATCTTGATTATTCACCATTACCACTTGGGTTGGGATTATTCACTAAAGTAGCGATTCAGGATGCTAAAACTTGAACAACTAAAATTGTGAACCGCAGTCAAACCGTATCTAGCCTTTGAGCCTCATAGATCCCTTTGATATAGTTGCTAAGCATGGTGAGCTTACACTTGCCTTACATTCAATGAAAGTCCTGGATGGGTAACAGATAACGTGTATGAAGAGTTTCTGGAGGATGTCTAGGACTACTAGGATGATGTTCACCAGTCGGAGTCCCTATGGCAGTTTGGGCCTAATTTTTTACAATTTGACCCTTTTTTGAAGAAAATTTACGTTTGGACCCCTGGGAGACAGCACACGCTAACACAGCTCACTTTGGTCTTCTCTATGTACTCCTCTTGGTCTTCTCTATGTGCTTCTCTATTTTTGGTCTTCTCTGTGTTAGCGTGTGCTGTCTAGTTTCTTGTTTGTGTTGCTGTTTCCATCCACCATACTTGTTTTTCACACACCTATCACCTTGCTATCCACCATACTTTTGTCACACACCTGATACTTGGAACATTTTAGACCAGCAATGAGAACAAGCACTTTGGACTATAATTCAATATTACTTTCTGTTACTGACTTGTGTGCCAGATATACATATTACTCTTTGTGTGCCTTCCAAGCTCCACAAATTCTTCAGATCAGTATAGAAAAAGGGCCTTGCAATCTCGGTACGACTACCTCACAGGTATCATGAACCAGCTGCCGGTTGTACCGCCCACTGCTTGCGTTGGTAAGAACTTTGTAAGAGCTTGGTAAGATGCTTCCACTTGCTGTGAAAAGTGACACCACTGCAACCACATACTCATTTGATAGGGATAATACTTTTGTGTTCTCTTTTGCTATCTTCTAACAATGATAGGTTGTTCGTATCCACCGACTTATGATGGTATAGGTGTTGATGAGTACATGGAGTGGGAAATTGCCATAGATAACATATTTGCTACTCGCTTTATGTGTCCAAGGAGGAAGGTAAAAAATGCAGCTAGTGTTTTGCGACATTCTGCTTTATCTTGGTGGGAGTCTTTAGATCCTTCTGATAAACCTCAAACTTGGAATGATATGAAACTTCTTATGTGAGAAACCTTTGTTAACCCACCTCCTGTTTTGATTTCATATGATGAGGTGCACCATTTAGAGGAAGAGTCTGTTGTTATTCCTCTTGTTATGACTAACCTTCTACAGGATAATATCCATAAGCGAGAGGATGACATGGAAGAAAATGAGGAGCTCACAACCTCATATGCAAATTCAGAACCATCACTTCACAATGCACCTATTACTCCTGTTGAGAACATAGGTAATGCCCATGGTGCTACACTCACGGAAGGTGAGAATTGTTTTAATGTACTAAATTTTTCCACAAACCATGCTGTCATAGAGCAATTGTTAGTGGAACCCTCTCTTGATTTATCTCTGTACCATGATAATTTGCTTGAAGTTCCTTGTGATAAAGATGAATTGGTTGATGATGCTTCGGTTTTACATGTTTTAGAACCAGTTACTTGTGCTGAAAATAAACATGTTATTCATATTGCTACTAAAACTGATGAGTTCAAACTATTGTCTTCTTTACATACTTTGGGTTACATTGAATTTGATGTTTTGTGTAACCTAGATTGTTTGGAGGAGAGCCTTTTTAAATATGCTCATTTGCCTTTGTTTTCTAAACACACATATCATATTATTGGCAGATATAACAACAAGAGACAATATATGATACATTGAGTATACATTCATAGTAATATGAATTCTCCTTTTGTTGTACAACAACAAGATCGTTTAGAGGGCAGCCATAATAATACAAACATTTTCTCATGTTCCTCAAAGAAACAAGTTCACTTCAAAGAAGGGGAGCATTGTTGGTTGCTACCTATATCTGCTAGACCATCTATTCCTGCATTGTCTTTGGTTAGTTCTAATCTTTTGCAGGATAGTGTTGATATACATCGTGTGCATTTGGATCATGGAGTATATAAGATTGCTGAAATTTTTATGCGAGATGACATGCTAGATACTTGGAAACATGGTCACGTTCCTTCTCACAATTATTTTAGATTCCTTTGTCTTCGCAACCCCGTTCTCCTTTGTGTTGTGCAAGATCAGTTTCAAGCACAGTCGACGTCGAGGACGACTTTTCATCAAGATGGGGAGGATGATGAGGACATGACACCCATGCATATGACCATGTTTGGTGCATGGTATGGAGGGGTAGGAGGCCAGCAAGGGTGTCCAAGTCAAGAAGGAGGTCCCAGGCTAATTCGGTTCGAGTCCTCGAGGTGGAGGCCCAAAGCAACTCAAGTTCGAGTCTGCCTCGGCCTCCAGGACCAGTCTACCTTAAACTGGTCACCCAGGACGCATCCAGACTCCATTTTCGACGATCCATATATGGATGGAAAGCTAATTTGATAAGGAAGCCAATCCAAGTGGTCTCACATCAAAATCTATTCGGAATCAACGGGAATCATGGTCACAAGACAGCGTCCAGAATCTGCCAGGGTGCTGTGACACCGTCTTTTGGTCCGTTGGACCGTGTATCGTGTTTGGGCCCATTAGGGGGCGTGTCCAGGGTAGGCGACGACCCTAAGACCTTTATAATCATACGCTACCACCGTCGTTAGGTTTTGGGTTTTGCTTAGATTATTCTGTTAAGAACAGTTTCGCCGTTCATCGGTTTGTGAGACCCCAACTTCGTGAGATAATCATTCATCTGCAATTTGGTTGTGTTCTTTCTTGTTCTTGCTTGTGTTCTTCATTGCGCAGGCAGGGATTAATCTTCTTGGCGAGGTCAACCTGGTCCGTGACATGGTTGATAACCAGAGGAGCTGTGGTGCTAAGATTGCAGGGTTCGATCTTTCGATCTAAAGCCGGATTGGTGTGCCATTCTCTGCCACAACGATAGTTACCACCACCTGACGAAAGATCGGGATCCCCGTCTCCATTAGGAAGCTTGAGCGTGCGCAGCGAACAAAGGCAGCGATGGAGGAGAATCCCGATGCCCAGAGGAAGGGAAAGTGGCCTTGTTGCACTCAGTAGTCTTCATGAGTTGCTATTTCTATGGTATATTCATGAACAATGTTGTCTAATCTTGGACTTTGCATTGTGTTGTCATGTAATGCACTTTTAGTTTGTCGTCATGTACTTCAAATGTTGTTATGTTGATTAATGTGCTCTATTATTGGACCTTTCATAGTGTTGTTGGTTTCATTATTTATTGTCATAATATTCAGTTTAATATTACATAGGTAGTGAAACGAGGTCACATAGTGCAAATAAAACGTAATAAAGTAGTCGATTATCTAATTCAACACACACAACACATGAAATGGCATGTGAGAACATGTACCAAACTAGGGTACAGAGGTCCTAGACTAAACCTAACATGCCTTAGGTAATTGAAACAAACAACAAGCTCATGAAATGGCATGTGAGAACATGTGCCAAACAAGGGTACATATTTCCTTCGACTAACCCTAACATGCCTTAGATGATTAAAGCAAAAAAACAAACACATGGATGTCGCCCGTTAAAAAGATTGGTTTGTCCTAGTAGTGTGGCCACATAGCAAATTGTGTTGCACCTTCCCCAAAGTATCCTCCTATTGTTGGTGGTGGTGGCGGCGAGGGTGGCGGCGGAGGACTCTTTGTTTCTGTGATTAGGGCAGGTGCAATATGGATCATTGCAGAGTGCCTCCTATGAACTGGCACCATTGTTGTCGTCTTCCTGTTCGTCGTCTTTGTAACCACTGCTAACTTCCCTTTCTAGATCGAAGATACGGTCTTGCAGGTAGTAGATGTACTCTGCATGTGGATAAATAGGTCGAGGATTGACCCACCTAGTGAACCCACAATTTTCTTTGGACAAGGAAGACTGCAATAAGTATGTCATATAAGTTGTGTAGAAGATAAACATATTGAAGAAACAAATAGTAATAGCGATTACCCATGCTCGCGGGCATTTGAAGAAACATCGGCCTCCATCTATTCCCTCGGTGAACATCTGCACTAGACAGTCCTCACCATGCATGCATTTTGGCCACTGTTCTTTCCGTTCATCGTATCCTCTCAGTGGTGCCTCTTTGGTGAAATCACTTTTGCTCTAGACTAGGAACCTCTCATAAAGAGCTTCCTCAAAAAAATCAGGACCAAGAGGACCCTCCCACCTACTGGTAGTTCCCTTCCCCTTTACTCTCCCTCTAGATGACCCTCTTTGGTACTGCAACAAAAGATAATGCTGAGGAGTGCTCTTCGTCCTTGTTGTGTGTTTGAATGAGAGGGAGTGAGGGTTATTTGTAGGTTGAGACGAGGAATGGAGGCCTCTCAATGTGCCATGTCAGGGATCCGCGTGCCTCTTCGCCTCAACCCTTGGATCAAACAGTAATAAGATGGATGGTGGAGATGGAGTGGAGTTGTGCTTCTTTGCATGCCTTCGTACCTATAGGTGTACTATTGTCTGAAAAGTCTAGATTCGTTCACTTTTACTGAAAAGCCTATATTCATCTGAAAAGCATTTGTACGATACGATTGGACTATACACGTTCTACTGAATTTATATTTAATCTGTGTACTACATTTGTACCTTTGTAGCAGTGAAGTTTAATTAATGATTTACAGAAAAAATTCGCAAAAGTTTCTCTCGTTTCAGGAGCATCCATGGTTACAAGCAGAGACATCATTATATAATCCAAACATTTAATCGTCCAAAGACCACAATATAACCACATCGAGCATCACAATCAACATAACATGTCCTGCATAGTACAAATAATACACAATATCCATACAATCCCAAATAGTTATAGGAAAGTAACTACGTACTTTCCAAATCTCCACACATACAAAATAAGCAAAGTCCATGCAGCCCAAATAGTTTGTGTCATCGGATCTAAGTTGTTACCATAGTCTTAACCTACAAGTCGTCGTCACTTTCTCCTAGTCTTACCCTTGCCCTTGTGCCCAAGAGCGTCGGTGCCTGGAGTGTACGTGCAAGGCGGACGACGTCTTCTTGTTCCTGCAACCTGCGTAGCCTGAGTCGAAGGAGCGCCCTAGAGCTGAGACTCGGCAAGCTCATCATAACCACGCTCCGTGGTCTCCTTGTCGCCTTCGTCGTCGTCCTCGTCTTCGTGGCCTTGGAAAGTGTCCACAGTCGCGGCGCTAGTACCTCCGTGAGAAGAAGAACCGAGGCCTACAGGTGTGTCCCATTGTCGTGCGTGTGGCCCGTGTTCGTCCATTGCAGCGCTAGTACCACAACCACAACGAGCTGTAGCACGCCGCAGCCTACGTGCTAGCCTCTGTCATGCAAAGATGCAAAGATAATAAGTACAAAACCATACCTCAAACAACTTACTTAAGCATAAAACAACAAGAGGGCTAGTGTCGACTTACTCCAAGAAAGTTGTTTAGTGTGTGCTCGTCCACGCCTGTCCTTGAAAACCGTTCGATCTCAATCACAGATTGCTTAAGCGTGTTGCCCTGCAAAAAAAAACAAATAATAATGTGATTAAAATATGAAATTAGAATCTTACTAAAATTTTGATATTGACGGAAACAAAATAACACATGCAAAAGTGAATTGCTAAGATGTGGAGGTCCCAGGTGGCTGTTGGCTAAATGAACCCCAACTCATTCATGCCAATGTGTCATGACACAGAAAGGGAGGCCCTAGAGATGTGGAGGTAAAATGGATGAAATACAGTGTTGAAGCTGCAGCTGAACGGGGAGAAAGAGAGATGAACGGGCATACTTGTCAATGCCATCTCCAAAAACACATCCCCCACCAATTGAAATAACAGCAGCAGCATGACAGCAGCTAGCATCAAGCAGCAGCATGACATCAGCCACATAATCCGCTTCTCAGTCAACATTCACTTAGCTAAAAACAGAACAGTGCAGATTGTTTTGTTATATGTATACTGCTTGATTGTGTCGATTATCTCAGAGATTACTTAGCTAAAAACAGAACAGTGCAGAGCAACCAGTGGTGTACATAAATTGAACACTTGACCTGCCAGATATATGTATACTGCTTGATTGTTTGCTTAAACTATAATTGGCATGGATCACATACTATAATTCACATGTGTATTTCAGATAATTAGCCCCAGCATAATATGTTGCAGATAGAGCATACCCAGCTGAAATAAATAAGATGGGGTTATAGTTGACATTACCACTCGGTCCAGGATCGGCGCAGGCTCCACCTGTGTCCCGGCCCTCGTCGCAAGGTCGTAAGACGTTTGTTCATCGTCGGAGGACTCAATGTCGGCATAGTCTGTTTGGGTCCATTGCACCTTCAGCTTGGTCCTTGTTGTCCGGTTGTACCAAGATAGATACGCTCTGAAGTTCTTGTTCGTGTGGGGCAGGTCATTCTCATACAAGTTCTCATGAAAGTGATCCCAGTGGTCGATGTAGTCACGGTGCAAGGTCTCAAAGTCCGTCTCCTTCTTTTGTTTCCGACGATCGATCCTGTAGGGTGCCAGAAATGAAATTCAAGTTAGTGGAGATGTAACTCAAATACCTTTCTTTATATTACAAATATACGCTACATCATTTTTTGCTATGTGTGCTATGAATAAATCAATACATATGCATATTTATGATTATATATATATTTATTTCATATTCCCTGGAGGTAGAAAGTGGAGTAGTACAAATTTTCCCTGGACTAAGGAACTTGAGGTAATTTTCTTCAATATCATTTTTTAATTATTTACACCATCACTGATTTAACTTGGACTGGTCTGAACAGCAAGAGATAATGAGAGATTGACTACATTTGTGAATACTATTTAACTTTTAGTGCATACTCAGGCCAAGAACAGAAATAAGTTTGGAATCTATTGCACTTGTCTCACTCATCCAAGACCAGATCATGCACTTGTCACAGGTAATGAACCATTTCATCTCCTTGTACATATTCCTTGGTGTTTTATTTTTTCAGTCCGATTGACTGCATTTTGGCTGGAGCAAGAATACATGAGTTTCAACTCTCCCGAAACAGACCCTCTCCCTGGAATTTGCAAAAGACAATGCTATTTGTCCCATCACATTTGGTGCAGCCAACTACAGTTGCAGCCAACTACAATTGGTGCAAAAGACAATGCTATTCGACAAGGAAGTGGCAGAGGGTAAATGAGGGTGCTGCGTACTTGCATCTCTCGCACGATGCTGCAGATGGCAATTTTCCAAGCTGCATCTGATCGGCCGAGCTAAATGGAGCAAATAAAAACTGTGCTTGAGCTTATTAGGGTACCTCACATATTCCTTTGTTCTTTTTATTCTGTTTTCAGACAAGGCTTATTCTGTTTTATTTTTCACTTAGCTGGCGTTACATCTTATCTTGAGAGAAGACAGGTGGTTATATCATCTTGACAATATCAACTCACAATGATAAGTAAGGGGTACTGGATGCATCCAAGATGAAAACGTCCTCTTTTTTATTTATTAGGGGAAAAAGATGGTCAGTTCCAGCAATCAAACATATCAAATCTATGCAACCAATGAATCAGGAAACTATGGGTCAGAAGATTAAGCCCAATGGTTAACATGGCATGGACGTCATACTTGTCCAAGGAGACTGTATATGTAAATTGATGCTTTTAAGGTACTATTTTAGCATTCTTATATGCTATCATTAGGCTGAACTAAAGGGTACAGGGTATGCTAACTGTCATGAGCACTGTGTATGCTAACTTGCTAAACCGGCAATTTAGCTTATTGGGTTCCATTGAACTGGCTCATATATTGGTTCCTTTATTTCTGTAATCTTGCTCTTGATATTTTTTTCCACCACAGTAAAACCGAATTTCATTACAAAAAAGAAATGAAATGACAGAGTTGTAATCTTTCTCTTGACAACTAGTGACAACTAGTTCCAGCAGACTTGGATGTGTTTATTTATGTAATCCAGTGGTTGTTCTGATTTTTATCAAGCAGCTCATGCTCATGCAACAAATATCTCCTTCATTTCTAGACTACCTTTAAAACATATGCATGCTGGACTGGGCACACAGTTTATTCATATCTAAACTGACATGCTCCTATAGTCCTATTCCATACCACTTTCAGTCCGAGTGTTCCTCTTTTGTGCCAATCAATCCTCTTATTTGATCAAAAAGGCTAACCAAGTAACCAAGTAACATCGCAATCAGTATGAGTAATAGCAGTTTAGTTTCAGTGGCAATTTTAAGTTCTATTGTAGCAGATTGAATTCTTGATTACTTAATAAAGTTCAAAGACGCTTACTTGTGCAAGTCTATTGACGTCGAGAACGGTTCCACAGGCCACTCCTGCCTCAACCCAAACTGGCGTGCAACCCGGTGTGGCAGGTGGAACTCAACCGCATAGAAACAGATCAATGGACACCTCATCAGGTACAGGTCTTCGTCCATCATGCACATGATGCTGAACCCAATGTGGTCGTACTGTTCGTCCTCGTACGGCTCCCAAGTCACCTGCATTGGATTCTTCAGTCACGTAGTGCTTACATCGGGAAAACAAATTAGTATGTGAAATGCAGCTAACTCACCAGCCCTGGCGTGAGTGCGTCGAGCTCGTTCGCGAACTCGATGTATGCGCGTTTACTCCGGGCGAAGGGACCCTTAACCTGGTCCCAAAGGTAGGCGTACGTCGGCCGACGTCGAAGGCCATGCACCTCGAACCAGGGACGAGGTGCACCAACTTGGGGACGACCGACCGGTAAACGAGACCACATCCAAAGCTGAAGCAGGTAAACACATCCTCCTAATGAAGAGTTCGTCGAAATCCGGCGGCAAGCCTCACAAAGCTGCTAGTACAAGTACCCTAGCACTGCGGAACCCTAGCTGTAGCCCCCCGCCGTGTCCCAGTCAGTAAGACAAGGCAGGTACATCCATGACGCGGTGTCTCCCGTCGCGTCGGGGAACATAACACAACCAAAAAGATGCATGATCCATGCCCTGCAGTAGTAGGTAACTGTTTGCTCGTCTGCATGATCAGGACACTGACCAAAGTTCTGCCTCAGCCAACTAATGAGTACTCCAGAGGAGCGGGCACCAGGTGTCTCGATGTCTCTGGAGGAAGCTCTCTTCCAAGGAAGGCCTCCACTCTACCTCTCCAACCAGCAGCAGTGCAGGGGCCGATAACTGGGCGACCACTTATACGGACACCCAGGAACTTCTACGTGTCCTGAAGAGTAACGGTCATCTCTCCGCAAGGTAGGTGGAAGCTGTGCGTCTTCGGCCTCCATCTACAAAACAAGAAAGAAGTATTAAGGTTATATGCACATCGGAACTAAAAATATAAATGGAAGTGAATCTGTTCATAATTTTGGTACCTGTCGACTAGAGCTGAGATCGCCGCGGGGTTGAAGGCAGGCACCCCACGGCGAACCTAGAACGATACAACGTCAAGGCTAGCCCTCTCAAGGAGAGGAGTGTACCTGTCGTCGTACCGCATGTCCTCGAACTTATCGTGGGAACGAGGACGAAGAGGGTTCAGTTCCTGCAAAGAATAGAAATTATTATATTAATTTGTGAACACAAGTACATGTGCAGAGGAAAAATAACATGCAGAAGTAAAGTCGTTACCTCCCCCTCCACGGTGAGTCGTCCTCTGTGGTTATCCTCATAGTATGGCTCCAGCAGGTGGAACGGCTCCATCCTACAAAATATAAAGACAAAGTACAGATAAGTTTTAAATGAACAAATAAATAACTTTTTGGTACTAGTAAATATGCATGTGAAACATTAGTTATTTACACCTGACTAAGCTGCCAATGGCATGTACGTGAATTATGCCCAAGTCTACCACATTTGCCACATTGGTTCTGTTTGGGGTCAGTAAGAAAGGAGGTTGCTCTCCCTCGCCTCGTTCTACCGGAAACCTGGTCCATGACCATCTTGTGCCTCGTCCTCTTCCGGGTTCCACGCTTGTCCCAACGGGTACCTGGATCCGCAATGTATTTCGGCCCAGTGTAAGGTGGCCACTAACCCTCGTCCAGGAAAGGCTTGAAACGGGGAGACCAAGTCTGTACAAGGCTGTCAACACTGAACTCCGACGATATCTGGGTCTCGTAGGCAAAGTTGCGATGCTGAGATGGTGCAACATAATGAGAACAAGGGAAGTGGTACTGCCTGGTCTTCCCACATCGGCATGAGAAATTACTAAGTACCACAATATAACTCCTTGATGGCCGGACCTCACCATCAGATGTTGTACCACCCCTTTCTGTGACCTGGTACTTGCCGGTGCTATGGTCAAAGCAATCGACGTCATGTGTGAAAGCCCTTTCCTTTGCCTTGTCGAGATGCTTATTAGGTTTAGGTGCCCATTTCTGATTATTACTCTGTAGTGCCATTGCTTGAGCGTGTCTATCGTTAAACCATGCAACAAGCCTATAAAAGGTGAATGATACAATGGCATTGACGGGCATGGCACGTATACCCTTGAGTACACTATTGAATGACTCCGCCATGTTGCTAGTCTGAAACTCGTACCTCCATCCACCATCGCCGTAGGCTCTTGTCCATTTCTCAGGTTCTCTCATCAATCCTCTCAGCCACTGCCTACCTTCTGTGTTTGTTGCCATTTTCAGCTGCTCCAACTTCTCCTCAAAGAACGGCACCTCAAGCATGTGAGCAACCTCCTCGAATAGAGGAAAGTTGTCCTTCGTACCATCCTTCCGAAGTAAATTCTAGGCAAGGTGTCGAGTGCACCAACGGTGGTGCAAAGGTGCATACCCCAGAATCTGCTCCTGTACGGCACTGAGTATGCCTTGGTGTCTATCAGATATGACACCTACCTCCCTATGAGGGCCAACCACATGGATCCTAACAAGCCGCAAGAACCATCCCCAACTATCTTTGTTCTCCCTCTCCACCAAAGCGAAAGCCAAAGGAACCAATGCGTTGTCTGCGTCATAGGAAATGGCTACCAAAAGTGTGTCCATGTACTTGCCAAGCAGGAAAGTACCATCAATGGATAACACTGGATGACAATGCCTGAAGGCCTCGACGCACTGGGGAAAGCACCAAAATGCACGAAAGAATATTTGCCTCTCGTCCTTCCATTCATTCGGCTTCGGGATATACTCGTAATGCATGCCTGGATTTGCTGCATTCATTGCATTGAACATTGAAGGCAACTGCTCGTACCCCTCCTCCCAGTCCCCATATATCATCTTCTAGGCCCGTTGCTTTGCCCTCCATGCTTTCCCATACTTTATGTCATACTTAAATATCTCCTTACTCATCTCCATAATTGTCCTGACCTTCAAGTTGGGCTGACCCTTCAAAGTTGTGTATAACTTTCTGGCAGTGAGGGTAGAGGTCAACTGTCTATGCTTCTGTTTTAGATCTGTCTAGGCGCAAGTGTGTGGACCTACAATTTTGGTGATCTTGAATTTCCCTGTGGCCTTCTGTTTGCGAGCACAGACCCTCCAATTGCAATCTGACATCTCGCACACCACCGTGTAACGGCGCTCCACATGGGAGTGCCTCACCTTGAATGGTCTCTTACGTCTCACAGAATATTCCTGTAGACACCTTCTTAAGGTGGGCAAGTCCATGAAGACCATGCCTAACTGAATTTCCACGATGCCATCGGCCTCAGGAGCCTCTAGCAGTTCGTCATCTCTTCCTTTTCCATAAGCATGTTGAGAATGACTAAGGTCGCTGAATTCATGAACCAGTGGATCACGATCAGGACACAAACGTCTGATGAGCTCCATTTCTTGTTCGCTCAAAGCTGCAACTGGGTGGTCATCATCCGAATCAACGGCCCTTGCTGTGCCATAAGGCTCCTCATCATCCGCAATATCAACATCTACACTGTTAGAGGCCATAAACCCTGGCTCCACGTTGGTTGATGGAGGAACAGGAGCACAACCATCATTATCAGGATTGTCTCCTGCATTTAAAGCACAAATATGGATACCACTGAGATAAAGGAATGGAATGAACAAAGAATAAGGAGAGCTAAAGTGTTACTAAATCACTTACTAGGATGATTCTGGGTCAAAGGGGTCTCCTGAGGGGCACCTACAATATCATCAGTCCCACATTCTGCACGGACACCAGGACATACACCAACCTCATTGGGGGCGGATTGAGCATCGGGCACCACAACCGTATCTTCCACATCCACCTCACGGTTGGGTAACAGAGGCTCATAGGGTGCCGGATTCTCTACTGCTGACGACAACCCATGAGGGGTTGAATGAACATTAGGGGGTGAATACCCATGAGGGGTGGGATCATTGGACAACTTCCGCACAACCAAATCCAAACATTGAAACTCATTCGTCATGACAGTTTTGACATATTTGTCCCATTGTGCCTCTGATGCAATTGGAACCAACCGCCTCAAAAATGTCCCTGACCTGCCATGGTGAAGTACCCCCTCAACTAAGATGGCATCTTCATTTGAATTGCATTTAAGCTCATCACGAGCCCTACTAAACAACTCACAAAACAATGGCCGATCATTGAATATCACTGGCACCCTTTGCATTCCAACAAAACTGACATTACCAAACTCATCTTCCTCCACACTTTCTCCATGATATAGGGTGACTATGTTGTCCATCTAGTTGGTATGCACATCAACCAAGTTATTACGGGTATATTATTATAAGATAACTAACCATAATATCTAACTACATTTGCTAACTAAATTACCTAACTATCGACCTAAACAAATAAGTATCTAACTGTCTACCTATCTCTATAACAAGATAAGAGATTTGGTAACTACACTTACTAACTAGCTAGCTAAATCAATAGGTACCTAACTCCCTAATTATGTCTCTAACAATCTAATCTAACTAAATAAGCTACATACATATATTCCTAAGTATATAATATAACTAAAAAAATAAGCATCTAACTTGCAACCTATGTAATTAAATTTGCTAACTAGATTTGCTAAATATTCTAAAAAATTACTAACTAAATTATCTAAAGTAAATTAACTAATTTAAGTTAACTAAAAAATTACTAACTACTATAACTTTACCTGGATGGCCGGCTCATGAATGGCCCGGAGGAGCAGGGGGGCGTAGCTACCCGGAGGGGGAGGGGGTGCAGGGGCCAGAGCCCAGCCAGCTACCGGGAGCTCCGGCGAGCGGTGGCGGGCCGCCCTCGCCGCCGGACACAGATGAGGAGGACGGAAGGGGCGACGAGGGCGGCCAGGATTCGCACGGAGACGGGGGCACGGCGGCGGCCTGCTGCGATGCTTGCGTGGAAAGGGAGGGGCGCAGGGAGGAGGCTCGGCCGCCGGTGAATCGACGGCGGCGCAGGAGGAGCAGGCAAAGCTGTGGGCGACGGCGGCGTAGGAGACAAAGATAGAGCGAGAGAGAGAGAGAGAGATGTGGCCGCGGGTTTTGAATCAATACTCGGCGCCAAGATCTGTGGCGCCGATGTGTCGACCACGTGAACACAGAACTCGGCGCCAAGATCTGTGGCGCCGAGGTGCCGGCCACGTGAACGCCACCTAGGATGGCTTGCTGTGCTCGGCCAGGCACCTCGGCGCCAAGATCTGTGGCGCCGAGACGTGTTACCTCGGCGCCATGATTCCTGGCGCCGACCCCCAGGGTCCAAAGATGAGTTTAAGTCTTCCAGGGGGCCAAACGTAAATTTTCTTAAAAAAGGGTCAAATTGTAAAAAATTGGGCAGTTTGGGCTAGTTTTTCCGCTTGTGTAATATTGTTGCAAATGAGCAAGACTATGTTTTAACATTATGATGAGATATGCGATGTAATAAAGTACTTTACTTTGATATTATTACAATTTGATGGTATATGTGTGTTTGAACATCCTGGGCGCACATATATGAGTACATGATTTTGCTATGCAAAATTGGGTGCGACAGGCGGACGCGACACGGCGGAGATGGCGGCATGGAGGGGTTGGCAGCGGGGGCGTCGCGGTGGTGCTCGCTAGCTAGCTGCTGTAATTAGGGTGGATGGGGTCAAGGGGCAGGTGGCGCAGCGAGGACGAGGACTTCGCCGCCAGCGCGCCGCCCTGTGGTTAGGGGTGGGTAGGGTCGAGGAGGCAGGGATGGACGGTGGGCAAGACAGCGAGGCGGCGGGAGCCGCCGGCCGCCGGTGGTGGAGGCCGAAGGAAGGGTGCGGGGAGGAAGAAGAAGATCATGGGGATGCGCGTCACGAGGAGAAAGAAGGGTCGCACGCTCAGGGAGCGCGTGACCAGTCGTGCAATATTGTTGGCCATGCATAAACGATAAGTGGACGGAATGTATGTTTAGTGTTTAGCTTTTAGGTCTGTTGTCACGTTCTTGAGTAGAGCACATGAATGCGTGGGGGTGTTGATGAAAATATTATAGGAATGGAATTAGACATCATATTGATGAAAATGCAACCAAAGGTTTCAAATTATACAATATTTAAGCTCTTATTTTCTGTACCCCTTTTGTTTTAGCACCTTGTATCGGGAACATGCAGATTAATGGGGAGATAATGACAGATTTTGTGCATGCAGCATGCTTGATAAATCGTTTTGATAAGGACATATTTGTTAGAACTTTTGGACCAACATTTATATAACACAAGTACTAGCAACTTCATTTATGAGTCCAAATAGTTAGCTAGAATTCTAGATGACAGGAACATCAGCGTGCAGTGATGAACTCTCCTAACTAAACCATAGGGGGCTTGGGGCATCGTATTATTCACATGCCTACCAACTTCATTTTCAATTGATCTCCATTTAAACTTGGGAAAATTGGTTCTGTAGCATCGAAAGTGTACGACCTTCGTAAAATATCATTGAAAGATTCTAGCACCGTAAAATACCATTGAAAGGTGTCATCGTGAACTAAAACTACCATTCCGTCAATTCTTATATATAGAAACGTTAATTTGACCTAAACCCTGTACGCGAAATGACCAATTTGCCCTTGTCTTATTCTATGTGAGATAGGGACGCACGCACCGGGAGAAGGCCGCGCTCGCTTCCGCGTTTCGCCTGCAGGCTCCGAGTGCCGCCTCCACCGGCCGCCGTAGGTTGCTCCCCACGCGCAGGAGTGCCAGTGCACGACGACGACGGCTTAGCTCGTCCTCGTCGACCACCAAATGAACACCAGCCATGCAAAAATCGCCGTATCCAATCAGATCTTCGTCCCAAATCCATTACTAGCTAGCCTGTGATAGTGTACAGTGCATACTAAAATAATGCTCCTGCTGCCAAGAAACAAGAGGCCAGCGAGCTGGAGAGCCGGCGTGGAGGATCTCTCTATACATGAGAGCAAGATGAGGTGTATCTGAAGACTGTGCCCTACGAGCTCAGCTCGATCGGAGAGCTTTGCAAGCTCTGACTGCTCCCCACGCGCAGGCCGCGCCACCTCTGCCGGCCGCCGCGCGCAAACTGCGCCGCCTCCGCCGGCCGCCGCGGGCTGCTCCGCTCGCGGAGGTTGCGCACCTCCGTCACCCGCCGCGGGCCGGGCCCCTCCCGGCGCACAGGCCGCACCGCATCCGCCGGCCGCCGCGGGCTGCTCCCTGCGTGCAAGCCGCGCAGCCTCCACCGGCCGCCGTGGGCGGCTCCCCACGCGCAGGCAGCGCCCCCTCCGCCGGCTACCGCGTGCTGCTTCACACTCCTCGACTGCGTGCAGCGCCGATCGCAACTCTTCCTGCTCCTCCAGTGCATTCACGTTCTTCTAGTTTGAGGGGTATCTTGGACTAGTTAACGGTTCAGCTGCTAAAAACTAACGGAATGATAGTTTCGGTTCACGGTGGTGCCTTTTAGTGGTATTTTATGGGGTCAGAATTTTTCAGTGGTATTTTACGGAGATCGACACCTTTCGATGGTACGCGACCAATTTTCCCTTTAAACTTTGTATGATATATGTGTATTATTCAAATCTCTACCAACTTCATTGTCAATCGTTTCCCATTTATTTTTTTTCTACAAAAGCCATATCCAACTTTTGATCTAATCAGTTGGAGAACCTGGATTACTATCGGTGGGTCATGGGACATCTAAATATATTAAGGCGGTTTGCTTTGGCCGCCTTCTAGCCTGTCCACGTCACCTTAAATTTTGTTAGCCGTTCGATCTTCCCATCCGACGACCCAGATTTCGTAAAGCAGATTTTACCGAAAATGACTTCTCGTGATTCTCCTTACCTTATCTAGCTTCTCACCTGCTTTCCATTGGACTCTCCTGCTTCTCGTCCGAAGCCAGGCAACCAAATATATATCCAGCTTCTACTTTTCCTTCCTGAAACTTCTCAGAATATCTCGCCTCCTCCTCTCATCTCTCACCCCGTCGCTCCTAGCCCCGACGCGGACGTGCGACACAGACACGGCGACGACGGCTGACGCGGCGGTTGCAGCCCTCCTCCTCCTCCTCCCCACCCTGGCATGCCGTCCGGCCCAGCATCGCGGCTCACTGCACCAGGCGCGGTCGGGGCGCGACGGCGCTCCCGGCCTACGGCGTAGCTCCGCCCGTGGCCACCGGCGATGGTCATCCCCGGCCACGACCCGGCGCGACCGCCGCCACCGCCCGGTGCCCTCCGGCGTCACTTCCCCCTGGCGCTGCCTCCTCCCTCTGATCCGTGTGTGCTACTGTGCTCCAGGAAACCCTAGCTGTCCGTGCTACAGGTCGGGGCAGCACAGCACTGACCCCGCCCCGACGGTGGTGCCCTGCTCCCGCATCGACACGCTCACCGACGACAGCAGCGGCGGCCATCCTCTGCTCTATTTCTTCCTCCTTGACCTCCATTGGGCTTGGTACGGTAGCCTAAAAATCCCTTTAACTCCTTTGCCACCTTATGTCTCTAATCCCTTGATTTCACTTTCTGTATGTATGTATTATTTTTACTTACACATACAGTTTATGTTCAGAAAAAGAAAAACCTAACCATGTCTCAAAGCTTTCTGTTACTGTTGTGAACCTTTTCAAAACATATACAAACGTATGCCAGTGCTCATCATGTACGTACAAGAGCAGAGGCACTGTCTTTTGGGTATGTCTAAATACCAAACTAATTTCTACTCTGATGAATGTGATGTAGCCTTCTGTATGTTTTTTTAGTTTTGCTTTAATTTTCAATTATGCCTCCTATATGTTTTTTTCCTGTTTTGAAACATGTGAGTTATATTTTTAATTAAGATCCATGCTGTTGAAACTGAACCTTCGTACGTGTTCTCTTTCATTCAGTCAGGCAATTCTATCTCACAGGGATGATCGTCCTCCTATCTCGACCAGGTAACCGGTGATCTAATATGTTGGACTGCATGCTTCTACATAAAGGGCAACAGTCAGCGAACAGGTAATCAACATCACAGCAAACAATTTCTAAAGGATTCACACGGCTGTCTATCGTTTAGGTGGATCTACAATCCACCGACCATATGATTTAACTATCCACTGAATTCCTTGGGATTGGTTTAGTAGCTGTTAATTAGAGAGACTAGGCAAACAAAGGAAAAAGGCGAATGTTTGAGGTCAAATTTCCCATGCTTATACAAGATTATTAGCCATTGTTCTTAGTTAGTCGACCTTGGTTTAGTAGGCGTTATTTAATTTGATTCCATTCCTGGTAATTGTAATTTGTAGGAATTATATAATTTAGCTCACAAAATGGTTTGCTAGGCAATTAGGCAGCCTATCAGACCTGTGCATCTAAGGTGGACCATTACCGCGCTTATCACATCTATCTATGTAAAATATATGTCATGTCAGTTGCTAAAGATTAGATGATTGTTCAATCCTACGCTGCATCTTTGTTTGGATAATCGACACGCGCAAGGGCACGCGTAATGGACTAATATATAAACAAACAAGTGATTATTCTCAGCATCCAACCTATCAGGCCAATAATTGAGCATCAGTACAAATAGTTTTCTTGGTCGGTGCACACTAACAACTAGCGGCCTGTTCGGCTGGGATTATTCCCTCGTAAACGATCGTAAATTTTCAGCCGGGATAGTATTTTTCTCTCATACCAAACTAGCCAGCAGTACTTCTTCACGATCCAGCAACGAACAAGCTCAGCCAAACGAACAGGCTGTGGGGAAGAGCACAAGTACTCAGTATATGCTGCGACCTGCACCACATCTTGAGAGGTGCCAACTGTGGTGAGAAACTCATTATGTGATGTTGATGGCCTCGACCTGTTTATATATACAAGTACTCCCTTTGTCCCTAAATGTTTGTCGCCACGATTTACGTGCCCATAACTTGACTCGATTCATAGAAAATACGTGCAATATTTCTATCTCTAAATAAATTTATTAAAAAAACTAGATTCAAATATCTATCCAATGATACTAATTATGTATTATAAATATTAATATTTTTTAACATATATTTAGTCAAAGTCATTTCTCGGAAAGCGAAAATGACAGACATTTGGGGACGGAGAGAGTACTTTGCTAAACAGTTATGCAGAAAAGGCAATAAAATTACTTAGTTTCTGTAGAGATTTAGATATATGCAAGTACATAAATGAGAATAACTTACCAAGTTTCCACAAATGAAACTTACCACTTTACCAGGTCCTCTCACTACGACATAAAGGCGCAATAGTGACGGTTCAAAATGTATATTAGCGACGCGGAAAACAGACGTCTCTAAAATTACATAGTTGATGTAGACGACAATAGTGACATGTTATTTCCCGTGCACACATTAGAGACCTTTACTGAGTCTACCAGATGAAAACAACTACGTAGAGGAGATGAACGAAACACCATGGCTAGGTCAGGAACAAACTAGCTAGTGGTGGCCAAGTGGCATTCATAAGAAATGATTTAAATAATCTCCAAGGCACGCATGCTCAATCTCGTTGCTATTTAATGTACTTCAAGCTATATGTGGTTCATGAATGCAAGCTATATGTGTGCAATTATTACTACCATCTTACTTAGTATTAGGTGTTAGCTATTTTATTTTCTTTATTACTTGTTATCATATATCAGTCTAATCACGACCTTGTGGTTCATGAACTAGATCGGCAATAGATTATCCAGCTTTGGACTAGGTAGAGCTTGTAAGCAGACGCAAAGATATGATTTGGCAATTTCCAAGATGTTTGCTAGACCTGCATTTGGACAACTGAGGCTCTGTTTGTATTCTTAGGCAAAACTTTTGCCCAGCACTTTTAGCCCATGTTTAGGGCAAATGGATCTAAACAGGTGAAGAAAAAAGAGCAAAATTCAGGAATGTAAGGAGTAGTCCATTTGCCACATAAGAGGCCCAAAACTGGGCTAAAAAGCCTGGGGCGCGAGCTGGACACCCACTACCCTGCACCCACCCACCCGCGCTCAGTACCCTATCCATCCCCCCCGTCGCTCTCGCTCTCTCCCTCCACGCCAACCCTAGCTCCGACCGCTGCTCTCGCCCTCTCTCCCTCCGCACCAACCCTAGCTCCGCTCGCCGTCGCCTCCTAGATCCAGCTCCTCCTCCCCGGCGCCTAGATCCAACTCCTCCTCCCCGCCGCCCAGCTACAGCTTCTCCTCCCCGCCGCCAGATCCAGATCCACGCGGCGCAGATAGATGGCTACAGCGGCGACGACGATGGCTACGGCGACCGCACCAGGGACTTCCTGTCGCAGCCTGATCCGTATTCCCCCAACGGCGGCTAGGACATCTTCTCCGACGTGGCATATCCCTTTCCGGGCCCGAGCGGTGTCAATGCTCCCTGGATGGGCATGGAGGCACTCGACCTCAACTCCTAGGGCGAAGGGTGGCCCGGAATGGCGGGCTATCAGGGCCTCCTTTGCTCCGGCGCGAAAGATGGAGGCATCGGCGGCAGCATGGGCCCCCTCCCGTTTGCGTCCGCAGCGACAATCGTACCCTCGGCTTATGAGCGGCTCGCAGTGGCGGTGGAGGAGGCGCCATGGCCGGTCGCGCTGTGTCCTCCGGTGGTGACCATGGCCCTCCCTTGCCATTTGGGGTCGTCGGCGTTCGTGGCATGCTTGGATCTAGCTCCACCATGCCTGCCGGATCGAGGAGCCACGATGAACGTCGAGGAGCGGCGAGTGCTATTGCTGAAGACAACTTCAACATCAACGCCCAGGATGCTGCTTGAAGACGACGACGTCAAAGAGATATTTCCGAACACTCAAGGCCCGGTACGTTCTTAGCCCCACAAAAATATGCTTGGTGTTGGATGTTGGCATGTTCTTAATGTATCTGCGTATTCTTGTGATGCATGTACTAGTCTGTTACTGGCAAGGCAAATTGGTCAGAAAACCATAAAAATATTCTGTAATTTGTGGGTTGAGCAAATTCACTTGGGTAATAGCATCAAAGGATGCATGTCAAAGAGAGGGTATAGGGAGGTTATAAACAGGTATTATGCAGCAACCAATTTGTTGCATGATCAGAAGCAGATCGGTAATAGGATTAGGCAACTGAAGGGATACCGACAATTCATAAGAAAACTACAGACTAACACTGGCTTTGGCCGTAGAGATGATGTCACTATTGATGCCACAGATGACTGGTGGAATGAGAACACTAAGGTACTTGCCAAACTGCTTGTTTCCTGTTTGACCACTAGTTAGTTGATCACTTACTCACTATAGTAAGCACATGTTTTGTAGGGCCACGCAGAATGGAAGAAATGCGGTGGGGGTGGCTAGAGTACATGGATCAGATGGACCAAATGATCTATGGTGTAGCTGTTGATGGCTCAACCTCATTTGTTGCTGGACAAAGTAGCTTGCATGGTCGAGGAGGCACTGTGGAGCAGGAAGATGAGGATGCAACTAAAGACCTTGAGGTGCAGACTCCTGTTAGTATCAGTAGCCACAAGAGAGCAAGCAGCACAAGCACCACAGGCTCTAGTCCTCGCAAGAAGAGCCTAGCACTTGGGTACATGAAGCAATACATGACTGACATGGCTAAGAATCAAGCTGAGAGAAATGAGTACTTCAAGCAAACTTGCATTGTGAAGCAACAGAGGGAGGCTACCCTACGTGAAAAGATTAGGCTAGTGCAGTAGTTGGCTAAAGAGTGCGGGGTATCAGAGACTGTGCCTGAGTGGTTTGTTGTACACAAGATCTGCAATGAAGAAAACATGATTGAGTTCTTCATTGGAATGTCTACACCAAAAGGAAGGCTGGCCTTCTTGAAGCAATATGCCAGGGTCAACAACCTGATCTAGATCCTATTATCTTAATTTAGTTACTTGAACTGTTGTGTCTGTCATTTGCACTGTCTGTCATTTGAACTAAGTCTTTTTGTCATTTGAACCAAGTCTGTCATTTGAACTATATTTGTCATGTGCACTGTATCTGTTATGAATGTGATGTGGTACTATACCAATGCCTGTTATGTGATGAATTTGAATTATGATTGTGATGTGAGCCTATTTGTCATTTCAACTGGAATATTTGAATATGAAACTGAGTTTGTGATGCATTTATATGTTAGGATGGTAATTCAGTAAGGGATAGGGACACTTCTGATGAGTCAAGTGATGATGAACTCTTCAGACTTCTAGTTGAGCAGGATGATGATGATAGAGACTTCCTAGACGGTATGCTTTTGTTTGTTGTTCACTATAACACATACTGCAATAAGGCTAAGAGAAGGAAACCCATTGAAACTAGATTACAATGGGTAGAGAGAAATCTTAGAGATGGAAACAAATGCTACAACATGTTTAGGATGAGCCTAGCAATATTTGATCGACTTCATGATCTGTTGGTAGAGTCATATGGCCTCAAATCAAGTACAAAGAGTATCTTAGTAGAGGCTTTAGGCATGTTCCTCTAGATACTTGGAGCACCACAGTCAGTTAGGCAAGCTGAGAATAGATTTGAGAGATCACTAGGCACAGTTCACAACAACTTCAACAAAGTTTTGAAATGTGTTATTAAGCTAGCTGCAGACATAATTAAGCCATTGGACCTAGAATTCAGAACAATTCATAGTAGATTGAGAAATCCTAGGATCCATCCCTTCTTCAACAATTGTAT
This sequence comes from Miscanthus lutarioriparius, assembly GCA_904845875.1. Classification (NCBI taxonomy): domain Eukaryota; kingdom Viridiplantae; phylum Streptophyta; class Magnoliopsida; order Poales; family Poaceae; genus Miscanthus; species Miscanthus lutarioriparius. The sequence continues at coordinate 119,897,145 of CAJGYO010000002.1, forward strand.
AGGAGCACTAGATGGCACTTACATACTAGTTGTGGTGACAAGTGATAAGTTGATTCAACACATGTGCCGCAAGGGCATGACAACACAGAATGTGCTGGCTGTTTTTGACTTCGACATGAGGTTCACATTTGTTCTTGTTGGATGGCCTGGTTCTGTACATGACATGAGAGTATTCACTGATGCTATGATCAAGTACGGCGACATGTTTCCACATCCACCGACAGGTAAACAAGTTCCTATGTTGCAATTGCAGCTTGTAGTTGTAGTAGTTTAAACTTACAAAACTGTTCCATTGTGTTGGGAAAATTTACCTGGTGGACTCTGGATACTCGAACCGTCCGAGTTATCTTGCGCCCTACAAGGGAACCAAGTACATCTTCTGGAGTATCGAGAAGGCCCGAAGCCACAAGGTAAAAAAAGATCTTCAACTTCGCACATTCATCTCTTAGAAATGTCATCAAGAGGTCATTTAGAGTTTTGAAGATGAAGTGGAGGATTTGGTTGCATATGCCAAGTTATGCACCTGATAAGCAAAGTTAAATAATCGTAGCATGCATGGCACTGCATAACTTCATTCGAGCGAGTGGAATAGTGGATAGGGACTTTGATCGTTGTGATCGTGATAAGAACTATGTTCCACCTGAGGCATCGACCTCTCAACCATGTGCTCGTCAGGCGCCGGCAAGGGACGAGTCTGCGTACATGAATGCTTTCCATGACCAAATAGCCATTGGTTTGTTAAATAGATCATGACAATTTGAATTGTGTACTTGAATTGTAACATGTGTGATTGATATGTATGGTTGAGGACAATTGAATTGTGTACTTGAACTATTGAATAATTGTGCAATAAAGTGTAATTTTTGATTGTTTGAAAACCTAGCCAGTAGCCCGTCGATGAGGAGCCCGGCGCGTGTTGCAGCATCCCGACGCGTGCCGGTGGACATGGGCTGTGCATGGCTCACAATTAATAAAGCAAATCAGTCATTAAATGATGACAAATCAGTCTTTGTTTTATACAGTGCTAAACATTTGCTATGAATCTAAACACCTCAGGCTAAAGCTGCCATGACTAAAGTTTAGCAGCGAAATTTTAGAAACTAATCTTTTGCCATGCCAAATGCACGTCTTGAGTTCGAATTGAGGTCGTTGGTTTAAGATAGTGGACTTTATGAGCACAGGGACAAATGCTTACCCTATGATGATATAAATGTGTCAGATACTCAGATCGGTACGAGAGGACAAAGGCTGGTCATGTGTCACATCTTAAGAGAACTGAAATGGGTGACAATTAAATGACCGAGAGGGTAGGCATTTTCCTCCCCTGTTGGCCTATTCTTCAGGGATTTGATCGCGTTTCAATTTAGTAATAGTGGAATACTGTGCCTCCCTCATGACCTTGCATCTTACAGTGATCAATAAGCCCTCTATTCATATCATCACTTATTAGTTATATGTTAGGATGTTAGCTTGTTACTGTTAGGATTCTAAAACTTGTGATTCTTGGTACATATGATTATTTTCATATTCTAGGTGTTAGAGTGGTGCCTAATTATCATTTGTCAAGTTAAACAGGAAACAGAATTTATAACTTATGAACTAAATATATGCTGCAAGCTAACTCTTGCTAGTATAGTAGTATTGCTATATGTTTTATTTATCATATTACAAATGAAAAAAAAATGTAGCATAAAAGGTCTAGTGTTAGTTCATCTAGGGTCCTCAAAACTATAGAGACGGCCTCTTCGAGATCGAAGCTTTAGGTGAGTCAAAGCTTCAGAACCGGTAATCCTTGTTTTCCTCCTCCCATGCTTTTTGCTACATCTCTGAAAAAGTCAGTCGTTTGCAGCGCGTATTGGTGCCTCCTTCTCCCAATCCCAAATATATAAGCTGGTGGTGGATTGATTCGCGGTGCATCCAAACCGCCGGTCAACCTGTTTTCCGTTAACATATGAACTGCCTTGGTCTTGGAGAAAATACTGCTTTATTTTTGTTCTTTCCGGATTCACCATAGATTAGCCGCTAACTGTGGTTGATCCAAATCGGATTGTCCAACTAGGGTCCAGCAGGTCCTGGTCTGCAGATACATTTCCTAGACATTTTAAATGCATTAGTTACAAATCATATATTTAATAGTCATGAGTCATGACATTTTAATTCCATTCCAGGAATTTTAGTTCTGTCATCTCTCTGCCACCTATGCATGATCGATGAACATTTGGCAGAACCCTTTTGTCTTTAGTTTCGAGAAATGCATGTTGTTATCATAAGTTCATAACCGTCCTTGATAATCTCAAGAAACCAAGAGTTTAAAATTTGTAAAAGTTCACAATGCCTCTCTGTTTCAAACAGCATCACCTAGGTATCTAGGCCAAGACAGAGTAAAAAGATAGTAACAGTCATGCATGCATAGAGCTCAGCAGATCGAGGTTTTGGTGATAGAGACACACGGGCTTAGATGGAGCTCCGAATGCACCGGGACCGGTTCAAGCCTTGCAACTCAATCTCCCTGCTACCACCAGCTTGATATGGTCGTGCCAAGACTTCTTGTTCACATATCCATGCCATGACGTCCAACTCCAAGCTTGCATACATGTGTTGCACAACTATATATATGCTGTGTTTGTCCCAGTATTTAGCCAACAAAAACCAGAGCTACAAAGCAAAAGCCCAAGAGCTAGCTCAAAACCAAAACAAAACCACACGTACAAGCCTCTACTTCACCTCTCAGCTAAGTAGCTAGGGTCATAGCTTCACACCTAACAGAGCACACCAAGTGGCAGCTAACAGGTAGCTAGTTTCTTCATTTGTACGTGCATGCACATAACCGGCGGTGTGACGACATCATGAAGGTGAAGATCACGAGCTCCAAGATCGTGAAGCCGGCTCACGGCGGCGACGGCGTGGCGCCGCCGAGCGCCGACGAGAGCGTGCCGCTGAGCGTGTTCGACAAGGTGACGTACGACGTGCACATTGCCGTCATCTACGCGTTCCGGCCGCCGAACCCGCCGAACGCGGCGCTGGAGCAGGGGCTGGCGCGGGCGCTGGCCGTGTACCGCGAGTGGGCGGGGCGTCTCGGCGACGGGCCCGACGGCCGGCCGGCCGTGCTGCTGAACGACGCCGGCGCGCGGCTCGTGGAGGCCGCCGTGGACGCGCCGCTGGCCACGTCGATGCCGTTCAAGCCGTCTCCCGAGCTGCTGCGGCTGCACCCCAGCATCGTCGGCGACGGCCACGTGGAGGAGCTGGTGCAGGTGCAGCTGACGCGCTTCGCGTGCGGGTCGCTGGTGGTCGGGTTCACGGCGCACCACCGCGTCGCGGACGGCCAGGCCACGGGCAACTTCCTCGTGGCGTGGGGCCTCGCGACGCGCCGGCTGCCCGTGGAGCCGCTCCCCGTCTGCGACCGCGCCACCCGGTTCCAGCCGCGGGACACGCCGCTGGTGGAGTTCCCGCACCGCGACACCGAGTACTACCTGCCCGCCAAGAAGCGCGGCAGCGACGACGACGAGGACGACATCGGCGGCGTGGCCCACAACAAGATCAAGGTCCACAAGGTGCTGTTCACCAAGGAGTTCGTGGCGCGACTCAAGGCGCGGGCCTCGTCGGGCGTCCCGCCGCCGCCGACGCATCATCATCATCACCGGCGCGGGCACTACAGCACCTTCGAGAGCGTGGTGGGGCACCTGTGGCGCGCGGTGACCGCGGCGCGGGGGCTGGGCGCCGGCGAGACCACCAGGCTGCGCATCTCCGTGAACGGGCGGACGCGGATGCGTCCCCCCGTGCCGCCCACCTACTTCGGCAACATGGTGCTGTGGGCGTTCCCGCGGTGCGACGCCGGGGACCTGGTGTCCCGCCCCGTGCAGCACGCCGCCGACCTGATCCGCCGCGCCGTGTCGCGCGTGGACGACGCCTACTTCCGGTCCTTTGTCGACTTCGCGTCGTCGGGCGCGGTGGAGCGCGAGGGGCTGGCGCCCACCGCCGACGAGTCGCAGGTGGTGATGTGCCCGGACCTGGAGGTGGACAGCTGGCTGGGGATCAGCTTCTACGACCTGGACTTCGGCGGCGGGTGCCCGTTGTACTTCATGCCGTCGTACCTGCCCATGGAGGGCACCATGTTCCTGCTGCCCTCCTTCCTCGTCGACGGCGGGATCGAGGCCTACGTGTCGCTCTTCGAGGGCCACCTCGAGGAGTTCAAGCGGATATGCTACAATATCGCCTGATGCAATCACGCACTCATCGATCCACCGCGGCCGCCATGAATGATTCGAATAAGAAAAATAGTAATTACTAATAGGAAGAACATGCATCCAGCCACCGCGGCTCGTAATCCATTTGAAGTAACGTTTCTTTGTTTGTACGTATGTTTTTAACCTCTCTATTAATTGTATCGATTAACCTTGCGTCAGGCACGCAATTACGCAATGCAATGGGCGGTCAAAAGCAGCATCAGTAGGAGGAGATTATACTGGGTATGCACGTACGTCATGCGTCATGCCTAGTGTCTATGTATACTCCCCATTCCGGAACTGAACCGTAGCATGTACTCCGTTGTCCACAATCCTCTTTTTTTCCCCTAAACAATAATCAAGCGGGATATCAAAAGATTATACGAGTAGAATTGTTGCGGTCGAATAATATTGATGATATATATATATATCATACATAGATTTCTGCTATTTCCTGATTAAGTATATGCGACAGAACAACTTTAGAGTAAAATCTTTTTGACGTATCACGTACGGCTTGGCTTAATGTCGTCTAAATTTGGCGTCTTTGAGTCCGGAGGAAGTGGATGTAACATATCACACGAGCTACATATAGTGGAGTAGCTCCAAATACGAAGAGATAGGCAGGTAGCCGTCCACACTCCACAGGATATGCACGCGGCAGGACGTTTCTGCTCCGCGGACGGACCTACCCACCGACGACGTGGACATGCAACTGATGCCCGCCGGCCGGGCTAGCTGGATCGTACAGTACAGGCACAGGCACGCAGATGCAGCAGCAGCACAACACAAGGCGGATTCCGGCGCGGACGTCGTCGGGCAGGAAGACGGCGGGCCCTTCACGCTGCAGTCTCTGACGGCCACGGAGGCCCCCGCGGTGCCCTGCTCGCCGCTGCAGCAGCAGCCGGCGACGTCGCCGGTCTTCGATGCCCGGCAGCCACCGCCGCCACCTCAACCTACGACCTCGCCGGCGGTCGGGAAGACGCCCCTGGAGACCTTCCCGCTGCCAGGATCAGCGGACGTCCCTGTGACGGAAGCCGCAGCGCCCAGCTCGCCGCAGCGGCCTCCCCCGCCTCCGGCGTCGGGATGGACATCTTCCTCGTCCGCCCTTCCGCCACGTCGTCATCTTCGCTCTCCCCCCATGCCACCCCCTTCCACCCAGCGGGGAACTCAGTGGGGCGTTCCAAGGCTCGCCGGTGGGCGGAGGAGGACCTTGACGCCTCCGATGCGGAGTCGTCACCGGCTATCTCCCAAACCCCATACATCGACGCCGTTCGACGGGAGCCACAGCTACGGACGTCGTCGCCAGGGGCACGCTCGACGGGGCCGCCGTTGGGTCACGAGCCGGGAGGCGGGGAAAGCGCCCCAACCACCGGCGACCACACCCGTAGCTCGTCCACGGGCTTCCTGTCCGAGGCCGGGTCAACGGCAGCGGAACCGGTCGGGAGGCTCGCGATCGTGCGTGGCGTCGGCCGGTTCATCGGAGGCTAGGTCCTCAGCCTGCTCCCGGCACCCGTTAACGCTTCACCGCTCCAGACGCCGATGGCTGGCGCGAGGTCCTTCCGCGAGGGCCGTCCGAAGGCCGAGTTGGGGATCCACCGCCGCGACCATCGCGTCCAGCGCCTAGTTTTCCAGCGGAGCTGCAGGGAAAATGCCTCAACTGCCTCTCCACCTCGCACAGGGTGGCGACCTGCAGGCTGCCTCAGCGCTGCCTGCGTTGCAGGGGCTTCCGCCACCGCGCGCGTGATTGCAAGCGGCCGCGGAGGCCGAGTTCAGCAAGGAACGGCATACCTGGCGACTTAGGCGCACACCGTCGACGTCCTTCCCAGTGTCGCCGCGACCAGCCACTCTCTCACGCCGCTAAACCGGGCTTGGGCGCAGAGGGAGGTACGCCGGACCCGGGCGGAGCCGTGCGGGGCGCGGATGGGCGCTACGGCGGAGGACGGCGACACCATCGTCATCTACGTTGACGGCGGCGACGGAGGAGCCACGGTCGTTTGGCCGGGGCCGCTCTAGCAGCGCCGGACGACACATCTGTCGCTGCTGATGCCCAGGCCGGACATGGTGTGCTGCTCGGCGCGACGGGCCTCGTCGAGCTCGACCCACTGACGCTGACACCGCGCACGGGCGCCACAGCTGATCGCGACATCGCGGAGGACCCAATGCTGGTGGAGCTCGTGGCTTTGCTCACTGGCAGTCGGGCCGTCGCGTGGCCTCCACTGGTCACCCAGCTGGTGGACGAGGCCACGGCGGTGGTCACCTGTGATTGCACGCAGATGCCGTCCTAGCATGCCGACTCGACGTGGCTGACACCACCCCCGCGCCCCGCCTCACCCCTGGTGTTGCCTCAGCACGGGCAGTCACAGGTCACGCCAAAGCGGTTGGTGTTTGACGACCACTCGGGCGTTGATGCGCCCACGGTGGGGGAAGAGGGCTGCTTCGCCGGTGCACACGGACCCAAGTACGCCGCCGGGGGACACCCACCAGACAGTTGACGACGACGTCTCCTTCAAGCGCCACCTCGACAACTTCACCATGGCAGTGGTGCATAAGCGGGACTCTCCGCTGATTCGTGAGCCTCCCAAGCAACCGCCTGCTAAGCTAATGCTGTCGTGGCGGAGCAGGCGGTTGGCGGCTCAGAGCCTATCCCGAGTACCTGCTTTCAAGCGAGGTGGGGTGCTGATTATGCAGCGTATGGGCTACATCAAGGGTCCATCAGCGTCGGAGGTGGAGGCCTTTGACAGGCTCTTCGATGGCAACCTGACCGCGTCGGAGGCCGAGGCGATGGACGCGCTCTTCTCGTTGGAAAGGGCCCGTCCAGGTAGCTGCGAGGACGCTTGGCCACCTCCTAGGTCTCACCGCTGCGTTGGTTTTGGTTGTTTCCTTTTATGTAATATCGCAACAAAAGGTATTTTGCTATGATGGTCCAGCTACGGCTGTGTTAGGTCGACCTCCTTTGACGCTCGATGAAGCGCGTTGTATGTCTGTTTAAGCTCTTCTACTTAATACAATGATACGTAAACATTTTGCGTATTTGAGAAAAAAACGAAGCTAGTTAGTACGAACTGGAATGTGATTATATTTATCACTGGCTCTTCAAACCAAACTCAACAAGAGGCCAAGACAGCATAAGAAAAGGCCGTTCCTTTTATATGAAACTCCATAAAGCTCTAGAATCCGCGCGCTAAGAGCTATCTGATTACTGTTCACCAATCGTATTCAGCCACGTAGCTCGTGCGTGTCCATCCATCGCTTTGGCCTCTCCCCATTAACCGGCCTAAAAAACAAAAAACGAAAACCGTCCAGCGACACACCTCGCCTTCTCCGCCTCGCTTCCTCGCCCCTTTCGCCCTCCTCTCCCTCGACCGCGGCGCGCGCAGATGTGGCGCCCGGCCTTGCCGCCGGCTACGCGCGGGTATTCTTTACCTCTTCCTCTCCTCCACCACACCAAGACACGGATACCATGACCATCCCGGGCGGCGGCGCGAGCCGATCTGCACGACGAGAGCCAAGGATAACGACGACGCTTAGGCTTAGCGCTGGAAGCCCAAGGCAGAGGCGCCGTCTACCGTCCGCCCATATCTTCATCTCCGCCGCTATCAGGTTCGAACTGTGGACGACGCCCAGGTGCCACGAGGGGAGCAAGAATAGCGGACAGCGGTCTCGCCCAGGTGCTCCAGTTTCCTCTGTTTACTTTCTAATTTTGCTCTGCCTCTTTGATTCCCTCAAATTGACTTGGTTTCCTATCGTAGGGTTTGGACTTTGATGGCTGATATTCAGCTGTTCGTCTACTCAGTATACATCCCCACGCCAATTGGCGATTCCTTCCTCACAGATAGGATGCGCTCATCTCAGGCCCCCAACACCCGTGCTTGGTTTGCTATCCTACTCTTGGCTTTTTTCCCATTATATGCTTCAATTTATGGTTGTTCACTGCAACTGGCCTGCCATGATGGAAATAGGAGTGTGCTTCTTTTTATGTGTAGTCTCCATGTTTTGTTTTTCTAAAATGAAAAGATCATGGATTACTCATATGGTAATATGTACTTCTGTTGTAGAATTGCTTTCTTATGTTTACTATAAGATGAGGTCACAAAAGCCAAAAAAAAGGTGTTGCTCCCTAAGGGCAAAATTAGCTCACACTTGCTTCCAGGTTCCAGTTTCCTCATGAAACATAGATTGCTACAGTTTTGCGTTTGATTGTGTATATTGTAGGCTTAAAAATTCCCTCTGCGTCCCATCCCATATTTTTTTTGGGTTCAGGTCAAAACGTTTGATACAACAAGGCCATTAAAACATGGACATAGATATTTAGTTTCTCATTGAGCTAGATTTTAGAGAAGCTAATGTTAACAAGTGCCTACAAAGTTACCTCTTGAGTCCGATCAATTGCAATTTATGATCGTTAATCTGCATAGGCGTGTTGGCAATGTCAAAGTTAAGGTTCAGTTGTACCTGCACAAAATATAGCTCTGCTAAATTTCTTTGCTCTCCCTCTTTCATAAAATTTCAGAGCTTAGTATTTTTTATTGGCTAACAAACATGACCTTTGCTTCACTTCCTCATTTGGTTTTTAAAGGGTAAATTTAGTTTGTCGTGGTTATTTTCCTATTGCCTGAACTGTTCCTGTCTGGTGTGTGCCGATCTTTGTTATATGCACTGCCTCTATTTTTAGATTTTTAATGTTAGTTAGTTCAGTGTTGGGCTATCCAATGTGAAATATTAAAGGGTACGTACGACACCTAATATTCTTGATGACCAATTGTTCAAAATGCAGTCCACATTATTTTCATATAAGTCACATGTGTTCCTAGATCTTAGAGTCTCTGATCGTGATGTGTGCAGGTCATACACAATGTGCCATATCACTGGTGCAGGGACCTTTCTTGCTCAGATGAATTTGCTGGCTGATGATCTGATGTTTCGAAGGCATTATTTCTGATACACATGAGGGGTATGCAGTATGCACTATCACCGCCTTTCCTTCTAATGGCACACAAAGTTCAATTGTTTCGCTCCATATGAATTTAGGAAAAGACAATGCATATGTCATTTAACTGGTTGAATATACTGATTAAATGATATTCGCGTCTGTATCATTACAAGGACCATTGCTTTATATATAAGGTTAGGTGCCCCTCTCTTTGGTCTCTAGATGAAGATATGAAGTGTTGTTCCATGTACGTTTTCTTCCTGTCCCTAAATGTGCTATTTGATAAAAATGTTACTCGGTTTCATTCTGACAAATGCGTCCTAATTTCCTGTAGCAGTGACATGTGCAATAGACTAAGCATTTTGCAATGTCTTTGCTTCAGGTTTATCTGGGTAATTTGTTGTGTCAAATATACACATACCAACTTAAAACTTTATGAAAAGGTTTAAGCAAGCAAGTTAGCTCTACTGTTTAGCTTTAGGGTTTTTAGTGGCATGCTTTAGTTTGATTATACCTACACTACGCAATGTCTGATAATGGACGTCATCTAGCCACAATGATAGTTATTTTAAGCCATTTTCTTTTTTACCTGATGATGTACAGTGCCATGATAACTGTTTATTCCATTTTTCTTTGAGTTGATGATGATGTCCAGTGCCTAGCCTCTGTAACCATGATACCTGTTTTGTTCCATTTTTTCTTTTAGCTGATGATTTTCAGCACTTAACCCCAATAACCATGATAGTCATTTTTTTGCATTCTGCTTTGAGCTGATGATGTCCAGTCTTCAAGAAAAATGTGTTGCTGATTCCGATAGATAGCATGATTGAAAAACAGACTTCGATACCCGCTACCTTTATGTCTTCAAATGTGTAGCGCCAATTCCCCCCCCCCCTTCATTTTGTACACTGACTAATGAGAAAGCTGGCTTCCCCAACACCTGCTACCTGTAGTATCAATTCTACACTGTGCTTGATATGTGGTTCTCCAGTTATTGGATGGACTTATGGTGCCACCACTTGGTATAGGTAACCTAAGATTTGTTCGTTATTATTCGCTAGAAGAGCATGTGATTTTAATATGTGAGCTACTTTCCTTCATTTCTTTAATGACCTGTGATCATGCAGTTCTACTTCAAAAGTGTAATTTCTCTGCTGAAAAATTATGTGAAAATGTGATTACATGAACTTGGAACAGTGAGCCATGACCCCTTAGCGCGAGCGATGACAGCCTCCTTTGTACCGATTTGGCACCTGCTCCACCACAGGCAGAGCCGCTCCTAGCCGAATCGACGTCTCCCTCGCTCTGATCTTAGCGGTTCGCGAACTCCACAGCTGGTGGCGCTCTCCGATACAGTGTCGTGCCGCCAAACGTGGGTAGCTTTACTTAGCCGCAAAGACTTCACCTGCTTCATTAACCTCTCAGCTACTCTGACCTCCTCTCTTTTCTTTTCTAATTTCATTCTTATTTCTCTGTTTTGATTTAAATCTAGGAGTAATAAGAGTTACCATATTTCTCTGTTTTGATTTGATTTTCCTCCAAAATCCACATTGATTTGGTTCGAATACTAGGGTTTTCATCTTCATGACTGCTGCTGCACTCCGTTGATCCGTGGCACCAATTGATGGTTCCCTCACAGGTAAGTATGTTCTCGCTGTTGATACCAATACATACCCATGATTTGTATTCCTTGGTGATGATGGCATAATAAAATTTTATCTCTGTAGAGGAAAACCCACTTAAATATGTTCTTATCTGTCAAGTGCATCCTGCTCTTCCCTGATTCATGTACGTTGATAGTTATAGGAATTCAAGTAGTAAAGGGGAAGACTCCCGCATGTGTATCCTGCTCACTCCATTCTTCTATTCTTTACCTATTCAGCTTCGTATCCAATTTAGTTGTTGCCTTCAGTGAAATTAGTATTCTTGACCCTAGAAAGATCAACTGATTAATATCATAAACTATAATTTGGAGAAGTTTGACCACTTTGTATTACCATAGGGATAGTGGTTTCTAATCAGATGCGATTCATATATGCAAATAATTGTCTGAAACCTTTGTAATTGTAGGACTCCGAATATATATTCTGCCCACAAATTGTGTGTCTTCTATATTAATCGTAGCTATTATCGTCCCTTTTTGTAAAATTAGTCCCCTTACATTTTTCTCGCAGTTTCCTTATTACTTTGTTCGGTACATCTTTGATTTTTCAGGCTATCACATTAGTTTGGGAGTTGCTGCTGCTGCTAATTTGTTCTTTAATATATAGATGAAAAATATGTTCTGCTGTATCAATACAGAAGCCTAATAAGGCATTATGGAATGTTAAGGATTGCTGATGTTCTAATGAATGTAGTATTGCTTATTTGCGCCTGCTTTCGGCTTGAGCTGTTCTATTTACTTATCACGCTACAATGCTACATAATGTTCATGCCTCCTTTTTTGTCCGTACAATTTGAAGCTACAAGCTGTTAATTTTGCCTTCATTCGCTTAATAGATTCCATGTTAATGTTGACAAGGAAACTTTGTTCAAGAAAATCTTAAAAGAAAACGATGCAGCCTTACTGAAAATTTTGTGCAGCAAAATTCTGCAGTTAATTTATTTAGCCTCTAGCGATATTATATTACTTAGACCTTAATTGATTTTGTTGCGAATGATCCTTTTCCATTATAGAATGTTCTGGGTCAGCTTATCTGCATGCATGCACAGTTGCTTACAAAATACTGAAAACAATTAACATGATCCATGCACCTTTACAGGTCCAAATGCCAAAGTATATATGCCAAGGCATGCATACAGTGTGTTAAAAAGTTTTTTTTTACCTTTGCAATATATGGTACTAAATGATAACCTGGTCTGAATTTTTTTTTTGTACTCTGTACAGCCCAAATCTTTGAGAACAGCCTTAAATATGAACACAATGTCAGATTCCTCAATGTTGCCTCCAGTTCAGAGTCAAGCTTCAGTTTCTTTTCAATGCAATGATCACCAGCTCAGGGCTACCTAAGCCTCTGGTATGCCACTGAACCCATGCCCCCTGTTGCTACCGTGTTATTCCCAAATTTGTCATCTGTAGAACTACATAACAGGCATACACTAAGCATATTGCGCAACGAAGAAGATGATTATACTTTACTATATATGTCTCATTTCCACCGCACTGTTCAAGTAGCTCAGCCATAAAGAGAATTGCCCTCCACTATCACCTTCTACTTTGCATGACAACTTTACATTTGAAACTTAAAAAAATTGTGCTATAATTACCCACTTTGCTTTATACTCAGACATTGTCATCTGTTTTTATTTTTTGTGACTTTACGTACGTGTTCTTCATGCAACCTATCTCTAAACAAACCAGACCATCCTACTTTCCAATATATTGATTCTCACTTTTCTTGCTATAATTGTTTCTTTGGGGATCCATACTGATCACTACTACTTGCACCGTATGTGCTCATTTTATAGCCTATATCGTTTCTCATAGCTTCACATACTCTTGAATTAAACTAATTGTGGCTATCAAATATTCTCATAGCCCCTTTCTATTGGCATTACATATTCTAGAATTAAACTGATAGTGGCTCATTCAAAATGTCATCCTTTTTAATCACGGATTCACATTTGCATGCCAATCCTTGCAGGGATTGCATGGTCATGGTGAATCTCACCTGGAAAAAGCCCATTTATACAGTTTCTCCCAAACATAACTAGGCATGACAAAAGTCTACTTAATTTTTTTCTTGAATATTTCTGCTCATTTGCCATCAAACAAATTACCATGGCCAGTCCTGATCAGCTTTAGCTACGTCGGCTTTAATGATGCTACTGTCCACTCCTGATCAGCTTTACCATTGACTTGGGCCACCCGTTTCTCGCATCCAGTTGATGCGGAACACTTACTGTATATGTACATTAATGGAGTATTCATACGGATATAACATGCAGATAGCGCCTAGCGATTCTATGGAGTATTCAGAACACTTACTGTATATGTACATTAATGGAGTATTCATACAGATATAGCTTTCAGGAGTCCTATCAAGGCCAATGATGCTGACGTCCACTTCCAATCAGCTCTACCAAAGACTTAGACCATCTGCTTCTTAGCATCCAGTTGGTTTAGACTACTTACTGTATATTCATTGATGGAGCATTCTGTCCCTCAGTGTGCTACCTGGCTAAACTTGCCACTAATTGTATATGTTATGTCATGCATCCGAATTTCTCAGTTAGTATGCCTGCTGCTCCTTATACGCGAAATGGATTAACATAACTATGTTTTGTTCCTTGCACCATGTGCCTGGCAATTTCTGTTTGTTAGGAGTACCTCCATCTTAATGTTTTAGAAGACAATAAAAAAACTACGGCATGCCCACACGTCACTGTAGCCCTACACAAGATGCTCAAGCAAATAGAAGCATACAGGCGCAGCGAAGCGCGCCTACCTACCTAGTAGAAGAATAAACGAGGAGCATTCCAATATCTCATAGATAAATGGCACTAGTTTTTTTTTTTTTTTTTTTGCCGAATCAAGCATTATCTGACCGTGCAATCGAAAACTGGTGAAGGCATGTACTCAGTACTCCTGTGTCGGCTACCAGCGGTCCAGCGCTTCGTGACTACGAATTGACATGTAGAATGCGTCGCGTGCTACGAATAGGAGATGATAATCTGCTAGTTGCCTCATCAAAAAAAAATTGATAATCGGCCAGTCAGGTACGCGGTGCACAGGGACGGGAATCCGGCCGGAAGCATATGCCGCAACCCGCAAACTTGAAGCTGCTAGTAGTGCTGTATTTATTAATTTAGCCGAAGAATAAGTAACTGTAAGTTCAAATAATTGTTTAAGCAGCTGCTTCCTAGCTAGCTTTTTTTTATGTTTTCATTTTTTTGTCGAACATACCCAGCTAATAGTTACATGAGTAGTTGATTTCTTTTAATATAAAAGTGGGGTCACGTAGTACGTGTGTGCTTTTTTAACAGCTTCTATGTACTTTAGTGTATACACCGGTAGATGGACGGACTTTAGTCCTGAATCCAGGACTAAAAGGCCCAGGGTGAAGCTACGTTATGGCATCGGGGTCCGCGGACCCTGATGACTCGTGGACCGCATCTCCTACTCTACGATTTTCGACCAGTTCAGACCCCGGCAAAAAAACGTTTTGACCCCGGCGCACACAGCAGGTTGCAGCCTGGCAGCCCAGCTGGCCAGCCTTCAAAGCAAATGCATGCCGCAAGGGCCAAGAGGAAGCGGCAGGCCCACTAGGCAATAGACCAGTTTATTGACGTGCAGGTGCAGCACCAGCACGACTAGCCCTTGCACGGATCAAGTGTCCTCGTTTTAGACTTCTCACCTCGCACGAGTCCAAGTACCGCCCATCGCCTCATCCTGGTGGCTAGCGGCATTTGCGAGTGTGATGAGGTTCTCGTATTTCCTCTAACCACCACCTAGATAGGTAGCCCCAAAGGCTCAAATCCCTAATTTTACAATTGCAATTGCTGAATAAGGATTTGATTTCTTGACTTTAAGAAATACTATATGTATAGCTTGACTTTAGTGTTGGAGGCTTGATAATCTCTTAAACAAAGTTATTGATTTGCACCTAAACAATTTAGGGAGTTTTTTGATGCGGTAAATTCTAAATCGCCTATTATTGCAGTTTCAATCTCAAAAATTATTTTGCGGTTTTCAAATTTTAGAGTTTGATAGAGTTGGTTAAATCATACTTATTGATTTAAAAGATCTTAATCGTGAAAATAAATATTTATATTGATAAAGTGCGAGCTTATATAATATTATCCATAGTAGTATATTACTGTTAATCAATATTATCAATAGTATTATTAACAGGAGCTAAAAGTTATTAGTATTGTGTGTTTGAACTGACCCCAGTGATATTTTATCCTAGTTTTCCCTCGTAAAGGGCATGACTTTTTAGTCCTGGTTGTTTTGAACTTTTGCTTTGAACTTTAGTCTCCTCAGAGGATAAAAAAACTAAGAGTTAAATGCACCAGCGGCCCTCGAACTTGTAGGCGTATGTCACATAGGTTCATGAACTTAGAAAATGCATTTCTGGGTCACTAAACTTGTTAAGTGGTGCACCGCAGGCCCATACCAGCCACGTGCACATTTTTTGCTGACGTGGCATGCTAGTATGACATATAATTTTCATTTAACCCCTCACATCTATTTTTCTCATAAAAATAGACCCCAGCGCCCACCCTGATCATGAACACACCGAGCCAACGCAGACCACGGAGCCTCGCCTTCGTCGCGACTGCTCTGCCACCGTTCCCACGCTTGCTCCACTGTGCAGGTCTCTTCCTCCAGGCCAACGAGCAGTTTTGACACGTGGGACTGCTCCGCCCCGCTCTCGCACTCGGACCAGGCGTGCGGCCCCGTGCACTTCGTCCACCGGGGGCAGCCGAGCCGGTGGCTGGAGGTGTAGACGAGGAAGACGAAGACGACGAGCACGACGTGCACGACGACGGAGTGGATGTAGCTGGCGAGGAACGTGGCCTTGAGGCCGCCCGCGAGCGTGTACACGACGAGCAGCCACCTTCCGCGGGCGTTTGCATGCTCGTCAGGTAGAGTTTCCCGTCGAGCTCTAACTACCGCGGCGAGATGGAGGGAAGGAAAGGGAGGGGAGGGAGAGGAAAGGGTTAGGCGCGCCGCCCGAGGAAGGCATGAGGTAGGAGCTGAAGCCCTGCGGCAGGCCGTTGTCTGCCAGCCACCGGCGCCATTGCAACATGTGTAACACCCGATCTACTTTTGAAACAACCAGATGAAATATTTGCAACATACGTCGAAGACAGATGAAACATTTGAAATATGCGTCACTTGCAAGAAAACACATGAAACACTTGAAAACCTTTGCAACATGTAGGCAACATCTAGATAAAACATTTTCAACATATACGTGAAACATATGCAACTTCTAGATAAACACACTGGCAACATACGTCTGAAAAAATAGATGAAATATTAGAGACAAACGTTTGCAACATAAGAGTACAACCATTGCAACATATGCAACATCCCGATCTACTTTTGCAACATCCATACGAAACTCTTGCAACATACATCTAAAATAATTGAAACACTCGAAACATACGTTTGTAATATGTGCTTTTAGCGCAATGTCACCTTGCTGCTTGGACGAATGGAGGTCGTCCTTGTGGACCTTAACGCCGGCGTGGAGCTCGATGCCACGAAGTGCTCGGAGGTCGCCGGTGCGAAGCTCGTCGGTGGCACGGACCTCGGTAGTGGCCGCGACAGGCGGATGGAGCGCGGCCATGATGAGAGGTGCGAGTTCGGAAGGCGGGCGTGGGGCGGCACCGGCGAGCAGAGTCCGTCCCGCGATGGCGGGCGGCGTAGGCGGAGTCTGTCCGAAGGGGGGGGGACAGTGCAGAGCAGGCCTACGGCGCAAACTGGGTCTGTGAATGAGCGAACGAGGATGAGTCTGTGAATGAGTGGATGAGGATTGTCCCGATGGGAGTCACGGACGGACGTACGGATACAAGCATTACTGCAAGTTAAAAGGTTATCACGATCTATGTCGGCTAGTTACTGTGTCACACCCTGCGAGGCGCCCAACCCAACCGATCCACCTTGAACAAACTTCATGAACCGGAGAATCTCAAAAAAGAAATCCCATTTGGTCCTATAGCAGACGTTTTCATGTCTAATCTAACAATAACCCGAGGTTCCTTCGACAAGTGAATTATGTGGACTGTTTCATTCCCAGATTATACCATGACCCATTTAGAATCTTAAAGCTACGGATGAAGAAACTAATGGTCCTTCGAATGGTGAATGTTGCTGGAGAATCTCAACAAGAAATTTCCTAATATGATCGGTAGTAATTAAGAAAATAAAAATCTTAAAACTAGGGAGGAGGAGCCTGCCCTAGCCACCGCCCCCGTCGTCTTCGTCTCCGGTGGGCACAGATCCAAGAGGAGGAGGAGGAGCCGCCTACCTCGTTGGCGCCGGTGTCGTCGGAACCCGCTGCCGCGCCGGAGGGGAAAGGGAGGGAGAAGCTGCGTAGGGGTTGGGAGGGGCTGAGCTGGGATGGGTGGAGAGCGAGGTGGCCATGGTGGCACGAGAGTGGAGGGGAGGCGGTCGTAGTACTCGGGACCATCCGTGAGAGAGGAGAGGGGAGGGGAGGGGAGAGATCGGATGTCCGAACTGCACGCGTCAAATAATACTGCCAAAAAATCGCGCTTAGGATGGATGGGAAACACGGAGTGTTGCTTAGGGTGTGTTTAGTTGGGGAGGTGAAAATTTTTAGGTGTCACATCGGATGTGTCGGAAGGATGTCAGGAGGGGTTTTTGGATACTAATAAAAAAAACAAATTACAGAACCCATCAGGAAACTGTGAGACGAATCTAATGATACTAATTAATCGGTCATTAGCACATGTGGGTTACTGTAGCATTTAAGGTTTTTCATGGACTAATTAGGCTTAAAAGATTCGTCTCGCGATTTTACCGAGAACTGTGTAATTAGTTTTTTTTCGTCTACATTTAATACTTCATGCATGTGTCAAACATACTCTTTTACTGTAGAAGGTAAAAAAATTTGGAACTAAACAGAGCCTTAGCATTCTTCTATGGGTACGGGTGGGGTCCTATTTCATTCAAAGAAGTCTACAAGATCACACACTCACACTGGCTAACTATTCAACGTCTCGTCAACCGGTTGCAGGAGACTACCAGAGGGCCTACACGGATTACCGGGGAACAATAAACAATGGTCAACAGAGAGGCCATAGCCATAGCGTGACACACGACAAAGGCCTCGCTTTTCTTGGGACCCGACCTTTTTTTTCCGGAACAGGAGGGACTCGGGTGGTCCCTATTGGAAATTTGTTAGAGTAACTAAAAAGGTCAAAAAAAAAAACAAAAGTTTTACGAGAGGTTACAGGGAAGACTACAGGCAGAGAGAAATTTAGAAAAAAAAAGAAACAAAGAAAATTAAGACAATTATAGAGTGCTCTAGCCATAATTCAATTGAAGGAAAGTATTTCTTTTTAGCCCTCCATAGGAGCAAACCAAAAGTGTGCTTGAAAACATCTTAAGCCCTTTGAACTGTAACAGGGAGTCCTCTGAAAATGACATCATTCCTAATAGTCTAGATACTCCAACTCATAATGATGATAATTTACATATAAAAACTGACATTTAGCTGCATTTTGAAACTCTCCAAGATCTGTAAATGGTCCAGAGCTAAATTAACTGTGATACCAACAAGATTCCAGCAGGCTTTAGCCATTTCACATTCCAAAAATAGATGCTGAACAGTTTCATCATAATTCGAAGAACAAAGCACACAATTGTAAAAAGGAAGGTGCATGTGCTTCCTATATACGCACGTACGACACTTTTTAGAAAAAAAGAATTTTATTTCGGTCTCTACATGAGTTATGCACACAGCAAGCTCTCAAAAAGCTTCAGAACAAATTGATAATGCCGTTCCTTGGCCTCTCTGCACATATAATACAGACAGGTAGCGTACACAAAGTAAAAGAGAACGTAATCATCAACTTCAAAATGAACAACATACTGCTAGCACAGCTAATCAAACGTGGCCATGTAATAGTAACACAAAACAAATTAGAGTAACAAAGAAGCCAACTGCTTTGTAATATAGGCCTGATTCACACACATCCTTCTAGCCAAGCTTTCTGATCGATTGATTAGCTTACTGTGCGGTTGTCTTTCGGGCTAAGATTACCCAAGTAACAACTATGAACACATATATCGTGTCATATACCTTGTCAAAAAAAGAGGAAATATGCAATCCTCCATGTTTTCTTGAAAAGCAGGATGCAAAATACCACCCATAGACCAACAATCCATCCTGATCCGAGCCCAAGGTAGAAGAACACTGGCTCTGGTATATGTTCAGTTCTGTTGTGACTGCGATAGCCGTGACCATTTGCAGTACCCCTCGAGCAATTTATTCGTAGAGGAGGCCCGCAGAGACCATTGTTGCCACTATACATATCTGGATGTTCTAGGTAGAGGGTGTCAAGTGTTAAATTCTTTAGATCGTCTAGGTGTAGATCCAGTGGGTGTTTACTTGTATTTGGGATAATCAGTGACTTAGAGATTCAGAGGGAGTAGGAGACAGAGAGAGAGAGGGAGACGTAAAAGCATCTGACCGTCGGAGGAGCTCCCTGCCTTCGCTGGTTCGTCAATGAAGATCTGCGCACGGGTAGTGACGGTTGGTGTAGCGTGGAGACCGGCGGTGGTGGAGTCAGTGGCGCTTCCCGCCGTTGGCAGTGCCTCCCTCTCGATCGGACTAGGGTTAGAACGGTGGGGTGACGGGTGGCGGCGAACCTCGTATCCCGAGCCGTTTACCCCACCTCCTCTTTATAGGCACTGTGCGACGGGGGGCCACTAGCCATTAGATGGCTGGACGTCCCCGATCAGGACGCGGTCAAGGGGTCCGTCTCGACCGTTGGGTCAAGACGGATGAGATCAATTCTAACATTCTTCCCCTTGATCTCAACTCATACTTTAAGTTTAAACTTTGACTTTAATCACTTTCACTTTTATTTGTTCCATCACGGATTAGTGCATAGAGCATGCTTCATTGTCACGGTCAATCGCCGATAGACTTAACAGCTACAATACACGTCTCTGTTCTGAAATAGATTCTTTAACTTTTGGGCTCTTTATTGTCCGAAAATCATAGGCTATACCATAAACCCATGTCGACTGTGTGTTCTCCAAACACACTGGGTGGTAAGCCTTTTGTACGCGGATCCGCAAGCACTTGCTTGTTACTTTTATGTTCAATACTTTCAGTATGCTTCTGGACTTTCTCCTTCACAACGTATAACTTTAACATCAATGTGTTTGGCAGCACACTTCATCCGTTGTTATAGGAGCGAACTTCTTAAATGGTTATTACTGTTGTATACCATTATCAATTTCGGGTGTAAGTTCTTTTAACCATTTCGCCTGTCCTTAAGCCTCATAACAAGCTATATTGTGGGTATGCATCTTTGATGACACCACAACTGTTTCTTTGGAGCTTTTCCACAATAAAACTCCAACTGCGAGTGTTAGCTACTATGTGGGTTTCACTAAACATCTCTCCAAAATTTAACATTTGTACCCACAACTATTTGAGAGTACTTATTCTTTCTTACTCACCATGAGGCCTATAAATCTTTGTACAATTGCAAAACATTCTCAACTCCATTCCAGTGATCTATATCTGGACTGGACTTCTGTCAAAACATCCCTGATACATGAACTATGTCAGGGTAAGTTCTTACTTATAAGCACTCATTAAGTTTCCAACAGCTAAAACATATAGGACGTCCTTTCGATCTCACATTGGTTCTTGGAACACTGAAAGTTCCCAAAACTATTACCCTTGACTATAAGAACAGGCGCAGGTTTATTCACATATATGCTTTATTTCTTTAGAATCTTCTCTAAGTATACACTTGAGATAGTTCTAATACCCCTTTTTCTTTTGTCTCGGTAAGTTCCAATTCCTGAAACGAATGACGCTTTACCAAGATCATTCTCATTAAAACTTGAGGACAAGATCTGTTTCTTCTCCAACAGTAGATTAACACCGCTACTAGCGAGTAAGGTGCTACCCACATGCAGGATTAGGAAAATAAATTTTCCATGTTTAAACTTTGCATAAATACAATTATCCTCTACATTCTCTTTAAAATTCAAATTTTCTTATTGTACTGTCAAACTTCAAGTACCAATGTCTTGAACCTTGCTTTAATCCATAAATGGATTTCTTCAGGCAATATCCCTTACATTATTTTCCTTCCACGACAAAACCTTTTGAGTTAAGCCATGTAAACTTTTCCATACAAATCCCTGTTGAGGAATGTGTCTTTACATCTTTCTGATGTAACTGTAAATCGTAATGTGCCACTGACACCGTTATAATTCTAAAAGAATCCTTGCATGCTAATTATAATCTATTCCTTCTCTTTGTGTAAATCATTTCACCACAAGTGGCGCTTTATAGCTTTCCATATTCCCTTTGGAGTCACATTTGTCTTGCAGACCCATTACAGCCTACTGTTTTGGCTTAATTGGGAATTTCTTCTAAGTCCCAAACATCGTTGGTATTTATCGATTTCATTTCATCTTCCTTTGCTTCTTGCCATTTAGACGAGTGAACGCCTCTCATAGATTTTCAAATAAGGTGGAATTACCCTCCATTTGAATTTGTTTCTTAACATTGACTCCTTAGTCACCAGAAATATCTGATTTTCTTATTCTTTGAGATCTTCTGGGGCCTCGTGGCACTTCTTTCATATGGGGCTATTGTTACTCTTCATTGCCAAAAGGCAATTGTTCTATAGCCTCCTGTATCACAAGATCCTTGTTTACTTATTCATCTTCTTTAAGAGCTAACATCTGGTGTTGTATATGTCATACAACATAAGCATGTATAAAGCAATTTGTTGCTCTAAAACACTGTAGTGGATATGTAATCCCACTTCTATTCAAGCCTTAGGTATCTACATACCATGCTCCCCAGATTACTCCATCTTCTGTAAAGATGGTCTATCTTTAAATTTCTTATTTTGGGTTCAATCTGCTAAAAAACTCATACGGCACGTTTAGCACCGCCTTGATAACTTTGAACTCGTCCAGTATGAATACTAGCCGGCTATGCTATCTTCCTATCGGAACTATAAAAGGTCCAGGAATTTAGCTATTTCTTTACTTTAGGGGTATCGTTATTATGACTGTCTTACTCCCTCAACGATCACATTCATCTTTTATAGATCACTTTTACCTTCAATGCATAGTATGCATTGCATTATCTGAAGTATGGGGAAGTATCTTTCTTAATTGCCTTTCTTAATTAATCTTACACTTCTCCCCCTCGAAATGTGGTATGAACTTTTCTACCACAATTTCAAAACATTCAGAACTCTTGTGAATGAGGAAACTTTGATTACTTACTTCATCCACATGATTACATCATGCAAACAAAATTCATATGGGAGTACATTTTCCTCATTACACTTCAAAACTCAGCATAGTCTATTATTATCAATATTTCTGCAAGTCACGCTTGCATATGATTCTTATCTTTTGGTTCACATGCAACTTTCTTTTGTTCTTAAACTCATTGAGTACTTAATAACCATGACACAATCAGAGTGTACGGTCAATACTAGGATAGCATAAGAGCTACCCTAAACTTCTCTCCAATGTGCGGGATACACTTAGAGCACATGAGTCATCACATCCTTCTCCCGCCATGCGGGATAAGTACTATGCTAAAACTCTCCTGCCATGCAGGATTGGTTAACATAAGTACTATTCCAACTTTACCCCGCCATGCGGGTATTTTCTCAAACTTTTCCCACCATGCGGGTACTATCACAAACTTTTCCCGCCATGCGAGATAATTCCCTTGAACGGACATAACTGTCAGGATTGGCTCGTGTTCAATCATCAAATTCAGAAATAAATCTGAATATTCTTTAACACACATGTTTAATCCGACGTAGGTCAAATTAAACATGCATGTTACTGATTACATTTCTTAAACAAACTCTTATTACTCTATCTCCTTTCTTTGATCAATATCCTTTAATTCTTTCCTTTCCAAGCCATTCTTTAAAGAGAACACAGTCCCTTAAGCAATTGCATTCTTTCATACATAACTTGTCCTTAGGCATTTCATCATCTGAGTCACAAGTACTTAGCTCATTTCTCTTACTGCCTTCAAGAATGAAAGCATGGAGGTCTTTTATCTGAAAAAAAATATTCAACAATAATGCTCATTAAACTTTAAAATCTTTATGTTCTATTTTATATCACCGGTGGGCAGAAATAGAATAAAACATCATTCTTCTACATTAATTCCACATCACTGTTGGGCAGAAATGGAATTAATGTATAGAACCTCAATAATCTTGAAAACATAGAACTGCTCCTCAGAATTAAATTCTCCCATTGATTCGAATTAAATTAGAAGACAATCAACTTCATTACAGCGGAAACATGAAAATACATTTATCTAGTTTAAGAGCATTCCTTGATCTTTATCTTTTCTCTGAAAAATTGGTCACTTTAATGCAAAATTCATCAGAGATTTAAACTTTAAACATAGAACTCATATAATTATAATATTGTTATCATCAACGTTGGTCAGAAAATAACAATACCATAATTTAACTTTAACTATCAACCGACTATTCCTCCAATTAAAATTTTCCCGTTGGTTCCAATTTTAACTAGAGGATTAACTTTTCATCATTTACTGAATAACTACAACTGCTCTTCAAATTAAATTCTCCTATTGGTTCGAATTTAATGAGAAGATAATATTCTTTAACTTTGTAGCGGTAGCATGAAAAAATCTTGAAAATAATACTAATTCAGAAACATTTTTACTTTACTCATCTATTCTCTAAACAAATTATCATGCTGGATCAAATTTGAGTAGAGATAAAATATTTAAACTTAACTTTATTAATTCAAAATAGCTTCTGAAAAAAAATAAACTGAAAACATATCCTTCTTGTTCATTTGGCCTAGAGGCCTGCTTGGCCCAAAGGCCTGATCGCTTGTTCGGCCCAGCAGCCGCTCGCACAGCGCGCACCCGCGCCCAAGCCGTAACCTGGGCCTAGGCCGAGAAAGTGGCATCCCGCCTGGGCCGCTTTCGACCCGACCGTGCTCAACCGTCGATGGAGATCGGACGGCCGTTCGCGCCCAGCGGAGGATCAAAAGGCACCCGCGGCCGCCGTTGCCCTAAACCCTAGTTCATTCCTCCCTCCCCTTCTCTCTCATCGCGCAGCGCCGCTCGGAGAAACAGCCGCAGCAGCAGCCGTCCTCGGTGGCCGAGGGAGAATAAGAGGGGCTCCGCCCCGCGCCCTCTCGCCGGCGTGCGTGCTCGCCCGAGGCTGGGCACGCCGCCGTCGAGGGGCCGCATGGTGGTGCCCTGTTACCGTGACCGCTCGTGCGCAAAGCCGGCGCCGCCGTTGGGCTTTTCGTCAGCGCGCGCGCTCGCCCGTGGCTGAGCGGGCCGCTGCCGAGTAGCCTGGCGACGGTGCCCTGTCCCGCGCGACGTCTAGTGCGACGGCAGGCGGTGGTGACGGTGCAGGGGATCCCCAGGTAGGAGAAAACCCCTTCCAATCCGTCCTTTCTTTCTTGATTCGAGATCACAGTTAGGGTTAGGGTTACGGTCTGTTCTTTCCCGATCCGATCCGGATCGGTCAATCTTTCTCTCTTTTCTTTTCCTGTCCCCGATCTAGATCTACGAACTAGAATGGGGATTTTAGGGTTAGGGTTTGGTGAAATTTCGGGTCGATTTGAATCACCTTCTTCTCTCTTTTTCTTTCTATTTCTTTCCCTGAGATCTGGTCGCGGGTTTAGGGTTCGGATCAAGCGGTCTTGAAGCCGAGCCCCTTCCGTCTTCACCCAGTTAGGGTTAGAGACTGTTCTTCTTCTTCGTAGGGTTAGGGTTCGGCTGACCCCTTCTCTGTCTAGATCCGAACGGATCTAGTCTATCTTTTCTTTTCTAATCGGCTTCTTGCCCCTGACAAGATCCACACACTAGATCGGTGGCTCTGATACCATTGTTAAATTCTTTAGATCGTCTAGGTGTAGATCCAGTGGGTGTTTACTTGTATTTGGGATAATCAGTGACTTAGAGATTCAGAGGGAGTAGGAGACAGAGAGGGAGAGGGAGACGTAGAAGCATCTGACCGTCGGAGGAGCTCCCTGCCTTCGCTGGTTCATCGGTGAAGATCTGCGCACGGGCAGCGACGGTTGGTGTAGCGGTGGAGACCGGCGGTGGTGGAGCCAGTGGCGCTTCCCGCCGCTGGCAGTGCCTCCCTCTCGATCGGACTAGGGTTAGGACGGTGGGGTGACTGGTGGCGACGAACCTCGTATCCCGAGCCGTTTATCCCACCTCCTCTTTATAGGCACTGTGCGACGGGGGCCCACTAGCCATTAGATGGCTGGACGTCCCCGATCAGGACGCGGTCAAGGGGTCCGTCTCGACCGTTGGGTCAAGACGGATGAGATCAATTCTAACATCAAGTTGTGATCCTGCGGGTATTCTTCCCGATAGATTGTTGTGTGACAGGTTCAAGTAGCTCAGATATGATATGTTCTGACAGGCTAGGCGGTATCTCTCCCGAAAACTTGTTACTTGAGAGGTCCAGCGATTCCAGTGATTGCATGAACCCAATCTCATGTGGAATTCTCCCATTCAAGTAATTCCTTGACAAATTTAGATTCTTTAAAAGTTTAAGAGAAGTTATTTCTTCTGGAATTCCACCAATTAAGTAGTTCGATGACAGGTCAATGCTCACCATGCTGGAAAGTGCAAAATAATAATAAAGTTCTTGGCCCTTTGTGGTCACAGGTAACAGACTTAGGGATCCATCAAAGTACCAATCTTGATCGCCACTGTCATCGTTCTTACCATTTCCTGCCATCGCCGTCAAATTTGACAAATGACAAGGTATAGCCCCTGATAAACCATTGCCTGCTAGATTCAAATCGTAAAGTTTTCCAAGGTTGGTAATGGTGAATGGAATATTCCCATAGAACAAATTATTGCTTAGCCTGAGATATCGCAATTCCATCAAGTCCCCAATCCAGATAGGTAATCTTCCAGTGAAGTTATTCCCTGATAGATCTAGGAGCCCCAGCTGTGTGCAGCCCTGCAGAAAAGATGGGAACGTGCCAGCGAGACTGTTGTTACTTAAAATAAGAGCAGTCATCTGTGACAGCGCGTTGAGGAACCCAGGGCATTGAGGAAATTCTCCTTCTAAACGGTTTTTGGCTAGATCCAAGATGGTTAGCTCCTGCAATCCGCAAATAGAACCTGGGATATGACTCGAGAAGTTGTTGGAAGAAAGATGCACCCAGCGGAGACTTGGAGCACCAAAGTTTGATGGCAGAGGTCCTGACAATGAGTTATTTGAGAGGTCCAGGAGCGTGAGGTTTATTGGCAACCGAGGTATTGGACCGGTCAGTTGGTTTGAACCTAAATGGAGTCTTTTCAGCGACATGATTTCCATGTTTGCTGGCAATCCACCACTGATGGAATTATTAGAGATGTCCAGATATGTTACCTTTGAAATTGCTGTAGAAAACCAATAGGGAAACTGGTCAACTATTCCTGTGCTCGAAATGTCAATCTTGTCGATATCAGGCAGGTGTTGCATCCAGGAAGGAAATTGAGGACCCATGTGACAAGATGCAAGGTATGCCTCTTGTAGTCTAATAAAGGGAGGTAACCACTCAGGACCTACTGCAATTTCCAACTGATTATAAGATAAATCTATCGTTCTCAAGTTGTGCAGTCCAGCAAAATGTTCCTCTGTGATGGCACCATGCAAGTCATTGGAGCTAAGTTCCATCACGGTCAAGTTTGTGAGCACGCTGATCTCAAGAGGAACGAGTCAGGTTATTTTGTTGTTTTGGAGTTGGAGGGTGACTAAGTTGATAAATCGGCTCATCCCAGTTGGTAGGGTTCCGTTGATAAAGTTATCTGCCAGGTTGAGTTGCCGTATTTTCTTGTGTGATGAACAGTTCTGCTGCAAGCTTTCAAGGAACTGTGTCATGTTCCCAGACGCAAGGGATAGCTCTAGGTTCAGGACTTCTAAACTGCACAGGCTTCTCAGCAAGTTTGGAGGCATCGTGACAGAGCTCTTAAACACTGAGAAATCGAGGACTTGGAGAGATGTCATGGCTGCCAGAGCATCAGGGATTCGATCGGATAAAGTAGTAGTACTAAGGCTCAGGTACCTGAGGCTTGTCGTCAGGCCCCAAAACTAAACAAGATGCCACCGTATGATTGAACAGGTTGACAGAGAGATCGAGCCTCTCAAGCTTGGTGAGGTTAAGGTGCGGGAGCGGCTGGTTTGTACTTGCAAGCTGGCACTGAGAAAGGCCAAGGACCCTGAGTGAAGGGAGCATGTTCACGGCATGAGCCCAATGGTATGCTGTGCTGAGGTTTACGGACCCCAAGTCAAGGTACCGTAACCGCGGCAGATGTGCTATCCATGATATGTCCGAGGAGCGCATGTCAGTGTGGGAAAGGTTGAGATACTGAAGGTTGGAAAGATTACCGAGCTGAGGAGGCACCATACCGTCGAGCGCATTCCAGCTGAGATCGAGATGCTCCATGTGTCGCAGAGAGAACAGAGGAGCTGCTACCTGGCCTTCAAGAAATGCTCCACCCGAGCACTGGGATATTGGGTCATCCTGTTAGAATTGATCTCCTTTGACCCAATGGATAATTGGGCCTTTGATCCGCGTCCTGATCGGGGGCGCCCAGCCGTTCTCCTAGCTAATGAGTCTCCATCGCGTAGCGCTATAAAGAAAAAGGTGGGGGCTGGGGCGCAAGCCACGAGGTTCACCGCAGCCGCCAGCGCCCCACCGAGGTTCCTAGCCCTAGTCTGATCTAGAAGGGCACGCTATGAGTGACGGGAAGCATCACTGCCTTCACCGCCGCCTCTGCACATGCGTCGGACGTCCACACCGTCGTCGGGACGCCACTAGAGCACTACCCCGTCGCCGACCTTATCACCGACCCGTCGCGGCCACCTTGTTGGCGGCGCCACGGCCGCGTCTGCCTTTTTGGTGAGGTATCCCAGCAAGTCCCCTTATCTAAGTTGAGTTTTACCCGCTAGATCTGCACCTAGAGGTCTTACAAGTCAATCGATGGTATCAAAGCCGTGTTTCTAGTATGTAGATCTAGATTGGGGTATAAAAGTGAAAAGAAATCAAGAAGGAGATGAATCGGATTGAACCCCAACCCCAACCCTAACCTTAACCCTAACCCTAACCCTAACCCTAGATGGATGGACGGAGAAAGGGGAGGACCTACCCGGTTCCTCGCCGCCATCGCTACCGCTGCGCGCGGGAAGAAGCAGCCGAGCCGCGCTCATCGTCGTGCGCGCGAGCCCCGACCGAGGGCACCGTCACAAGACCGCTTGACGGCGGCGCGCTCACCTACTGGGGAGTGCGCGCTCCGGTGAGGGGACCCACGGCGACGCTGCCCTTCTTCTCCTACGTCTGCTGCTTTGAGGGCTGACAAAGGAGAAAGGGATCTAGGGTTTAGGGAAGAGCGCGTGTGGGGGCGCAAAGAGCACCACCGTGGTGCCGCTCGACGATGCCGCGCGCGGCTCTGGCCCCACGTGTGCACCAGCGAAGGGCGCCACGGCGGCGCCATCACTCTTCTCTCTGGCCACCGTGTTTCGGGTGAGAAGGGGGAGAGCAAGCCAACGGCTATGGCGAAGAGAGAGAAGGCTATGGAAGTTGAAATGAGGTTAGGGTTTCGGGAGCGCGGCCGCGGACGCTGTTTTTATTCCGAGCGAAACCAGCGGATGACCGTCGATCTCCATCCAACGGTCGGTAGAACTCGGCCCGGGCGGGTGTGGAGAATCCTGGCCCAGGCCCAGGTTGTGGCCTGGGCGCGGGACGGCGCGGCGCACGTGGCTGAATGGGCCGCGGACTGTTTCATCAAGCCGGGCCGAATGAAAAGTAAAGACTGAGTTTTGGTTTTATTATTTTCATAAGCAAATTTTGATGGTTTTTTTAAAATTTAAATCTCTGTCAAAATTTGAACCAACAGGATAATTTTTTCAGAGAGTAAATAAGTACAGTAAAATGCTTCTGGAAAGTAGATAAAGAATTTTCTTATGTTTCCGCTGCAAAGTTTAATGTTGATTATCTTCAAATTAAATTTGAACCAACGGGAGAATTTAATTCGAAGAGTAGTTACATTTAGTAAATTATGATTATGTTTATCCTCTAATTAAATTGGAATAAACGAAAAAAATTAAATTAGAGGAGTAGTCCGATTTGTTTATGTTAAATTATGGTATTGTTATTTTCTGACCAACGTTGATGATAACAATATTATAATGAGTTTAAGGTTGAAGTTTAAATCTCTAATAATTTTTACGCCAATGGTCAATTTTTTAGAGAGTAGATAAAGACCCAGAAATGCTCCTGAACTAATAGAATGTATTTTATTATCGTGTTTCACTGCAATTATGTTGATTATCTTCTAATTAAATTCGAACCAATGAAAGAATTTAATTTTGAAGAGTAGTTATATGGCTTTCAAGTTAATTTATGAGTTTTATGCATTAATTCTATTTTCTGTCCAACGGTGACGTAGAATTGATGCAGAAGCATCTTGTAAGTTTTATTTTTTAATCGACGAGATCACTCGGCTGCATGCCAACGGGCTGCAATGCTGGGGTATGTGAATGAAAAAGCTTGAGTCAAGTCAGTTCAGGATAGTTTTTTTAGTTTACTAATTTTCTGATTAAATTAGAACTAACTGAAAGATTTTATTTGAAAATAAAGTATAATTGAGTGTTTTAGTCATTATGACTAAATTTTTCGTTATGGTAATTTATATATAGATTTATCCCGCATGGGGAGAAGTTTGACATAGAACTTATGCTAGTCAATCCTACATGACGGGAGAGGTTTTGTGATGACTCATATATTTTTGTATCCTGCATAGCGAGAGAAATTTAGGTAGCTCTTATGCTATCCTAGTATTGACCATGGCATAATAGAAATGTACCGTCATGGTCAATACTAATCAAAGGACTAGAAAAAGATGCAAGCGTGACTTGCAAAAGTATAGTTAATAAAAAACCTCGTCAAATTCTTGAAGTGGAATGAGGAAAGTGTACTCCTGTACGGATCAAGAAATAATTTTATTTCCATGGCATAATCATGTAAATGAAGTAAGTCATAAGTGTCTCCTCGTTCACAGTTTTCTGAATAGTTCTCGAAATTATGGCAATATAGTTCATGCCATATTTCGAGAGGAGAATTGTGAGATGAATTAAAAGTAAGAATTAAGATCAATTGAGAAACTACTCTTCATAAAGAGTGGGATAAAGATGTTGATGAATGTGATCGTCGGTCATAACAATGATACCCCTAAGCAGAGAAACAGCTTAATTTTAAGATTTTTTTTAAGTTCTGAGAGGAAGATAACATAGTCATCATCAAAGATATTAAAGCGGTGCTTAAAGCGCCATATAAGGTTTTAACAGATTGAACTCAAATAAGAAATTAAAAGATACACTATCTTTATAAAAGATAAAAAGATTTGGGGGAGCACGGTATGTAGAGACCTATGACTTGAAGAGAAGCGGGACTGCGTGCCCACTTCGGTGATTCAAAACAACGAATTTTTTTCAATACCTATTATTATTGTATGACTTATACAACACCTGTTGTTGACTCTTCGAACAAGATGAATAATATAAACAATGATCTTATGATACAGGAGCCTGTAGAATCAATTATCTCTTGGCAATGAATAGCAACAACAGCCCCAGGTCCTAGAAGGTCTCAAAGAATTAGTAAACCAGTTTTCTGATGACTATGAAGTCTATGTTTGTGAAGAAATTTAAATAGAGGGTGATCCCACCATATTTAAAGAAGCCATGAGAAGCGTTTACTCGTTTGAATGACAAGAAGCTATGGAAGTTGAAATGAATTCGATGAATACCAACGATTTTGGCGACTTAGAAGAAATTGCTAATAGAGCCAAAACAGTAGGTTGTGAAAGGGTCTACAAGACAAAATGTGACTCCAAAGGAAATGTGGAACGATATAAAGCATGACTTGTAGCAAAAGGATTTACGCAAAGAGAATGAATAGATTACGATGAGAGTTTTCTCTCCAGTCTCATATAAGGATTCTTTTAGAATCATAATGGTGTTATTGGCACATTACGATTTAGAGTTGCATCAGATGGATGTAAAGACGACATTTCTCAATGGGGATTTGTATGAAAACGTTTACATGGCACAACCCAAAGGTTTTGTCGTGAAAGAAAAAGAACGTATGGGATGTCGCCTGTAGAAATCCATTTATGGGTTAAAATAAGTCTGTAGACAGTAGTATTTGAAGTTGATGAAACGATAAGAAAGTTTGGGTTTAAAGAAAATGAGAAGGACAATAGCGTTTATGCGAAGTTCAAGAATAGAAAATTCTTTTTCCACATCCTGTGTATAGATGATATCCTACTCACGAGTAGTAATGTTAATCTGCCATTGGAGAAGAAGAAGTCTTTGTCCTCAAGTTTCAATGTGAATGATCTTGGTGAAACGTTATTGGTTTTATGAATTGAAATTTACTGAGATAGAAGAAAATGGGGTATTAGGACTATCACAAAGACATACTTAGAAAAGAATCTAAAGAAATAAAGTATGCATTCGAGTAAACCTACGCCTGCTCCTATAGTCAAGGGTAATAGTTTTAGAAACTTTTAGTGTTCTAGGAACCGATATGAGATCGATCAAATGAATATGGTTTCATATGCTTCAACTGTTGAAAGCTTGATGAGTGTACGAGTACAAGTAAGAACTTACCCTGACGTAGTTTTCATATCCGGGATATTTTGGTAGAAGTCCGGTTCAGATATAGATCACTGGAATGGAGTTAAGAATGTCTTATAATTTTGCAAAGTATCGTAGGCCTCATGCTGAGTAAGAAAGAACAAGTACTCTCAAATAGTTATGGGTACAAGTGTTAATTTTTGGCGAGATGTGTAGTGAAATCCACAGTAGTTGTTAACACTCGCAGTTGGAGTATTATTGTGGAAAAACTCCAATGAAACAGTTATGGTATCATCAATGATGCATATCATAGTATAGCTTGTCATGAGGCCTCAAGAACAGGCAAAAGTGGTTAAAGGAATATGTACCTGGATTTAATAATAGTAGTCAATAGTAATAACCATTTAAAGTAGTTAACTCTTAAGAGAACAGATCAAGTGTGCTGCCAAACACAATGACATTAAGTTATATGTTGTAAAGGAGAAAATTCAGAATCATTTTGAAAGCATTGAGCATATAAGTACCAAGCAAGTACTTACGGATTCGCTTACCAAAGGCTAACCACCCAGTGCGTTCAGAAAACACACAATCGACATGGGTTTACGGGAAAGCCTATGATTTCTAGATACTAGAGGCCTAGTTGAGAATCTGTTTCAAAACAGAGAGGTGCATTGTAGCTGTTTAATCTAATGGCAACTGACCGTGACGATGAGGCACACTCTATGCACTGATCTGCAATAGAATGAGAAAAAGATAAAGTAAGTTAAGTTTAAGTTATAAAATGAGATAAAGGGGGAGAATGTTAGAATTGATCTCTACCAGTTGGCCCAACGGCCAATTAGGCCCTTGATCTGCGCCCTGATCGGGGGCGCCCAGCCGTTTTCCTAGCTGATGGCCCTGTCGCGCAGCGCTATAAAGAGAAAGATGAGGGCTAGGGCGCAAGCCACGAGGTTCACCGCAGCCGTCAGTGCCCCACCGAGGTTCCTAGCCCTAGTCCGATCTAAAAGGATACGCTCTGAGCGACAAGAAGCACCGTTACCTTCATCACCACCTCTGCACAGGCGCCAGACGTCCACACCGCCGTCGGGACGCCATTGGAACGCTACCCGTCGCCAACCTTATCACCAACACACCGCGACCACCTTGTTAGCGGCGCCACGACCGCAACTACATTTTTGGTAAAGTATATCAGCAAGTCCCCTTATCTATGTTCACATGCAAGTCGTCGGAGCCATTACCAAGGACGCCATCATCGTCAGAATCGCCCCAATCGCAGGGGGCAGCAGCCGGGGCTCCGAGATAGAGCCTGACCACATGGCCGGTGACGTTGCTGCACCGGACACCTCCCCAGCGGCAGCAGTCATGGTCTTGTTCCCGCCACGACGCCAGCCGGCCTGCGGGATCGCCTGTGATGGCTCGCTTGAACGCCAGCAGCGCGTCCCTATCTCTCGGTATGCAGCTCGCGGCAGCGACGCTGTTTGCCTGGTTGGGTCGGTGGTTCGGTGCACTTGCACGGGCGACGAGGAAGAAGCTGCAGCCGGCGGCGGAGGCGACAAGCAGCAGCAGCAGCAGCAATTTATTCATTGCTGACGAGCGATGCTTCATGGCGCGTGGTGCGCGCAGTATCAACTCCCTATTTGGCTATTTCGGCAACGAGCCAGCCCGTAGTATATGAGCATGCGATGGCCTTTTCTTTTCTGCTTGGAAAGTGCGAGTCCACTAATAATAATGCTATACAGGTAAGGTAAGCGTCAAAGCCATCGGTCGACGATCGTCGATCGATTGCATGGCTAGTGGATCAGCCACAATTGCAGTTTGTGCTCTGCTGCCAATTGTGCTCTCCGTGTCCGGTAGACGTCTTGGAAACTGAAACCTATCTCCAAAGCAGCAAGTAGAACTGAATGATCACCTATCAAGTTCATGACATCCCCATCTTCTGGCTTTTATGGACTATACAGTGATGCCTTCGTTCTGACTTGACCTGAGGGAATAGTACCATCTTACGACTAACGAGCATCTTTCAAGATGTTAAACCACGATAGTGAAGATGGCTGAACGCCACCGAGTATGAGAGGTGGAAGGGGAGTCAAGGAAGCCTAACATAGCCGGGTTAGACTCAGGGTTGCTGCCTGCTCGGCCTCCCCCTCATCAAAATTGAAAGTAGTCACTAGTCATTAGTCAATCGTGAGCTTGCTCATAGTGGCATATTTTGGGTCGCTTTGCCGTATAGTTTTCCTAACCGCATTAAATTGGGTGAACCCTGGGTCCAAACCACACCTGTGCACCCCTATAGTAGATTGTTGACACGTGTACAGGTAACCACGCCTAAGAGGAAGGAGTTCATCTCACAGGCATCCTTCAAGATTTCGAATCGCCGATCAAGCTCATTGCCACTGCTCTTGGAATCCTGTGCGATGCCTTGCAGAACGAAGCTCTTCAGCATAGCCTGTTGTACAGAATTCAACACATACTCAGGACAGGTAAGCATATACGTGGAAGGAATTGCAGAGTCCCAACTCCCAAGCATTCAAAGAAACATGAGCGAGCAATTACCTCCTGATGCTGCTTCTGTGCATAGCACCGGATAAGCGATTTAACCAGCTTGTTTCGCAGCGTTTTGCCAGAATCGCTGGACTGGAAGACTAATTTATCCGAAGAATGAGTAAGTAACTGTAACAAAAAGTTGTTTAAGCAGCTGCTTTCTAGTTTTTTTATGTTTTCTTTTTTTTTTTGAACGCATACCCAGCTAATAGTTTTTTTTTTAGAAAGGCGGTAAAAGTTTTGCCAATTTTTTATTAGACGGCTAAAAGGCAAAAAAAACACGTCAATTACAGAGTTTTACGTGGAAAAAGGAAGCTCCCAACTACCAAAACTAGAGAAGAACAGCAAGCTACTAATGCGCACATGCCAGCAAACTTACCCCAGAACAATTTAAGCAAGAAAACAAAAGAGAGCGCCAGCTCCCTAAGAACCGAAAACAACCTAGAAGAAAATCTACTCCCCACTAACGATGGGTCTTGTTGCCGACTGGAACTGTTGAATATCATCTTTGCAGAGGAGGCTGACTTATCTTGGTTGTAAAGATTTTTGTTGGAATGTTCTTCTATTCTGTTCCTTCCTAATGTTCCACCAGAAGTAGATCATAATTCCATCTATCCTTTTTCTTTGTATTCTTTCAAATTTTGTGCGACATTTACGCCAGTAGCTATGCAACAATCCATTCATTCCCACTGAATAAAGTACTACCAAATCGAGCCATTGTTTTAGATAGGACCATACTTGCTTCGAGAATGTGCAGTCTTTGCACAGGTGAAGTCGGTGTTTCTAGGTCCACCCCGCATAGTTTGCAAATGAGATCAGTGTGTCCAGTTGCGTTTCGCTAAATTGTTGGCGGTAGCTATCTTCTCTAACTTTTTTAATAAAAGTAGTGTCACGTAAGTACGTGTGCTTTTTTAACAGCTTCTATGTACTTTAGTGTATAAAAACACATGTAGGTATATCCCACAGGTTAGGTACAGTATAAACTTTTGAAACTGTTGGTTTAAACTGTGTATAAAAATGTATTTCTACGGTTATTAGACCTGCTGGATATATGGAGCCTTATTATGCTTTTGAACACAAATTAGAGTCAATAGCGCGCTCCCTCTGTTTCTAAATGTAGATTATTTTAGTTTTGCCATAGGTGAAACTCTCTAAATTTGAACAAATTTATATAAATAGTCACAAATAAATACATTATCAAGAAAAAATCATTTTTAAATTTAATATGACTAGCAAGTGTAGAGACATGTTATGGTCACTCGGATTCACTGATAATAGATTGCATACCAGTGAACAATTTTGGTTTGTAAACCAAGGATAAGAGCACTGTGTCCTAGAGCCCCCTGATCATTTACAAAGGTGGCCGTCTCCATTAATCAAAGATCATGTCTTCTAAAATTATTTTTCTAGTAATGTGTGTAGAGGAGGACCTATTCATGACTAAAACTAGTGAAAGAGAGATCTTTGAGGCTTTGACCTGCCCTTGCTCAATACTCCATATTTCGCTAGCATACAGGTTGGGCATCACCTACCAAGTTAACGAGCAGGTTCACCATGCCTGAGCCCGTTCACCATTTTTAAAAGGATATTACTCCCTCTGTTCCATTTTATCTGACGCAAGTTAGAATGACACGGTCTCTTAGATTACACTTTGACCAGTCATTTATTTTATATTATATTATTTATGCTTATAAACTTATAATCATTGGATAGTATAATTCCTTACAAATCTAATCATATAAAGTTATATTATAATAGTTATAAATTAGTAGCCTAATTATTGGTTAAAGTTTTTAAAGTTCGAATCTTGATATACGTGTGTGCTAGATAAAATGGAACGGATGTAGTACTATCTATGCCGGCTAGTTACTGTGTCACACCCATCGAGGCCCCTTGTATTGTACTAGTGTATGCCCAACCCAACCGATCCACCTTGAACAAACTTCCTGAACTGGAGAATCTCAAACAAAAAAATCCCATTTGGTCCTATAACAGACCTTTTCCTAGTCTAATCTGAGGATAACCCAAGGTTCCTTCCAACGGTGAATGGGGTGGACTGTTTCATTCCAAGATTATACCATGACCCATTTAGAATCTTAAAGCTACGGATGAGGGAACTAATGGTCCTTCGAATGGTGAATGCTGGAGAATCTCAACAAGAAATCTCCTAATATGGTCGGTAGCAATTTATAGAAATAATAAAAATCTTAAAGCTACGGATGAGGAAACTAATGGGCCTGAACTGAGCATGGTTAGGTGGGCTCCCCATTGAAAACCCATGAAATTGATGCAAAGCTGGAGTAACATGACTCATTTGGACATTTGCATTATTTTTTTTGATGGGCTGAAAGAAAATAAAGCCCATATCAACAAGCAGCCCATAAAGACAGACGAGACATTCAACTGATGACAAATTAAAAAAAAGCAAACTCTAACGAGCGGCCGGTCGCGCCCCGTGCGTTGCATGCGACGCGGGCCGGAGCATGCGCACAGCCCACACGACCCCGCGTCCGCTCCCACGTAGCCCACGCGCTCGGCGACAGCACCGCATTTCTGCTCCCACAGCTTCTCCATTCCCCAACCTCGCAGGCGACGCACCTCACCGGCGGCATCGATGCGGGAGATCTCAACAGCGGCGGCGGCGGCGGGAGGCATGCTGCGCGCGCGGCTACGCTCCACGTAGGATCTCTGGTTGGCCTAGAGGAGGTGAGTAGGCTCTGTCAAAACAAATACTTAAACTTTTATCAAATTCATCCAGCTGCACTGTCGCTCTGGAGGCGACACTGTCGGACTGCAACACTGCCGGGCAAGAACAGCTACATTGCCGCACCTACAAACAACTTTGAATCACAGTTCAAAATCCGTGAATGAAAACTTAGATCGGTGAAATTTCCTATCTTACTGCAGGTATGACAATCACAGATTAAGTGCTAAAAGTGGTAGGAACACCACACACAAGTAGATCAACTAGAAACTCTAGAAATCACCTCAACCACAATATGTCATGCAAGTAATAAGAATCAAGCATAAGTGACATAAAGATTTATCCCGTGGTTCGGCTTGCCACCCAGGCTTGCCTACCTCCACGTTGTTGAGGTTAGCCACTAAGGCTTAGAGATTTTCAACCATTCCTCGTTCTCAAGTCAAGAGACTTAACTCTTGTGACGATGGGTGAGTTTACTAACTTCAAGAGATGTTACAAACCTTCCAGGGCTGCCACACAAGTTGGCAAGCTCCACGGGCGACGCTCTAGCCGGCTAGGAGCCAAGTTACAAGAGTAACAAACACAACCGCCGACCAAAACATGAACCAAGTACTCTTTAGAGTTGGGGAATCAATGGAGCTGCTCTCTAATCGAGTTTAGGACCATTTTCCCTCAAGTATTGATGGAGAAATCAATGGATTTGCTTGGGGGCTTGAGATCAACAATTGAGCGAGAGAGAGCGCTCCTGCTATGTTTTGGGCGTGCTGAAGTGAGAAAGAAGTGGCAGATTACCGTTGGGGAGGAAGGGAAAAGGCATATATATCCCTCAGCCCTCAACGGTCACCGCACCCAAGGGTTCGGGCGAGACGAACCCCGCGACCTCGAGGTCAGCCTGTTCGGGAGGCCGTATCGTATCGTGGATTATTTACTGCTGGCTGGTTTGGTGTGAGAGAAAAACACTATTCCTGGCTGGAAATTTACGATCGTTTACGAGCAAGCGAACAGGCTGAGAGCCTGTGTCCTTGGGGTCGGGCAAGACAGAGCCCGCGTCCTTGGGGTCGAGCGAGACGGAGCCTGCGACCTTGGGGTTGGGCGATACGGAGCCCGCACCCAAGGGGTCCGACGAGACGGAGCCCGCAACCCAAATGCGCTAGTACCTCTCTTCAAGTGTGGCAGTGCCGCACCACGCAAGACAGGAAAGGTATTAGTAAAGTGTAGACTGTCTTAGCTGTGAATCTGAGGATGCATGTGGTTGTTTGAGCACTTGGTAGCATATATTAGCTTAAGCATTGTGTCCCCCTTTATAGTACAGCTTTTCCTATACTCAAATTCAAAATATAAAAGAATTTAAACCTCCTTTGAGTTTGAAGCCATTTACGTTTGTAATCGGGGGCTCTTCCGTTTCGTGTAGCATTCTCGAATATAAATTATCCGCTTGTCATCTCGATAAATCTCATTAGTTCTCTAATTGCGTGGTCATTGTCAAAAAAACCCACCATTAGAGCTTGATTGCACTTTCACTCCACATCCCGCGTGCGCGGCGGCGGCGAAGGCGCCGGGCGGTGGACGACGCGGCTACTTCACGTCCTTTCTCACCGTCGTCATCCTCAGTGTCGGCCTCAACGCCAAGGTCGACCTCACAATCTAGACCTGGGTGCACGAGATGGCGCTCGAGCGCCTTCAGCAGCACGAGCTCGCCTCCGCCGCCGCCGTCTCCGGCGGCTGTGATGCCGATGCCGAGTGATCCGCTTGTCAGATCACCTTGAAACCTAGTTTTTTCTGATTTCCTGCTTGTGTCGGTCCAATAAAGCTGTATGTACTGAGATGTATGTCAGAAGATTTTAGAAATTGATAGACATAAGATTGAACACTGTTTCCATGTTGTTCAGTATGTAATTTCAGTCTTTAATTTCCGTTTTTATTCCAGTTCTCAATTTCAGTTTTTATTTTGAGTGCTGTATTTTCAGTTTTTCAGTCTTGTTCAGGTTTCAGTTCAGTTCAGATTCAGTTTTAGTTCAGTTTATAATTTAAGTATTAGCTATTTCATTCTCCTCTATGTTATCTTTCCAATTTCAGTGTTCAATTATAGTCATCATACTTCATTCTTCCCAAATCATTTCAGTCTGAATTTTCATATTCAGGTTCTAGGTTCAGGTTCAGTTTCAGTTCCAGTTCAGAGTTCATCTCAATTTTGTTTCAGTCTCAGTTCTCTCATTTTTGTTTCAGTCTTAGTTCAGTTTTGTTTCAATCTCAGTTCTCTTAGTTTTGTTTTAGTTCTTAATTCAGGTAAATGAGAACATCATTCGGTAAAATTAAAAATTAAGAAATCATAGGTTCAACCACAAAAGAATGTGCTACTCTTTCCACTGCTATTTATCTATATATATAAGAATGGTGTGGATAGCTTTCAAGTTTCTGTCTTTGTTGTTGCCAAATGGTGACCAGTGGCATTGTAAAATAGCACTTCTTCATGCAACTATTGTTGGTTATAACCATCGAGCTTGTGACATGTGATGTTCTTTAAGTTTTCCTATTTCTTTACATACAACATCTGACGATCAGTAACAGTTCTTGTTTGTCATATACTTTTCTGAAACGATTTTGCATTTTTCCCTCTCTGCAGATGGAGTTGGCATCAACCCCAGCAAAGTGCAGGTACCATTTCATGATACCAGCATATATTTTTGTTTCGGATCTGTGTTTTTTTCCTGGTGTGCTGTCCTTGTATCTTCCAGAAAGTCACCAATGCAATACTTTTCCGGCACAAATATGTTGTATAGAAGGATTTGCATCAGTAGACCGGTTTATGATGTTATGATTGATAGAACATAGGTTGAAATGTTTAGTTATATAGGCCTGTTTTGGATCCTTTTTTTTGTTTGCCATACAATGCACAATTTAAGTGGTGCGGACACAGAAGTTGGCAGCTGAAGTTACCTGAGTTGTGTTTAGGAAGGGGGCAGATAGGCTCCTAAGTTTGATCTGGTGCCATCCATATGTAATGTATAAGCACTTGAACATGCATTTGAAAATTCTCATCACTTAGCAAACGACGTGGCATGGCCTAGGCTTTGCACAAATGAACTGCTATACTATATTGTTTCTTGGATGAATCCCTCTGTTATTAGGCTGAATGCTCTCTATTTTGAGTTACTGCATCAAATGTGTTTTGTTGACTTGATTTCTCTTGTTTTAGCTTGTCTTTTGGACAAGGTACTAGTTTCTGACATGAAGTAATGTTTTTCCTCCTTAGGCAACGTGTTTCTGAAACATGGTTCGAAGTTGCGTCTCATCCCCCACGACAGAGTTGATGCTGTGGTTGTGCCTTCCAATTAGAGGATGCAATGCATAATGAGTACCTCCCAGTTCAGTTTCAGTCTTAGTTCAGTTCAGTTTCCTTTCCAGTTCAGTTTCAGTTTCAGAATTTGTCATTTCAGGATATATTGCCACTTGCTCAAAATATAACTGGCTCCAATTCAGTTTTTTAAGTATTAAGCAATGTTCTTTGTAGATGTCAACTTCAAGGGCGAAATGGAATGCTGCAGGCAATTCGGATCATTCCAAGTTCATGGCTGTTTATTTTGATGGCTGTATTTTCAGTTTTTTCAGGTTTTCAATATTATTTTCAGTGTTTTTTAGTTTCAGTTTTCATTCAAGTTTTTTTTAATGTTTCCTTTTAGGTTCGAATGCCTTCCTAAATCATGCATATTAGTTGTCCCACCTACAATATATAAGTTGTCACAAAAGAGTAGCCATTGCACACATAAGTTGCCACAAAAGAATTTGCCCCGCAACTTTTGTGCAATAGCTTCTATTTTTATGTTTGTTGCAATAGTTGCCCCCAAGTTGTAAAACTATAGTATTACATGCTAGTAACTCCTTTTGATATTTTTTTGTCTCCCAGCTTGTGCATACTATGTAATAATTTTAGTATATTTTTGTAGTAGCAATTTTAGTTTTACACGGTACTAACTTCTTTTATTTTTTTGCCCCTGAGCTTTGTTCATACCATGTAAAAAAATTAGTATATTTTAGAGTAGCAAGTTTAGTATTGTATGGTAGTAACTTATTTTGATTTTTTTTTGACCTTGAGCTTGTTCATACCATGTAAAATGTTTAGTATATTTTTGAAGTAGCAAGTTTATTATTGTATGGTAGCAACTCCTTTCATAAATCTCTAGCACATTTTTACACATAAATTACTACTGAAATAAAATTCTTTGAAACAGAGACAAGTGGAGTCTAATTTAAGTATTAATCAATGTTCTTTGTAGATGTCAACTTTATGGGAGAAATGGAATGCTGCACAACATTTTAGATTTGAATGCATCCTAAATCCTACATATTAGTTGTATAATAATTTACCTCTAGGTTGGCATATTATGTAATGCTTCTTCTAATAATTTAATTTGTGATGTAGCTTGTCTTATTTTGGATTGTTACTCTTGTCTTTTTAATGTTCCTCTAGTTGTCAGCTAGTCATGTTTCACGGCTCATATAATGGGTTTTATAATAACTTGTCCATCTAGTTGGCAACTTATGCAGTGCTTGTTTTAATACCCCTAAGATGCAGCTTGTCTTGTTTTATATCGCTATCCTCATTTTTAGTAAATGCCACCAGTTGGCAGTAAGTCATGTTTTCTACTTTTTTGTAATGTGTTGTATAATAACATGACTCCTAGTTAGCAGTTTATGCAATGTTTATTTTAATAATTTGCCAACCAGGTTGCAGATTATTTTGTTTTGATCCGTTGCTCTTTTTGAGCTAGTACGTTTATGTAAATACTATATAACAAATTTATTATACTTCCATGGTAATAATCGATGAGCATACCATGTAAAAACTTTTATATTTTTGGAGTAGCAAATTTAGTATTTCATGGTAGCAACTTCTATCGTAAATCTGCTAATATATTTTTACACATAAATTACTACTAATATAAAATTCTTCGAAACATAGGTAAGTAGGGTCTAGTTTTGTTTAACTCATCGTATAGAACATTCCAGTGTAAATAGAATTGAAAACGGATACCTCGTTCAAAAGGTATAGCAATTTAAATAAATGCCCATTTGACTTGCTGAAACTTAGCTGAAAAACACTGTTCTAGCTAAATTATTATGAAAAAAAATACTATTCCAACTAAAAAAACAAGCCAGACAAGGCGGTCGCTGGTAAGCTAAGCCCAACGGGGCATAATGTTTTGGTTTCTTCGTTTCGGTGCCTCCTTGAACCCACAGGCAAGCAACAGGCTTGTCGGAGCACGGACGCATGCAGGCTTGTCGGGGCGCGGGCATGTGGAAGTGAGTCTCGCGTGAGGGGTCGCGCGCTGTTGTTTTGCGCGACCGGTCGCGCTATATCCGTATAAAAAAAAAAAGCTCGATAGATAGATAGAGATTTCGAATAATTCAGACATATGGGAACACCACCGGGTCTCATGCGTGCAACTTCAGAAATGGGCTGAACGAAAACGACAGACAGATAGAATTTTCGTTCTTTTTACAACAAGATAGAAATTTCGTTGAATATTAGAAACAGCCAAACATGAGCTTAACTAAAAAGACATTATACTAAAATTTAATTTATACTGATACTTATATTAAAATATTATATAAAAAACAGTGCTGGAAAATAGCGCTGAATAAGAACCAGCGAACATGACAAAAACCAAGCCGTTCGATCGAGCGAGCCGCTCACCTACTACTCACTCCACCTAAATCATTGAATGCGTGCCCCCACCTCTTCCCACCACCTTCAACAAGCAGTTAATAAGCTAGCAGCAGTACTTCACTTCACCCCGTTAAAACCACGCGGTGGTGTCGTGGTGAGTCCTACCAACACACTGACACGTCCATAGCTAGTCCACACCACCACAGTCCACGGCCAACTCCTCGGCGTGTACGACGGGAGGCGGCTGATCCGAGAGCGCGCGAGGACGACGATGAAGATGAGCTCATCCGTGCCAACGGCGGCGGCGGCGGTGATGGTGGTGCTGCTCTCGGCGGTGTCGACGACGACTGTGACGGGGCAGGCGCTGGTGCCGGGCGTGATGATCTTCGGCGACTCGGTGGTGGACGCCGGCAACAACAACCGGTTGGCCACGCTGGTGCGCGCCGACTTCCCGCCCTACGGCCGCGACTTCCCGGCCACGCACGCGCCCACGGGCCGCTTCTGCAACGGCAAGCTCGCCACGGACTACACCGGTAGGGTAGTTTACTAGTTAACCATCCAGCAGCTTCTTGCACGGGTGTTCAGTCGTGGGTGGTTTTGATATGGATGGACAATAACCCATTGATGCGATGATGCATGCAGTGGAGAGCCTTGGGCTGAGCTCGTACCCGCCGGCGTACCTGAGCGAGGAGGCGCAGAGCAACAACAAGAGCCTCCTCCACGGCGCCAACTTCGCATCCGGCGCCGCCGGCTACCTCGACGCCACCGCCGCCCTCTACGTACGTGCTGCGTGCATTACATTGCAGGGCGCACTACCACCGCTTCTCGAACCATATATTGATCGATGTTGATGCTTGCATTATATTGCAGGGCGCCATCTCGCTGAGCCGTCAGGCGGAGTACTTCCGGGAGTACCAGTCGCGGGTGGCCGCGTCGGCCGGCGAGCGGCGCGCCCGGGAGCTGACGTCCGGGTCCATCTACGTGGTGAGCGCCGGCACCAGCGACTACGTGCAGAACTACTACGTGAACCCGATGCTGAGCGCCGCCTACACGCCCGACCAGTTCGCCGACGCGCTCGTGCCGCCCTTCACCTCCTTCGTCGAGGTACGGTAAACACAAACCGCATGCTGCTTGCTGCTTACATACCACTCGTCCCAAATTCGACTGCGGTTATATATTTATTTTTCTCGAAAATTCACTACGAGCCGATCTTAACAACCTTTTTCTCGATCCACTGCAACTTGATTAGTTGGGATAGTTCATTGATGGTATATGTTGCAAGTACGGTAATACCCCCTACTCCCTAGCTACCATGCAATGCAAATATGCAATGCAACAAGATGCATGTCGAGAAAGTTCAAACCTTGAGACTTGACATCGACTCATCGAGTGGGGCATGGGCATGCAATTGCGAATACGCAATTGAATGACGTCGCAGGGGCGTAGTGGTGGATACGATATGAAGTCACAGGTTGCAGCGTGTAGGGCCGTGTAGGAATGAATGCAGTGCAATGGGCCTCAGTAAAACTCTCGTCTGCTGTGCTGGATCGAATGAACATGGTTGCCTGCCAGTCACTGTGTTACGTACGTAACAGTAGCAGTGGTTCTTGTTGTGATATCAATGACCTCGATCGAGAGCAGACCACTGCTGCTGGTCATTACTGCCGTCACATGTCCTCTCTAGTAGTTGCTATGCCTGGAGATTGGTGCGGTCTGGTTCGAGATAAGATATCGTTTCGTTGCTGTGCATCAGTGCATGGTGCATGCTATGTGATCGATCGATCAGACGACCAACTCTACGTTTCGACTTTATTACAACTGGAAGCAGGTCGAGACGGGTTGCTGGCCTGGCCGTTGTGCAAAGTTGCATGCTTCTTTGCAACATCATATCAGCTGGCGCCGGCCGGCCGGTTCAGCTGTTTTCTCCCAACCACTCGCACGGTCACGCCACTGCCGGCATGAACGCACCTCCACTTCCATGCTGCCTCTCTGCAACGGTGTCCAAGAGTGAGTAAAAAGAAACGCACGGTCATTCTTCTGGAGAAGAACGTTAGAGACAGCTGGCACGTACTAGTACTACGTAAATCCTTGAGTACTGGTGTTGCCGGCCTTGTCGTTGTACTCGCTCGGTGTCACTATTCATGCATAACTACTCAAGACGGGTAGCACTAGTACTATATAC
Organism: Miscanthus lutarioriparius; assembly: GCA_904845875.1. NCBI lineage: Eukaryota > Viridiplantae > Streptophyta > Magnoliopsida > Poales > Poaceae > Miscanthus > Miscanthus lutarioriparius. The sequence continues at coordinate 119,941,752 of CAJGYO010000002.1, forward strand.
TCATACTCACCAGTATTGCATATAATAAGTGTATCGTCAGTTCATCACATGCATCCTTGGAGGAGGAGGACGCTGTACAGTACATGCATGTGCCCTCCCTCTACAGGAAGAATACCAACACGGCCTGTGTGGCCGTGGCGCTGAATCTTAAATGTTGTACCAAACCCAGTAAGTGCGATCCAGTGAGCAGTCAAAGGACATGCCAAATCTTCTTCCTGAAAGCCAGTCAGGGTAATAAACCGCATGCATGCATATCTGAAAGACTGAAAGTAACTACGTAGTACTATAATGCTCTGTCATCTGCTTCTAATTAATTGAATACTTTTTTCAGTACAGTTAGTAGTAGCGCGCATACTGTAAGGAATCAGCTCCCCCGTTAGTAGTGCATGCTACTGGCTAATCACCGTACCGTACCACTGCGTCATATATGTGCCAACATGTATATGCAGGGCCTGTACAGTCTGGGCGCCCGCCGGATCGGCGTGACGTCGCTGCCGCCGATGGGGTGCCTCCCGGCGTCCGTGACGCTGTTCGGCGGCGGGAACGCAGGCTGCGTGGAGCGCCTCAACAACGACTCCCTCACCTTCAACCGGAAGCTCGGCGTGGCCGCGGACGCCGTGAAGCGTCGGCACTCGGACCTCAAGCTCGTCGTCTTCGACATCTACCAGCCGCTCCTCGACCTCGTCCAAAACCCCACCAACGCCGGTACGTACGACCGAGAGCACGGCCGATGCTCTGCTCTCATCCCTACTCTTTTATTTTATTTTATGGCATGGCAAGGGTGAGCGGGTGAATAACACTAGACGTCGATGGTTCCTGCAGGGTTCTTCGAGTCCCGGCGGGCGTGCTGCGGCACGGGCACGATCGAGACGTCGGTGCTGTGCCACCAGGGGGCGCCGGGGACGTGCACCAACGCCACGGGCTACGTCTTCTGGGACGGCTTCCACCCCACGGATGCCGCCAACAAGGTGCTCGCCGACGCGCTCCTCCTGCAGGGCCTCCAGCTCATCGCGTGAGCCACGCAACAGCCTCCAGCAAATACACTTGACTTTGAGTTCCCGCCCGCCCTTCGTCCTGCTGTGTACCGTTCTGTGCTGCTACTGTGTGCTTGCCTGTATGTTTGCTGTCTGTCCATCATCTCCCGTAGTTTTGTGATGCTTGGAAAAAGTTGGACTGCTGTAAGAGTTCCGCTCTGTATAATTGCATTCCACGCCTTCCCAACCTATTTTGAATTTGGAGTGATCGACGTACAGCCCATGGCATATTTTCTAGTACTGTTTTATGCAGTGCAGCGACCATCGAGCACCGAGTATGGTGTACAACCTTCCTCGTCTCAGCAGGCCTGGACCACGACAACCACTGGATAGTCAAGCCCCCAGTGTCCGTGTACCATAGCTACTAGCAACTGCTGAACGGCAAAAGAACAAACCATAGAAGAAATACGCGCACTACTACGACTCTGGCACTGGCACTACGACTCTGACTATGGCACAAGCATTTTTTTATGCACTGGCATAGAAAGTCGCGTTACCTTCAGAGAAGCTGTTATTCCGAATAATCAAGATGCAATTGCGACACTTGTACATCCGATCGAATTTTGCTATACCTCTATTCACAGCAAAACCAAGACATGGTCACAACACCCCCACCACTAAATATACCTCTATGAGAGTTCAAACCCAGTATTTGAGCTAATGGCGTAAAGCAGCTTGCTCCTTAGCGTGCTTGACCGCTTGTATGTAGGAAGCTGAAGGTAACAGAAAGGATTAGAAAAGGTTAGAAGAGAGCGTGCATGCCAGTATGAATGTCACCGGTCAGTGATATACCTTGAGCGTATTGTAACATGTGGAAGCAGACGGAAGACGATCTACATCTTGGCCTCCAATTGATGCCCAAAGAGTCACATCACATGGAACCTAGGGGAATGAGAAGATTGATGAATCAGAGAGGGGGAAAAACAAAATAACACATGGATCGAAACCGCGTTGCAGAAGTTCAATTTGTTACAGAACTAACAGCAATACCATCAAGTAACTTCGCTAATTATCATTCTTGCATAAACAAATTTAGAGCACATTATGTGTCTCAAGTTGATATCACTGTAGAAAAATCAAGAAAGAAACATTTGAGCCCACATCTACATCACTTTATCATCTTAAATAGTACTCCCTCAATTTCAAATTATAAAACGTTTTGGCTTCTTTAGATACACAGCTTTTGCTAGGCACTTATAGATATACAGTATGTCTAGATACATAGTAAAAGTAATGTATCTAGAAAAGCCAAAACGTCGTATAATTTGGGATAGGAGTATTTCATGTGGAAGAGTTTGTTCTGAACTATACAAGGGCTGAGAAGTTGGTGCACATCAGTAATGCAGTTCGTCACCTTCCTTAAGTCAATCTGTCACATATCAACAAAACAGGAAAAGTTCTTGGAATGTGCTCAAACCTTATGTATCGTGAAAGAAGGTTGCAAGTACTTGAATCCAAGCAATGGAGCTCGTGAACAGCTTGTCACAAACTTTAGGAGCAAACAACGCTCTGTTGGCTTAAATCCTTTGATGACCTGCATAATGAGTAAAAATGTGCGAACCATATTAATATTTATATTTGTTGTTGGTAAACAAAAATAGTTATTTCATCAAATTTGGCTGAAATGCAGAGAGGCAAACAGACCAAATCATTTATATAGCATATAAAAGAAGTGGGCAAATGCATGCTACACATGCAAATAGGCCAGAAATGCAGTGCAGGTATGACAGGAATGTACAAGGCAAGTTTCAGCTGCCAGTATGTCAGGATCACAATTCACAGTTATATTACAGGATACCAAATGATCTCTTTTCCAAAGTTATTATCACCAGACAAGAAAATACATGAACTGCACTGCTCCAGAAATTTCTAAATTGGGTATGTATTGCATGAACATAGGTAACCAAGCTGATAATCCTAGGATCTTACCAAGTTACATGCATCCCTAATGCAAAACAGGAAATTGCAAGAAACCATTAATGCAAAATGAGCAAAATTATACAAATACATATACCTCCCAGAAGAGTTTAACAGTTCGACTTGACTCAGTATAACCACCAGTATACTTGGTGTTGTTCCGCAAATCATCAACGTCAAAATCCCGCAGGCCGCCTGAAAGTAACTGTATGTGGCAGTGATGAATTAGCAGGATTTGAAACAGTGGGCCACGGATTCAGCTTTTGACATGTTAAATGCACTACGCCAGTTAATACATTGTATAAGAACGTTTCTTGAGCTAGTCAAATATTGGTTAATCTGTTAAGGGAATGCTTGGTATTTGGCCAGCTATTACAGATTCTCTTCTTTATAAAAAGAAGAGCAATGTGGTATTATTATTTTCTGAGGGGTCAATGTGGTATTATTATTCACAAGCACAATTCAAATTTCAATTTCTCTTCATTTCTATCACTTACATCACAATTTCGTTTTTAATTTTTAACAAGAAAATTTTAAGTTAGAATTTTTTCTTAATTTTAAATATTTGAATTCATTCAAAGTTTTATACTTTAGTTATTACTGTTAGATCAAAGCTCATTTCCTGCATTATACCTGGCGTGATGCCAGTTTCAATAGTATAGAAAATAGAGAAGAGAATCCTCTCAAGGAAAAAAAAAAAAAAAAAAAGGAGAAGAGAGTTACCTGATTAAATTCATTTGCATTAAACAGGCTCAGCCAATACGGTGAAATGAGATCGCTGAGTCCTCTATAAAATGCATTTGCAAATGGAAGTATCTGCAAGGACAATGGTGCTAACAAAAAGCTTTACTGGTACCGAACAAAACCTTGTAAATCAAGACAAAACAGAGTGTAACGAACCTGTCGGTTAAGCTTGAAATCTGCCATTGCATGAACATAGTGCAACTTGTTTTCGTTTGTGACAGATATATTTTTACCACCAGGTCTAAGCTCATGGACAATTCTTTTACCACCCAACTCTTCAGTTACAGTAAAATCCAAAAATAGATCCTCAACATCCCCATCATAGTGCTGTTTGGTAGAAAGGTAGTGCAGATTATTGTTACAGATCAGTAATAGCATCAAAATGTTACTGTCTTATTATGTTAATGCTAGTATGCAAACCCAAAAAAATGGTACCATATGGAGTTTTACAGAGGTAGCTGATCAACAAACTGATATCATATATAACCACTACAGAGAGAAACCTCATCAATCCCAAAAGTACAATCAATTTTAACAATACTTAAATAAATGGCAAGATTCTGTAGAAATTATGTAAAAATAAATGCATAAGATTGACTCCTAGTGTCACCACTAACCTGTGAACACTACAAACTAAGAATATACATTGAAAGATTAATAAGACATACCACATATTCATGAATAATATCTCAGGGGAATATACTACAACAAAGGGGTTGAATAATAGTCATCCACCCATCTTATGATCTTTTCGATAGAAAAGGTAATATTCTAAGTAGTAGTTTAACTTGCTTGCATCTTGGAAACCAATCCAAAGCAAAAATCTATAGTACCTTTAGTTGCATAAGGTTTCTATAAAGCTCAGGATCAAGAGTTGATAGTTCATCCAGAAAATTATACCGTCCAAGAAGTTTCTGCACAAATACTGGTGAGAAAGAATAGTCCAACAGAATCCCCTCATAGAGTGCTTTGCCGACAACTCGACCAAGAAATTCAATCATATCAATGCCGTTATCCAAAAGCTTAGCAGAATTGCTGGGAATTAAGCTAGTATCAGATGCTGATGTTTGTGAAAACAGCCCATACCTATTGAGTGTTGTCAGAAATAGAAGAAAAAGGTTAGCAAAATCGTCTTCATGAATGACAGTACTCTTCAGTCTTCACTTTTGAGAAAAACAAGTTGTGTAAATCATAAGATAAATAAAAGTTGAGAAAAACAGTATGCTTACTCCGGACTAAAAGCGGTCTTTGACAGATCTGTTAGGAACTCTTTTGACAGACCACCATAGTCCAAACCAGCTTCAGGAAGACCGCATTCACTCACAAATGACACGTGAATGCAAGATTTCAACTTTGATCTTAGGCAGTTCAACTGCCTGTATCCATCTTCAATTATATGGCCTCGACGAATAACTATCTCAATAGATCCCGGGCCTGGCCCAGAAATTTCACCAGTAACTCTTCTTGATGCTTTGTCTGACTCAATAAATTCTCTAAACATCTGCACTCTGGGTAAAAGCCATAAAATGATGCTAAGAAAATTTACACTGCTAGAAATGCTTAAGTAATAAAAAAGTGTGCAGCTTGTAAAAAGAATCTATATGCTAAGTGTATACACAACTACACAAGCACAGTATGGCCACTACATGAGTTCCTCCAGCGGATAATGTATGTGTACCATTTCATTCAATAAATCTCAAAATGAAAACAGGTAGAATTTTGTATGCCAATTTAAACATCTTCCTAAAAAAAGGGTGACTTTTTGGCCATTTGTAAAGGAGTACAAGTGTATCAAATTTTCCTCAACCATCAGACAGAATTACCATGTAAGCTTTGTGAAATATCATGTATGATCCACCAAGAAAAATCGGCACTAAGTGCATCATGGTGTGCAAGTATCTCTTTAGTGGATTTCTATGTGTGAGAAAAGCAACAACGATCAAAGATCCTAGTGATAACCAGATTCAGTGCAAATGTGTTTGAGAAAAAAAATCTGCTGCAAAAAGGAGCACGTGATAAGCAGGTAGGGTAGGTAAGAACAATTGACTCATATCATAATCATAAGTTTAGGATCTCTTTTTTAGAGAGAGAGAGAGAGAAGTTCAAAACATTATTTCTATTAAGTTCACGATGTCCGTTAAAATTATTGACATTGTTTAGACCTAAATACAGTGAGGTACCTCTCTTCAAATGGATATACATGTGGTAATGTGGTAAGTACAGAGCTCCGGGGAGGAATTCCTGATGAATTATTTCCTGGAAAATGACCAAATGCTGCCTCATGAGACCTGGCAGCAGCAGCAATTGGAATTCGGCCATTTCTAGCAGGTGCCAACCACAAGGAAATAGGACAAAACTTATGCCTACTGTCCCTTTCATAGAGTAGATTAAGACATCTGACAGCAACATCCACAAGAGGCTTGCTGTAGCTTCCACTATTTTGAATGAAAGAATTGTATACAAATGTATTAAGTGCTGATGAAATCTTCCGCTGCTTCTCTAAAGTAAAAGGAACCTGTGAAGTCAGAAGGCAAAGAATGTTATAAAAAATGTGAGGAGACAAAGATATAGAGATAAGTACGGGCACAAAGCATATTACCTGCTTTTCATAAAACTCAATATCATCTAGCACAAGTAATAGGTGCCCATATATAGCACAGAAAAGATACAACATGCACATTAAGTCCTTTCCAATTTCTTGAGATGCATGTCTCATGGCTTCAATATCCCATGAAGTTAATGCATCATCATTAGACTGCTGAGAAAATAAAATACTATCAGGTAAAGTGCCCTCCTCTGAACCATTGGATTTTCCTGTAATCTTCTGGAGCACATTTGCCCACTTGTTTGATGTGTCCTTGGCATTCCTTCTTTGCCTCATGGAGGATACTTGCTCACCTGAACTACTTGTAGCCAACTGTTTCTCATGTCCTGTTTCTTGTGAATTCTGGATAGGTGGACCAAAAATGGACATTTCTAGTGCCCCCCATAAATCAACTAGAAATCCAGGTGAGAATGCAAGCATGTTGAGAATAGGCAATGCACCAATAGAAGGGTTGAGCGATGAGAAAATTCTAAGCATGTGATAGTAGAAGCATACAACATCTGACAACTTTAGGCTGCGAAAATAAATATTCTTCAGGTTTGGATCATAATTAGTTGCCCTGCAGCATGAAAAATCCTCTTTCGCCAACATCAAAAGTTTTCTAAGGTGCCATTGCTGGTAAATTGGCTTCAGAAGGTCCATAAATAATGTTCTCATTCTGCAGCCGTCATTGGTATCCCCTTCCTCTGCAACAGATGTGTCGGCATGGGAAGTGATATTACCAACATTTTGAGACATCCCCTTGTTTTTCTCAAAACTTTCCAGTAAGTTTTGGGAAATACAATTAATAGCATCAACATATAAGCAGAAATCTAGTTCTTGAATGAAGCACCCTGAATTGGATAAGTCATCATGATTGGTAGCTAAGTTCACTATATTTCCAAGAGCCCAACCAGAGCAAGGAATAATACTAGCTGAAACCTCTGACTGCTCCAATTTTATTATTTCTTGAAATATTTTATCCTTGGAGATCTGCCACCACCTGCCATGGCTTGATCAGTTCCACATTTACAATATGCCATTCTTAAAGTAATACAATGAGTAAACTGTGATGGTTCATGTAAAATAAAAACCGCTGACAGCTGCAGTAGGTAGCAAAGCAATTAATACGTGCACTACAACACCTAAAGCATAAGCGTCAAGAATTCATTAAAATCCACAAACAGCATGTAATTTATTTATTGTCTAGATCTGAACAAAATAATGAAAATTTCTTATAAACACTACAAGAACTTGGAGATAAATAGATTGATAGTATTTTTGTTCACTTACGACTAGGTTACTCGCACTAAAAATTAGAAAGTTGGTAGCGAGTATTAGTGGCATGGCAGTATCTTGCAATGCTACGCCAACATACAGAGCAGTATATTGGCCACAATCAGTAAAGTAAGATCCTCTGAAAAACAAACATCACTTTGCAAGTTAACGGCTTCAATTCCATAAATAACTCTTGCTATCTTGCCATGTAAACACACAAAGAAAAAGTAATATTTGGAAGTTCTGAATCTTTAGAGTTATGGTTTCATAATAGTTAATTCAATAACATGGAAAATGCCAGAGCAGAATTTGTCAATATCAACAATAAGACCCTTACCAGTAAAATATTGAGACTCGGTTGCAGCACAGAAAAATGCTTAAGAGCAGGTAACAACAGAGGTGGCATGCGTTTGCACAGATATGGTATTGTAAGTATAAGTGTGAAGTATTTCTTTGAAGCACCGTTCAGATCAGCACCCCTCTCTGCTTTCTTAGAGTGGAATGGGCGCAGGGCTAAAGTGACTGCACTAGCAGTGATCAGAAAATCATCATCTGTTGCAGAACTTTTCTTCCCTGAAGTAACATGAGGGCCAAGAGACTTTATATATTGCCTAACACAATTATATGTGCCACTCTGGCATGTACCGATAAATTCAATCAAACTCTCTACAGAGGCATCTGCAGCGCTAGTGTTCTCACTGTTTAAACTTTTCCATGTTTTACAATCAGTTAGAGACACAGCCAATCTCATAGCAACAGCAGTCATATCAACTATGCTTCCATCCTTGCAACAGGAATGGTCACACCTGGCAAGAATGAAAGAGCACAGTGAAATCAGCTTTTTGGCCTGATAAAGCCAAATAGACCTCTCTTCTGGTATACCCACAGCAAAGGAGCAGAAGTTTTTGCTTGCATCTACAGAAAAAAGATACAAGTCAGTAAAGGGATGTGTGTTGATCAGAAGAAATAACATGAGGAACCTGCCCAACAGGGGCGGATCCAGGATAAGCTCCTCGGGGGGCTAAATAGTGAAGATTAGGGCTAGAGTTAAGAAAATAATGGTGATTTAGATGCTAATGAACAGTATTTTACATGTGATTTAAGGCTCCCGAGGGGGGCTGCAGCCCGGGCAGCCCCCCCCCTGGATCCGCCACTGCTGCCAAACAATTTGTTGTTCTGCTATATGACCAAATCTAATCAAGTTATACTTTTGGCGCATAGCCTAATCTATCGTATAACAAAGCAAGACTATTGTGGATGGCATCAATTCTATACTATAATTTATAGACATTCGTCTAAGTTTCAACTTTTGAATACTCATAGTGGGGGTGTTTTTCAAGCTTAGTATGCAGCTGTTGTTGAGCTGCCATCAACAAAGTCATGCTATAGCTGGTTAGACCCATTTCTGCTTCATACAACCAAAGCTTGGAATACATATTAACTTAAAGCACTGAATTAAATCAGTTTGAATAGTATCATGAAATAAAGTCAGCACCAAAGGAACTGATTGTCTGATTGTTAAATTTCATATTTGACATTGTGCAGTACCATAAACAACATCGCCAAAGGTGGAAAATACCATTCCATGTGCCGCTGGCATGTGATCCAGGCCCCACCTGCCATCCTCATGATTGATGGAACTTTCCAATATATGCATCTTAGTGATGGCACTAAGGTAATTTACTTTATTTAAGAACTCATGAACCATCACTATGGCACCCATAAGGCCAAAACACTTCCACTAGATAGTAGAGTCAAACAAATAGTGCCAGAAACAGACCATAAATCACGAGTTCAAGACAAATATTCTAGTCATATGTTTGTTGTCTCATATGGTCACAACTCACAACCATCAGTACCTAAGTACATCAAACAAAACATGTGTGCTCAGTGGTCACCCAGCTAGGCTTTTGTATATTTGTGCTAAAAGTCGGCTAATCTGTTTCTAGTAGTCAGCCATCTTGTACAGGGTTGAGCAATACGATGATTGTAATCCTAAGAAAGATTGAACCGCAAATACTCAAGTAGACCACAAACAACAGAATGGTCAAAGCAAATGTAATATTACTAGAAAACGCATACCCATTGAGTTTATACTATTCAAGATAATCTTGAAGCATGTTAAGATCGATTCCACAGTCTTGCTCCGTAGTCCATTGTGCCAGCTAGAAGGTTGAGTAATGAAGAATAGAAATGGCCTAAGCATCTTTCTAGATATCCATTGAGTAGTCAAGTCGATGTTAGGCTGGTTCATTAATAGCTCCCAGTCTTCATGGAGCTGTTCTGAAACCGTTCTTATCACATGGTACCTTCTCCATATTCGCTGGCACAAGAAAATAAAAAAGAACAGTGATCATCAATTTGATAAGTGCAAGAAAGCACAACCATACAGTCATTGCACATTTTCATGCTCATGGAGTTATATGTAGGAGTACATTTTTTATATACTGTAGACCAATAAGTACAGTTTATGCATCAAGCTTATTGCTATTGTTCATATCCCCTGCATATTTAAGTTGAAAAATAGCGTTTCAGGATGTTTTTCATGCATTCCAATAATGTAGTATTTTTTTTTAGAAAGGATGGCAAAAGCTTTGCCGCAATATATCAATAATGTAGTATAAATGCAGGATACAGCGAACACATTAAATATGAATCAGGTTATCAACTTCTATAGCTATGTACACTTGACAACAGAACATAGTGCAAAATTTAAACAGAAAGACACACTCATAAGCCAATAAAATCATCTCTCTCCAAACAGACATCAAAATCATGTGTATCATTGAAACGAACCACGGGCTCAGTGGCTCACAGATCAATTAAACTACCCGAAAACTCGAAAGCAAAATCCATGTCATGAGCAGCAAGCGAATTTTTCAGAGCTCAGACAGGAATTGGTGGGCGGCGGGTGGTTAGGTAGGTACACATGATGGGCGGAGAAGGGGGGCGTTGGGTGTTGGCGGCCTTGTGGGAGGTACCTGGATGGAGAGGGCAGCCGCGGCGGCGCGGCGGAGGTGGCTGCGGAGCTGGCGCTCCTCGGAGACCTTCTGCAGGAGTGCGTCGCGTGTGATCTCCCTCGCGCTCGACCCCCGCAGGGACACCTGCAGATGAGGAAAATGAATAGTGAGCCAGTATGCGAGCGAGGGAAGGAGATGCGGAGGACGAGGGGAAGGAGGCGGGGGAGGGACCTGGCGGTTGCCGGCGGGGGGCACCGACATCGCCGGCTGGTAGCGGTAGGCGGGGGGAGGCGCACGCTTGCGCAGGAAGGAAGGAGGGGGGGACGGAGATCACGGACGCGTCTGCGACCACGGCACGGCCGGGTTGTCGTCACGGGGCGTGCCGAGCCGCGGCTCGCGAGTGGTGAATTGCGCCGGGGCGATTTCGAAATGTACAGCAGCCGAGAACTCGTAGCACCACTCTACTGGTCCTGATGCGGTTTGGCTGATGGCTTCAGCGGCCGATAAATCAGCATCACCATGGCTGATAAGCCGGACTCGTCCAGTCTCAGCATTGATTTTGCAACAGCCCGTTCGTTTGGCTGTGGCTCATCGTAAACGATCATAAATTTCCAGCCAGAACATCATAAATTTCCAGCCGGAACAATATTTTTCTCTCACACAAACCAGCCAGCAGTACTTCTTCACGAACCAGCAACGAAACGAATCAGCCAACCGAACAGGCTGAAGATGTGTATAACCAGTCTGATAGTTTTACGCCACAGTTTTTTTGCTCAAACATAATTAAACCGTTTTTTTTGTGTTTGTAACTTGTAAGGGGTGGATTTGCAAAAAAAAAAAAAAGTCTTATTTTAAAATTGCGTTTTCAAAACTGAATAAAAGCGGTTAATTTTGTTCCCCAGACCAATATGAAATGCTGCAATATCATATCTCAGATGTCAGAAATTGTATCAGGGTGCATATTTGGCCAAAAGATCGTATCGAGCAAATGTATCATGATTCATGCTACAGAGAACGAAATACCATATGACAATCAATGGGTAGCAGGGAATCTTTGATTACGATTTTATGAGAATGAAGAAAATCAGAAAATGTGACACAACAGATGCCATCTACGTTTACAGTTTACACAACAGACATCAATCGGACAGCTTATGTTAATTACATGTCTAACACTGTCAAGCAAGAATGAATGTACACTTGATGAGAATCAGTATCCTCATTAGCAAATCTCTCTATCGGGGGTGTCTTGTCTAGCTGTAGGCAAAGAATCCGAAATCTTTGTCTCTGACAATAATGTCTATACACTGTCACGGCACCTTGGGCACTCCTATCTCTGCTGCACTTGTGCTGGAGAAGATAACACACAGTTGCAGTTCATGAGCTCCCTGCCTGAATAGCTAGCACTGGAAAAGGGCAAACAATTTCAACACTTACGCTTCGCCATTGCTTGCAGCAACATTGTCATTACTCGGTGTCACCAGTGCTTTGTTGTCACTTATTCCCTGAGAGACGGCAGCATTGCTTTGGGGGTTTGAAAATATTCAAAGGCCAGAAATTGCAAAAAGTCATGCTGATATAGTAATTAAGAAAAAAGTGAACCTGCTCAATTGCAACCACAGGAGATTCGACTTTTGCCCTGGGGCAACTTCTCAGGGTACCCTGCAGCCACCAAACATGAAGTAGTAACTATAGAAGTGTAATAAGGTGGCCAGTGCCATCATAAAAGAAAACTTTTAGAATCTGTATAAAGATTTTAGTAGAGGTGGCGTCAAGTCTGGATATGCGAGATATGTTCATATCACAGAGAACAAGTTGCTTTCTTCCAATCTTTGTACGACAGAAATAATTGCCAAAGGAGCAGTTTACTAAGGCCCCGTTTGGCAGAGCTCCCAGAGTTGATTCTCTGCTGAATCCAGCAGGAGCTCTGCCAAACAGTTTTTCAGAGAGAAGTGATTCTCTGCTGATTCCGTGAAGTGATTCTCTGAAATGAACTAGGAGGCTGAGAGCTGAAAAAGTAGCTTCTCCTGATTCTGTGAAGTGATTCTCCATCATGATTTCAAGAGTTTATGCTAAAGAATCAAAGAGAATCACTTTCAGCCACAAAATCACTTCTCTCAGAGAATCAACTTCCTTAGAGAATCAGAATCAGATGGAGCTCTACCAAACAGGCCCTAACAGCACAACAGAAACAATGCCCTTCACCTTCAAGTTGTATAAGACCATTCCTTCAATCCTTCTGTTCATCTCCAAAGGACAACATACTTAATATTCTGACATCTCGTCAATGAAGAACATTTAGCAGACCTCCATGGGGCAACATTTTTTTTTCTTAAAAGAAAAGGACAAGGGGCTGCAACTGGATATTCATATTTATAACCAATTAAAAGAGCAATAGGAGTACATGACTAAACATAGCCATATCTTGACACATGACATAAAATTTTACCTACCAAGCTGCAACCACATATACCACTGCTGCAAGTACAATAACAGCAAAACATAATTTGCTGCCTTAGCATGTCATGTCATGTCACACCATTGGTCCATTGCAGTGAAGTATGGGTTATCCGTGCTTTGAAGAATTATTTTCCAAGTTCAACCACACAAAATAATTCCACCACAGTGCAATATTATCGTGTTCTCACTCTACTCACAAGAGTGACATTTTGGAGCACAATCAACCAATTTTAAGTTTGACCTAGAATAGACTCATCTAATGAGAACAGTATGCACATATTCACCTTGGACGATCCTTTGGTGATGCCATAATTTATTTAGTTTCACACATAAATTTTTAATAAAATTATTGGTCAAAGATGTGGTCTAGGTGTTCTTTTCATATCCATGTCACCTTTCTATGACCTGAAGAAGTACAAGAGAAGGCATAAAAGGGATCGCCTAACAATACAAAATAAAGATGATATGAAGTTATGAACCTATGATCATGTCAGCCATCAGAAAGAAAGAATCCAGCATGTTTAAGCATGTAATTGTACCTTGTTTGCCCACATCAATCCACAAGCATTGCACAATGTCCTTGGACCAGCTGGACCACGACGCATTGCTGGGGTCATTTTTTCACTAGTGCCGCAGTTCTGGCACCTGCAGAGTATGACATGGAGGAGGAAAAGGGGTCAAATTTCCATTAAAGTAATGAACAGAAAAAACATATCAACTAATGAAATACAAGACAGACATTGATTCTCGAGATGCAAAATCTAGGCCTGAACCCTGCGAACCAGGATCAAATCCAGGAGCTGGAGATTCTCCCTCCAGACTGGCCCTTCCAGCAAATTGCCCCTTCCTACGCTGCATCCTGAGAGTAATAAAAAAAGCACGACCAGTTATGAAGACATGCAATATACCTGCTAGCTGTGCGTGCTAGTTGGCTTCATGTTTTGACGTAGAAGAATTTTATGTCCCTGATATGTCTTCCTCTGCATCCTAGGCCATAGGCTATCCTATGATCCTATTAGACTCCAATCTGGGTTACATCCATGGCTTGCAGAAGCATATGGCCTCACATCTAATGACTGTTATATTGTATATGTAGGATTTAATGATACTACTACCACATTATTGCTATCGTCATGAAAACAAACTATTTCAGTTTTCCTTATAACTGACTATATTTACAATTCAAACAAATTGACCAAGCAAGTAAAGTCAGTAGCTGGGACAAATTCTGGTTCCTTGGCTCATATATAAGCTGGGTCAAGCTGAACTTTCAGTAAGAAAAAAAAAACTAATGGCACGTTTCTCGGTTATCACAGTTAGTTGTAAAAAGGGTGACCAGAGTTTTGTTTCATCTCTGATGAAACCAATCGCTATGCTCCAATAATGATCATTTATTCAATTAAGCAGCAGAAGCATGGCATGCCGATAAAATAGCTGGAACTACTCATCAGAAATATACTCTGCTCCAATAGGCACAAAAGTAATTTCACCATTCAAGGTTCACCGGTGATTAAAGATATATACTAGCGCACCACACCACATTCAATAGAAATAAAATTGATGGTTGCTCAAGAGTCAAGACGAGCTACAAACCTGAGTGCCACTTCTTTGCGAACAGCATAACGTATTTTCTTATCAAAATTTCTTTCCTTCCTTTTCTCACGGAACCTGATTAGTGAAGCAACCCTTTTTGCCGGAATGTCTGTCCTCCGAAATATATCATCATAACCCTACAAAAGAATGGTAATAGGATACTATTACATGAACTCAGTGATAGAATTATTGTCATACAAACTGCACATCAATTTGTGCATACCTTGTTCTCATTTTGATTAGGTAAAACCATGCCAGCTAAACCAGGTGGTAGTTCACCGCGTCCTAACAGTAGCAGCACAGCTTGAACCTGAAAAATAAACTTCAGCTCAGAAAAAAGAGAAGTGGACCAAGGGGTTAAAAAGAAAACAGAGTTACCTATACCTATATGTATAACCAGATGAATACTCGAGTACTATGGTAATACATGAATAATGGCAGTACCAAGTAGCACATACAAATATGATGTTTGGTTAATATGCTCCTTACAGGAAAAAAGCATGTTATGACATGGTTGAAAACTGCCTCAGGCCACAGTGGCTAAGGACTGTATCCTTTTTATTGTAGTAAAGCAAAACTATCATACAGTCAGGCTGCATAATAGCCCAGCAACCAATTATTGAATCACAGAATCTCAGTGGTGGGCTGGTAGTTTGTTGGAATTAAGTTACCTCGATTCAGAAGCATAGGGCTTCTACACAGTACACATATTAGCACAACTGCACAGGTATAGGGGTAAGCGGTATAACCTACCAGCCTAGTATGCATAACAGTATTGCTATTCAAGTCAACACAAAGAAGAAAATTACATAAAAGCCATTAAGCCATTGCCACGACGTAACTCATTTATGTACTTGATGATGATGACTATGCTTTGGCGAACCAAAATTGATTAACCCGACCAACCCCAACACAAAATCAATCAGGTGGGAAAAGATTTCGGCCAGCAGGAACTGTGAGAACAGTTGCACAACCATGAAATTCAAATATGCACACTAGTCGACAACGAAATGGTCCCCAAACAGAAACAGGAAAATCAAGCATATGTCCATCTGTCGCTGACTACTACAGTACTACTAAACACGTCAAATTTCAGATTCGATCGCAAGAATTTCGAGTAACATTTCCACGTGATCTGCAAAACAGAACGAAATGAATCGAGGAGAGACCTTCTCGGGGGTGACGGATTCGAAAACGTAAACCTCGCCCTGGAAGACCAGCGTCAGCTGGTTCGGGTTCCCCGGCAAGGCCGAGATGGGCGCTGGGGCGGGTTGCTCTTCGGCCGGCGCCGGCGCCGCGGCGGGCAACTCCTCCTCCTCCTCCTCGTCGTCGACCTCGTCCTCGTCCTCGTCCTCGTCCTCGTCCTCGTCCTCCTCGGTGTCGCCCTCGCCGTCGTCGTCGCCGGCTGGGGCCGCGGCCGCGGCGGCTTCGCGCATCTCGGTGTCGACGTCCGTGTCGGGCATGGCCGGCGGTGGCGGGGAGCTCGCAACCCTAGATTGGGGAATGGAAGGCCATGATGCTGGGCGGGAGCTGTCGTGGCGTAACAGGGGTCCCTGCTCGCGCGTATCGTGTGGTGATGCGAAGGAATAGCTGTTCGAATAGCTGAGTCAGATTTCCCTTTTTGCGCATACAACCTCAAAAAATAATGATTTTTAGTAGAAATCGATAATTTCACCTAGAAGGACATCTTTTGGTCATGTTTAGATCACCTTTCGATTATTAGAACCAGATTATAAATAAGATTATAATAATTTAGGTTATTAGTTATAATAATCTAGGTTATCTAAATCCCTAGATTAGTGTTAGATTATGCTTGAAATGGATTATGTACATTATAATAGTAGGTTGGTCAAAATATTATAACTGGACTCATAATATATGGTGTTTAGATCAAATAGACAAGCGTTGAAAGGCTTTTGAACTTGTGTTGTAATGTACTCCCTCCGTTCCAAATTATAAAATGTTCTGATTTTTATAAGATACATAGCTTTTATTATATATCTAGATATAATATATATCTATCTTATAATTTGAAATAGAGGGATTACATCATATTCATTTTTGTACTACTTAATTGGTATAGTGCTATATTCATCATTTAGAGGAAATCAAGCATAGTACATTGGCTAACAAATTAGCAAAACACAAACATCCTACTTGCTTATGTAATTGTTTATGAAAAAAAATTGAGTAACAGGCGTTCCAAAGCATCAGAAGGGTGCCTAAGATGGAATCTACATGTGCTAGGGTCTGGACTCCGGTGTTGTTTCTTGAAATGGAAAATAAGATGGAAAATAAGTTAGCAATCTCCCACCTATTTCTCTCTATGTGCATTATGGGCCTGTTCGATTGATGGTCGCAATACTGTTGGATAACCATTACACAGTATTTTTCTCTCAATAATAGGGAATGCAGCGGGAGTCATGATAGCCTTGCCTTAAGTGCAGTCGAAAGGACCCATTTTGTTGCTTGAAGCTAAGTTTTAAATTCATTGATTCTAACACCTATATATGGTTACCATGTATAAGGTCATTCCTAAGGTTTGCCACTTTAAACACTTAGGACATAAAATCTTCTTTCTTCACAAACTGCTAGCACTCTTAGATTGATCATGATAGTATAATAATGGATCATTTTTCATGCACCGCTGGTGCACTTAGATTAATTGTGTAGTCTAACAATAGAATTCCAATTCTAGTATTACCAGTAGCATTGTTCACAATGACAACACTGGCAACGAAGGTCCTATTCCATATGTTAATAGTTAGCTGTTAAAGCTAACTCTAGTGGATCTAAATGCTCCAGATAATAGCCCAACTAGTAGCTTAAAATAAACTATTTAGCTAAAAAGTTATTAGCTGGCTTTTACTAGCTAAGTACTACTACTTATCTACAGGATCCAAAGGAAACTAAGCTAATAGGTTAACTAATAACTCTTCTATTAACAAACTATAGCTGGTTTCATTTATCTAGCAGCTAACAAATAGCTGTCTGATCCAAACATAGCCTTTGTATAGAGGAAGTTTTAGAGAGTGAGGGGTTTCATATGCAAAACGTTCACTCTTTTTTTAACACACTGCACGTAACTGTAACATTGATGTAGGTACATGCGCTGGATGGCACCTTCCAAGCTGTTTTCTATTTTTCGTTTTTTTCTCTTTTTTTGTTGGGTATCTTATTTATTTCCCGGTTCGAATTGAATCCTAGGAAAATATTGTGTATTTTTTGACACAAAAAACCGTGAGATTTGGTAGACGGCGAGGGGCATGGCCATAGGGAGGGATTTCATCCCTACTCTATATTTTCAGCAAATACTCAGATTGATGAATGGCAACTGTACCACATATATAATGGTTCATGACAGGTTTCAGGACTGAGTTTATCAAAGGAAATGCCAAAGCAGCTCTCTCTCGATATTCCAAGCAGTCTTCTCCCAACGCATCCTGAAAAAAAAATGCCATTCGGTGTGATTCCTACTGTGCACGCCTGTGATCAGATTTGTGCTTTATAGCATTAATTCTCACCCTCGCAGATAGCTCTCTCCTCTTCTCATCAGAAAATAAGCCAGATAAGGTTAGCTTTTCAGCCTTGTATGTAGCATCTAACCTGAAATTTGCCTCTCTACAAGCTTCTTGATCTTTTTTTTTGAGGGAACAAGCTTCTTGATCTTGTCTACCATAATAAACCTTATTCCCGTATACCAAACCGCGCCCCTGCGCGAGCCACGTTGCCCTTCTACTGTGCGCGTGATTTTTTCCAATCCCTCTCGCACCGTTCCTTCCCCGCCGTTCTCCCACTATAAAAAAAAAACCATTAAATACCAAACCACGCCCCTCCGCGAGCCACGTCGCCCTTCTACTGTGCACACGATTTTTTCCCATCCCTCTCTTACCATTCCTTCCCCGCCGTCCTCCCGCTGTAAAAAAAAAAGAGTCCGTCTTGACACTTGGGTGTTTTACCCTAACTCCACACCTGAATTTTCTGGCACTATTCATCTTCTACCTCCAGCAGCCCGTGTGCGCTGTTCATCTTCTACCACCAGCCGACCACCGCCGCCTGTGGTACTGTTTATCTTCTTCGTTGGCACAGATCACAAGAAATAGTTTTTTTTCTATGAAAGGACAATGACAAATCGTGGTTGTGTCGGCACATATCACAAGCAACCGCCGCGGGAGCGGCGGCGGAGGTCCGGCAAGAGGGCGGCGGCGGAGGTCCGGCCTGGTGGCTGCGACGGAGGTCCAGTCCGGCGGGGGGCTGCGCGCGGCGCCGTCGCCTGGGCGCGAAGGGGTGCGGGCACTGGGAGGAGCTCGCCGGTCCCGTCGCCGATGAGAGAGAGAGCACGCGGAGGGGAGGACGGGAGCACGGAGAGAAGGAGTCGGTCGGAGCCTCATGTCAGATATACGGAAAAAATATACGGAAAAAATCGTGTGTTTATGGGTGCTAAAACATCCTGTGGTGTTTAGCATTCCTGGAAAAAAAAACCCATTAAAAATTAGCGGCCCTCGAACCTTCCGTCACCGTCCTCCGCTGCCCACCGAAAAAAACACCCACCCTAGCCTCCACAGCTTGCCCTGCTCCGCGCAACACCGTCGCCACCGCCGCTGTCGCCGGCACCTCTCCCCACCCCTGCCGTCCTCCTGCTCCAATTCCGCTTCCCGCTCCCCGTCACCTCATCCACGTATGCCGGCCAGACCACCCCAGTCAGCTGTGCATCTCTTTATTTCCATGCATGGATCTTGCATGCTCAGAAGAGATGACCGTACCAAGGATGTGCTTTGAAAGGCATACTCTGTATAAAGTTGTAAGCGTCGTCAACCCACACAGCCTCCTTTGCTGCAGGAACCGGAGCCTATCCAGACATGACGATTGTTTTCAAAATGCGGCATTTGTTCCGTCGAGCAGAATACAAATCCAATGCAAACAAGTAGAAGTACCATGTCTCAACATCACATTTCCAGAAATCTCAAATTTGTTGTTGTTGTTGTGCACTCCTACTAGTGCATGCATTGCAGCGGCAGTTCCCAGAAGCTTGCACTCTGCATATATCTGTCTTGTCCGTGGTGTCTGGTGTGTAACGACTGCTCCCAGTTCTACTTCTATCTCTGTCGCGTGTTCCATCTTGCGGTTGTTGCTCGATCACTGTGGCTGTCAGTAAGCGAACACTGAACACCCCGGCACTGTCTCTTCTCAGATCCTAGCTACTGTAACCCACAAAAGCGGATCCATGGAGGTTCCATCGAACACACGCCCACCGACAACACACACGAACGTTGGTTGGCATCACATCACGATCACGATCACGATCACATGACGGCGCAGGCGTTGGGGTTCTCGTCGCTGAGCATGAACTCGGCGTTGTTCAGCGACTGCTGGACGTAGAAGGCAGCCTTCCACGCCTCCAGCTCCGCGCCTTGGTCGCCGCGTCCTTCCCGTCCTTGCCGCCGCCCTCCTTCCCGTCCTTCTCCTTGCCGTCCTTCTCCTTGCCCGGCGCCACCACGTCCACGGGGCGCCGCAGCTTCTTGCGCAGCCTCTCCGGCAGGGCCTTGGCGTCCATGGTCCCCGTCACCGTCACCTGGTTCTTGCCCATGTCCATGCGCACCTGCTCCACCCCTGCACCGTCCATGATCCATACATCGAGTGCAGACACGGTCAGTATCCCCTCCGCCATGGTTGGCAAATCATGCATGCATAGTGAACGGAACCAAATTCCATCAGTTTCAGATTTCAGAGCAAGCCCTTTTTCCCCCCTCCGGGAATGTGGCAGCTAGGCGCAAATTTCGTTTAGTGATCATCATGCGTGGGCGTGGCTCATGTGGCAGCAAGGCGCAAATTTCGTTTAGGCGCAAATTTGGCATGGCGACCGAATCATGCCAACGATCAAAGAGGAAAAGAACAGAATTCGTGCAGGGAGTGGAATAAGAAGGGAGTGTAGCACGTACCACGACGGGCTTTTTGTTGTCTTTGCCGCCGCCGCCCTTCCCCTTCCCTCCTCCACCATCGCCGCTGCCGCTCTGCTTGTCATCCTTCCCCTTCCCCTTCCCCTCCTCCTCCTGGCGATCAGTCTTATCCTTGCCTTCCTGCTCGCCGCCTTTGCCCGCCTGCTTCCCGTCCTCGTCGGTGGCGCCCTTCTTCTGGTTCCCGCCGCCGCCGGCGCCTCCTCCCTTGTTGTTACTGCTGCTGCCGCCGCCGCCGAGGTCGACCGTCTTCCGGGTCTTGCCGGCGACGCGGTCCCGCAGTTTCTTGGCGTCGAAGCAGCCCACGACCGTCATAGAGCCCTTGTCCACCTCCATCGCCACGCCCTCCACGCCTGTCAAGGAATCAATCAACGAGCGCAACCATCGGCGATCAGTTGGCGTACGTTCCGTTCCATTCCATTCCACCACCAGAGCCTCCGGCCTGGCGGACATCACAAGATGGCGTGGCGCCGGCGACAGAGAGACAGGAAAGGTTGCGTTGCTTGCCTGGGTAGCGGTGGACGGAGCCGCGGATGCGCTTGGCGCAGCCGTCGCAGTGCATGTCCATCTTGAGCACCGCGGTCACCATGGGCGGCGGCTTCTTCCCGTCCTTGTCCTTCCCCTTCGCCCCCTTCTCCTGCTGGTCCTTATTCTCCTTGTCGTTCCCCTTCTCGTGCTCCCTGTCCTTGTTGCCCTCAGCCGCCGGCGCGTCGCCGGAGTTGGGCGCTGCGGGCGCCTGCTCTCGCCCTCCTCCGCCGGCTTCTGCTGCTGTCCGCCGCCGCCGCCGCCGCTGCCGCCACTCCCTCCACCGCCGCCGCTGCGCTTCTTCTGCGATCAATCAACACCATTAGTCCATTACACCATACACAGGCCGGGCGCCATGGAGTCAAAAGAAAACAAAAACAGAGAGAATTAGTAGTAGGGATTAATAAAAGACAACCAATTGAGGGTGTCCGTGTACGGTAGGCGGCGCGGCTGACCTTGGCCATGGCGGCGCGCGGCTGGGTCGAAGTGCTCGCCTCCTCGCCCAAAGGGTCGCCTTGCTTTCCCTCGCTGCCTGCCTTGTGTTGCTGCGCGAGTGAAGGGAAGGGAAGGGAAGGGACGCCGCGACGCGAGCGACTGCGAGCGTGTGGGGTTTTAGGCGAGGGGGCGCTACGCTAAGAGAGAGCGAGCACGGGAGGCCGGGCAAAAGAAACCACCTGGCTCGCCTCGCGCACTCGCGCTCTGGACTGGAACTGGACGTCGTCTGCGCAGTGCGCGCAATGCGCATCCCCCAGCCTCGTCCTCGCGCGGTGCTGCGGGGCCCCACCGGCAGTGAGTCGGCCGTGGCTCGCACGTACAGACGTACTCTTGTACTGTAGCTTTGGTAGCTATTAGGCCCACCGGCTTTAGAATCCGTTTTCCTTTTTTTTCTCTGTCTGTGTGTTTTTTTTAGCATCACCGGAGCTTTATATTACTCATGAGCAGGGTTACAATCATCATGGGCGATATCTCGCAATCCCGGTGGAGTTACAAGCCACTCGTCCACTGGGTTTTCACGAGAAACCAGTCTAGCACACTCGTGAGCTAATCTATTACAATCTCTATAAATAAAACATAAATCAAAAGCTTCAAAGCCCCGGCTGAGTTCATCCATCTGGAACAAGAGAGGGTCAACCTCGGATCTCTGCGCTGCGCGTTTGTTCCACAGCTGCACCAAAACCTAGCAATCCGTCTCCATGAGGAGCCTTGTCACACCACGATCTAGAGCAAGCTGCATACCATTCCGACATGCCATCGCTTCTGTGGCTAGAGCATTCAGACAGTGGTCATACCACTTAGCCGATCCCCCACAAATTCTTCCTTCATGATCACGGAGTACCGCCCCGGTTGCTCATATACTATTCCCTTCAGAGAGAAGGATGCATCTACATTGCACTTAATCAAACCAGGAGCCGATTTTCGCCAGCGCCGACGTTCTTGCAGTGCAGCTCTCTGAGTTTCTGGGGGATGACTCATATTCCACAGATCAAAAGCCGTATCGATCACCCACTTCGCCGCTACCTGCACTGGAGTAGCTGCTTCACCATGTCGACGTTTGTTTCTTGCCATCCATAGCGACCACATGCCACACAAGATAACGGCTGCATCCCTCGGAGTGCACAAAGCCGGATCAATCAAGTCATGTGCCCAAGTAAGTGGATGCAGGTTTGGCAGCTTAACTGCAGTGTCAGCTTTCTCACTTCAGCCCAAAACAATTTAGCAACTGTGCAGTCCATCAAAACATGCTTAATCGATTCTGTCTGTGTGTGTATTATGCAAAAGCGCGCATGTTGGGTGAAAATTGTTGGCAGTTTGAATTCTCTGGTGCCTCCCGAATTGGCGATGGCTTCGTTTTTTTTTTTTTGGCACCACCTGCGACTGCGAGAATTAGAAATTGGGCTATCGTTATTGAAGGAGAAGCAATTTTCACTTGCAATCCACGAAGCTTTGTCGTGCATAGTTATCGTCTCTTGCTTCTAATCACTATTTTTCTTTTCACGCCCGAGAAGTCCGAACTTGGGTACCAAAGCAACGAAATTACAAAAGCAACGAGAGCAGAGTTCAAGGAATGGTGTGGGCTCGGGTGCAATGTTTCCCCTATTTTTTCATGCTGTTTTTTAATTGATTTCTACTGGCAATTGCTAAAGGAGCAGTAGAAATCCATTCACGCTAACGGTTGACTTGCCCAAACCATCAACTTTTACTGCCAGTAAAAATAGTTTATGTACTAGTGGTGGGTGACATCATCTTCCACGAGGAACTTCATCTGTACCACGTTCAGCCATTTTCAGCATCCATATGGGAGCTGCAGAATATAACCCCTATATCCCATACTACAGGCAACAGCAATGCAGATTGACATATAAATGTTACTCCAAACTAGCTTAACAACTGAGTACTCCATAGCACTGTTATCCTCTACAGCAACATTAGTACTTAACGACTTTCTACGGTTAAGCAGCCGCGGATTGCAACCTCACACTCACAGGTCAGCTATGTCCACTAAAGTTGCAGTAAGCAAGCTACAGATCATAATTCTGGCAGTAGTTCAGAAGATGTCTAGCATCTTCAAGGGTGCTTTCAGTCAGTGAGGCGTCTTCTTCGCCCAGGGAGGACTTCTCCGCAATCCACCTCTCCATGACACAGCAGATCGCCCTGAGCTGTTGATTATTTTAGGATAGGAAATGCAATGTGGTGCTGCTCCAATATGGTTCGCCATGTTTGATGTGTTAGATTTGAGAAAGTGAATAAATACTTCTATATCTCCGTGAAGCCATTATGATTTTTCTCAGGAAAAATAAAGCAAGTTATTTTGTTGGGAAGGAAGGATACAGATGCGGATACCCCATGCTTCAAGTAAGCGTCCTCAGCTGACAACTCCTCTTTTTTGTCAACTCTGTGGCTTTCAAGGTCATCTTTAATGTGTGTGAACCTGCCAAGCAATAGAGATACAAATTGCTCGAGAGATGAAGAGGTCATATCGATTTGTTGTACTTGTGCCAGCAAACATGCTAAGATACACCAGAGAGCGTTCGGGCTTGGTTATCATCAGCGATCAGTGGAAGAATGTCAAAGAGGCCCTCCAGGAAGGGTAAATCTGAATGCATAAACCAGAGTGTGGTAATAGTGTGAATATAAACATGGTTTTAAATTGTAAGATGCATTGTTCATAAGTTCATAAATGTGACCCACCATGAGAGAGCCTAGGCACAATATGCTTTCCATCTGACAAAATATTTGCTAATACGATAACCACAGAAGCGCAATAGCTTGTAACCTGAAGCAGAGTTAATATATAATCAGTAGGAGCCTGGGACCTCTGAAGCAGAGTTTGCAAATTTAACACCATTAACGTATTTTTGTCGCATATTAAATATATAGAACTTTTTAGGTATCTCTCAGAGTATAAAATATTCAAGAAGCAAGAAAATTACTGATAGTGGAAAAAATAGAACTTCATATTTATGAACAATACAGGTTCGCATCTGGGTGGGTCATGTAGTCATGTTGCGTTTCATCTCTAGTCTACCCCAACCTGCTTGAGACTAAAAGACTTTGCTGTTATTGTATACAAGTTAGCTTCTTACACTGAAACAATGAAATTACCAAAGAGGCAAGACGCAAGACCATCAAACCAGACTGTACAGGATGAACAAGACATGGTGAAATAAATGAAATGGGAGCTCACCTCAAATTTATCAGGTAACTTAACTATGCTTTCAAGCACTTGAATCAGCAGATCACTTTGTGACATCACTCCTGAACAGCTGTCTATGGCAGATAATTCTTCAATGAAATTAAGGATCAAATCAAGAGAATCTGACCTGAAATTTGTTCATAAAGTGTATAACGATAATACCGCATTGCTGTCCCAGGTTGTTAGCTCAAAATTAAACTAACAAAGCTAATAACAAGGACAAACGACTACAACTGTCACAGAATTATGCATCAAGATTAAAAGCAAAATTAGAATACAAGTGTACAATTCTCACATCAATCTATAAGAAAATAAGAAATGCCTTCAACCCAACAAGGGACCTTAGAGGCTTGTGGTGACCTAGTGCACTGTTGTTTGCTCTCCCTCTCTCGGCGTTTAACTAATAAAATTAAGGTGTGTGTGCGCCTTCTTTTGGGAGGGCACTTGTATTGGATCTTTCTATTTAATACAAAGATACGAAGCTCTCCTGTGTGTTCGAGAACAAAAAAGTCAGCAGTTAGGTTGTATTTACAACGCGGATAAGTAGGTTGTAAATGCTTTAAGTTTTGGATTTTGGTTGGAGCATAAAATCCTCATATATAGATCTTCATAACATCAGATAATCATACAGGTCGTTCTTATTAATTAATAAATCCCCCCTTTTTTGGTGAAAGGTTGAGGTTACCAAGAACAAAATTCAATATGTGCAAATATTATGTCATGAAATGAGGATATACTGAAGTTGGTCCATTGCACAGGAATTCTACTCACCATACCTGTCTAATTTACCCTCATTTGATGACTTTTCAGCCTCACTTGCTAACAGACTGATAGTGTGGTTAATCAAACCCACTTTTATCAATGGCTGAAGAAGAATGACGGTCACATCTTGATTATCAATGACAGTTGACAGAAAGTCTATGACCTGCAACCAACAATTTAGCCAAAAAAGAAGAGAAACCACAATTTTGACCTTTTAGTAAGCAAGCTCCAGAACATAAAAAATAGATGCCCTGAGATAGTTTCCGCTGAACCCCATAACAGTAAGGTAACAACAATTTTGTCCAATGGCTAAAAGTTATATAAAATCAAGTATGCATATACATACTATTGGCAGCTACCAGTAATAAAACCAAGAGTGATCATAAATAAAAGGTAACTATAATTTGTTTGGATGCTTTAATAAACACACTATAACAGTGACCAAGAAGACTGTATCATTGCAGTTGGCAGGTATGCAATAATCAATAGAAATCACTGTAATGGCCTCTTAAGTCTTAACACTGCATCATGATACGGTAGGCTCATAGAGAACTAAGACACAAACACACATACCTAATTGTCATCTAGAAAAAGGATAAACAAAGAGAAATACATAAAACATTAGAAGCGGCTGCTAATACTGCATCTCCTGCAAGTGGAATGGAGAAAACACAGGGGCTTGGAAAATTCTTTTTGTAGCTACTAGTTTCATCGTCCAAAATGTTAAAAGAAACCATATCATATATCAAGACTTAAGTAAAACTATTATAATATTTTAACTTTTTAGAATCATACAAACTGATTACGCAGGGGCATACTGCCTATATGAATTCAGTATTGTACCTTCTCAAGCAACGTAGAATTCAATGTGTTTCCAACTATCCACAGAATACGTGAAAGAATTTCATCAGGTAAAAGAGCTTCAGCCCAAGAAACAGACACACTGGTACGTAGAACAGCAGCCAAAAACCTGTCATACAAAAATATTACGTTTACTATGGCTACAGCAACTTTCAGTGAAAAACACTTGTTCTATCTCATAATCACTTGGCAGATTACATAAGTGCAACCATACAATATCAAGCGACAATTGAAAAGCACAAGCACACGAGGATAAAAAAGGCACAAAAGACTAATAACTTTTTGCAGAAATTATTGTAGAGAGAAAGAATATGGCCAACAACTGTTCCATTGCATCTCATTCAGTATATATACAAGTTACAACCGTGGTGGGTGCGCGGTGCGCACGTCTAAGACTCGTGGGTGACCGTGGTCACCACGCCGAGAAGCTAACCGCTAGTACAAAACTGAGTGTCTCTCAACAATTATGCATTCACTGTTTTTTTCCTATATATTTTTCTTTCCAGATTGACATGATCAGTTAGATATACGTTTGTCAAGTATAGAACATAAACCATAATTCGAACTTTCTTACACTAACAAAGTGAAAATAGCTACATGTTTACCAAAAGGGCTGTTGGCTCAAACAATTTTTTATCTGCAATTCAGCAAATGAGAGTTAATGTAACTGTATGTCTGCACAGAACAAATGCCATAAGCATGACTAGTTTTGAGTGGGGACATTTGCATACTGCTATGGTAGAACCAAACTGGACCTTTTGCCTACTTCATAAACATTGCACAAACTGATTGTAAAGGAAACATGAAACAACATGATTCTCAGTACTCATCAGTCTGATAGTAATGGCTGTATTGAGATGCTAGATCTCTTTCACATGATTTGTTCCAAGATCACAGACCTTAGAGAGCTAAAATAATGCTGGTAAAGCAAACAATTTAGTGATGTACAGTGAGACAATAAAGGAAAAGGGAAACGGTTAACAGTGTACAAGTTTTATTTTAGCAAATCAGATACCAAGAAGGCAATGCATGGTAACCATAATTAGATTAAATCTACACCATAGTATTGAAAACACAACCTGAATATTTCAGAAAGGCAAGCAGAGTCGTCTAGAAATAGCTGATCCAGAACCGTAGCAGTCAAACCATTGTGCAGGCTGATAGCATTAACTAGAGATTCATGACAGGCTAGGTTTCCCAGGATTCCAAGACAGATTTCCTGTAGGGATAAGACATCCAATATATAACTGAGATAATGGTTATAAAAAATGTGGGGCAGTGGGGCAAGAATTAAAAAAGGTAAGTTTTACTTCACCTTTACTCTAGGGGATTGAGTCACATGAAGGTTTGCCAAAAGCACTTCAAGTACAAGATTGTTCATCTACAAGAATTAAAGATCTGCATTGTCAACAAGCACTGGATCCACTTACACTACAAGCCTGCAACATGTGTCCACCAACACACATAGAATACTTATATTGAAATCTCAGTGCAAGGTCTTTGGTTTTTTTTTTCCACTCCTTTTCTTTTGTAAAGAAAGCATAGATGAGATAACAAGCTAGGCATAGCATAACAATCTATTGTAAACATAAGTAATAAGATACTGATAACGCACCATCAGTTCTGCTTGAGGTTTACTAGCTGCAAGGTCCCACAGAATGCAACCACACTCTTCCCATGGATCCTTATAATCAGGCTGTGTTGATTCCCCATTACTAGAATTTGCATCCTTCTCTTCTGGGACACCTTGCTTCACACTGTTTGGTATCATAGAGTCATCTTGTTTGCTAACATACAAATTTCACCTCTAAACGCATCGCTTACCTGAACTCTTTCTCCGCATTGGAACCCTGGGGTAGTAGCTGCCGTATAAGGGAGATAGTGTAGCTGGGGTCAACTGTTGTCGTGTCATCAAGCAGCTGCAGGAAATTACAAGCAGGAGATCGAGCATCAGCAGAGCACCGGAAACGCCAGCCACACACTTCTTTCCAAGACTTTAGCTAAAAGAAAGTCGTCCATAACCGGTGGCCACACGAAGGTCACCAACTGCTCGACGGAATGCCAGTGAGGCGCAGACCCCAAGGGCCAAGGGCCAAGGCGACATCGACGCCACCATAGCAGTGGGACTGGGATGTGAGCAGTAGACAAAGGGAAGAGAGCCACGCACCTCGGAAGATGGCGCGAACGGGAGGTGACTGGGAGCCTCCTCCTCCTCGTCGGCCTCCTCGACGCCGCCATCCTCTTCTCTCTGCCTCGCGTCTCCCCGTTCCTGCGGTGACTGGGGCGCTTCGTCTTGCGCCGCTTGGCCCCCTCCGAGGACATCCTCTCGCGGAGCGCCAGGCGCCATTGCGGCGTGGCCGGCGGAGATTAGCGAGTAGCGACCTTGAGTATTGACCGGCGGAGCTTTAACTACAGGACGCTTTCGAGTTTCGAGGGCGCCGCAGAGGGGGTTCCTCTTGATGGGTTTGGTGCGGATGCGCCTCAGAGCGAGCTCCTCTTGATGGGCTTTTTACGTGATCCAAAGAAAGAAAATGGCCAGTTCACGGCCCGAGCAGTCCAGCGGTCCAGCCCACACACGCCCTTAGTGCCAGCGCTTTTGAACACACGAACATCCGTTGTCACCCCAAACCCTGCGGCGGCGACCGGCTGTCCGGTGATCGGTGGCCATGGACTATACCCTCGCGGCGCTGAAGATCTTCGGCTCCCAGCTCGCCGACTGCACCGAGGCGCCGTCCTCTGAGGGTTCCTCTGCCGCGCAGATGCTCAACGGCATCCGCTTCCAGCGCGCCTGGATCCAGGTCCCCAAATTAACCTCCTCTCTCTCCTTCCTCTCCCACCTGCATTTTGTTTGTCGTAGCCTAAGGACTCGCTGCGGCAGGGTGTGATCCTGTCAGCGGACTACAACGAAGCTGGCGATGGGCGCTTGTTGCTGGATGACGGGTCCTGCATCGCCGACCTCTTCGTCTTGCCCAAAGAAGCAGAGGGCCGGTACTGGCGGCCAGGTTCCGGTTCTTAATCTTGCTAGTTTTTTATCTTGCCTTATGTTGTGAGAAACCATAAATTCCATGCATAGCTCTCACATAATCGAAATATTATTCAATTATATTATTCTTAGTAATCTTGAAGAATGAAGAGTGACTATTTGCATAGATGTTAATATGCTATCCCCTCGGTCCTAAATTACATGTCACTCAATCTTTGTCCTACATCAATCTTCTCAAACTGACCAAGTTACAAAAATGTATTAACATCAACAGGTTCAAATAAATGCACTATTAAGGCATACTTCATGGAGAATTTAATAAAACTAATTTGATGTTGTAGATGTTGGTGTATTTTCTTATAAAATTTGTCGAAGTTAGATAAGTTTAAACTAGGATAAAGCTAAAGTGGCTATATTTTGGTATAGAGGGAGTATTCTGTTTGCGTTCTATAAATGGTAGATTGTTTTCTGGGTTACCTTTTTTTTTACACTGGCTGATGACCGCTCTTGTGCTGTAGGGATGTATGTAATGGTTATTGGTGCATACATTGCAGCAGAGTCCAAGGACAATTATCCAGCTATCAAGGTGCCATATTCCTCATTAGTCACTCCTCAAGTCTGCCCCTGTCTTCTTGTATTCCTTTTTCCAACCATTTACCGAGTATTGGAGGTCCTCAGTACTAAGAATTGGAGGTTCTCTCTCTGTGATCTTTGTTCTTTAATATTATTGCAAACTTCATTTTGAATGATCCAAAAAAAAAATCAATTCAGTGAACTCATGTTTCGTCAACCCTAGCTGATGCTTCGTTGACTTAGAGGAAGTAGAAAAGAAAAGCGTATGTAATTTTCACTTCTTAGGCTGAGCTCATTGCAAATTATGCTAATACATTCCAGTGATGAGGAACAAATTTTACTAGTTTTACTGATAGGAGCTGCTTAGCATCGAACTTAGTTACATCCAGGAAAACAGGGTGCTATGATAAATTGATAAGTCTTTACTCTTCACATAACATGCCACTCCTTGATTTCTTAAGACGTTTGATTGAGCCGGTCTGCATATAAATTATAAGACTTTCCTGTCATCATTTCTAGAAAATAAAGGGACATTTATAATAGTTATTCACATTACATAATTTTATTTGTGTGCTCTATACACAACAAAGAGGCTGTTTTTCTGACATGTAATGTTCCCCATGCTTCTTTAAATCCACCAATCGAGTGCTCTGATGGTTCTTGTGAGGGAAATTTCTTTATGATCCATGTTGGCGAATCAGAGATATCAATCTTTTTGAGTAAAGTAGCTATCTAATTCCTTAGCCAGTCAAAGTGATCTATGAACTTGATTATTATGGCAGGTGCATAAGATGGTGGACCTCTCTTCTCAGCCAGACCGTGAAGCAATGTGGTACATGGAAGTAGCTGAGGCTTACAACTTATTTTACTTGCCATTCTCAGCCGCTGTTACTCCCCCTCCCCCGTCATGAGCCATGGCCGGCTGTCCCTTTTCTCCAGTTGCTTCGACACCTTGCTTATTAGCAGTAATTGCTCTAAGCAACTCTCCTAAATATTTAGTGATCCTGGCTTGTATCACCATCGTTGTACTGATCCAGATATAAATCACCATGCTAAACAGTTCATCATGAGCATCATCTAGCTATCATCATGCTTATAATAAATAAACTTGAATTGTAGGGCTAAGCCCTGTTTTGAGCCTTGCACGCCCACCCCCCGGATAGACGGCCTATGTTTGACCACCACGTCAGCATCACTCACTTGAGTCAACCACGGTCACACTCGCCACGTAGACTCGGTCAGACCCACCAGCCGTCGTCCACCTCCGTCGGCGTGGTCGTCCCTGTCGACGAAGCCAAAGAGACGAGCGCCCCGTTCGTTGGGTTTGCGTGGCTGATAAGCCATGGCTGAAAGTATTGTTGGCTGATTTGATGTGAGAGAAAAATATTGTTTGTTGGTTGAAAAAAGTACGGTTTATAAGCCAAATAAGCCCAAACGAACAGGGCGGAGATGGGAGACAGGAGAGTTTGGATTTTGCATTTCCACTGAGCTCGGTCTTTCCACGTTGGCGAAGAGGCATATTCGCTTGAACTTATCAATTGGCTTATTAGCTAGAATCTATAATATTTTTTCTCACAACAAAACAGCTTCAATCGATTTTAATACTAGCCGAAGAGATACCATACGCCGTCCAGATTGTACACCTTTTCCATTGACGCAACGATATCTTTCAAAAAAAATAAGAGAGAAAAAATGCTAAAATTATGCAAACAAAAGACAAACTGAAGTTGACGCCGGCGTCTCGTCGCCCCCAAGTCCGCAACTATTCTCCACCGCGCACTTGTCGCTCTCGCTCGCGAACTGGTACCCACCTGCCAACGCCTGCCCACGTGCCAGCATGCCCAGCCGTGGGATGGAGGATCGGACGGCCCGTGTCTCTCCGAGGAGGAGAACGCACAGCCACCAATTCAACCACAGGTCCGGATAGCGTCTCGTCCTCCCGCTCCCGCCTCGCTCCCTCCGTCGCCTTCTCCAACGGGAAAATAGCCATTACCGAAGGCCATCAGCAGCCTCGGAGGAGAAATTTCACCGCGCGCGGTCCCGCGATTGATGCCCTCGCCATGGCGTCCGTGCCTCTGTCCTCGCCGTCGCAGTCCGGCCTCCTCGTCCTCCCGTTCCCGCTCCTGCAGCCGGCTGTCGGCGCATGCCTCCGCTACCGCCTGCCGAGGCTGCCTCCGGGGCTCTCGAGCGTGAGGAAGGGAGGGCTCCTGCCGCTGCCGCTCCTGGTGCCTCCCCGGGCCGTGGAGGGCAATGACGGGCGGGCCGTGACCAAGGAGGAGGTGGAGGATGAGGAAGAGGAGGTCGAGGTGACCAAGGAGGGCGAGGAGGATACTCAGGAGCGAGGAGGTACTGGTGCCACGAAGGAGGAGGCGGCAAGGGGTTCGGAGCGGTTCGCGGCGGACTACATCCCGCTCGGCATCAGGGAGCCCGTCTACGAGGTAAGCGGCTAGCAAGCTAGCCAGAAATCCGCAAATGGCTTCTCACTGATTGTTCACATGCTGTTTCATATTCCATTGTTGCCAGCCATTGAACACTTTCTAATCTGAGCATTACGTATCTGAATCTAAATAAGCATACGTGTATCTGGCCGTTAGATATTTTGTAATTTACAACCTTGCAAAATACATATGGTCATTAACCTTCGTCACAAAATTAACTTTATCCAGGCGATAGAAGTGAGATCTAATGGGAGGATGTCCACCAAGAAAATAAGCAGGCGGCAGCTACTGAAATCTAGTGGTATGCACAAGGAACATGTTTCTCATCAATGCACACATGCCACATACATCAACTTTGTTTTGTCCTACTTTTAACTGTAAAATGCCCAATTCGTGTAATTGACT
Organism: Miscanthus lutarioriparius; assembly: GCA_904845875.1. NCBI lineage: Eukaryota > Viridiplantae > Streptophyta > Magnoliopsida > Poales > Poaceae > Miscanthus > Miscanthus lutarioriparius. Next base: position 119,974,517 of record CAJGYO010000002.1, read on the forward strand.
ATATATCTTATGATTCCATTTACATGCAAAGACTTCTTCTGATTTCCATCTTTTGTCATGCTAGGTCTCCGCCTACGAGATACTAGAAGCGTTGACCCGTCACTATGGTTAATGAATTCAATGCCTTCCCTGCTGGTAATAGAACGCTTTTATATATAGCTGTGTTGAGTTTCCTTTGTTTATGCTATACTGCATTTTCCAGTTGTATACTGATAATCAATATTACCATGATGTACACACTAGATGACTAGAGTCTGAAAGGGTGATCATACCATTTCTGTCATGCTTTCACTTTTATAGTAGATCATGGAGGGCACAAATGCTTGCATTTTATGAGTTAAATATTAAGGACAATTACTGCTGATTTACATCTAGAATATTCCTGCCTTTTCTTAACCCTTTTTTAACCCATGTATTGATGCCTTCTAGTTGGGATGCCATTCTTTCCTGATTTTGTACTTTGGTGTGCTTTGTGCTTTACATTGTCTACTTGCACCTTCATTCATATGGCTCGTAAAGACCATCCTTTCTATAACATGTGAAAACCATGTTTCATCATTTAATGTCTGTAGGTACGTGAGCAAGCTATTTTACTCAATCTTGGTTCCTTGCGAGCAATTGCTATGTATGAGCGTGTTCTTATATTCAACTATAACAGGTCAGTGTTCATCTTATAATTATAGTTATTTCCTTTTCATGATCTTACTAATTGTTTTATGAACTGATCAATTATGTTTTTAACTTATTTAGCCCAGGAGGGAAGGCCTTTCTAGGGTTATTACTGCCAAGGTTAAATCCAAGAAACATCAATGGTGGGCCCGCAATGCCTTTTCAGCTTGAGGTAACGGATATATCCAATAATCCATATTCGTGGTCTGGGAGGAGCTGTGAACCTGTGATATACTGATATCCTGCCAAGTAAAATGTATTTTCTTCTCTGTTTTCCATCAAAAGTTTTCTGCGAATTTAAGTTGCATAGAATTCCGGGATTATTAACAACAGCACATATTTCTGTTTACATCTGCACTGTACTTTCAACAGATACGCTAAGTAAACATCAATAAGTGCTTCTTATGAAAATTAAATTTGCATCAACACCCAAATTAATTATTGAAGCAAGACTTTCCTGTTATCCCTAATCTGATTTTTGAATATTGAGCAATTGTACAGGCATCATCCATTATACACTAAATGTATAATATTCTGGTTGATCTTATTTAATCATACGCTTATTTTTGTTTAAAATATTTGTAGCACAATGTGGTATTTTATTGTATGTCCTCTGCATTTAAGAAAATGTTATGTGCATGCATTTTCATGTAAATTTAAAGTGTCGGTTGGAAATATGAACTGCTCTTTCATCATGATTTCCATGTGTTCAGGTTGTTGAAGCTGCACTTATTTCTAGAATACAAAGATTGGAGCAGAGACTAATGAAAATTGAGCCTCATGTGAGTACCAAAGAAGTCTCTGTGTCCTTAAACTTTTTATATTACATATAACTCTTGCTCTTCTTGTAGAAAACTGTACACGATGATGTGTTTTTTTACTGCATACTCCATTTAAGCATTGTCATTTACATGCTTCTCAATCATTGGCTTCAAACCTTTAAGCTGTTACTCCCATCCCCTATTTCATTGGGATTTCAATTTAGGCAACTTTCATTATAGTGCACACAGTGGAATTCAAACAGCAATGCTTCCAGTTATTTCCATCTCTTATATGCCTTCCAGGAGCCCAACTGCAAATTCACAGTCCATCCCTTTCCTATAACACATTTCCCATCTTAACTAATCCGAGCTCCTGATCTTTAGATACGTCAACCAGTACAAAGAATAAGAGATTATATACTCCTAGTTTTGGCTACTAAGTGACTAACTCTACAACAGACCTCATACAGGACATGCTGTGCCAAATGTCATTGCAGCACTTTCAGAAAGTTAATCCATTAATTTGTCGTCAGCTTTTGACTCTGCTCCTTTGAGATACAGTAGGAATAGCCCTACCAAGTTGATTCTACATTTTCAATGTGCCGATCTAGGTATGGTGGGACTTAGTAGTTCACTACTGCAGTTAGTAGTTTTTTGCTTTCATTTCATTGTGAAATGAAGTTTATGAGCTGCTTGGTGGTTTAAACGCCACCATAGGTCTTTGCATTTGTGTTGAATCAAATATTACTCGGTCACTTAAAACTTTGATGACAAATATTGCTTTCCACTTGCATCTCAGGTGGCTACATTGCTAGAAGTTCTACCAAATCGATTGACAGCTGATGTGCTGGAGCAGCTTCGTCTAAGTAAACAAGCATTGGTATAAAAACTACATTCTGGAATCAATTTCAGCAGCCACTTCTCAAACTTTATTTTGATTTTATTTATGTATGTACTCATGTGTCAAGGTTGAGCTGGGTTCACGAGCAGGTGACCTCAAACAGATGCTTATTGATCTCCTGGATGATCCTCATGAAATCCGACGAATATGCATAATGGGGAGAAATTGCACACTTGATAGATTGAGTGATAACATGGAGTGCTCTGTTCCTTTAGAGAAGCAAATTGCTGAAGGTACACCTGTAATTTATCATTGTAACTTTGCATATTTCTGGAGATTATGACTGTTGTATTTATCTCGGTAAAGCTTGCATCTTTAGCTGGATACTTAATACGCCAATCGATGTCATGCTATTAGACTAGTTGTCTAGTTAAATTGGCATATGCAAAACAAAAAAAAAAAAAAAAACTGCGTTTACCAAGGATTTTCACAGCTTAGTCTATGTAATTCTGTGCTATTTATTTATCTGGAAGAAATCTTATAGCAGACATATATGTATGTTAGATATGTGTTTATAGCCATATGCTTGTACAACCTGTATAAAACATGTGTACATATCTAACAATTTTTACATTACTTTAAACATAAGGATTTCATATGTCAAAGAACAAGTACCATGTAATGTTTTATAAAAAAACAGTTTCGGTGAAAATAAAGAAGACAACTAGAATTAAAAAATTGGAGTGGATTATAATTTTATTCACTTAGGAGATTGTGTTTCTTTGGGTTTTTGTTTGATTGATAAGATTTTTTTTCTGACAGCATTGAAGTTTCCTTGTATGATCTGTGATCTACTTATTTTTGGAAACAAATTGGTGCTTTTGACTTGATTTATGAATAACTTTTTTGGCTTTAACAGAGGAAGAGGAAGAAATTGAAATGTTATTGGAAAATTATCTTCAACGGTATTCCTATCATTTTCAGCAAACACTATGTTTTTTTGGTTCTTAATCTTTTTCTTGCTGGCAGCCATTATCATTTTATTGTGCATTCCTTCAGATGTGAATCATGCCATGGTCAAGCAGAGAGACTTCTGGATTCTGCAAGAGAAATGGAAGACTCCATTGCTGTGAACTTAAGGTCTGTCCATTGTCACCAGCTGAGCTCAAGAGATGCTACGTGTTCTCTCTTTCGCTAATGCCTCTCTTACTAAGATGTAGTTGATGATACATACATTTGTGGGAATTATTGGCTTCCCCTATAGATTTGAATATTAAAATAAAGGCGCCAATAAGAGTTCAGTAGCTACAACAACTTTGAATATAAAAATAAACTAGTATCTGCCACATGACCAATATAATAGTGTTGGAGTATATTAGGCCCATGAGGCCCATGTATGACCCATATACATTGCTACCCCTCTAGGGTTGGCTGGTAGATGAATACACAGCTTTAGCATGGCTCCTCGTCCTCCCTACCTCCTACGACACCGCGACCACCTCCTCAAGCTCGACGGGTCACCGCGCGTCTCACACCGCGGTCATCTGGCACGACCCGGCCGACCCACACGTGGCTCACCTCCACTACCGGGCCGGGGTGTCGAACATCCGACTCCGCCCCGGTGGTCGTCCTCGAGCTCGAAGTCGCCTTCTTACGCCCACCGAGGGACTCGGTCCTCCTTACCCCCATGCCGCCCTTGACGACCACGTCCTAGTCGACGCCTTGGTCGCGCTCTGAGAACCCATCGTGGCTGCGCCTTTGACAAATGTCGTCCTCTCGATCGTCGGGGCGATCTCCTTGACCCTCCACGACCTCGTCGCGCTTTCTGCTGGCGCTCACGGGCTTGCCTTGCGCTCGAGGGCGATTTACAATGGCAATGCTGGCCCGGGCCTGCGTCTCGTGCGAGCTTCCGCACCTTCGCCTGTGGTGACCTCTCCGTTAGCGAAGTTCTGCCGGCGCGCATGAAGAGAGCATGGCGGACTCCCTCGGCGACCTTGGTTGCCCGTGGAGGACCGCGTTACGGTCCTCAACGTCCTCCGCGGGCTCGATGATCACTTCGCCCACCTCCGGACGTGGGATCACCCGGCAGAGGCCCTTTCCCTCCTTCCTGCAGGTCCGTGGCGACCTTGTCATGGAGGAGCTCACTCGGCGTGCCCACCGCCCGAGTCCACCTCCGCGCCAGTGGTCCTCGTCTTCCTCGACCGCCGCTCAGTCTTTACTCCTCCGGCGCGTTGGCTCGTCGCTTCTTGGTTCTCCTCCTCCCGGCCAAGCGGGGTGGGGGCCGTGTGGCCAAATGAGAGAGGACGTGGGGGGGAACAACCACCACACACAGTCCCTCTCAGGAGCCACCGATCGCCCATGACTCCACAGGTGTCACTGCCCTTCTTTCCATAACCCGTGGTGGGGCGCATCTCCATGTGGCCCTTCCCGGCCTCAGTGTGAGCCTCGCCCACCAGCCCCTTGCTCACTGGAGCTCCTCCGGGTTTCACTCCCCGTCTGCGTGGCTCCACCTCCCGGTGCATCTTCGTGGGTGACACCTCCCGACACCTCGCCCGGGCCCTATCGGTTGGAACCCAGCCGGTCTTGGCGAGATCCTTCAAAGACCATGGCCTGACACACACTTCTGCCGGTCCCAATCGGATCGCCGACTGGGTGCCACTTACCACACTACCTGACACTGGTATACTCTCCTCTATTTACCCTCCTTCCTCTTATCCTTCCGTCCATCATGGTCGCGAATGGTTCGTGTCTTCCGATTCGTCTGGTGGTGCCGCCAAGACTCATGGTTCCTTTAAATCTTCTCGACATTCTTGTTGCACCCTCTATGGTTCACAACCTTCTTTCTATTCGCTGCTTTTACAACCGACAATTCTGCTCCGTTGAATTTGACTCTTCCGGTCTTCTTGTCAAGGATTTGGCTTCCCGACGTCCTCTTCTCCGATGTGACAAAGACGGGACCCTTTACACCCTTCGGTTTTGTACTGCTTCCTCCTCATCGTCGCCGCCTACTTTGTCACCGCCTTCGCCGCCACTCCTTCCTCCACCACTTGGCACCGCCGCCTCGGCCATCCCGGGCGTGATGCTCGACGCAGCCTTAGTCGCAGCTCCGACATTGGTTGTACTCGCTCACGATGAGCACTTGTGTCATGCGTGCCGGTGGGCCGTCATGTTCGCTCCCTTTTGTTCTTCTTCTTCAAATACTACGCATGTGTTTGATCTTGTACATGCTGCGACCTATGGACATCTCCGTCATCGAAGATTTCGGGTATAAATACTATCTTGTGGTGGTTGACGATTTTTCGTGATTTATTCGTGGACTTTCCTTTGCGTGCAAAGTCGGATACCTTCACCACTCTTCTCCACTTTTTCGCTTTGGTGTCTCACTCTCGGTTCGGCCTTACCATCAAGGCCGTCCAGTGCAGACAATGGCCGTGAGTTCGATAACGGTACCTCCCGTGCCTTCTTCCTCTCTCAAGGTGTCCATCCATGTGTCTTGCCCGTATACCTCCTCCCGAGCAGCAAGGCCGAGCGCATGATTCGCACCACGAACGACACCATGCGCACCCTTCTCTCCAGTGCGTGCGCTTCTCGCTTTCGCTTCAAGCGTAGAGTCTCACACCTCCCCCTATCTCCTTAACCGCCTACCTTCCACTTTGCTGCCTTGGCTCCCACACCACACCACGCCTCTTCTTGGTACCCTCCTCAGATGACCACCTTCGTGTCTTGGTGTGCATGTTACCCTAACACCACCGCCACCGCCTCCCCCACAAGTTCCCGCTCCACTCTGTGTGTCTTCCTTGGGTACTCCCCGGATCACAAGGGGTACCGGTGCTGCTTGACCTCACCTCCCGTCGGGTCCTCATCTCTCGCCATGTGGTGTTTGATGAGTCTGTCTTCCCTTCTCACCACCACCACACCACCTCCCACCCCGATCCTCGACACCTTCTCTATGTTTCCCAATCGACACGGTGGTCCAAACTGCATTTTTCCCTCATTGCCTCCTGCAGTAATGCTTCCCGTGCCCCTCATCCGGCCGCCCGTGCCCCTTCTTCCCACCGTGGCGCCTGCCTCAAGCTTCTACACGGTCAGAGGCGTCACCCTCCGGAGTTGCACCTACCCCTCCGTCGCCGCGGTCCGGGACACCACTGTCGCACCTCCTGCGCGTCTACCTGGGCACAGCAGTGTCTTGGCAGCACACCGCCGCCTCCGGTGACCACCGGGGCCCCTCTCCGCCGGGCGACCCCTACACCGCCGCCGCCACACCTCAAAGCCGCCCATCGTGTGTCGCCGTACCACCCGCCACTCCTTCACCGACACCCGCGGCATGTTCACCCTATGGTGACGCGACACGCAGGTGGTACCCTAAGACCCCAGGCTCTCGCGACGATGCCCGGCGACCCGTGAGATCTCTCCTGCATTTCTTCCGTCCGCGGCGCCTTTGTCGGACCCTCATTGGCGCCAGCGATGGAAGAGGAGTACGCGGCTCTCCTCGTCAACCGGACATGGGATCTGGTGCCCCGCCCACCCGGCTCCAACGTCGTCACTGGCAAGTGGATCTGGACACACAAGCGGCGGGCTGATGGTACCCTTGAGAGGTACAAGGCTCGCTGGGTTCTCCGGGGTTTCACCCAGCGCCCTGGAGTTGATTATGATGAGACTTTCAGTCCCGTGGTGAAGCCGGCCACCGTACGCACAGTGCTCTCCCTGGCTCTCAGTCGATCTTGGCCCGTGCATCAGCTGGACGTCAAGAATGCTTTTCTCCACGGGACCCTAACCGAGACAAGATATCGCAGCCCGGCCAGCATGGGGTTTGTTGACTCTTCTCGTCCGGGACATGGTCTCACGGCTCAACAAGTCTCTCTCTGGCCTCAAGCGGGCCCCAAAGGTGGTACTCTCGGTTTGTTTGCTTTCTCTGCCGACATCGGGGGTTTGTGGAGGCCAAGTCGACACGTCCCCTGTTTATCTATCATCATGGAGCCGAGATCGCCTATCTGCTCCGCTCTCGTTGATGATATTGTTCTCACAACCTCGATCCGTCCTTACTTCACCGTGTCGTCATCGCCTCTCTTCGAAGAGGAGTTTGCTATGAAGGATCTTGGGGTGCTCCACCACTTCCTCGGTGTCCTTTGTTGAGCCTCGCCCCCACCGGCCTTCTCCTTCACCAAATGGCGAAGACACTCTTGATATTTTGGAGCGTCTTTGGGATGACTAATCGCAAGCCCTGCTCTACTCCGGTTAACACAGGTAAGTTGTCCGAGGTCGTGGGAACCACCGTGGCGACCCCATCGCTATCGGAGTCTTGCAGGTGCCCTTCATTACCTCACCTTCACCAAAGGCCGGACATCACCTATGCAAAGGCAAAGAGATATGCCTTCACATGCATGATCCCCGAGCCTCACCTCATCATATCTCAAACGCCTCCTCCGCTACCTCCGCGGCACTATCGACTACGGCTTACTCCTTCAGCGGTCTTCCTCCACCGAGCTCGTCGTCTACACTGACGCCGACTGGGCCGGGTGTCCGGACACTCGGCGCTCTACCTCCGGCTACGTTGTCTTTTCAAGCGGCAACACTGGTGTCTTGGTCGTCCAAGCGCCACCGATGGTCTCCGATCCAAAGGTCTTGGCGGAGTAGTACCGCTTGTGCTAACGGCGTGGTGAGGCCTCCTGGCTCCGACAGCTCCTTGCCGAGCTCCACAGCCCTCTCTCCGGAGCACGCTGGTTTATCATGCGACAACGTCGGTCAAGTGTACCTCTCCACCAACCCCTGCAGCACCAACGGACCAAGCATGTGGAGATCGACCTACACTTTGTCCGTGATCGAGTTGCCATCGGCGATGTTCGGGTCCTCCACGTCCCGACCACCTCCCGGTTGCCGACATCTTCACCAAGGGCCTCCGTCCATCGACCTTCAGCCGATTTCGCTCCAGCCTCAACATCATTAGTGGCTAGTTGCGTCTGTGAGGGGGCTTGTGTGTGTGTTTTTTCATGTCCATCTCAGAATTCCGCCATGGCCGGTAGTTCAGGATCATGGAGGGTGTTGAGTATATTAGGCCCATGAGGCCCATGTATGACCCATATACATTGCTACCCCTCTAGGGTTGGCTGGTAGATGAATACACAGCTTTAGCAAATAGTATATTCATTGCTTCTGCCAGGGTACAAAAAAAATGATATTTTTTTCGTCATTCCTACTGGTTTCTTTTTCTGAATTTGAAGCTGACCAAGTGTGTATTTAGAAACATGCTCATCAACCTGAATTACTATGAATACATAAGACAGAAGTCATCCAAAGTATGGCCAACTTATTGTCTAGTGTCTAGATGCCTCAAAAGTGAAGACGGGAAATGCTGCATGTTACTTGCCGCCTCTCAGCTCTCTCTGCCGGCTCATGTTTCATGTTTGTTTTCTGAATCCTGCATCCTACAATCAAGAATTATGAAATACTGCTAATTTTGTCATGAGAAATGGATGTGCCAAACTTGCTCTAAATTTGAACATATAATGGGTTATGTTTTGCTTACGATTGCTTTGGAACCCTTGCAGTTCCCGACGACTTGAAGTAAGTAGAGTGGAGCTGCTTCTTCAAGTGGGAACATTTTGCGTTGCAATAGGGGCATTAATTGCAGGTATAGGAATCTTAATTTTGTTATAATTTGTAAATATTATGTTTTATATCAAGTTATTTTTTAGATACATTTGCCACACCACTCTTAGACTAATGCCGGGTACTTTGTTTGTAGGAATATTTGGCATGAATCTTAAATCATATCTCGAAACAAATGCGGTATAGCCTTGCACTCTTGGCCTTTTTTTTCTGGTTCTGTGCCATGTATCGGCACTATCCATAGTTAATATAGCATGCCTGCCCCATCGTTGACAATAAGTTTGTTTTTGAGCAGTGGGCATTTTGGGCGACGACTGGTGGAATAGTAGTTGGAGCGGTAGCTGGATTTTTCCTCGTGTACTCATATCTAAAGGCTAGGAAGATATTGTGAACCCTGTAACATCTGTATGTTAGAATTATTTGAGAACTGTAAATAAAGCAATTTTGATGTCATTTGCACATCCAGTGATGGATATGCATGTTTATTCTTGATATGGTTTTCGGTGCTCCAAATTATTGCATGGTTGGTGTTCTCTGTACTCTGGCGAGAATGTTGCCACCCTATGCACTGGAGTTGCCCATTGAGACAAATACATTACGGTGCCTGTGGACTTCAGGAAATAGGTTAGAACTCAGAAACAAATATTTGATTTCCATCATAGATGATTTTCTTGAAGGTATATTTTACTATCTTATATTGAAAATTCGTGTCTACATCTGAGGGAGTCTTCTACATCTGGTAATGCACTAATGCTTGGGGACATCGTTCAAGTCATCATGTGCTATCTTGAACTTGAAGGTACGTTTTACTCGAACTCCAATGAAGCCATTCACCAAGCCCTCATCCTGCCGCAATCACAGGAAGCAATAACACCATACCACGCGGCAATGCACCTAGCTAGGCTGACTTTAACCAACCTTTTGAGGGGGCGGGGCGCATGATCAGATGTTCAAACGCCTCGTGCCTGCGCCTAGCTTGATTCCGGATGTAAATTGGAAGAATAATCTTGAGGTAATTCTATCTATTTCAGTACAATCCTTATTTTTGAAATGAATTGTTCTCTTAAAATTAATTCTGAATCTGAAATTGATGTTACAAAAAAATTAGTTTGATTCTCATATGTATTACTATAAATAAGTGAATTTAAAAAGTTAATCCTATTCAGTTTCTGATGGCCCGTTGTCAGAGCACTCCATCTCACCGTTACATGGTAATCGTTTGATTACTGTGTATTTGTCTGCACTAAACTCTATTTTCTCTTAGTAAAAAAACGTGCCAAGGCATGGTCGCGCAAAAAAGACTCGCGTTCTCTGCTTCTGGTGGATCATCAGAATATACTCCACCATTTTTATTACACATGGCGATCTACTGCATTGGCTCACAAACTCTGATGCATACTAATCCTCTATACTATGCAGCAAGTCCTCTTCCTCTATACCATACGAGTTTCTTGATCTTACTAGATAATTGGCTCCAGGCAACTCTCCAATCCAAGTAGGTGTGTATACGAAACCCTCCCGTATGTCTTGATAACAATATCTGATGAGCAGCTCTCCCAAATGTTGAATCTTTGAGCTATTAAAATAATACGCCACGACTTTCCTCGACAAAACCAAGAAGACAATATCTCTGTAAGCATGGAATCCAAGTACTTCAATATACGGGCAGGAGTCAAGATCAATATCAGCAGCATTATCAGCATCATCAGAGTCCCAATCAGAATCATTTTCCGCTGCTGTTGGTTCTTTGTTGTTTTCTTCTTGATCATCATCGTAGCCGTAGGAACCATGTTGTAAAATCCAGGGCCTATCAGTATGATAATGACTGAATGGGTACCTGGTGACATGCTTCAGTACCCACTCCGTCTTGCTACCAGACTCATCCAGGAACCAAACTTGGAGTCCCTCCTGATAACCAGCCACCGCAAAATGTACCCCATTCACTGACTTTCCAAGACGGAATTGATGATACCTTGTCGAGTTAATGTCAGGCGGCAGGTCAATTACTTGGTACTTATTAGTGGACACGTTTATCCTGCAACATAAAACCATTGGCAAAAAATTACTATAAGCAACCATGCATACTTCAAAACGTCAATGGAAGAAATCAAAATATATAAACATATATATAGGTTTATGGGACAAGTGACTACCTCGTAATGAAAGTTAACATCCAGTACACGTAGAGTGCTCCATGTCGGTAGACAGCATGCCAATGTCCGCAATCCATTTTTGACCATACGTTGGCAGCAGTTGCTGTGTGTTCTTCCTCACGGAGAAAAGGCCTTTCCTCCCACCTCTGATGAGTAAATACGTGCTAACATGTAATCTAACGACTCGTCCTTGTAATCAAGTGGACTTTTCATCGAAAACCCTCAAAATATGGCGATAACGTGGGATCGAACACAAGGTACCAATAATCGTAATAGCTCCGTTTTTCCTCGGGCAAGGTCGGATAAGGCGGCAAGCGCATCCATTGCCTCGTCGCCGGGTTGATCACGTGATCCTCAAGCAGGATGAGGCCATTGCGGCAATCCGAGATGGCTGCGAGAGAGTAGCCGTGATCGTCTTTGTCCATCTTCAGGTAGCTTGGGAGATCGCCGGCGATCTTACGCGCCATCGAGGGCCGGACGAAGAATTCCGGGTACTCAGCCTCGTTCGTCATCGAAGATGACATCCGTGGGCTGGCAGCGCGCGTCGCGTCCATATGCAGACGCAAGGCGACACGCGAGGGTGCGCGGCGGCAGGAGGGCTAGGACGTCCGCTAGCACGTCCCGAGGCAGCTGCTCCATCTATTCCCGCCGAGGTTCCCTCGATCGGGAAGGAGGCACGGTCGCCGCGCCGCCGAGAGATCGATATGGCAAGCGCGTTACACCCTTCTGCCCTTCGCCTTCGTGCTCAGCTGGTCTCGCGGGGGTCATTGATTCGTGGAAGGACGGGAGACCTAAGAATCTTGTTCCGTCTCGACACGACAGGAACAGTAAACGGGATCGGCCTAACTAGTTTCTGATCCTGCTCCCTCTCCGTCTAGGAGTATGTATATATATAGCATATAATAAACTAACTTATGTTACTAAAATTGATCGTGCATCTGGATTCTCTAAAATATTGCACGCCTTAAAATAATTCGAAACATTATTCTAGCTGATTTGTTGTGAGAAAGAAATACTGTTCCGACTGAAAAAACAAGCTGAAAAAGACGGAATTATAAGATAAGTGAATAGGACCTTAGCCGTAGTAACAAGATTTTAAACTAATAAAATAATAAGAAACCGGAGCCATGTTTCCTTTTGGCCCACTTGCTCCTCTTTTCATGGATCATCACAAGGCCTTGCTGGCCTTCTTCCATGTCACGCACCAAGCTAGCTAATATTAATTTGATATGAGAGAAAAACATTATAGCTGATAAGTCGAACAGCTGATAAGTTGATGCGCGAACATGGCCTTTCCTTCCGAGTTTCTGTCATCACGGGCCCGGCCCATCGAAGAAATCCGCCCACGCAGCAACGCTGAGTCGCTGACGCCATCTTTTGCGCGCGGCGCGCCTCGTCCCCTGCTGCCTGCTCTTTTCGCGGCAGCGGTGCCGTGCCACGATCATCAACAACAAATCTCTAACCGCTACCGATCCATGCCGTCGTCACCCACGCGGCCGGCGATGGAGCATCGCCGCCGCCAGCCTCCAGCGCCATCCGCACCCGCCTACCTCGCCGCAACGCTCGCCTTCCTCACCCTTGCCGCGGTCGCCTACTCCCGCGCCGCCTTCCCCCGCTTCCCGCACCCGCCGGCCACCCGCGGGTGCCGTGCCGACGCCGAGGGGTCCTGGTCCGCCGGCGTCTTCCTCGGGGACTCCCCCTTCTCCCTCAAGCCCATCGAGCACGTAACCGACTCCCCGAGCTCATCCCCTTCTCCCTCTCCTCGTAGTGGTGCTATTTAATTGGCTTGGTTTTTGTGGATGCAGTGGAGGATCTCTAGTGACCCTGGAGCGGCATGGCCAGTGGCGAATCCGGTGGTGACGTGCGCCGATGTGGCGGAGGCTGGATTCCCTAGCAGCTTCGTCGCCAACCCCTTTCTCTTCATCCAGGTTCGGAGCTTTGCTTTGCTTTCCTAGCCTTATTAGAAATTTATAGGAGAAATTTATAGGGCATTTATAAGGGATGAATTATCTACTGCTGCAGACAAGTCTCAGTTACATAAAGAGTTGGCATATTAATCATAAAATGATCTCATGACGTTGTCACAATTTTGACGTCCTGCGGTGGTTTCAAAAAAAAAACAGTACTAGTTTGCAGTTTGTCTCCACTCTTGGTGAATGCATAATTCAATGCTACAATGTCTTTAGGGGGATTCCATTTATATGTTTTTCGAGACCAAGAACCCCATTGCATCACAAGGCGACATTGCTGCTGCCGTGAGCAAGGACGCTGGCACAGCATGGCAGCAGCTGGGTGTAGTGTTGGATGAGGAGTGGCACCTTTCTTACCCATATGTGTTTAGTTATGGAAACGAGGTAAATATATTATTCACGTATTGGAGAAAATTGTGCATTATTGATCATCAACAAAGAAATGCTTGTTCTAATGATTTTCCTATCTATCTGTTTTTCTTTCCTTTGCCTTACTTTGACAGACTTACATGATGCCTGAAAGCAGGAAGAAAGGAAACCTTAAGTTATATCGTGCCGTGGAGTTTCCCCTTAAGTGGGAATTAGAAAAGGTCCTTCTGGAGAGGCCGCTTGTAGATTCGGTCATCATATATTTCAAGGGTTCCTATTGGCTCCTTGGATCAGATTTAAGTTCTTATGGCGCAAAACAGACAGGTGAACTCTTTATTTGGTACAGCAGCTCTCCTCTTGGTCCTTGGAATCCACACAAGCAGAATCCAATTCATAATACAGGCAACAAGCCAAGTGCCAGAAATGGAGGCAGGCCATTCATTTATAATGACAATCTTTATCGCATAGGCAAATATCGTGGTGGTGGATATGGATATACCATCCAAGTATTCAAAGTTGAAGTCCTGACAGCAGATCAATACAAGGAAGTCGCAGTCCCATTTGTCCTTGACAAACCCCTCAAGGATCGAAATGCATGGAATGGTGCAAGGTCCCATCACCTTGATGTCCAGAAGCTTCCATTAAGTCAACATTGGATTGGGGTAATGGATGGTGACAGAGTGCTTTCAGGTGACTCAATTCATCGTCTGACCGTAGGCTGTATGTTTTATGGTGCTGCTTGCATTTTGGTTCTTCTACTTGGTGGGCTTATTGGTGCAATCAAGTGCACCTTACCACTTAGATGGTATCTACCACATACTGAGAAACGGAGTGACACCTTTGATATAGAGAAGCAGGTATTGCTGTGCCATAAATTTAGTTGGCTTATCTGCAATGTGAACAGGTTGGGATCTCTTATTGGTGGGAAAATTAATTACAGAGCTTGGAAAGACCGAGTTTATATAGCTGTTATAATATTGATATTAGTAGTCCTAACTCTTTTGGGGACTAACTACATCTTTGGTGGCAGTGGTGCAGAAGAGCCATATCCTATTAGGGGTAGGTACTCACAGTTCACATTGTTGACCATGACCTATGACGCCCGATTTTGGAATCTGAAGATGTTTGTGGAGCATTACTCTAAATGTGCATCGGTGAGGGAGATTGTAGTGGTCTGGAACAAAGGTCGATCCCCAGTGCAAGGTGAATTGAAGTCTATGGTGCCTGTTAGGATCAGAGTTGAAAACAAGAATACTCTGAACAACAGATTCAAAATAGACAAAGAAATTAAAACAGGAGCTGTTATGGAGCTTGATGATGATATCATGATGACATGTGATGACTTAGAGCGTGGGTTCAAGGTATGGAGGGAGCACCCTGATAGGATCGTTGGATACTATCCACGCCTTGCTGAGGGCTGGCCTCTGGAATACCGCAATGAGAGGTATGCTCGGCAACAAGGAGGTTATAACATCATACTAACAGGAGCAGCATTTATGGATCATGAGCTAGCCTTTAAGAGGTACTGGAGCAAAGAGGCTGAGATAGGAAGGCAGATTGTTGATAGTTTCTTTAATTGTGAGGATATTCTCCTAAATTTCTTATTTGCGAATGCAAGCTCGGCAAGCACAGTGGAGTATGTAAAACCAGCTTGGGCAATTGATATGTCTAAGTTCTCAGGAGTAGCCATTAGTCGAAACACACAGGCACATTACCATGTTAGGAGCAAATGCCTTGCTTTGTTTTCAGGAATCTTTGGGAATTTGACTTCCAAGAGGTCTTTTAACAGCCGGGGTGATGGCTGGGATGTATAGTGACATAGATAACTGGGTAGTCTTTTCTTGATCCTTAAATTGTCTGCTTAGTTTATAAGGTAGTCAGGTGAGTGTTGGACTAGTGCAGTGTCATTCATGTAACTATTAACTGTCGTCAGTTTGCCGTATAAGTTTAGCACATATCCACTATCTGTAAGTTTTTCAAAGACTCTTTTTGTGTGTCATGTCCTTGCACTTACATTCCATTACTAAGCGCTTCTGAATTTAACCTTTTTGAATTGTTAGTCGGAGTTGTACTGAGTCTGGGTCAGCAATCTGTAACTATGGGCTCTGTCCATGCAACTGCAACTCTGTTCTAGAACAAATGGTTTTATCTCCCTTCAGATAACCAGAGGTTATCATAAAGTATTCCTGGCTATTTCAGTTTGCACAATTACATTACATGATTGATTCTACCAGAAGAAAAAAGAATTGTCAAGAATCCGATGTGTACAGTTTGTCAGACTTCATTCAATGCGAGAATGGTATGTACACATTTGTATCCTCTGCGTTTTGATGAGCACAAGGTATCAAGGAAAGTCTTCTTTCTTCTTTAACCAAGGCACGAGACAGTAAACCTTCATTTTCGCAACTTTCTCACAAATGCAGCTATGTAATTTATGGTGCATGATTGAATAATTAATCTAATCGCTGCCACAAGAATCCATAGAGTCAAGCTGCTTGAGTCAAAACTTGAAGTTCTTCTTCAGGTAAAGCACCACCTCTTGCTGCAAAAATATTGTGGCATAAGGGTTAATGTTCTATTTTCTATGCACTAAGCTTTATGTTCTTTCAGAAAGCCGTGAGGTACAATTTACTTACAATCAAGCAAAGGACGATGCAGCCTGCAGCTCCAGGGAAAAGCGCGTACCAAAGTTGCAAATTGTGAAACTTCGGGCCATCGATAAACAAGATGGGCAAGCTTGCCGCTGCAAGAATTCAGAAATGAGAAATGAAGGAGCGAACAAAACAAGAGTTCAGTAGAGAGGAGATGAAGTACAGACAGCTAGGGCAACAGAACCATACTTTCTTGTCTTGGGAGTTTTACCTGGTGGATGTGAGGCACCCGTGATGGTCATGAATGCTATGCTGGCTGAAAGAGCTGCGCCTCTTGCTAACCAGCCAGGCCCAAACAACGAGAGGGCTAATACGCCAAAAGCCGCACAACCAATCTGGGCAACGAACATATTATATTTCTGCAAGTTGTTACCACCCGTGTTAGTATTGATTATCATAGATGAAGCACGAGAACTTTTGATTCGCCATTAGAGTAGCTACAAGTTTGTACAGTCACAAATTATTACTGTGTTAGTATTGATTATCATAGGTAGATTTCAAGAGATTTTGATTCGCTGTAAGCAAGTAGCTACAGGTTTCTACAATCTTGAATCATCTCAAAATGGAAGAAGGTAACTGTAAGCCTGCCACAATGGTATTTTATTATTTTGAAAACATCAGATAACTCAGTAAACATTTAAATTTGTGGTTACATTGGAATGACTTGGAGCTGAGTTCTTCATTTTTTTTTACTAATATTAGCTACATGCTTTTTAACTTCAAAAATATTAGCTACATGCTTTTTAACTGGATATTTTGTTTCTGCAACTATGGAGGTCTCAATGCTTTGCTTTTCCACCTCATTGCGTCTGCCACTGCCACTCTTCTCGGTTAATGATATCTTTGCCTTTTCTGGTTTAAATTCAGTTACCCTTAAATCAACCATGGTTAATCAGATTTATGCCTAAGTGGTTGTTTGTGGAGCATTCTAATATTTTTTCAGTAAATTTAGAGAATTCAGCAGAACATTTCAATAAGGAATATGTGAGAAAAGTGTCTGAGGCTAATTTGTCTATATCTATCATCATACCAAACACTTTTCTCAAAAGAAAAGGATGATGTATGACCCTTTTTCATCTCTGGTGCCCAAAGCGGCTATTTCGTCCTACGCTACCGTCATAAATTAAACATTGTGGAACTGTATTTTAAGATGTTATTTTCTTCAAAACAAATATTTTAAAATGTGTGTTGACCATGCACCTTGGCTGCAGGCGAGTCTGGAGCGCTGAAAAGCACGCAGCAGACTGCTCCAAGGGGCGCAATCGTCAAGGATACTCCCTTGAACGCCACCATCTGGTCCATTTTCCCCAGTACCGCCATGGCCAAGAATGCTCCTGCATGGTATCAACATTATTGTAGAGGGCAACAGATCAAACAGGAGGCCTTTCTCTTCGTAATAAACGTGTTCTTAAAGCCCAAAAACTTAGCGCTGGT
Organism: Miscanthus lutarioriparius; assembly: GCA_904845875.1. Taxonomy (NCBI): domain Eukaryota; kingdom Viridiplantae; phylum Streptophyta; class Magnoliopsida; order Poales; family Poaceae; genus Miscanthus; species Miscanthus lutarioriparius. The sequence goes on from CAJGYO010000002.1 coordinate 119,991,971, forward strand.
TCGCCAATATGCAAGAACTACTTGTTTTTCTGAAATAAATATGCATGAAATAGTTGTCATCATCTGGAAATAAATATGCAAGAAATTGTTGTCATCATCTGGCAGTAGCAGAGAGCGCTTCAGACAAAGGGGAGTCAGCAGATCGGATCGAAGAGAAACCTCCGAATTCACCAAAAGAGGAAAAGGAATCATCGAAGTCTGTGGGACTCACCGGCGGAAGGCCAGAGCACGTCGCTGATGCTGACACCGCCAGACGAGGCCGGCGTGACCTTGGCCGCCCCCGCCGTGGCCGCCTCCGCGACGACGCGCAGGTCCCTTCTCCTCCGCCAGCTGAAGCTGATCGCATTGCCAGCCTTAAGGGAGGAGGTGGAGGAGGGGAGGCCCGTCCTGCCGCCATTGGCTCGCAGGAGGGGCGCGTGCGAGTGCGACACCGCTGCCAGACACTGCTGCACCCTCGCTCGTGCCAAGACGATGCTGCTGCAGCAGCCAATGCCGTGCAGGCTCTGGCTCTGCAGCAAAGCCATCCCCCCGAGTCCCGCTGCCGCCCTCTCTCTCTCTCTCTCTCTCTCTCTCTCTCTGTGGTATCTAATGTAGCTCTGCTGTTTGTCTCTCCCCCCGAGAAGAAACGCGGGTATTTAAACGAGTAAGATAAGGTGCGAGAGGACGGAGGAGGTGAGCTCTTGGGTGGGTGGGAGGAGCCGCTGTAACGAGGGGAGGTGGCCTCTTCGGTGGCGTGGAGAGTCGCAGCTGTTCTGTTCTATTCTATTCAGACTTCAGACTGAGACGATGATATATAAAGAAACAAACAGTCAAACAGGCAGTGGGATACTTTTCATGCGCGCCTCCTTGTTTTCTTCTTCTGATTTGGGTCCCCATTCTTCCCCAAGCCATGGATGACAGGATCACTGCCAAAGTTACCGTCCCATGTCGTCCATCATGTTTTTTTGAGGAAATCAGGAGGAGTTTCCCCCTACTGTCCCATGTCGTCCATCATGTGGCCACCGCTCACAGACAAACCTCCACGCGCAACACATCGCCGGTGCAAGCAGCATGCATGAATCCAAAACTTAATAAGTGAATGTGAAGCCTTGTACTCCCTGAGGATATGTCGTGCAAGAACAAGCTGGTCCTGGATAAATCGTATTTTATTTTGGATTTCAGAGAACATCCCAGAAACTGAAGAAAAGAAAAGAAATTCAGGTGACAGTTGGGTGTTCCAGTATAAAAAAAAATGTAGTACACTGTTATAAGTAGTTTTGTAAGGTCACTTGCAGCTAACATATCCGGGAAGCTCAACACTGACGACTGCTCCAAATGACGTTTCTTGCTCCTAGATATCAAGTTCGACAATTTAACTGAAAGCTGTACATATAAGCACCGAAGTTTCCAAAGTTCAGTCCTATTTCCTTTATCATTTTAGGAAAAATCTAAATTACTCCCTTCAAGTTTTGGATAACCTCCTAAACTAACATTTAGTTTGGTTTACTCTCCTTTTATTTTAGTCGGTCCAGTTTGCCACTTAACAAGATTTATTTTATTTTGTTCCTTCATATACAAGTCCATTTTTAATTCAAATTTTGAGAGGTGATGATGGACATCATATAAATGCATTACGGATTTGTTTTTATTATGTTTTTTACATTTTAAAATTTTAAGTATTAGTTTATTATTAGATATCCTAAGCTATCAAAGGTAATGATAAGAAAATATGGTGTATTGTTAACATAGATTATGAGTCCTTTTGGCAGAGCTATGCTCCCTGATTCTCCAGCTGTGCTCCCTGATTCACTGGTGAAGTGATTCTAAGTGATTCTATGTTAAATTTGAAGTAAAAAATCAACCAGAAATATGGTGAAGCAAAAATAATAAATCTTGTTAAGAACAAATACGACCAAATCAAAAGTTGATTGGAGTAAACCGAACCAAAGTTTATCTTTATGCAGAATGAATATAGTAATTAGGACATTTTCTTATAACTTTAATTTGCAGATTGTCACTAGATTTCCACGAGGCAAATGGTGCTGACATTTTCATTCACCAAAAGCTAATGCTTTTTTGTATCCATCAAATGAAATACACTTTTGAAAAAAAAATGTTCAAGTTATTTTGTATCCAGACAATAAAATGATATTTTAGAAAATAAACGTGCTATGAAACATCACTTTTATACTATTATTGCTTTTGAAAACTTTGGGATTTCCAAACACACTAGTAGCATCCAAATAGCGGTGCCCTGTTCGTTTCGCTGAAATTTGGCTTATGCAGTTATGTTGATGCTTATGCTGATTTGTTGTGAGAGAAAAATATTGTTCGTTCGCTCGCTGAAAAGTAGTGTTGAAGTAGTGCTGAACAACAGGGTTTCGATCGACTTTACAATCTTCTAGTATATAGGTATGGAGGTGAAAATATTTTAGTTTTACGTGTGTTTCGGTCGACTTGTATGTGGCAGAACCTCCTAAGAAATCGGGCTCACGTGCATCTATCGTTGTCTCAACAGACTTCTGATAGCGTACACAAGTTCCCAACTACTTAACAGGTCTATCGGGTGTCCTCGAAAACCCGAATCATCCACGAATCTTTTTCGAACAGGATCCCAATCGCAGACATTGCATATTACAATAATTTTCGATATACATATCAGAAATTATAAAGCGGAAGACTTAAGTTTTAATATTACAAACCAGTTATTTCAAACTTACAAAACCATAAGTGTCATACAACCATAGTAGCGGGATAATATTACATAACATTATTTTTCACACAAACTAGTGCCTTGTCCAAAGGCCATTCATCATTCCTCATCGTCATCGACTTCAAACACTAACATGCAGCAGGGACCAAAACAAGCCTGCACATACGACTCACCTGCAACAAGAGTTAACAAACCCTGAGTACAAAAGTACTCAACAAGACTGACCCGACGTAAAAGGGGTGAAGATCTTAGGGATGCAGGTGTTGGGGCAAGGCAAGGATGTAGCAAGATTCAAAAATTCTTTGCCAAAAGCTTACTATTTTTTATCCTATTTTCAAGTTTTACCCCTAAGTCTTCTTAGTTCATTATCTCAAACTAAGTGTTTATATCCTATATTCCAATCCTTCTCATTCTATTCTTTTTTTCATGTTTTAGTAATTCACCAGTTCTGCATTGCTTCTGTAATGAATCGAGTCTCCATATCCGCGGAGCACCGACAATTCGAATTGATTCAAGTCCCAGCTGGGAATTCCTTATCACACGACATATGTAGATCTTAATCTTGCATATATCAACCTTGCTACCAGATCCTTCCATACTAAGCCATCTCCACGCCACCCGAAAGCACAACACACCTCCAATCCGACCACATTTCAGCCACGAGGGTACACGCTACTCCCGCCATCTCTCCACTCCCAGTGCGTGGGCATTCGTCTTGGTATCGGATTAGCCGAAGTAGGCTTACCGGAGTATGTGACCAGTACTACAAAGTGTCTCGTTCAGAAGATCCACAATGAGTGGCCTTTAAGCGACATAGTCGACAACATTACCCAACATTCAAGATAAGTGACCCGACTAGTCTCTAGTTCATTCTATCTTCTTTCTTTCTTTGGCTAGTATGTCATCTTTGATTGTATCGAAACTTTTACTTTGAAAGCCTACCATAAAGCATACTAAGCATTCTACGTCTTTGTAAATAAAATCATCTTCAAGGATAGTAAACAATTAACAAGGTAGGCAATGCATCAAGTAGGTAACATTTGAATAAATCAACTTAATGCAATAGGTAATATAGGTGATAAACTTTTTAAAGTAAATAAGGTAATGGTTTAATGCATAAATCGGGGCTTGCCTTCGTTGATGATCTCGAATTTCGGATCAGTACCACATATATCGAATCCCAAGACAACCGAGGATTCTTCCACAACTTGCTCAACCAGAATCGGTTCACTCTCGGATTCTACACGAAATAATAACATATGCTTCAACATGATGATAATGTAAACATGATGCTTTCATGGTGCATGAAATATAATAACACCTTGAGTACAACTTTTCCTTCACGGTATAGTTGCAAGCCAACAAAACCAACTTGTAATTCTACCATCATGGACCACACAAAAATATTTACTAAGAAACCCTACATTCTTCTAAAGAATTACCCAAAATTTCACTCTAAAGTTCTACCTTTAATGAACGAAATCATTCATTAACTATACTCTAACCAAACTTTAATGACCTAGGGCTTATGACCTAAGTGACTTGATCAAATTGATCTTGAAACCCTACTGGTCACAAAACATGACCAAAACAAGATCAAACTCTAACCTAACACTTAGGGTTTGCTTTTATTCATTTTTGAATTAATTTGGAAATAAGATCAAAATTAACTTGTTCCAAATGACCTCAAAATTTTATGTAAGATTTCTCATGACAAATTAGTGTACCAAAACAATTTTCATAATTTTTGGAGTTATATAGTGACCTACAAAAATTGTGGAAATGACATTTATCAATTAATTGACTGAATTTTTGAACATTAAAAATTTATTCAAATTTCAAGTTTCATATTTTTAAACCATAATAGAACATGTACAGAAGCTACACACAAATTTTCAGAAATTCTAGAGCTGTAATTATTTTCCTATGAATTTTCAAAGTTTCTGCACTATTCAAAATCCAGAAAATACAAAATCTCTCTGTTCTCTCCCTCTTCTCTCACTGACAGCCAGGGCCCGCTTGTCAGCGACACAAAACAGGACACACGGCGGCGCTGCCGGCTCTGGCCGACCAAACTCGCCAGCGGCGAGGCTCCGGCGAGGCGGACCGCACCAGCATGACCAACACCACCCCGCGAACCTACCCCGACACCTAGAACAGCAGCAGATGCACCGGAGGAAGCTCTACGCCAGCCATGGCGGCCACGGTGGCGCGGGCACGGCGGTGAGACACTCTCCGACGTGACTGGGCTTCGACTGAGAAAACGATCGAGCTTACGAGCAACAGGATGTCACGGGGAAGCTAAACCACAAGAAGAATCGACGAGAGGCTCACCGGAGTGGCTTGACCATGGTGAGATGATCGCGGCGGAGCTCCGGCCGGTCACGGGGAAGAATGCGTTGCGCTGGGCGATTTCGGCCAACTCAAGTGATGCGAGCAAGCCAAAGAGAAGCGCTAGATCGAGACGATCACGCTGGCATAGCTAGGCACGACGGGAACGGTTCAACGACGGCTACGACGAGCGACGGAGCTGAGCGGTGGCGGAACAGAGCAGAGAAGAAAAGAAAGGACGACGGCGGCAGGTGCTCCTCTTTATAGAAGGGAAGGGTGTGTCCAGCTTCGCCAGCTCCCGAACAAGGTCGCCACGGAGACGGCAACGTGTCACCATGCGAGGAAGCGGCGAAGACGGTCGGCGGCAAGCAGGAGAGGAAAGAGAGAAGGAGGCGGCCGGCGCTGCGTGTCTTAAAGGAAAAGAACGAGCTACAAGAGACGGACAGCTCCTGCATGCCCATGCGTGGCAAGCAGCTGTGTGGCGCCGTCCGGAACCCGCAAGAACAAGCTCGGCGGCGTCGGCGGCAAGCAGGAGGTGGCGCCCTACTCCAAATCGATTTATTGAAATATTTATAGAATTGCCACTGAGTTCATTTTACAAATTACTCACAAATTTTCTACAGAAATTGAAAATCTCCAAAAATAAAAGTTGCTCAACTTTTCAAGCACTACAACTTTGCTTTAATAAACATTTTCAAATTCTGCCTCCATTTTGAAATTGAATTAGGGGTGCATTTGAGCATTTGAATTATTTCAAAATTACTCCAAATTTTATATGTAAACTTTAAAAACTTTGAATACCAAAGTTGATCCTTATAAGATAAGCTTCAACTTTGCTTTTTGTCATACCCCCAAATTCTAAATGGATTTTAAAATAGACAAAAGGGGCAAAAAGGACTTTTATGATTTAAATTTGAATTCACATTTGATTTGTTTACCTTTTTACTTAATTATGGTTTTTGACCAATAACATGGCCCATTAGGGTTATTTGAGTCAATTGGCACGTGGTCTCACATGATCACATGAAAATTGACCCTTGTGGTCATGATCTTCATTTAGAGTTTTGAATCACATTACATAAGATAATAACTTATGAAATAAAACTTATTTAGTGAATGCATTCAAAATTTTCTACTTTATAAATGCTTTGCAATGCATATGATGACATGTCAAGTTTTAGTGCTAGGTCAAAACATCAGAGGTGTTACATTGTACAAACTTGCATTATCTAATACGGACCAAATCTATTGTCCTAACTAACGATGTATTGGGCAAACCTGCTTAAAATTTTTCCCTCGCATGTTTGCACTTGTATTATGCCATCTAACTAACAATGTATTGGGCAAACCTGCTTAAGATTTTTTCCCACTCATGTTTGCACTTGTATTATGTCATCTACATACTGCATATGTAGGGCACTATCGACGAAATACGTTCGGCAGTCTACCGAGAGGTATACCCACGGTAGTAGATGAATCGGTGGAGGTACGCATGAGAGAACCGAATGGTGTCACAGAACACAAGAGAGAACGATTAGACAGGTTCAGGCCATTAGCTTGATGTAATACCCTACGTCTTGTGTCTTTGTGGATTGTATTCTGAGAGATGAGATGAAAATGAGGGGGGGGCCCTACCCGCCTTATATAGCTCGGGGGGTAGGGTTACAAATCTGTTGTTTCTATCCTGATCGATTTTATAAGATAGAAAGTTACAAATATTATGGAATCTAGCATATCCGAGCAGGTTTCCTAGATCACCGATGATCTTCACGTAGTCTTACAAGGCACGCGACCTGTATCATGCTTCGCACGACGTCGTCTTGTAGGCTGGGCCTCCACTGGTGGCATGGCCCATGCACAGTCTTATGGGCTGGACCTCCCCTAGCGGCTTGGCCCATACATAGCCCTATTGGTATCGGGGTTATACTCCCACAACTAGTCCCCGAGCGCCTTACATCCGTTGAGCAACACCGTCTTGAGCTTGTCCAAGCTGTTGAGCATGCATCCGAGCTGCTGAACATGTCGTCCGAGCTGTTTAAACATGCGTCCGAGCTGTCTGAGCATGTGTCCGAGCTGTTCATCTGGTCGCTGGAGCCGAGCACACTCGAAGCCAAGGTTTGTCAGAAGGATGTAAGGAGCTCAAGTAAAAAAAATTCAAAGTCACCATCTTAGGTGAAGTGTGCCCACTTAAGTTCTAGGCGTCGAAGTTGGTCGCGTGGCGTCCTTGACTTAGTTAGCGCGGAAGAACTTAGCCTCTTTCAAGAGATCTAAGTCATAGAAATAAGCACATTCACTGCAAGGTGAAGTGTGCCCACTTAGTCCCATAGCCTGGCACTAGGTGAAGTAGTCTCGTGGTGCTAGGGTCCAAAGTAGTAGTCTCCAGGTGCTGAACCAGTTCCCAGCTTAGCTGAGAAAAACAAGACAGTCATCGCTAGATGATGTGTACACACGTAGTCCCCGAGCCTGCTGGAAGATTGAGAGAAAATCTTGTAGTAGGGTTAGAGAAAGAAAATATCGTGTCGTAACAACGCTCAGCGTTGAATATCAATCTACGTTTGACACGATTTGACGCGGTGGCTCACCAGGCCCACTCAGCGGCCCAGCGGCGCATGGAGATGTTGAGAGAGAATGTGGCACGGTGGGTGCGGTTTTCTAAAAACACTAAAAGGCGAAAGGTCGGGGTCAAACCGTTATAAGAGCATCGTGACCCCGGCGCACATTCCCCACTTTCTCTCTGCCACTTCATCTTCTTTCTCATGCCCACACCGCTTCACCTGGCAACTGCTCCGCCACTAGAGCAACCGCAACCACGTAGTCTCCTCCAGACCATGATCTATTAGATGGCGCCCAAAAGAAACCACGGCGGTTCAAGTAGAGCATCACGTGAGCTCAATCACACCGAGGAATGGGTGGGGTCCATCAGCAACGTGGCGGCGCTCAATCGGTTGGTGGAGGACGGCGTGCTGCCTGATAGGGTGATGGCGGGATGGCGTCCGGCTCATGGTGAGAGCTTTCCGACTTCTCGTGGCGATGAATTAGTAGTTTTTGAAGATTATTTCTATCGCGGATTTGGTGTTCCAGTCCATCCGTTCCTCCGTGTATTCATTGACTATTACGAGATTAGGCTTTACAATCTGGGCCCGAATTCCATCCTTCATGTCTCAGTCTTCATCCATTTCTGCGAGGTTTATCTTGGCATTCTTCCGTATTTTGATCTCTTCCGCCACTTCTTCTGTTTGAAACTCTAGGAGGATCTAGATCTAGGATCGTAGGCAGCGCGTACTTGTAGCTTCGAGACGGGATGGTTGGCCACTACATCGCCACCCCGTTAAACACGAATGTTAAGTATTGGACACAGCAATGGTTCTACATGCCATAGGGGGAACACTATGTGTCATGCAACAATGATCAGATTCCCATGAGCAATGCCAAGTGGTCGGAGAGACCTAGTGCCAATGGGATCGATCAAGTGATGGAGTTGTTGGCACTGATCGACCGGAGGAGGGTGGATGGGGTCATAGTGGCAACGAACTTCACTTTTCAGCGATGCTAGCCCAGCAATGAGAGAGCACATCCTAGATATGAATTTCGGGGAGATACTGATGGGACCCGTGAGGTGCCCGAGCCGATTAACCGGGATGAAGTCATGCGGCGAATTGGAGTGTTGTTTAACCTCGCGAGGCGTCGTAGGATCGATGATCAGTAGTGGGCCTTTAGTGTAGGGACCCTCCCACCATGGGTAAGAGTCTTCTTTTTAGTTTTGCTTGATCCCTTCTCTGTTGCAATATACTCATTCGTTTTCCTAAAGATTCGTGGGTAGGATCGGGCGGCATACTTCTTGGCGGTGCTGTCAGCTGACTGGCCGAGGGGTGTTGATGCCCGCCCGAGCTGTCCTCAGCGTCGAGCCAGCCCGGAGGCTGGTGGGGACAGTGAAAGTATCAAGATGCCCAAGAGGAGGGTTGAATTGGGCTAATTCTAAAATTCTTTGCAATAATTAAACCCTACGGTTAGCCCATTTTACCCCTTGTGCCTAGAAAGTGTTTCTATTGTTCTACCGCATAAAAGTTTAGCAACCTATGTTCCAATCTTACTCTAGCATGACAATTCTATGAATGTAAAGACAAGAATTGAATTGCTCAAACTACATGCTTAAAGTAAAGAGGAAAGGAGGAATGCGGCGATGTTTCGCCGAGGTATCAGAGAGTCGCCACTCCCCACTAGTCCTCGTTAGAGCACCCACGTAAGGGTGTAGCTCCCCCTTGATCCACGCAAGGATCAAGTGCTCTCTACGGGTTGATTCTTTGACACTCCATCGCGGCGAATCACCCACAACCGCTCACAACTTGAGTTGGGTCATCCACAAGCTCCGTCGGATGATCACCAAGCTCCCAATCACCACCAAGTCATCTAGGTGATGGCGATCACCAAGAGTAACAAGGATGAACTCTCACTTGACCACGACAAGCCTATTGAGAAGGGTGGATGCACACTTTGCTACTCTTGCTTTCACTAATGAGGCCTCTCACTTGGATTCTCAAATCTCAATCACCTCACTAGGACCTTGCTCTTCTTGGCACTCTCAAGGGTGTTTCTCAGCTGTTGGAATGAACAAAAGTGATCCCTCGAGTGAATAGAGGAAGTATTTATAACCCCTCATTCAAAATGAACCGTTATGTGCCTCTGCGGGGTGATTGGACGCTCCGGTCAGTTCTCCCTGCAACCAAGTACTTAAGTTGTGACCGGACACTGACCAGCATCCGGTCAGTACTGACCGGACGTGTCTGGTCACAAAAACTACCCTCTGGAACCTTACTAATGTTGATCGGACTCTGGAACCCAGCGTCCGATCACTTTGCTGCTCAGCGTCCGGTCAGTAGCCGAAACCTGACCAGCGTCCGGTCAGTACTGACCGGACGTGTCCGATCAGGATTCTCGCTCTCTGGAACCTTACTGGAGTTGACCGAACTCTGGCACCCAGCGTCCGGTCGCATTCAGACGACTTCACCTTGATCAAATGAACTGACCGGACTCTGCGCCAGCGTCCGGTCACACCGGAACCAGCGTCCGATCAACATTTGACCCTCCATTCACTTCCAACTCGCAATCATATGTGAATGAAGTTTGCTCCAATTGATATAAGTGCTTTTTAGGAGCTACCTAGTGCTAGATTTAATAAGTGTGCACTACACCTAACCTACTAGACTCACCTAGGTCAAGCTACCTGTCCATACCCCCCTTAATAGTACAGCCAAAGGAAAAACAAAGTCCTAAACTACTCTAAGTGTCTCTTTAATACCAAACGACACTTAGAACTAATCCATCCTTAACCTTGTCGTCCATCCTTTGAAAACTGAAACAATTTCCATCGTAGGGGCATAATAACCATGATTGCCCAATCAATTGCCATTACCGTGACCTAACTTAATTGCCTCTGCAAAACACACGTTAGTCACAGTAATCTCGTATTGTCATTAATCACCGAAACCCAACTAGGGCCTAGATGCTTTCAATCTCCCGCTTTTTGGTGATTGATGACAATACAACCTCGAGTATGTAAAAGAGATGAGGTTTTCAATATGCTTGGTTCATATAAGCTTTTGACAATAAGAACAAAAGAGTTAGGCAAGCTTATATGACCCAAGCCAACATGATGTACTCAATAGATATAAAATAAGCATGAGTACAAGAAATAAGACTCATTTGCATCAGAGTAAAACGCGAAGCAAAACAAATGAGCATAATCAAGTGATATGACATATAAGTAATTCAAAGTAGAGAGCACACATGTCACATATCACATAAATATCACGATCACATTAATATCACGATTACGATCACACTTATGTAGTTCAATGCATAATAGTAAACATGAAAGCATAAAAATGTATCACACATAAAAAGCCAAATATAATAGATAAGCTCCCCCTAAATATGATGCTCCCCCTAAGTCTAACATACTCGATCTCTCTCCCTCTTTGGTGTCAAATACCAAAACCTAAGGGTCGGTCGGGGGGCAGTGGACGAGTCGGGTGCTGAGGTGCAAGGCGCGAGCTGGAACTATGTGCCATCAACATCTAATCCTGAGCTCTGAGCCATATGACCCTCTATAGCTGAGAAGCGATGCAGAAGTGGTCTGGGTTGGATTAGGGACTGGTGCGGCCTGTGACTCTGCAGGTATGACTGTAGCAGGCGGCTCTGATGATGCAACTAAAGAAGGAAACGTCTCTGTAGTCCTAGAAATAGGAGCAACTATGGAAGGACCAGGGACATGTAGATATGGCAGAGTAGGCTGCCCTGTCAACTCACTGAAGGTAGCACCAAGACTTCTAGAGACTAAGGTATCTGGCACAAGCAACGAGGAAGTCTAAGTGGGTGTGAAGCCTGTCTGTAGAGGTGTGAACCGTGGGGCTGGCATTGACGAGGCAAACCACTAGGACACCTGCTTTGTAGGTGAAGGAAATTGTGTCACTGGCTGTCCCTGACTCTGAAGCCCACTGGGTTGTAAAGCTAGAGTCATAGAAGTGGTGGCAGGCTGGTCGATCTGGGGTGAAGGCTATGGCGGTGGAGCCCCAATAGCAGTAACTACATGCTGCATAAATCCAAGTAACTACTGCTACATGAGAAGCTACTGCTGATGCATGGCCTGCTGCTGTTGCTGTATAGCCTACTGCTGCTGGATCGCCTGCTGCTGTCACTAGAACTCATCCTATCTGGCCTGAAACTGTGCAAATGTAGCTACGGTCTCCTAGGCCTGGCGAGCCTGATCCTGCCTCATCCACTCAAGTATAGCCAGTAGAGCGAGGTCTGTCTATAGTGCAGGTGGAGCTGAACTAGAGCTACCAGCCTCATGATCATGTCGTCGAGGAGGCATCTGAGGGATATCCTAATAGTCGTCATCTGAACTATCACTGGGGTCGCTCTCGACCATCCCCTCCTACTAAGCATCTAACTGCTCCTCTTCTGTAGCTGCAATGCCCTTTATAGTCTCATCTTGATAGGCTGTAGTCTCTGGCACCTCTGGACAACGACGTGGCTGGCTAGGTGTTCTCACTGCACTGTGGCGGAGCATCTGAGTCATGTTATATACAGGGAACTCTGTAGTAGCACCACTATACACTGCTAGCATCTTAGGAGGCATCACTGTAACTACCCTATGAATCAAGAATGTAATCCAGTGAGCATATGGTAGCTGCATGTGACCTTTGAACCCCTCTGCAAGAGTGTCCTCCATCTCTAATAGAATAAGATCCCAAATATCAAACACAGTCTGCTACATCAGAGAGTTTAGGAGTCATAACTGAATGCAAGTCAAGCCTTCTCGCAATATCCTATCCTCGGGAGCAGGGTCCTCCTCATGATAGCATCAAGTAGTCTGACTGTAGGAGTAAGATCCCTTAGTGTCCTGCTCGACCCCTCATTGAAAGGCTCTATGAAGCAATGGCAGACCAAATCAGTAGGAGGCATAAGTCCGCCGTGAGGACGTCTAGGAGGCATTGTCTGACCATAGCAAACCTCATGTAGCCGGACAGGTTGCTCCCGAAGCCTGAGAATCTCCCTGACCCTAAAGCTCATCAGCCTGTAATCTCTGCCTCTGAATGCAAAGTAAATGAATCTGTGCTGTGGGTCAATCCAAAGTGTAGCATAGAACTCACGGACCCAAGATGGAACATATATGCTTGTTTGTCCAAGTAAGTCTATCAGCCCTAGCAAGTAAGATAGGTAAGGGCGAATCTGCTCCCCAGCTGCTGCTACAATGGACTCAATAGAACAAACCCTCTGAGACCTGAATGCTGCCCCACTGTTAAGATATGCATTATAAAAATCCTCCTACAGTGGTGTGTAGAAGCCCTCTAAAGCACGCTCATCCCTCCTCGGCGGGAACCACTCCTCGAACTGCACAAATCTTAGCTGTTGCACCTGCTTGGCCGTGGCGGCCCTCAAATCTAGATGAGTCACTGGAGGCGGACCCTGTGGTCAGGGAGGCGGATGAGAACCCCTCCGCTGTGTCTCTGCCCTCGGTGTCACCTGGGTACGGGTACGACTAGAGCGGCAAAGCTGTGGCTGAGATGTCGGCTATGTCTCCTCGGCCTGCTCTCCCTCCTGAGTCTGTTCTGTTGGCTGTGGCTCCCCCTGAGGCTGAGGCTCCTCTAAAGCAACACGGCATCCCTCAAGCATGATAGTCTCAGCTGGACTACCATGACGACGCTCAACCAGCTCAATAGCTGCCCTCTGTGCTGGTGAAAGCTGATCTGCAATCTAGACTCCACTCCTAACACCTCTTTCTGCACGATCTATGGCGGCTGCAACTACTGCTGCTCTCTCTATGTCAGCATCTACATACTTCCTCTTCTTTGTCACAAGCTTCTTCATCGCCTTGCCTTTCACATTAGTAGGCAAGCGAGGTGGAGGCCTCAGATCCTCATCACATAGACTAGCTCTAGCATTCTTGACATGAGCCATTGTTGAAGCTGAAACAAACTGCAATCATGGACAAGAACCAACTGTCACTGACACTTCCGAGGCTTAGCCTCGATCTGTACTCACGAGCTTGGCCCCAAGTTAACTGACAACTGCCAAAGTGACCTTAGAAACACCGACTCGCTGCACGTTAGAATAGATCGGATATATGAATAATTTCAATATACATCTAGAGATATGAAACCCTAAGAAGCAAGCATTAGATACGAAATTGGAAACGAGGGCTTGCTACCTGACGAACCGGCGAACCGAAGAACAAGGAACGGATCATGAGGGACCACCGGGATGGCAATTAGGGTTAGGGTTGGCACTGCACGGTGAATCGGCCATGGAGATGCAGCTAGGGTTCCGACGAGGCTCTGGTGGCGCTGTTGCGGCAAAGTAGGCGCAAGAGGTGGCTCTAGTGGCGCTGAGGGTAGTCTTGCGCACACATCAGGAGTAGCGCAGGCACGGCGGCTGTGCGGAAGATGGCGTGGGCATGGTGTGAGCAGGGCACGACGTCGCGACTATGGGTTGGCGGCGCGGAGCAGGTGGTGCGGGCAGGGAGCTCGATGGCGTGGGCTACAATGGCACGGTGCGGCGAGGATGCGACGAAGTCGGTGGCTCGAGAATGACAGATGCACAATGGATTTGCAGCGGTTGCGGCTTTAGGTCAACCGGTGGCTCAATTTTATGGTGGCCCCCAACCATGATAGAAAAGGAAACGAGATAGGAGTTGGAATCCCACACGATTTCTAATATCCGGACGCTCCGGTGGCAATGACCGGACGCTGCCACCCAGAGTCCGATCAACTCCAGAGAGGTCCAAAACCTCTCGAGTCTTGACCGGACGCGTCCGATCACCATTGACCGGACGTAGCCAGAGTCCGGTCAATCCTGTCTTCGTCTTCTTCGCTTGACCGAACGCAGGATCACCTTTTGACCAAATGCATAGGAGAACACTATTCCAATGTTCGGTCACTCCTTCGCAGCAACGGTTCACCTCCTATGAACTGACCAGACACAGGGGAGCAGAGTCCGGTTCAGCGTCCGGTCACTCTTTTTTAGCAAATCTTCAAAGTCCTTCGTGCTGCCTGTTCCCAATCAAGTCCCAACTTCAATAAGATCCAAATAAACATCAATTGGGACTGATGTGAGTGACCTCTCTCAAACCCTCAATTTTTTCAAAATATTTTGCCTTAGGCTATAATTCTTTTTAAGAAAATAGGTAATAAAAGAGTGATTTGAAGAGAAACGATAAAACAACATTCATGCATATACAATGCAATACTTGAAAGTAATTCTAGTTGATTGTCAAGTTTGATTCAAGGTTAAGCTTCTTCACACGCTTTTCGGTGGTTATCTTAACCATGTTAGACAAGCCCTAAGTGCATTACCACAAAGTAAATATGTTGGATATTACAATGCAATGTCAGGGACAACACAAGCTCATTTTCTAGTGAAGTTACTAAAGTCGAGCACATTGAGCTCATTCCTCAACCGACAAAATATTGCCTCATCTAGCGGTTTAGTGAAGATATCCGCCAATTGATCCTCGGTCCTTACACCTTCTAGTGAAATATCATTCTTAGCAACATGATCTCTAAGAAAGTGATGGCGGATATCTATGTGCTTGGTGCGAGAGTGTTGAACCGGATTATTAGCAAGTTTTACCGCACTCTCATTGTCACATAAAAGAGATACCTTTTCTAGAACTACATCATAGTTTAGCAAAGTTTGCTTCATGTAAAGTATTTGTGCACAACAAGCACCCGCGATAATGTATTCCGCTTCGGCGATGGATAAAGCCACACTATTTTGTTTCTTAGAGGACCAAGACACAAGCGATCTACCAAGCAAATGGCACCCTCCGAATGTGTTTTTTCTATCAACTTTGCAACCAGCATAATCCGAATTAGAATAGCCAACTAATTCAAATATAGCTCCTTTGGGATCAATTCACCAAACTCTTTGCAAGAATCTTGATTTGATGATCCAAAGATGATATCATCAACATATACTTGACAAATGAAGATATATCCATCAAGCTTCTTGGTGAATAGTGTGGTGTCGACCTTCCTAATGGTGAAGCTCTTCTCAATGAGGAAATCCTGAAGACGCACATACCAAGCTCTTGGGGCTTGCTTAAGCCCATATAGCGCCTTAGACAACCTATAAACATAATTATGATATCTAGGGTCTTCAAATCTAGGAGGTTGATCAACATAGATTAGTTCATTTATAAAGCTATTTAAAAATACACTTTTCACATCCATTTGATATAGTTTCATTTCATGATGTGATGTATATGCAAGGAGGATACGAATGGCTTCTAGTCTTGCAACCGGTGCAAAGGCCTCTCCAAAATTCAACCCTTCAACTTGAGAGAACCCCTTTGCAACTAGTCTTGCCTTGTTCCTCACAACAATACCTTGATCATCTTGCTTGTTGCGGAACACCCATTTTGTTCCAATGACTCTTGCACCTTGTGGTCGCTCTTCAAGAGTCCAAAATTCATTGCGGGTGAAGTTGTTCAACTCTTCATGCATGACATTTATCCATTCCGGATCTTAAAGAGCTTCTTCTACCTTAGTAGGCTCAAAACAAAAGACAAAAGAGTAATGTTTAATAAATGAAGTAAGTTTTTGAGATCAAGTCAATACACTCTTTTGAGATAAAGCCACACTATTTTAGCTTGTAGTAGAGGTGAGTTTCTTCTATCGACCACTTGAGGGGGAGGTTGTGTAGCATCAACATCTTGTGCTTGTGTCACCATTTGCTCATGGGAGACATGAGTATCTTCATTTTCTACTCTCCCATCTTTATCACCATCTTGTGGCACATTTGATGAAGAAGGTGGATTGATCACTTGTACATCATCTTCATCATCATTAGGATTGATGTCTCCAACCGGAATATTCTTCATAGCTTCCCTCAATGGTTCATCACCTACATCATCAAGATTCTCATGTGCTCCTTAGGAGCCATTAGATTCATCAAATTTTACATCGTATGTTTCTTCAACCAAGTTGGTGGCATGATTAAATACTCTATATGCTTTGGACTTTGATGAGTAACCAACAAGAAAACCAATATCACAACATCTTTGAAACCTCCCTAGGTGTTGCCGCTTCTTGTAGATGTAGCATTTGTAACCAAACACCCTAAAGAAGGAGACGTCCGGCTTCTTTCCATTGAGCAACTCATAAGGTGTCTTGCCAAGAAACTTTTGAAGGAATAGGCAGTTGGATGCATAGCATGCGGTGTTGATAGCTTCCGCCCATAGAGCTTCGAGAGTGTTGTACTCATCATGCATTGTTCTTGCTAGTGTGATTAATGTCCGATTCTTTCTCTCAACTACACCATTTTGTTGAGGAGTATATGTTGTGGAGACCTCATGCTGGATTCCAACTTCATCACAATATGCTTCAATGTTTGTGTTGTCAAATTCTTTCCCATTGTCGCTTCTAATCTTCTTGAGCTTCACTTCAAACTCATTTTGTGCTCTCTTGGCAAACTTCTTGAAACATGATGCAACTTTGGATTTGTCATGAAGGAAGAACACCCATGTGTATCTTGAGTAGTCATCAATAATCACAAGACAATAAAGATTTCCTCCTAAACTCTTGTATGTTGTTGGTCCAAATAAGTCTATGTGAAGGAGCTCTAGCACTCTTGTTGTTGACATGAAAGCTTTTGTAGGATGAGTATTTGCAACTTGTTTGCCGGCTTGACATGCACTACAAAGCTTGTCCTTCTCAAACTTAACATCCTTCAACCCTCTCACCAAATCATTCTTCATTAGCTTCTTGAGTGAGCTCATCCCAACATGAGCAAGTCTTTTATGCCATACCCACCCAAGTGTTGTTTTGATGAATAGATAAGTCTTCAAATTCGCATCTTCGGAGGTGAAATCCACTAGATATAGGTTGTTGTATCTAAATCCTTTGAATATCATTGATCATCATCCTTCTTAGATACAACAACTTTCTTCTCGGTAAACAAGCATTGGAAGCCAAGATTACACAATTATCCAACGGATAGCAAGTTGAAACTCAATGAAGCAACATATAGCACATTTGAGATTGAATGATCATTTGATATTGCTACTTTGCCCAATCCTTTAACTTTGCCCTTTGAATTATCTCCAAATGTGATTCTTTCTTATCCATCTACTTCTTTATCTAGTGAGGTGAACATATGAGGATCATCGGTCATATATTGTGTGCAACCACTATCAATTACCCAATGACTTTCACCGATCTTGTAGTTCACCTACACACAAGAGATTAAGCTTTAGGAACCCAAACTTGTTGAGGGACCTTGACTTTCTCAACAAGTGACTTTGCAACTCAAATTTTTTTAGGACTATTCTTGTTGGGAGGTCCTAAGAACATAACTTTCATCTTTCGACTAGCGTCCTTTCTATGCATGTAATGAGCATTAAAAGCAAAAGATCTAGCATGCTTGGGCAAGGGTTGTGGTGGTGGAGTTTAACACTCATGGGCAAAGTGGCCTTCTTGTCCACACTCAAAACACCTCTTTGGCTTTGGCTTTGACTTGTGTTGTTGTTGTTGAGCTTGAGCCTTCTTCTCTTAGTTTGCCAAATACCCAATGCCACTTCTATCCATCTTCATGACGGTATTCATTAGTAGCTCACTTTAAAGATGCTTGCCTCTTGTGAACTTGCTCAATCCAATCTTGAGATGCTCTTTCTCCAACTTGAGCTTCTTGTTCTCTTCCTTGAGTGCATCATTATTTTTCTTTTCCTTGAGTTTCTTGCTCTCTTCTTTGAGCTTCTCATTCTCAAGAATCAAATCACCATCATGATCAAGAGTTTCTGGCACTATAGTGTTGGTGGTTTGGGCTATTCAAGATCTTTTTTGAGTTTTTTATTATCCTGCTTGAGTTTGACATACTCATCATAGTTGTCGGTTTCAACCACTTGCTTGCCTTTGCTACTAGATCCTTGCTCAATGCTCCCAACAATTAAATCATCACATGATGTAGCTATATCAATCTTAACAACATCATTAGTAGCATCATGTGGCTCATTGGATAAAAATTCTTGAGCAATAACAAGATTATCATGATTTATCTTGAGAGTTGTATATTCTTCTTTTAGCATATTGTGGCTAGTGATGAGCTCATTATGTATCCTCTCAAGTTTATCATATTTATCTTTAAGCTCTTTCTTAGAAGATTTGAGCTCTTTGAGTTTGGATGACATAGCATCATTTGCTTCTCTAAGCTCAACACTAGCCTTTTCCGCTGTCACATTTGGCTAAAAGAGAGTCATTCTTAATTTCAAGCTTTTCATTCTTAGCTCTAGTCTTTCTAATGATCTTAGTGTATTGATTTAGCAATTTAACAAGATCATCATAGGAAGGTGATTCATATTCATCATCATCACTATCACTATCATTATTGTTAGCATGATCATCACCACTACTATCATCATCATTTGGTACCTTTCGTTCACCCTTAGCCATAAGGCATAGGTGTGTAGAGGATGATGGCGGTGGTGTCGATGAAGATGATGAAGAGTCAATCACAATTGCGGCCACCTTCTCATTATCACTATCATCATCGGATGAGCAACTAGATGAATCAATGTCCATGAGCCAATCACCGATGATGTATGCCTTCCCATTTTTCTTCTTCTTGTGGAAGTCCTTCTTGCCATCTTTCTTCTTGTATGGCTTATTTTTCTTCTTTTCATCTTTATCTTCATCACTTGAGTCATCTTTCTTGCCCTTGTTCTTTTCTTGTACTTGTCTTTCTTGGGCTTGGTGCATTGATATGCTAGATGATCCAAGTTCTCCATAATTGTAGCAATCCATCTCGGAGATTGGCTTCCTTCTAGTGCTAGTGAAGAACTTATTTTTCTTGCCATTGAACTTGATGCCACTTTTGTTGAGCTTCTTTAGCATCTTAATGGTTCTTCTCACCATGAGAGCAAGACTCGCATCATCAACTTCATCATCACTTGAGCTCTCATACTCAATTCTTGCTTTACCCTTCCCTTGGCTAGCCTTGAATGCTAAGTCTTTGTCTTTCTTCTTGGTAGAGGATGAGCCATCTTATGGTGTGATGTGCATGTACATCTCATGAGCATTGATCTTTCCCAAGATTTGAGTCGGTGTAGCGATGGAAAGATCACCTTGATAAAGCACGGTCACAATATGCCCATATTTATCAATGGGGAGGACACTCAAGATCTTTCTTACAACATCGGATGGTTGCATTTGAGTGAGTCCAAGCCCATTGACTTCCTCTACAAGAACATTCAAGCGTGAGTATATTTCATTAGCACTCTCTTTAGGAAGCATCTCAAAAGAATTAAGCTTTTTCATTACGAGATAATAGCGTTCCTCATGCTCGCTCTTAGTTCCCTCATGGAGCGCACAAATGTCCGACCATAGAGCATGGGCATCCTTGTGGTTCCTCACCTGGTTAAACATATCTTTGCAAAGGCCTCTAAAGATGGTCTTTCGAGCCTTTGCATTCCATTTCTCATAGTTCACTTCATCGCCATGAAGGTGCGTAGGATCCCGATGTTTTGGGAATCCTTGTGAGGCGGCTCTAAGTATTCCAACATCTAAAGCTTCTAAATACGCCTCCATGCGGATTTTCCAATAAGGAAAATTATCCCCCTCAAAGATAGGAGGAGGTTCATCCCGTAAGACATCTTTCTCTAGGCGGTTAAGCCTAAATACATGAGCACGAGGCTCTGATACCAATTGAAAGGATCAAGATGTCCAAGAGGGGGGTGAATTGGGCTATTTCTAAAACTCTTTGCAATAATTAAACCCTACGGTTAGCCCACTTCACCCCTTGTGCCTAGAAAGTGTTTCTATTGTTCTACCACATAAAAGTTTAGCAACCTATGTTTCAATCCTACTCTAGCATGGCAATTCTATGAATATAAAGACAAGAATTGAATTGCTCAAAGTAAATGCTTAAAGTAAAGAGAGAAGGAGGAACGCGGCGATGTTTTGCCGAGGTATCGAAGAGTCTCCACTCCCCACTAGTCCTCGTTGGAGCACCCATGCAAGGGTATAGCTCCCCCTTGATCCGCGCAAGGATCAAATGCTCTCTATGGGTTGATTCTTCGACACTCCGTCATGGTGAATCATCCACAACCGCTCACAACTTGAGTTAGGTCATCCACAAGCTCCGTCGGATGATCACCAAGCTCCCAATCACCACCAAGCCGTCTAGGTGATGGCGATCACCAAGAGTAACAAGCACGAACTCTCACTTGACCACGACAAGCCAAATGAGAAGGGTGGATGCACACTTTGCTACTCTTGATTTCACTAATGAGGTCTCTCACTTGGATTCTCAAATCTCAATCACCTCACTAGGACCTTGCTCTTCTTAGCACTCTCAAGGGTGTTTCTCAGCTGTTGGATTGAGCAAAACTGATCCCTTGAGTGAATAGAGGAAGTATTTATAACCCCTCATTCAAAACGAACCGTTATATGCCTCTGTGGGGTGATCGAACGCTCCGGTCAAGGTGATCGGATGCTCCGGTCAGTTCTCCCCACAACCAAGCAGTTAAGTTGTGACCGGACACTGACCAGCGTCCGGTCAGCACTAACTGGACGTGTCTGGTCACAAAAACTACCCGCTGGAACCTTACTGATGTTGACCAGACTCGGGAACCCAGCGTCCGGTCCCTTTGCTGCTCAGCGTCCGGTCAGTAGCTGAAACCTGACCAGCGTCCGGTCAGTACTGACCGGACGCATCCGATCAGGATTCTCCCTCTCTGGAACCTTACTAGAGTTGACCAGACTCTAACACCCAGCGTCCGGTCATATTTCACTCAGCATCCGGTCACATTCAGACAACTTCACCTTGATCAAATGAACTGACCGGACTTTGCGCCAGCGTCCGGTCACACCGGAACCAGCGTCCAGTCAACATTTGACCCTCCATTCACTTCCAACTCGCAATCATATGTGAATGAAGTTTGCTCAAATTGATCTAAGGGCTTTTTAGGAGCTACCTAATGCTAGATTTAACAAGTGTGCACCACACCTAATCCACTAGACTCACCTAGGTCAAGCTACCCGTCCATACCCCCCTTAATAGTATGGCCAAAGGAAAAATAAAGTCCTAAACTACTCTAAGTGTCTCTTCAACACCAAACGACACTTAGAACTAGTCCATCCTTAACCTTGTCGTCCATCCTTTGAAAACCAAAATGATTTCTATCGTAGGGGCATGACAACCATGATTGCCCAATCAATTGCCATTACCATGACCTAACTTAATTGCCTCTGCAAAACACACGTTAGTCATAGTAATCTCGTATTGTCATTAATCACTGAAACCCAACTAGGGGCCTAGATGCTTTCAGACAGCTCGGTCGACTTTGATGATGAAGATGAAGATGAGCGGACACCGTATTTCTGTGAGAAGCTCTAGGGGAAGCGGCTAGCTGGCGAGGAGCCATCCCCGAAAAGAAGAAAAACAGCTGGATTGTCTTGCCGTGAGGAGAGGCCGGTAACCATTGGAGCGTCCGCCTAGCCCCCAAGATGGCAGGTGGTGTTATTGAGCTCGTCGGACGATGATGGACAAGCGGGGCCTTTTTCACCGAGGGCCATGACGCCCCTGCCGTCTGCGCCAGCTGGGGCGGAGATGCGCGAGCGGCGGATGTGGGAGGCTGCAGCAACAACGCCTGATAGCACACATGCGGGATCAATAGTTGTAGGTCGGTGGCACCATCAACGATAGCCTGGACGGCTACCGCAGTCCCTGAGACCACACGGACGACTCTAGTGGTGGCAGCGCAGGCGACCACCGTAGTCCCCAAGATCACACGAGCGACTCGGTGGTGGTGGTGGAGACACTGGGTGGTTCAGCTACTAGGCAGACCGGTTCCAGGCGAGGACACAGGTTCTGAGCTGTGCAGCAAGAGTCCCAGTTGTAAGTGCCTTATTTATTTGTCGTATTTCTTTGGCACGGTGGTTTGCGTCTTGACGATTTTTTTTGCTTGCTGTAGTGCAGAATCGACAAAGGTCCTGCAGCCATCGGTTGCTGATGAAGGAAGGCACATGGAGGAGCTAGTAGCTCCCCATGCCAAGTAAGCATAAGCAAGGGCAGATCCAGTTGCCCCCACCGTGGAGCAACCGATGGTTACGGAACCGACAGCCCCTACTATGGAAGAGCCCTCAACAACTGGACCGACCTCACCTGGCGACGGATTGCATGATGAGGCGATCCTGGTGTAGAGCAGGCGTGGGATGCTATGGTGACATCGAGTGGCCTTGCCAGAGCTGGTACGGAGCCTATGGGGGATGCGCCGAGCAGTACGACGCAAGGTCCACCCGCGGTTGATGAACAAGCGTCATCTGCAGCGGCGTCAATGGCGGGAGTGGCGCTTGAACCCTCTGACCGAGCACGGCAGCAGCCAAGGATGGCACCTTTGCCAACGGCCACCATGGAGATCGAAGAGATAGTGCGGGAGCCCACCCCGCCTCCCCAACTCCTCCGCACGGTCATTCAACGCGGCGAAGAGTTTGAGATGCTGGAGGAGGTGGAGGCGAGCACGGAGACAAAGAAGCTGAGGGTTGATCTGACATCGATGATGGGCCATATTGAGGTAAGCCTGAAGAGATCTTCTTTGTCCTTCAAAGAGCGCAGTCTGTTAATCCATTTGCCCGCTGCAGAATATGATGAAGGTGTCCGAGCAGCGCCGGTAGTAGCTGGAGGAGATGAATCTAGTACTGGAGGAGAACAAGAGACTGTAAGCATTAGTGAAAGACATCCAGGCGCGCCTGCTCCAAGAGCGCCACCGTAGGGAAGACCTGGAGGTGAAGGTTCTGGCATTGGAGAAGGAGCGCCAACAAATGGAGGTGGAGGGCCAGTCGATGGCCGAGCAGCTCAGCCGTAGCACTGATCGGTAGAAAGATAGGTCTCGGAATTTTGCTTTGCTGGTATTCAGCATTGTCAGACGTCTGGCTGTTATACACAGCACTAGGGATGGAGCTCGGCCTTTCCCAGGAGGCCTTCGGTCAGCTTTAGGAGTCGAAGGAGAAAGCGGAGGAGAAGGTCAAGAAAGTCACTAAAGATCTTCAACGTGAGTGTTTTTCATGCTATTTTGACTTGTGTAGCGTTAAGCGCATGCTTTGCATATGGTTGTCTTGTTTGCAAAGTATCGACATTAGGCCCATGCGCAGTTCTAGGTGCTCATGGAACAAGTGAAAGCCCGTGATGACAAGCTTGAGGCGATGATCGTGGGAATCTAGCCCATGCTAGACTGCGTCGGTCTTGAGCAACCCGAGGGGGTACGGCTGCCCGGAGATGGGCCATATCGGTTGGTCGTGGATCGTTGCCGGACAGCATGGGTGGACTTCAAGGAGTTCGCACGCAACGTTGCCCATGGAGCCATTGTCCACGCACTCACATAGCTATGGTCACACTACCCTTCAGTGGATCTCCGATGGGTGGCGACCGGGTACGCATAGGGCACGGACACGGAGAAGATCACCAGGCTAGAAGACGATGCGGAAGAGCTGACGAAGAGTTTGGACGAAGATGTCGAGCTGTTCGGTGAAGGGGGGAGCAGTGATTCGTAGAGTAGAAAAAGCTCATGTTGAATCGTTGTACAAAAGTGCTTAGCAACTTTTGTTGAACACTTGTTGTTATGGTATGTTTGTGTTTATATTTGATATAAACCATCCGATCAGAAGTGTATAGCTGAGTCCCCAGCCCTAGCTAGCCTATTGACCGTAACGGAGGGCATAGGGGCTGTGTGCGTGTGGGAAGAACAGGGCATCGCTAGGGAACCGCTGCCGACCACCCATGACGCAGAGGGCGAACGCTCATGCACATGCAGGGAGAAGTCAGAGACAGGGTCGTCTCTGGAGGCGTCTGAGCGTCAACGTGTCTGTTCGGGCATTTGCCTTAAGCGTAGTTGGCGTGTCATCTTTAAGATGTTGTACGCAGAAACATAATCGCTTAGAAAAAAGCACGAAGATAACAATATGGAGAAACATTAGAACAAAAACTTTATTGAATACTCGAATATGAACGGTACATATCTTTGAAAGGAGACCCTTCAAGGGTAGAAGCGCCTAAGAAGATCGATGTGCCAAGAATTTGGGACATCTCTTTCATCCATGTCGCATAGCCTGTAGGTACCTGGTCAGGTGACTGCCTTGACGATCAAGGGGCCCTCCCTGGGTGAAGATAGCTTGTGCATCCTGTCGATCTTCTGCTTCTTGCGTAGCACTAGGTCTCCGACCATGAAAAATTGATCATTGACGTTGCGGTTGTAGTATCTTCGCATGTTGTCAAGGTACTTCGCTGTCCGAACACATGAAACCAGGCCCTCCTCCTCTAAGCTATCCAACTCAACGAGCCGGGCTTGGTCAGAGTTTTCTTTGTTGTAGTTCTCCACTCTGGGTGCTCGGAAAGCGATGTCAGCTGGTAAAACGGCCTCGGAGCCAAAAACCATGAAGTATGGGGAGACAATAGTGTTGCGACTAGGCTGGGTCCTTAGTCCCCAGACCACAGCTGGCAATTCCTTAAGCCACTTGTTGGGGTGCTTCTGGTCGTTCTTGTAGAGCCTCTTCTTCAACGCGTCGAGAATCATGCCGTTGGCGTGCTCGACTTGGCCATTAGCCCTGGCGTGCGCGACTGAGACATACTTAACTGAGATGCACATTTCGTCGTAGAAGTCCCAGAAATCGGCACCGGTGAATGTGGACCCAAGTTGGTGATGATGCTGTCCGACAGGCCAAACCGGTGAGTGATGTCGTCAAGCAGCTTGACTGTCTTCTTCGCTATAGCTTGGACCAGGGGTTTGTATTTGATCCACTTGGAGAATTTGTTGATGTAGACGTAGACCCAGCGGAAACCTCTCGACATGGGCTTGAAGGGCCCGATCATATCCAGTCCTTAGCATGCAAAGGGCCAAGACGCATGAATCGTTTGCAAGGCCTGGGCCAGGACGTGGATTTGCTTAGCAAAAAACTGACCATTCTCACACCGGCGAACGAATGCCTTAGCATTGGCAACCACTGAAGGCCAATAGAAACCAGCTTGGAAGGCTTTGCCGACCAGTGTTCTAGAGGCTGCGTGATTGCCGCAAGTGTCGGCGTGGATCTCCTTGAGTATCTTCTCACCCTCTTCTATGGAGACGCACTTCTGGAGTAGCTCTCCCTTGATGTTCTTGCGATATAACTTTCCTTCAACTAGGACATAATGCTTGCTACGATGGGTGAGGCATTCTCTCTCTATGTTGTCAGCTAGGACATCTGACAGTGGTGAGGTATTTGATGAAAGGTTCCCTCCAATCACTACTCAGGCCAGGGACCATTATAACTAATGGCTCAGCAGGTGGCTTTTCTTCAACGCCTTGTTGCCCTGCTTGATGGATGGCATCATGAGGTCCTAGATGAACACTCCGGCTAGAACTTTGGCCCGGGTCGACCCTAACTTTGATAGCTCATTGGCTACTTGGTTGTCAGCCGGACCACATTGTGGTACTCGATACCGTAGAACTTGTCTTCTCACTTTCTTACACTATTTGCCTAAACGGCCATTTAGCCCATTTACACACCATTTAAACACTACACAGTGGTACACCGTTTCCGTTTAATCGGTTGTTTTGACCGTTTAAACGGCCGTTTTCCTGTTTAAACACCCGTTTTGCCCGAATAATGGGCTAAACGGTAGGTGACCGACTGTTTACCGTTTTGCGTTTAGGATAACACTGCTTTCTTATCGCGGCGCAGTAAGCGTCCATCTTCTCATTGGTGCAATTCCAATCCTTGTTTAGCTGATTGATCATGAGTGTGGAGTCACCGTACACCTGGAGGCGTTTAACCCCGAGCTCGACAGCTATACAGAGACCATGAAGTGCCGCCTCATATTCAGCGGTATTATTGGATGCTCGGAAGTGTAGATGGAGAACATAGCAAAGCTTATCCCCCGATGGCGAGATGAAATATACGCCTGCCCCAACACCATCAAGGTTGAGAGACCCGTCAAAGTACATGGTCTAGTGCTCGGGGTGGTCGACCGGGATAGGAGTCTTCATATCCGTCTACTCAGTGATGAAGTCAGCAAGCGCCTACGACTTGATCGTGTGGTGAGGCCTAAAGTCGATGGTATAGGTGCCAAGCTCAACCGCCCATTTAATGATGTAGTCGTTGGCTTTCTTGTTGCGGAGGATGTCGTCGAGTGGGTACTCAGTGACTACCGCTATGTGGTAGGCGTCAAAGTAGTGATGGAGCTTTCAGGATGTGATCAGGATGGCGTACAACAGCTTCTAGACCTGGGGGTAGCGAGTCTTAGACTCATTTAGGACCTCGCTGATGAAGTAGACTGGGTGCTGGACTTTGTATGCGTGTCCGGCCTCTTCACGTTCAACAACGATGGCGGTACTGACTACCCGGTTGTTCGTCGCGATGTAGATTAGCAAGGTTTCATCCTTTTGGGGGCAGTCATGATCGGAGGTGTGGTAAGGAACCGCTTGAGCTCGGCGAATGCCTTGTTAGCTTCCTCCGGCCAGACAAATTTCTCTTGAGCCTTGAGTAGCTTGAAGAAGGGGAGTCCCTTTTCGCCCAAACGGGATATGAAACGACTTAAAGCCGCCATGCATCCCGTTAGCATCTGGACGTCCTTGGCGTAGGTCAACGGCTTCATGTTAGTCACCGCTGCTATCTTCTCTGGGTTAGCTTCGATGTCACGGTGGCTGACGATGTTGCTTAGCAGCATACCGGAACGAACGCCAAAAATGCACTTAGTGGGATTTAGTTTCCATCGGTATACTTTTAGGGCTTTGAAAACTTCGGTGAGGTCGGCAATGAGGGTGTTGGTTGTCTTAGACTTAACCACCATGTCATCGACGTAAGCCTCGACGTTGTTCCTGATCTGGTCCTTAAGGAAGTGCTGGATGGCTCTTTGATAAGTCACACCCATGTTCTTGAGCCCGAAGGACATGGTCATGTAGCATTAGGCGTCGAAGGGTGTAATGAACGACGTCTTGATCTGGTCTTCTTCCTTTAGTGCGATATGGTGATAACCAGAGTAGCAATCTAAAAAGCACAGGAGCTCGCAACCGGCTATAGAATCTAAGACCTCGTCAATGCGAGGTAAGCCGAAGTGGTCTTTAGGGCAATGTTTGTTGAGATCGGTGTAATCAACGCACATTCTCTATTTTTCATTCTTTTTTCTTACAAAAATCGGGTTAGCTAACCACTTCAGATGATACACCTCTTTGATAAAACCGGCAGCTAAGAGCCGGGTTATTTCTACCCTAATAGCTTCCTTTTTATCATGTGTGAATCGTCGAAACTTTTGCTTGATCGGCTTGACGCAGTCTTGTGGGTTGGACCTCTCCTAGCTGCTCGGCCCATGCACAGCCCTGCCGCTATCGGGGGTTATACCCCCACCGGCACTTGACAAAACTTAGTCGTCAACAAATTCAAATGGATATTTATTAATGATGATATAGACAGCAACGGCGACCGTACCAGAAAATTTCAAGGGATTATATGTTGTTTGGAAATGGTACCTGGAGAGAAGCTTAGGGGTAAATGATTGCGCACGATTTTTCTAACATAACATGCCAAACGTTTTTTTTTTCCTATAACTGAATATGTCAAACGTCGTAGCTAACACCCTAGTGGTTAAGGATGCAAGCGGCGCAGGCCTGTCCACAAGCCCACTTAGCCCGCCCCCCGAAATAGGCCTGCTGGACAACCGCAAGTTGCTTACTTTTCTGTTGCGGGCTGGGGCAGTTGAGCCTGCTAGCCCATGCGGGCAACTCGCAGAGCCCGCTAAATCCTGCTAAGTCCTGCGACTATCGCTCCGCGTGCGAGAGTGTGCGACTCGGCCTCCGCCGCCGCCACCTCGGTATCTTGAAACCTGCTCCCGTCGGCGTCGCCCCGCCGCAGCGCTGCCAACAGCGATGGAGAAGAAGCCCACCGAGGCCCCCGCCCCTACGCCGGCTAAGAAGTCGTCGTCTTCCTCCAAGGGCGCCCTCGTGGCAAGCGTGCACACCGGCCAGCGCGTGTACGGCGAGGAGCCGGGCTCCCCGCTGCACTCGGAGGACACGTCGAAGGATGGCTCCGCGGCGGGCGGTCCAGGTCGTCGAAGTCGGCGTAGTCGGACTGCGAGCGCGCGTTGAGCTCGGAGCCCTCGTCGCACGTCGGGTCTCCATCCTGGCATCGATGATGCCCCTCCCCTCCCCTCCCCTCGCTGCGCGTTCTGCTTATCCATTCCATTGCGTCAAATAGAAGCGGGTCCTGCTAGGCTTTGCAAAGCATGCGGGCTTAAGTGCTTTAGTAAATGGATGCCCGCTAAGCCTGCTAAGCATTTGTTGCGGCCAGAGCGGCGGCGTGCGGGCCGTCTGCAGAGCGGCCCGCTTGTATCCTGACTAGTGGTATAGTAGGATAATAATAATAAGAAGAAAAGAACAGAAAACTGAAAAAGGACGAACAGCAGTAGCCAAGTAGGCATTGGTTAGGTAGCCAAGCACTGAACTGGGGCAGGGCACCCAATGCAAGGCGATGGGTCATGGACTCGCCTGATGGGTCAAAGCACGGCAACTATTCGCGGCACTTGAGTCACACCTGAGTACCAGACGAGTGGCCACCGGCGGCGCCAGAAGAGAACGCCCCCCGAGTAACCCGACCGATCGCCCGCGTGGAGGGGCGTTACGTTCATTACCGTCGGCGCCGGGTGTCCCAACGCGTAACGGGGCATGGGCCGAGAGCCTGTGGATGGCTCCTGTTCCGTGCCGTGCGGGATCGCTCCTAAACCGGACGCGATTCGACATATGCACCCACGGCGTCTGTACCTTCCTTGCGTTGCGTACCGAGATCCAGAGGAATCGCGCCGCCGCAAATCGACAGACGTGATGGAGGAGGACCCGCCGCGTCGGCTTCCGGACGACGTGCTCGCGGACATCCTCGCCCGCCTGGCGCCGGCGCCGCGCAGCCTCGCCGTGTCGCGCTGCGTGTGCAGGGAGTGGCGGGCCGTCGTCGACGACCGCTGCCTCCATCTGCTGCGCCCGGACCTCCTCCTTCTCACGGTGGGCGGAATCTTCGTCGACTCGTACTGCACGTATGAACCGGACTTCTTCGCCCGGCCATCGACGGCGCGCGGCCGCTGGGTCGCCGGCAGGCTCGAGAGCTTCGTGCGGATGGACGACAGCATCGCCGCCGACTATAGAGAGATCATGGACTGCTGCAACGGGCTCCTCCTCGAGGAATACGAGGTCATCGTGGTGAACCCGGCGACGAGACGGTCGGCGCGCTTGCCTCGCTGCGTCGGCGTCTTGCCCGTGGGCCACAAGAGCATCGGTTTGTATTGGAACTACCTTGCGTTCGATCCAACGTTGTCGCCGCACTACGAGGTGATTTCGATGCAGCATGATCCTTTCTACGGCGACGAGGAAAAGAAACGATTGGAAGGGTTGCAGTGGCCGCCGCCGGTGTACGTCATGCGTGCCTACTCGTCTAGGACAGGGAGTTGGGAGGAGAGGCTCTTTGCCCTCGACGACGATGAGGGGCTTCAGAGGAGTATCGATGGTGTGAGTGTGAGGCCTTATGGCCACGCCGCTTATTGGCGCGGAGTGCTCTATGTGCATTGCAACAGCCATTTTATTCTCAGGTTTGTCACTTGTTCCTTAAACTATCTTTTGTTTTGACTTTTATTATCACTATTTATATTTAGGAGTATTATATAAAGTGTTGTTTACTAATTTATTTATGACTGAATGCAGGATAAACTTGTCAGATGATAAGTACCAAGTAATAGATCTGCCAGCAGACGCTACTGCAAGTGACGATTTACGTGAAGTTTACCTTGGAAAGTCCAAGAATGGGATATATTTCGCAGCAATAGTTAATGACACATGTCGAGTCCTCGTTTGGTTCCTTGACGAATCTGATGGCAAGATGGAGTGGGTATTCAAGAACATCATCAACCAGCATGATTTGATAACGCCTTTCTGGGACAGCCCTGATGCTCAAACCGATAGACCTTGGATTCTGCAAGACGATGACTTACACCAAGAATTTAAATTGGGACCAATAGTGGAGGTGGAAAAGAATTTAGGTGGGGATTCTGACGATGAGAAAGCCGTGGAAATTAAAGATTATTGTGATACCAACAATACATATAGATTTATGATATTTGGATTCCATCCCTACAAAGAGATTGTGTTCTTACATTCTTCGAGAGTCGTGGCATATCATTTTGGCAGCTCCAAGGTTCAAGACTTAGGCGAGTTACCCTTACGCTTCAGATATCCTCATCACACCATCACATGAGATCTTTCGTATATACACCCTGTTGGCTTGGAGACTTGTCTGAAACTAGCTACTAGTTCAGAATCATCACAGGGTTAAGCTAGGCTCCCATATGTGATGTACAATTATCCTCGCAAAAGAAAATTATGTGATGCACATGTAAATTGGTGCGGTGCCATTCGACTGGAACTATTTTGAGTGTTCCTTCCTTTTTTTTCTCTCTCTTTTGTTAAGAGCATAGCATATACGGTAACATCTTCCAAGGAATTGAAAATTGGAACACCACAAGGGCTTAAATCAATCATTCTGCATCCAGCTGAACAATGAACACAGTATCTTTTCTAGTTTTCTTACAAGGACAAGTGTTGAACATTTGGAATTTTGAACTCAAAGGACCATAACCGTCAGAACTTTTATTTTAATCTCCCCTCTTTCTTGTCGAAGCTGTTCAGCCACGATTGTGGTGAAGTCTTGACTTGTCAATACATTCTCAAGTGACTAATCATTTTTTGTATAATCTATTGAAGTGTTAAGTGATCATTTTCCCCACGCGGCCACACTTCCCTTTCATATTCTTTTTATTAAGCTTGTTATTAATGCTGTACAAGTGTACATACATGCCGATCTGTTTTGCTATCAAGTGATCTGTATGCTATCCTAAACCAGATTAGTTAGTTGTTGGTTGATGCAGTGGTGTGCAGTCTGATCTGGTAAATATTCCGCAAGGGGAGGGCTTTTTTTTTATAACATGCTTCATTAACTTAACAACAGCGTACACAGTGACTAGCTTGAAAGGCTCCAGGTTTACATTCTGCAATGCCTGATGTGCTAGTGAGTTTGCTGTTGTATTTGAGTTTTTTGGAATCTTGTGGACCTTGAACTCTCTTGTTTGCAGTGGAGTAGCAACTGAGGGCAACTAACCGGCAAAACAAAGGATATGTTTAGAAGACTAAAGGATTTGATTGTTAGAGCATGATGGATGGTTTATTTTTGAAAAAAAAATATTTCAGAAGTGGTTGGCTCTGATAGATGAAATATAATCTTGAAGCGTTTTATTGTTTTTATTGCAAATGAACTATTAAAAAGAAAACTCAACCCGCATGAGTAAGATAGACCCGGAACATTATACTTAGGAAGAAGACATTCTCAAGCAACTCGAATCATCTTAGGCAGGTGAGGGGATTTTTTTAGGTTTCCACCCAACGTCCTGTGGGACTAGAACCTGGGTCACAAGGGTGCGACGCGGCACTGCTAGCCATCTGGTAACATTGGACTTCGTGTATAAATACTACTTAGTTTATATATATATATATATAATTTCCAGCATAATTAGGTATGCTATTGTTCCATGCAGGATATGTTCAAAAACCGAACGAGATTCGAATTCGACCCGTGCTTCTACTTTACAGGTAGCGTGTCCGTGTGTTTGCTATAGGACAACTAAATCTTTTATACTAAAAATATATGGATCGTATGATAAGATAACAATACTGTTAAATTAAATACCGACGTTAAAATGATATTTAATTCAAAAAGTAAAGTTCGTGAAATTAACACAGTCACGGAGAGTGCGGCGTCGCATGCTTACAAACTCTACTGTATAGATTTTTTCGTGATATGGCTAAGATAATATTTTATATCGGCAGAAAGAATTCTCCGATATCTATTTCTTTCGTGCGCCAATAAATCAATGAATAAGTTCCGCTGCATCTCCATATAATGTTGTACACACAGGTTCGAGTATATATGTAAATATTAGTGCATGTCAAATGGATAATACTGCGTGTCTTAAAAAATCTCTCATAAAATTTTAAAATAAAGTATGTTATACTCATTGTATAAATATGTGTGGCTTTAGAACTATTCCACATAGACATATATTATAGAATAAGGTATCAACTTGAGTGTCTGTTTTAAGATGTTGAATTAGATGTTGTAATTATTTATTTCGACACATTTTTAGGTCAAGGCAACCAATGATGACACTTTTCTTAGTGTTGCATAATTTTATGGTACACCTCTTGACTATCTGGGTAAGGACAAGTTAGCACTGCAAAGGCTCAGAAAAGCTGCTGAGAAGGTCAAAGTTGAGTTTTTCTCCACTATGCATCCTAAAACCTATGTTCCCGTTTATCATTAGCGATGCTTTTGATGCAAAGCAATTTAACATTACCATGATCAGATATAAGTTTGAGTCTCTTGTGAGCAATCTCATAGAGGGACTCTTATTCTTTACTCGCCTCAAGGATATTAAGGTGACGATGGACCCATGATGGAATGTCGCACCAAAAAGTGTCCACGCTTTTGTCCATTTATTTATTTTCCATGAATACATGCGGGTACTATGATAACACTTTAACTATACCATGATCGATGATATAAGAATAATCTATTAAGCATGATCTTCTTGAAAGATTCTCTACCTTGTATCCTAATTCAAAATTTTATAGTTTAATTAGAATATTTAGGTGATTGTATATATATAATATTCAATACAAGAATAATCTATGGATGATCTTCTTGAAAGATTTCTACAATTTAAAGACATCTTCGTTTTTCATGTATACCCGTGCTAACGCAACGGTATAAACAAAAGAACAATATATCAATTAAAAAATAAAAACAAAACTCATGCTCAAAGTCAAAGAGATAAATTATGGATTCTTGAATTTTATCATCCATTATCTACCGGCGTGCCTATAAAATAGACTGAATAAACAATTAAACATAGATAGAAAACTAAATTAATGAAAGAATCATTGCAAGACATCAATCATCTCATAGTTTCAGACAACATCACAAAGCTACTAAAAATTATAACCGTGCCCTCACCTCAAACATTGTCCAGATAAATGGATTACAATGAAAGAAATGGATATCGGAGATTTTCTTCCTACCAATATAAAATATTATCTTAGTCGCATCATGGAAATATCTATAAAGTAGAGTTTGTGAGCCTACGACGCCGCGCACTTCGTGACTGTGTTAAATTCATAAACTTTGCTTTTTAGATTAAATATCACTTTAACGTTGGTATTTAATTTTTACAGTATTGTTATCTTATCGTGTGATCCGTGTGTTTTTAGTATAAATTGTTAGTTATCTCGTAGCAACGCACGAACACGCTGCCTAGTATAAATATAAAAAATAAAAAAGACGACAAGAAAAATTGGCATTAAACCAACTCCTTTTGATTCTTTACAAACACATATGAAAGTTAACATGTGGGCCATGGGCTGTGGGCATCAAATCAAAACAAAAAAAGAACATGGATTCGACCATAAATAGCATTTGCCCTCCACTATGCATACTAAAACATATATCCCTGTTTATCATTGCCGATGCTTTTGATGCAAAGCAATTCAACATTACCATGATCAGATATAAGTTTGAGTCTCTTGTGAGCAATCTCATAGAGGGACTCTTATTCTTTATGTGATCTGTCTCAAGGATATTGGTAGGATGATGGACCCATGTTGGAATGTCGCACCAAAAAATATCCACGTTTTGTCCATGATTTATTTCTCATGAATATATACGGGTACTATGATAACACTAACTACACCAAATGAAAGATTAGATAGAATTTGCATTGCCTCCAAAATGATTTATTTATTAAGTTCTTTGGACTCTACAGGTAGTTTTGAAATATCTGTTTGCATGTCTTACCTCGTATCCTAATTCAAAATTTTATAGTTTAATTAGAATATTTAGGTGATTGTATATATATAATATTCAATACAAGAATAATTTATGCATGATCTTCTTGAAAGATTTCTACAGTGTAAAGACATCTTCGTTTTTCATGCATGTTCGTGCTAACGCTACGGTAAAAATAAAAGGACAATATATCAATTAAAAGATAAAAACAAAACTCATGCTCAAAGGCAAAGAGATAAATTATAGATGCTTAAATTTTGTCATCCATTATCTTCCGACGTACCTATAAAATAGACTGAATAAACAATTAAACATAGATAGAAAACTAAATTAATGAAAATATCATTGCAAGACATCAATCATCTCATAGCTTCGGACACTATCGCAAAGCTACTAAAAACTATAACCGTGCCCTCACCTCAAACATTGTCCAAATAAATGGATTACAGTAAAAGAAATAGATATCGGAGATTTCTTTCTACCAATATAAAATATTATCTTAGTCGCATCACGTAAAGGTCTATAAAGTAGAGTTTGTGAGCTGCTGACGCCACAAGCACTCGTGGACCGTGTTAAATTCATAAACTTTGCTTTTTGATTAAATGTCACTTTAACGTTTGTATTTAATTTTACAAGATTGTTATCTTATCGTGCGATCCATGTGTTTTTAGTATAAATTGTTAGTTATCCCAGTATAACGCACGAGCACGCTTACCTAGTATAAATATAAAAATGAAAAAGACGACAAGAAAGATTGGTATTAGACCAACTCCTTTTGATTCTTTACAAACACATCCGAAAGTTAACATGGGCCATGGGCTGTGGGCATCAAATCAAAACAAAAAAAAAGAACATGGATTCGACCATAAGTAGCATTTGTCCTCCACTATGCATAATAAAACCTATATCCCCGTTTATCATTGTCGATGTTTTTGATGCAAAGCAATTCAACGTTACCATGATCAGATATAAGTTTGAGTCTCTTGTGAGCAATCTCATAGAGGGACTCTCATTCTTTATGTGATCTGTCTCAAGGATATTGGTAGGACGATGGACTCATGTTGGAATGTCGCACCAAAAAATGTCTACGTTTTGTCCACGATTTATTTCTCATGAATACATGCGGGTACTATGATAACACTAACTACACCAAATGAAAGATTAGATAGAATTTGCATTGCCTCCAGAATGATTTATTTATTAAGTTCTTTGGACTCTACAGGTAGTTTTGAAATATCTGTTTGCATGTCTTACCTCGTATCCTAATTCAAAATTTTATAGTTTAATTAGAATATTTAGGTGATTGTATATATATAATATTCAATACAAGAATAATCTATGCATGATCTTCATGAAAGATTTCTACAGTGTAAATACATCTTCGTTTTTCATGCATGTCCGTGCTAACGCTACGGTAAAAATAAAAGGACAATATATCAATTAAAAGATAAAAACAAAACTCATGCTCAAAGGCAAAGAGATAAATTATAGATGCTTAAATTTTGTCATCCATTATCTTCCGACGTACCTATAAAATAGACTGAATAAACAATTAAACATAGATAGAAAACTAAATTAATGAAAGAATCATTGCAAGACATCAATCATCTCATAGCTTCAGACAACATCGCAAAGCTACTAAAAACTATAACCGTGCCCTCACCTCAAACATTGTCCAAATAAATGGATTACAGTAAAAGAAATAGATATCGGAGATTTCTTTCTACCAATATAAAATATTATCTTAGTCGCATCACGTAAAGGTCTATAAAGTAGAGTTTGTGAGCCTGCGACGCCGCGCACTCCATGACTGTGTTAAATTCATAAACTTTGCTTTTTGGATTAAATGTCACTTTAACGTTTGTATTTAATTTTTACAGTATTGTTATCTTATCGTGCGATCCGTATGTTTTTAGTATAAATTGTTAGTTATCCCGTAGCAACGTACGGGCACGCTACATAGTATAAATATAAAGAATGAAAAAGACGGCAAGAAAGATTGGCATTAGACCAACTCCTTTTAATTCTTTACAAACACATTAGAAAGTTAACATGTGAGGTGTGGACTGTGGGCATCAAATCAAAACAACGAAAAGAACATGGATTCGACCATAAGTAGCATTTGCCCTCTTTTTTTGAAAAAAAAAGAAAAGTACTGTAGAGTTACAGGATTATCAATCTTATCAGTATCATCAATTTTTGGCAATTGTAGAACTCAACTAAGACACCCATTGAAGTGCTACATCTCTAGCGCGCAACCCAATTAAGAGTAAGTTCTCGCAAGCCTAGCTCCCCAGCCATTACTAAACTGTACGAAGGGCTCCGAAATGAAGACCACTATTTGAAAAAAGAGTAAATGGTTATTGTTTTCTTCTATGCATGATTGTTATTTTCTTCCATGCATGATCCATAATTGTTTTCTTTCATGCATGATTACTGTTTCCTTTCATGATTGTTTTCTTTCATGCATGATTATTGTTTCCTTTGATGCATGTGGCCTTAGATGATCGATTTATTTTCTTCAAAGCAGGTGGGGATAGCAAGGATGTCAGTTTCTTTTTCTATCGCGTGGAGTATCGCACGAGGTGGGCAGACGGACGAACCAAAACAAATATCACATCAAAAAATATTTACAATTTATTCTTTTTAGTCGCAGGAGATTAGCAGAGGAGCGACGAAGCGTCTGCAGTCTGCACCCACGAGGCCACGACGTATACCTTCCTTGCGTACAGAGAAGGTAGAGGACCTTCCGTGTCCCCGTACATTGCGCCGCACGCAGGTCGATAATCGCGATGGAGGACCCGCCGCGCCCGCTTCCGGACGACGTGCTCGCGGACGTCCTAGCCCGCCTGGCGCCGCGCAGCCTCGCCGTGTCGCGCTGCGTGTGCAGGGAGTGGCGCGCCGTCGTTTACGACCGCTGCCGCCAGCTGCTGCGCCCGGACCTTCTCCCTCTCACGATGGGCGGCATCTTCGTCGAGTCGTACTGCACGGCGACCCCGGACTTCTTCGCCCGGCCATCGACGGCACGCAGCCGCAGGGTCGCCGGCAGGCTCGAGAGCTTCGTGCGGACGGACGACTTCGGCGCCTACTACATAGAGATCGAGGACTGCTGCAACGGGCTCCTCCTGCTCCAGGACGACAACGAACAAGAGGTCGTCGTGGCAAACCCGGCGACCAGACGGTCGGTGCGCTTGCCTCGCTGTGACATCGTCTTGCCCGTGGGCCACGAGGGCATCGGTTTGTATTGGTCGTACCTTGCGTTCGATCCAATTGATGTGTCGCCGCACTACGAGGTGATTTCGATGCAGCATCGTCCTACTCCTTTCAATGGCGGCGAGGGCAACAAACGATTGGAAGGGTTGCAGTGGCCGCCACCGGTGTACGTCATGGGTGTCTACTCGTCTAGGACAGGGAGATGGGAGGAGAGGCGCTTTGCCCTCGACGACGGCGACGATGAGGGGCTTCAGAGGAGGAGTATAACTGATGGTGCGACAGCTCATGGCCACGCCGCTTATTGGCGCGGAGTGCTCTACGTGCATTGCAACACTCGTTTTATTCTGAGGTTTGTCGATGACTTGTTCCTTAAGCACTATCTTTTGCTTTGACTTTTATCATCACTATTTAGGAGTATTATATAAAGTGTTCTTTACTAATTTATTTATTGACAATGGCTTTGACTGAATGCAGAATAATCTTGTCAGAGGATAAGTACCAAGTAATTGATCTGCCAGCAGACGCTTATGCAAGTGGAGACTACAAAGGTTACCTTGACGACTACAAAGGTTACATTGGAAAGTCGAAGAATGGGATATACTCTTTCCGTCCAGAAAAAAAAAGCAATTCTAGCTTTGAACCTGGACATATTAACGACACATGTCGTGTCCTCATTTGGTTCCTCGACGAATCTGATGGCAAGGTGCAGTGGGTATTCAACCACGGCATCAACCTGCATGATTTGATAACACATTTCTGGGACAATCCTGCTGCTCAAACCGACAACCACTACTGGAGGCCGCGGATTTGCCGAGTGTTTTTACACTCGGCAAAGAGCCCTTTGCACTCGGCAAAGACTTTGCCGAGTGTAGCGCTCGGCAAAGTCCGCTCGGTAAAATTTTTCTCGGCAAAGGGTCTTTGCCGAGTGCTTTTTATCGGGGCACTCGGCAAAATAAAAAACAATTTTGTCGAGTGCTTAGGCGCACACTTTCGGCAAAATATTTTCGGCTGTTCCACTGTTCACGGTTATTTTGCCGAGGGCCCCACCCAAAGACTCGGCAAAAAAAAATTTATTTTTTTAAAGATTACTTTGCCGAGTGCCCAAGTCCGGCACTCGGCAAAGTTTTTTAATTATTTTTTAAAAAATTACTTTTGCCGAGTGCCTCCATCTGTGCACTCGGCAAATTTTTTTTTATTTTTTAAAAATTACTTTTGCCGAGTGCCCCAGTCGGCACTCGGCAAAGAATTTCGGATTTTTAAAAAATACTTTTGCCGAAAAGCCACGCTGCTTGCACTTTAAGGCAAAGTTTTTTTTTTTTTTTAAAAATACTTTGCCGAGTGCCCCTTCGCCTGCACACTCGGCAAAAGTTTTTTAAAAAAAAAATACTTTGCCGAAAGCCACCATTGCACTCAAAGAAAGAATTTCTGATTTTTTTGGAAAAAAACTTTGCCGAGTGCCTTGTCATGGCACTTTCAGCAAAGACCTCGAGAATTGTAATTTTTTTTTACATTCCATTGTAACAGACAATATATATATATATATATATATATATATATATATATATATATATATATATATATATATATATACATCAATCATCACATCTATATCACCAACATGCATTATATATCACAAGCACACGATATTTAATAAATCCATCGAAAATTCATCACAAATGCACCAAAGTTCAACATCACAAGTTTATTATTACAAGTTCGACATCACAAAGTTCAGCATCTCTCATGCGGCGACGGAAGCTGTTGGTGTGGCCTCCACGACAGCCGGTGAAGGACCGGATCATGGGCGAAGGGTTGACGTGATCAGCCGCCGGTGACACGCTTAGCGGGATTGTTTGAACCATACGACGGAGGTCGCACAAAAGAGAAGAGATTGCATGTGTTAGACTAAAATTGAAAATTTCGGCAGACCTTTCCCTCATCGGGAGGTTTCCAACCTCTGAAGAAACAACGGCACGAAGGCCGACAATCACAACGGCACGAAGGCCGACAATCACAACGCACGAAGGTCGAAAATCACAATGGCACGAAGGCGCACAATCCCAACAACACGAACGCATTAAACTTCCATACTCACAGGAGTGAAGTGTCGAACCGGAGCCGGAGCTAGCAAATCGCACTTGGACACCCGATGCTTGCCCGATGGTTTGCATGATCGATACATGTCCGCCATCCGCTTCTTCGTGGCCTCCACTCTGCGGTCGTGTGCTTCGTCTCCTTGTCTCTGCCATTCGCTGCAGTGTTTCAATCACATGTTTCAAAGATGCAAATCGATCAATGTGTGTAACGTTCAATGTACGATGAGTGAAACCAAATTACACAAGTTCGCCGACCAGCGACGGTGTTGGAGTAGGTCGTGCACGTATGGGAAGGCTTCGGCCGTGCTCGTGCCCTCACGTCGGAGAGAGAGGGTGCAGAGCTCGAGGAGTCGGCGCCGTCGCAATCCACAACCGCCTGTGCTTCTGTCTTGCCCCAGACCTCACGATCACCTCTCATCTCAAGGGGCTCGATGCTCGACAGATCCGAGCCACGGAGCGCCCCTAACCGCTCTCCGTGTAGTCTCGACCTTAAGCGTGGGCGCCGGGTCGAGTAAGCTGGCGGGGCATCCGGGTTGAAGACGACACCGGATTTCACCGGCCCATGTGGGACACACCCCATGCCCCAAACTCCGACACCGCAAGACGTCCGGTGTGCCACCTCCTCGAGAAAGACGGCAAGATGATTAGAAATCAGGCAAAATTGAACGTTAGAATAGATAAATGACATCTCAGACAAGTGCCCGCTTGAATGCGGGAGGTTGCGGCTGCCTTTGGTGGTGAGTTGGAGCGGTCCTCGCGTGCCGCTTCCGCTTGCCTTGCTCGTGCTTTTATGCGCGTACGCTGGGTCAAGGTACTGTCCACGATCCTCGATCATGCCGATCTATGCGACATGCACCACGAGGCCGGCACCTACACATCATCAAGTGTTTGACATATAAGAAGATCAATTCGGACCTACTAAATCTCAAAATGAATTAATATTATTCACCTACACCGAAGGTACTGCTCTTGGTCAAGCCGCCACATTTCTTGCGTCGGTTTTGTTGAGGGCTCTTTCTTGATGGACCTGTAGTAGTCGACGTGGGCTTGGAGTCGCGCCTCGTGAATCATGTCGCCGACGTACTTCTTACAGACTCTGTGTGCCATCTGATCCGCCAGGGTCTCTCTACCTTCTTCGGCCTTGAAGTACCTCTGCATACAAACACGATGTATCCGCTTCATTATTTCAATAAAAGACTTAAGCAATAGAGGAGATGTATTGAGCTATGTTGTGAGACACTTGCCCAAAAGTCCGCCAAAACCCGCCTCACCTTGTTGTCCCGCTCATCATCCGAGCCGAGCTTGTACTGTCCCACGCCCAAAGCCGGCTCCCACCTCCCTCTTTCAAGTCCACAAGGCCGGGAAGTGTTTCTGCATATCCTAGGGCGGTGGCGGGGTGCGTGGGGGTCAAGAGCACCACGTAACTAGCCAGCCCTGCACAAGTGATTACGAAAAATTATCGGTTTCTTTTGATTTTCAACGTATCATATGAAGTACTAGTGATAACATCTATAGTTACTTACCTTCTTCCCACAGAGACGAACCAAAGGGCGTCGGTGAGGAAGCGGAATCGGAGGAAGGCTTGTGGAACCTCGCAGTAGGGAGCCGAGAAAGCAGAATCATCCTCCGTCTGCCGAGTCCCTCATCCCCCGACGGAGTGTCTCAGGTCGTGCCTGTGGCCGCCACGTGCTCCTCCGGGGTAGGAGACGGGTCCTCCGGCTGGTCGAGAGCCGGGGGAGGAGGCGGGTCCCTCCTGGGGCGACCCCCGCCCCTCCCCCCCCCTCCCTCCCCTCCCGTCTTTGGGCGACCTGGCCTGCTCTCGCCACCAAGGCGAAGACGCCCTCGCCTCCATCGAGGGGCGTAGCCTCTGCACACCGAGAGCACTGCCTCGGTGAACGGTTGCCCACCAGACTTTGTTCTATCACCGCAATGTACAAAGAATGAACAACAAGCGTTAGTACATACATGTCAAATAGTTCAAAATGAATAAACATAACAAAATTTAATAAAAACATAGTATTACATGGTTTAGGAATAATCTTCATGATTGGGGTCATAGGTCTCGTCATCACTGTCAAAATTGTCCAAATGGGCAACACTATTCAAAGGTTCTGTGTCTTCTTCATTGTCTTTGCCTAAATGGAATCGCTCAAGCATTTGAATGTCCTTCGGATTTAGCACTACATCTCCAGGGTCCTCGTCATCAACCATTTCATTGTCTACTTCCATGGCGGTCGTCACACCGGGTAAGACTATCTCAAAGCTCCCTTGTAGCTCATCTGCTTGATAGAACTCTCCATCATATGTGTTTGTGTCGAAGGTGTAATCTTCATCGTTTGGAACAGTAGTAGTTTACCGTATGCGAAGATACCTGGTGCACAATAGACCAACCCTTAAGATGGTCTTTGTCTTGGCACGCCAGATATGGCGTATGATACACACCGCACGGCTGTTGAGCCACAATATAGACATCTTTTCCTTTATAGATTTTAATCATGCCTAATCTCGACTAGCCCAAGATGAGGGGTCCGTCTCGTTAAATGCAGATCAAACCGGTGGCACTTGAATATGACAGAGTAAGAGTAAGGTACACCACCCTCATATTCAAGTTCATAGATCTCCTCAATTATTCCGTAGTATTCGACGTCATTAGTGCCCGGCGTAAAAACTTGGCTGTTGGTGGTTTTCCGACCGGGCCGATGAAAGGTCCTTGTTGGTTTTGGTAATTGAGTGACAACCGAGGTGGACTAATTATGTTTATGTGAGATACACAGGTGATTAGTCCACAGGTACATGTGTATGAGCAACATATGCCATGGAGGTGAAAATGGCTTGGAGATGTTGCAAAGCTCACACATGTGATGATGAAGGAGCTTATTGCACATGAGACATGACATTGAGTCATGTGATCAAGGTGGAGAAGATCAAGACAAGACTTGGCTTGATGGACCGGTTGCAAGCGTGAAGGGCAAGTCAAAGGCTTTGGAGTGATGGACCGCGTGGCGGTGAAGCTTGAGCAAGACTTGGCGCCGATGGACGATGGCAACGGTGAAGGGCAAGTGAAGTCAAGATCGATGAACCAATATGATCACGTGATGATATGAAGTGGATCATATCATTGTTGATCGTGTTGGTGCATGTGTTGCATCGACATTGAAGGAGATGGAATGGAATGCGCAAGGCAAAGGTATAACCTAGGGCA
Source organism: Miscanthus lutarioriparius (assembly GCA_904845875.1). Classification (NCBI taxonomy): domain Eukaryota; kingdom Viridiplantae; phylum Streptophyta; class Magnoliopsida; order Poales; family Poaceae; genus Miscanthus; species Miscanthus lutarioriparius. The sequence continues at coordinate 120,034,901 of CAJGYO010000002.1, forward strand.
TTTCATTTCACCGGTCATAGGTGTGTAGAGAAGTTTATGACCGGGTTTAGGATAGATGGTCGTACTATCAAGAGGGGCAAACTTGTTTGCATATCGGTCATCTAGTGCCACTCGAGTGATCTAACTTTGCATTGTCGCTAGGATCGAGTGGCGTGGCAAGTTGAGTGGCTAACATCCTTTGGGAAATGATTGTGAAAATGCTAACACACATACACATGGTGGTGTACACTTGGTGGTGTTGGCACATTTACAAAGGAGGTGGTGTTTGCAGGGGTGAGATAGGTTTGGGATTCGGCGCTTTCGGAAAAATAGAATGCCTATTTTCTATTGCACCGGATGCAAGTTCTTGTGGTTAGCACATTGGAGCAAGGGTGATGAAGTTAGAAGTGAAAACGAGTTAGTCGCGAAGATGCTGGCGTCGGTCAACTGACCGGACGCTGGATCTGAATGCACCGGACGCTGGCAGGCTACGTCCGGTCAGGCTGACGTACGATGACGCAGAAGCTAGAGTGTGACCGGACGCTGGCTGCGTCCGATCAAGTGTGACCGAACGCGTCCGGTCGAGGTCGGTACCTTACTGGAAACGACCGAACGCTGGGGTTCAGCGTCCGGTCAGTTGAAAGCTGCTGCGTCCGGTCAAGTTAAGTGACCGTTGGAACCAGGACACGTGGTCGTCTGCGGGCGACCGGACGCTGAGGTCCAGCGTCCGGTCAACACAACCGGAGCGTCCGGTCGGCCCGACCGTTGCCCAATGAAGGGATAACGGCTAGTTTAGCCTTTGGGGCTATAAATAGAAGTGGCCCTCGGCCATGGCTGGAGCTGAGCACCTCAAGGGACTTAGTGTCCATACTTGTGAGTGCTTGGGAGCCCTCCATCACACACATACTTGATAGCGATCATCCGATTGTGTGAGTGAGCGATTCTAGTGCGATTGCATCGTGAGGTTGTATCGAGTGGCACTAGGTGATCGAGTTGCGAGTCGGTGGTGCTTGTTACTCTTGGAGGTTGCCACCTCCTAGATGGCTTGGTGGTGGTCTCCGTCGAAGCACGCAAGAAGCTTGTGCGGCGCTCCGGAGAAGTGCTTATAAGGGGTACTTGTGCTCGCCCCGCGGGAGCCGCGAAGAGCAACTCTAGTAAAGCGTGTCATTGAGCTACCCTCACTCAAGGGGTAGGTTCTTGCGGCGCCCGACATGCGGGCTTAGCGGGTGATGCTAATTAGCCGCCGAACCACCAAGTGAGCGGTCGACACAACGGGGACTAGCGTGTTGGCAAACACATGAACCTCGGGAGAAAAATCATCGTGTCAACCTTGTTCTTCCCGTTGGTTTGCATCCCCATTACACAAGCTTGCAATTACTTATATATATATCTTAAGCTTGTGTAGTTGCTCTTGTAATTAGATAGCTTGTGTAGCTAGCTAATTACCTTCTTGCTTGTGTAGCATAGAAGTAGCTCCCTTGCGTGGCTAATTTGGTTTTAGTAACCTTGTTAGTCACATTGCTTAGTTTGTGTAGCTAAGTATTTGCGCTCTCTAATTAGGCGTTGGTTGCCTTGTTATTGAGCATTGCTAGTGAGCTTAGTTAGCTTTGTGCTTTTGCTTACTAGCATGTGTAGGAGCTCCCTTGTTACTTAAAGTACTAGTGGCATAGGTTTGTGTGACCTTGCTCCTAGAATTGTTTAGGAGAGCTCTAGCTAGCCCGGCACCTTAGTTGCTTTATTAGTATCTTTGCAAGGTGCTAGTGAACATATATAGAGGGGTGTAGTCTTGGCTAGACCGATTGTTTTAATTCCGCATTTATATCGGTTAGCCGACGCGATTAATTTTAGAAAAGACTATTCACCCCCCCTCTAGTCCGCCATCTCGACCCTTCAGCCGAGTCTGCTCGTGTCTTGACGTGTGGAAGCGATATCCATTCACATCATAACCGGTATATGACTTCACCCTTAACTTGAAGCCACTGTCTCAACTCGTCACTCATGGACGCATTGGTTTGCGCCTGCAAGCTCAAGCATGATACATCGTTATACTATTGGAACGTACAAGCTACTAAGGAATATCGACGAACGTACGACCTTTTGTTTGAACCAAGAAATAAAATCAGGCCTCCCAGCTCCCGCACCCTCTGAAAGAAGGGTATCATGTTCGTGCGAGGTAGGATCCCTTGATTGATGCCACTCTTGACGAACAAATTCCCTGTACCAAAGAGAATCAATGGGGTTCGATACAGAACAGTGACGTCGTATTGAAACAAGTTCGTTGAGAACTTACTTAATGAATGGCGCAACCTCGACAAGGTTGGTGAACACATATAGCGTGATTCTGCGCCACTCTTCTGGATCCAATCTCTTGGGGTCGATCCACTTGCGCTGCCTAGTTCTCATTTGAAAAGGCTGAGGGTCGATTCAACTTCGTCAGCATTGTAACGAGGGGGTGGATTATGCTTGCTAGGAAGGTTCGGCTTGTAGTAGGATGTCGTGAAGTTTGCAACCTCCTCCCGAATGCTTGCCTCTGCAATGGAAGCCTCAATTCTGGCTTTATTTGTACATTTCTTGCGAAGAGTCTTTAGACATCGCTCGATTGGATAGCACCAACGGGCCTGCATGGGCCCCCCCAACCGTGCCTCGGTTGGGAGGTGCACAATTAGATGCTGCATCGGCAAGAAGAAGCCGGGTGGAAATGTCTGGGTTTTTTGCATCCGACGTCAAAATTTGCTCGAAACCTTTACAATTTTTTACCACAACCTCCACATGTGATAACACGACGCATCGACAAGTTTCATGATTTTCGGACTTCGTTTGCATTTTATATAATTTAAAATTACATTTCCGGCAAGTACCTCGACATGTTACGTCAACGAGATACTCGAGATTTCATGTGACTTTCTGGATACGGCCTAAACATACCCTAAATATCATGAGTATCAATTTTTGGATGATCAAAGTCCATTATTCCATGTACCTCCGGTTCAAATTTGAAATATCCCAAACAATTAGACTTAAACGAAATAAACTAATGAAATATATCAAAAAAGTCAAAATTACCCCAAATTTTAAAATAGAGTTTTAAACAACATCACAAGGCCACGTAAAAAAATTTGGGCCCAAAATAAAAAATTTTGCCGAGTGCCATGGGGACACTTTCGGCAAAGTGGGCTTTGCTTAGTGCCTTACCCGTAAGGCACTCGCAAAGATGATTTTCAAAAATAAAAAAAAAAATTTGCCGAGTGCCTGACGCTGGCACTCGGCAAAATAAGTTTTAAAAAATTAAAAAAAAATTTGCCGAGTGCCCAAGGTTTACACTCGGCAAAATAAGTTTTTAAAAATAATAAAAAAAATTTTGCCGAGTGCCATCCGTTAGGCACTCGGCAAAGTCTGACGGCAGATGCCCACCGTCACGGGCCGGCCACCTTTTGCCGAGTGGGACTTTTGCCGAGTGCCGCGGTACTCGGCAAAGCCTAGATTTGCCGAGAGCCAGGCTTTGCCGAGTGCATGGCGCTCGGCAAAGCCACGTTTGCCGAGTGCTTTATTTTGCCGAGTGCGGCACTCGGCAAAATATTTCTTTGCCGAGTGCCCCGATAAAAAGCACTCGGCAAAGTCTCAGGCACTCGGCAAAGTACAGTTTTCCAGTAGTGAACCCTTGGATTTTGCAAGACGAAGATGACTCACACCAAGAATTTAAACCGGGCCCAGTAGTGGAGATGGAAAAGAATTTGAGGAATTTAGATTGGGAATCTGACGATGATGAGAGCGCCATGGACATTAAAAATTATTGCGATACGACAGTGGAGGAGGAAAAGAATGTAGATTGGGACACTGATGATGAGGACGCCGTGGATATTAAAGATTACTACGATACAGAAAATACATGAGTCTCTGATACTTGGATTCCATACCTACAAAGAGATTGTGTTCTTACGCTCTTCGAGAGTCGTGGCATATCATTTTAGCACATCCAAGGTCCAAGATTTAGGCGAGTTATGCCTCAAATATCCTGAGAACATAGGACGTATAGCTTTCATATATAGGGCATGTTCGCTTGGAGGAATTTGGATGGTTTAGAGGAATACTGGAAGAATGTGTGAGAGAAAAACACTGTTCCAGATAAAAAAAAAAGTGGACCAAGCCAGGTTTAAGAGCACGCGAACGGGGTCATACACCTTGTTGGGTTGGAGACTTGTCTGAAAATAGTTAGATCAAAATCATCACAGGGTTATTAAGTTAGGCTCCATATGTGATGTACTACAATTATCCTCACAAGAGAAAAATATGTGATACACATGTACATTGGTGCGGTGCCATTCGATTGGAACTTTTTTTGAGTGAGCCTTTCTTTTTTTATTTGTTTTTTAAAGCGTTATTTCTCTTTGTTAAGAGCATATAGCATATACAAACTGGATGGGTCACTAATGGAAACTAGGATTTCCCTGTCGGTTCGAAACCGACACAAAAATGCAAAATACCGACCGGAAAAATAGGATTTTAATTTTTCTGTAGGTGTACCGACAGGAAAACACCGCCAGATATTTTGTCGGTGCGTCAATTTCCTTGTTGGTACGACGTCGATAGAAAAATTCGAGGACGTCGATAGGAAAATTCAGTCACATTAGGTTTAGATTTTCAATAACCCGACAGCAAGAAAAATAGGATCTACAAAACAATTTCAGTTTGAATTTAAATTAATTATACAGTAGTTTTATTCATGTAACACATTATAAGTCACAAGTACATAATTGAGACCATCAGTTAGAAATATCATATATATGATAATTGGCACAAACCATTATATACAGAATTTGTACATATACTCTCTAAATATTTGGCATCAATATAGAGCCTCACTCTCTAAATATTTGACATCAATACAAGAGCATTACTATTATCTCCTACTAGCCTAGCAAACGATCTAGCGGCTTAATTCCATGGGCGCTATGTCCTATCTTCCAGTACCCGTCTTTGAAGCTTGCATCGAAGGGGTTCTTCATCCTCATTGAAGGAAACCTGCAGTGGAACATTACGCCATTACGTAGATGAAACAGAATGGAAATAAGGCGGCCATGTATAATGGCAACCCATTCGCCGGCCGCCTGCGAATAAGAAATGGAACGTACGGGAATCGAATAAAGCAGGAAGCGATCGGGAGAGATGAGTTAGGATTGCCTTTGGGCTAGACTGGACACACACTATATAGGTTTAGATATGTTAGATGTTGTCCTAGGCCTTAGCCTTTGAGCACCAGGTAGTCACAAAGAATAGCCGAAAACATAAGTGTCGGTATAGAAAATGACCAACTAGTGAATATTTATAGTTTTGCCATACGTTGTGATCGGAGGTGGTCTAGCACTCAATGACGCATGATATATACTGGTTCAGGCAACGTGCCCTACGTCCGATGCAGGTCGGTTAGGTGAATTTATTCCCCGAGCCTGTGCTCAAGTCCGTAGTGGGGGGTTACAAATGAGAAGGAGAAAAGAGGGGTGTACGAGAGGCCCGGTCGGTCCGACCGGAAGGGCCGAGGGCGACCGGAACTCCGCTATGAGCTAGGTGTTCAAGCGTGTGCTTGAGGGGTTGCCGGTTATCGATCTAGTCAATCTAAACTTGAAGAAGAATCGTCCTTCTCTGTTTGGAGAGAGCACATCACATTTTATAGATAAAGGGATGGCTTTACAGGTGAGAGGGAGAGAGTACGGATGTTTTTAAGCCTTGTTGTCCACGCCGACGAGGGTAGCGATGATGGTAGGCGCCCACAATACTATTGACGTCACTGTAGAACGTCAAGTGCATGTGGGAGGTTGCGGTGGCTTCTTCAGGAAGGGTGGACATCGGTACCTGCAAAATACTGTTGGTATATGAGGAGCTCCACCACGTGTACCAGGTATGGTGGATCCTGGCGCCCCCTATCGATGCCCAGAGACATGGTGGGCCTTTTGTCGTATGGGAGCCAAACGACGCCCATAATACTATAGACACAAATATCGGCGCCTACAATACTGCTTGTGTCAGGGCGGTCGTGGAGCACTGTTTCCGCAGGCGTACAGGGTATGGTCCCAGTATCGTGGTTTTGACTTAGTGCGTTGTCTTCTCCGTTCGCCCCTTGTCTCTTCCGAGCGGGCGTCCCTGGTCGGATGGCTCCAGTCGGCCCTGGCCGTGCCAGTCGGAGACGAGCGGTACGCAGGCTTCCTACGAGTCCCCGGTCGGAGTCGCGGGGTCGGAGTAGGAAGCAGCGTTTTGGGCTAGACCTTCCGATCGGAGGGACCGCCTGGAGGCGGCCGGTGCCCGAAGCGAGCGTTCCGGTCGGAGAGGTGGGCCGAAGAAGTCGAATGAGCGGGCGTTTACCCTTTCGGGTAGGCCTCCCGGTCGGCGACCGGACTGTCCTCCCGGCCCGTTGTTTTCTAGACTTTCGGGCCGGCCCATGGACTGCATGCTGTTTTCCTAGGCCGAGCCCTGGCGTGGAAGCCGGTCCCCGAGGGACCCCGGGTTTATGAACCCGACAACAAGAGAAGGCAATCAAACAGAATATGGCGAAAGGTGTGAGGAAATAGTGAGGATAATTTAGGGTTCCATTCCTCATCCACCCCATCTATGATCCTCCAGGGGCTCTATTTATACAGGTTTGTAGGTTTTACAATGCCTAAAATGGCCTTCTAACTCATCCGGGGCATATCCCCCTACCCGAGGATGCTTCTCGTCTTTCCTCGCATGGGCCTCACCCGGGCGCAGCCTCGTCCAGGTGTCGTACGTGCCGTACCACTATGGGAGAGACAGGGACCACGCCGCTTCCGAGCCTTTATTTTGCTTCGCTCAACCCCGCCTATCCGTCTCCTTGCGAGATCATGAGGCGAGCTCCTGAAACGAAACATGGTTGGGTGTGACGTAAAAACGACAAATAAAGTTAGTGATAGTCGGCCCTTTGCAACTTTCGATGTCAGCCGCCTTTAATCGAAAAGACCTTTGAGGACAATGGCCCCCTAATCGAAATGACTTTCGCTCCTGGGTCGAAAAGAAATTTCTATCTGAGGGGCGGATAGCGGCGGGCAACTAGAAGTGCCCAACCGCCGGGTTGTCCCCTAACACCAAACCCATGCGGGGCTTAGTGGGAAAATTTCAGAAAATACTTTAATTAATTAGAATAAGCAGCTTTGAGATCTGTGTGATTTTTAGAAAAAGGGGTATCGGAGCAGTTCTCTGGCTTTGAACTCAAAGGACCGTAGCCGTCAGAATTTTTATTTTAATCTCCCCTGTTTCTTGTCGATGCTGTTCAGCCACGATTGTGGTGTTCCGTCTTGCCTTGTCAATATACATTCTTAAGTGACTAATCTTTTTTATATAATCTATCAAAGTGTTAAGTGGTCATTTTCCCCACGCGGCCACACTTCCCTTTCATATTCTTTTTATTATAAGCTTGTTACTAATCCTGTACAAGTGCACATACATGCCGATCTGTTTTGCTATCAAGTGATCTGTACGCTATCCTAAACCTGGCCCAGTACGTTGCGCAAGAAGAAAGCCCAGTCCAATGAGGCCCACTCCGGCAATTGTGTAGTCACCACCGCCGTCGCGCACGACACGACTCCATCCTCCTCCACTCCTACTGGGCCGGGGCCGGGGCCGAGCGTTGAGCCTAGCCCATCCCACTCAGCCGCAGTACACACGATGACACGAGCGGCGGACGGACACCGAACGGCAGGGAGGCCCCTTTGGCCTTATCCGCTCCGGGGCCAGTCGCGGCGTCGCGCTAGGATTCCCGTCTTGCTCGCTCACGGCTCACGCATGCTCGGCAGTCGTCACTCGTCACGCACGCTCTCTCCCCTCCCCCTCGCGCCGGTGCGCGGCAGTCGGCGCCCATCCCGTCCATCCGTCCGCCGGAGCACATCTCCCACCGCGGGCCGGACTCGCTCCTCAACCAAGTCTGAGGCCGACGGCCGCACGATGGCCTGCCCCGCCGCCACCACGTACGTACACTCCCTGACTCCCCCCATGCCTCTCCTCTCATGATTCCAGCTCGACCACCGTAGTTAGTACTCTTCCTCCCCAGCCCCAAATGACCACCATTCGCGACTCCTTCCCAATTGACTGGGTGCACTGGGCAATCCTTGCGCGTTGCTGCCTGCAGGGCTCGCATCGGAGCGCGGAGAGGGCCGTGCTTGTGGAGGAGCGAGAGGAGCGCCAGCATCCTCGTCGGTTCCGCGTCCATGCTCCCGGACCGCCCGGCCCGGGATACGAGGGCGCGCGCCTCGGAGCTGCAGCAAGCGCCACGACCGGCCTCCACTACCGTCGCCACGCACAAGGTGACCGTCCACGACCGCCAGCGCGGGGTCGTCTACGAATTCGTCGTGCCCGAGGTACACAGCCTCGCCCGCCCCCAACGCATTCCATTCTACTCCTGTGTTTCTCATTATCGGCCGGGGAACCGCCACTGACATGGGCTCATGGTCGTGGCAGGACCAGTACATTCTACACACCGCGGAGGCGCAGGACATCAGGCTGCCGTTCGCGTGCCGCCACGGTAGGTTGGCTCCTCAGTCCTCCGTACCCATCCACTCTCTGCCCTCATTTGCCACTCGCATTTGTGCTGTATACTGTTGGGCAGCGACTGAATTAGGCAAGACCTAAATATGATATTGATTTTGATGAGTTGACACAACTACAGACGAGATGACATTAACCTTCTGCTGATCAGATTGCTGTATACGGCTAATTGACTATTCATGGTGGTCTCATGACAATGGAACGATTTTGGATGTTCAGTTGTCGTTTCATAAAGATACTGACTTTGGCACCTTATTATCTTAACTCTTGATGAATTTGAAATCTGTAGTATCTCTATCGAATGCCATTTGATTATGCTAGTATGTTATTTAACTGTCCATGCATGGCACATGAGCCTTTATTTCCAGCAGCAGCATGCCTCATGGTTTGGCTCAATGACTGTCCCAAGCCAACAACTCCCTAGTCCGATCCCTACCAGTAGAACTGGACTATTTGCCTTCAAGTATAACTCATATGATGCAGTTAGAGATACTCCCTCCATTTCAAATTATAGTTCGCTTTAGTATTCTCCTAAGTCAAACTTCTCTAACTTTGATCATGTGGTATCTCTTTAGCAAGGTACATATTGCATGCAGTGCTCACTACACAGCTACACTGAAAAGCTGGAGCTGAATGAGAATGACCATGGGAGTACCAGATTTCTGCAAGCTAGAGTGCATGATATGTTCCGATATTCATGTAGTAACCATGAATGTATATGTTAAAGTAAGCCGTTGGGCGACTCATTATGCATGGCTAGTTAGTAGCAGCTACACTAATAAGTTCACGAATGCCAAGCATGTGTGCCTCCCTCGAGCTTGAAGCATCTTCATTTGTTCCAAACAGAGCGTGGTGAAGCATTGTCTTCACGATAGCAGTTGGCACTATCCTCATTCGATCCTTCCCCTTCCTACTTGCAGGCAATAACTATTTAGTGCTCTAATACATACTCTTGTATAAGATGGTGGTGCGAACTGAAGTGTGGTCATTCCTCATTCTCCTTTATGCTGATATAGATAGTGGCATCTGCGAGTGTGCCTCTCAACTGATCACACAAGTTTTTCTTGTGTTGGCGGTTTGATAGGACACCAACTGGATCCAAAATATAGTCCCTACATAGAATCCTTGTTTAAATCTAAACCCTCCAAGTTTTCCCATGCTCTATCTACTTGTAACAGAGGAGTGACTTGTAATCAAGAAGACAAATATTTTGAAATTCCCTCATTGTCAGACTTTGGTTACACAAATGATGTACCAACAGTATGTAGTTTTCACCTTGATCTTCTAAATCCATAGCACCAACAATCATGTACTTGTGCATGGGCTAGAGAGTCAATGAACATGGGGATACTCGACCCACTTGTGGCGGCCCTTTAACAGTTAGTCAAGAAACTGAGAGTGATGAGGTCAAGGATCTGGAATACCCACTTCTAATGTCTTCGTTTGGTTGAGAGCATCACCACTTTCATTGTCATGGTCATATTCATGGGAAATGCATCGTTGATCAGGTGCATATGTAGGGCAATCGCCGTGCTTCACACACTAACACTGTCAGATTAGGCGCCATGGTGGGTTGCATCCATCATTCATTTTTTTATGGTCAGGAAGATAAATGATTCTTTTTATTATGAACTTTTTTAAGCCATTACTTCACTGTACTGGTTTCAGTTTGGAACATGTAGGCAGAAGCATGTTGAAATCATTTGGGACTCTTCCTATTTGTCGGATACTTATAGCAACTATAAATTGAGAAAGAACTAAACATGGCATTGGCTTTTGATACATTGTGTAACTATGAATACCTTTTGTTTGGATAGCATCTCTTCTCTGATTATTTCCTGTGATCTAGATAACAATTTAATACTCATTTTGGTAATCAGGTTGCTGTACAAGCTGTGCAGTCCGAATAAAATCAGGACAAATAAGGCAGCCTGAAGCACTTGGGATATCTGCAGAACTAAAAGATCAGGTACATCCATTTTTTCTTCCGCTAGTTGGAACGTGATTGGAGTACTATGCCCATGCTATATCATTGTTCCCTGTGGACATGGTTTGGAAATGCGAGGTTGTATTTTGCTGTTAACCTATCCTCCAGTTTAGGCAGTTTCTGTAAGTTCTTGAATGTTCCTAGGAAATTGCTAGAAGCTTGATGCTTAACTATTGTGTTGCCTTTTTAGGAAGGATTATGATTACAATGTGACCCACAATTTAATTTGTATCTTTTGTGTTACAAATATGGCCATATTTTTTTTAATTGATGAGTAGTTATTCTTGGCCAAGCAACATAAAAACTAGATTCACCAATGCAAATCAGTTACCAATTCTAAAATACTACCCTTTTTTTTGTTCATGCCAAAATCGTACACTTTAGCTATGAATCTGGACAAATCCAAATTCATAGCTAAAGTGTCAACTATTTTGGGATGGAGGGAGCATTGTCCGATGTTGCCTATCAACTATGGTACCCAAGGATTACTGAGTTCTATTGTATTGTTTCCTTTTCAGGGCTATGCTTTGTTGTGTGTTGGTTTCCCATCTGGTGATGTTGAAGTCGAGACTCAAGATGAAGATGAAGTAAGCATATAGTCTAAACACCTTTTGTAATTAATTAATATCTAGCTCGATATGTAGTAGGAAATTCGCTCTACAAAACAAATTATTTGTCAATTTGCAGGTATATTGGCTCCAATTTGGGAGATATTTTGCACGAGGGCCTGTGGTGAGTAACAGTACTTCCTGATCCTCAAAGTGTGATTTATGGTTATCAGACACTTCACTAAGACAAAATGGACTCTTTTTTCAGGAAAGAGATGATTACGCGCTAGAACTTGCAATGGGAGACGAATGAGTTGTGCCTAAGAGGTCGTACCATCTCAAATTTGAATCCCTGGAGTTCTGAATATGTCGGTTATCTTTTTGTGCCACCAAATCTCACTCTCAGCTTTCTTTCCTTTCAGGGTCATGGTTGTACCCTTTGTTTCCGCGGTTGGTAGCATTTAGAGTCACAAGGACTCACTTTGTGACAGGAGGAAAAAAAAGTTTTTGCTCTGCTCCTTATTTTTCATGTCCTGTTGTCCCCTAGCAGCCTGGCGCGTGCAGTACAATATGCTCTTGTAAAGATGGCCACATCTCATTTTGACTCTGACAGATGACACATTATGAGGTGTGTAAAGTTGTAAACTGCCAGCATTCAATCTTCAGCGCGAAGCTACGAGTGGCTAACTTGAACTGTTTCAAGTCGTGCCAAGCTGTTGTGTTAGTTTGTTACAGATGAGTGGTTGCATCCAGGTTGCTGAACCTGAGCGGCCGAGCGCGAATGAAATATTGGTGCTCACTGTGTACCGAGCCGACCTGCCGCGGACAGGGTGCGGCAGGTGCCTGTGGCTTGGCTCCAGTCCGTGCTGGGTCTGCATGAATCACTCCCCTCGGAAGTCGCAACGACGTGGGCGCCTAGACATCCGGGCGCAGCTCCAATGTCTGCATCCGTGTCACACTTGGCGCTCCCGCACTTGCAACAGATCCCGGGCCAGTGAATCACGTCTGGTTGCCCGCGATCCATTTCGCGCAAGTGACCGCGTTCGGCCATCCATGACTCAATCCCATTCTGGCTGCGCCCCGGCGTCAAGCCCGCCGCGCCGCTCCTCCCGCCGCGCCCCCATCATCTACGGCACTTTGTCTCGCCGCGCCCCATCCCCCATCCTAACGTCTCATCTTCTCTGCAACATCCGTCCGACCGTTGCAACATATGCAGTATACTATTGAAACATACATGTATAGTCATTGCAACATTCAGATGAAACACATGAAACATGCGTCTAAAACAGCTGAAACATTTGGAGCATCGAGAAAGAGGGGGAGGGGTTGTGGATGCCCAATGGGAGCTGGGAGGAGGAGACACCGAGGTGAGGCAGCAGAAGACGAGGAGGGGGATACAACACCATATCTACATTTGAAACATCGAAAAGAAACATTTGCAACATACATCTGGAGACAGATGAAACACTTAGAACATGCGTCTGAAACACTTGAAGAAGAACTTGAAACACTTGAAAATCCATTGCAAAGCGTATACAACATCCAGATCCAGATAAAATACTTGCAACATATGTGTGAAACATATGCAACATTCAAATAAACACATTTGCAACATACGTATAAAAAACAGATGAAGCATTTGGAACAGACGCTTGCAACATACGTGTATAGCCATTGCAACATATGTAACGTCCCTATCTACTTTTGCAACATTCATATAAAACACTTGCAACATGCGTATGAAACCCCTAAAATACTTGAAGCATACGTTTGAAACATGTCAGGCGCGACACTCTAGTGGACGGCGACCGCCATGTCTGACGAGCCTTGAGGCGATCGCGAAGTACGGCACGGCCACGATGCCCTTGCTATCTCTAGCTGGCAGGAGGAGGTGATGAGGAGGACGCTAGTGCCGGCACCGACGATGAGGCAGCGGATGTGCGGAAGAGGGACCTTGTACTGGTACCCGTAGGGGAAGCCAACCGAGGATATGAGCAACACCACGGGCTTAGGGGAGCTTGGAGAGAGGCCGCGTGGCAGCGGACGCCGTGGTCACGACGGTGAGGGGTGGACGGAGCAGGACGAAGGTCGTAGCGGCGGCGAGGGCCACAGTGAGGAGCAGGAGCGGGGGCAAATGAGGGCTGGGTGTGGCCATGGAGGAGGAGAGGAGAGCAGCGTTGGGCCACGACGAGTCGTTGGGGGTTCGGACCTCGACTGAGTGGGGTGGAGACGCCATCGACGAGCGGTGCTTGGACTGCAGGACTTAGAGAGAGTGGGAGTGGACTGGATCTGGCAGAAGTAGAACGTGTGTGCGGCTTGCGGCTGGCAACTTGCGGAGTGAGAGATTTTTATTTTGGGAGGAAGCGTGGAGTATCAGATATTTGTGGTGGATACAATAAGTGGATGACGTGAAACCACGTAGCGTTCGGCGTCCGGACACCCTAATCATAGCGTTACCTAAGTCGCAAACCTGAAATTCTAGTCGGGAATAGCAAAGCTTGTCATGTGCAAAATGGTCAGTGACCAAGCTTCAGTAATCAGTATGAAGGGCCTGCTTTTTTTACTTCTAAGTTTTTCATGCCAAAGATTTGGCAAGCCAAAAGTTGGATAAAAAAATTGTCATAGAGTTAGGCCAAATGTGAGAGTTTGGCAAGTTTTTTAGCAATCCAAATGCTAACCAAAATCATGGCTTGCCAAATCTTTAATATGACAAATTTTGAAAACGGACCAATCAGGCCCTAAATGCGCGAGAATTTTAAATGGATCCTAGTCTTAGAAGTTAATCAAATATCTTAAATGTGCCCAAGTTCAAATTTTGTCTCAGGTAGGCCGTGCCCTAGTGATATCGAATGGCAAATGCTTTTGATGAAGAAAAAAGTTCACATTACCTCCTTCAACTTTCGCGAAAGTCCGTTTTCTCTCTCCCTGAACTCCAAAATCGGGCAAAACACCTCCCTCAATTTTTTAAAAACGTTCATCTTACCTCCCTGACCCCGTTATAAGCAGTTTTGAAGGCGGTTTTGTCTTTTTCTTTTTTATTTATTTTGGCTGAATCTTTGAAAAATCATAATAAATCATAAAAAAACCATCAAATGAAAAATCCAATTTTGTTGGATTCTATATGAGCAGATCTACACAGTGAACATATAATATGGTATGTTTTAGTACAAAGTTTTTGCTGTGGCTTTAGATCTATGTTTTTCTGTAATTAATTAGAATAATTCATAGATGCAGTTTCTATGGTCCAATTGTGATGAAATTTTTATGGTGGGCTAATTATTGTATGATTGAACTGTAGTAAAAATTTCATACTCATTGGATCATGTATATCTTAGTTATAGATTTATTTATATTTAACGAGTATAAACCTAAATGAGTGAAATCGGGGGAGGAATAATTTCCAGAGCCCATCCAGGCCGTTGAGTGAAATGAGTCCAGGAGCAGATAAGATGGGACAAACGCAGCTCTCGCCACGGGCGCGCTTGCCAGTCGCCACCGCGATGCTACTGGCGCGCGCCCCGCCGTCTCCGCTGCCGCTCTCGGCGGCGGCCAAGTTCCCGGCGAACCTGGAGCGCCCCCTTCGCCTTCGCGGCGTGTCCTCTTCCCGTGCCGGCGTTACTACGGCCGCTGCCGCGGCGAAGCCGGCGGCTTCCTCCCTTGGCGGGCAAAAGCGCAAGCAGGTGGCGAGCGTGACGAACCCGCTGGTGAAGCACTGCGTCAAGCTCCGGCTCTCTGCTGCATACCGCCGCTCCTGCCGCCGCCTCCTCCTCGTCGGCCTCGCCCCCATCCTGTACTCCTCTGCAACTCCAGGCCCTTGTCGTCTTACCTGTCCTGCGAGGCTTCTCTTCCTAAACCTGTGCTTCTGCCCCTTGTTACAGGGAGGTGTGTAGTTTTGAGCTCGACACCATCGATTACTTGCTTCTCCTGGACGGCGTAGAGGTCCCGGAGGCGCTGCGCGAGTTCTCTGGTGATGTCGTGTATGTCAGCGCCGCGGTGATGAAGAAGGTGTCCGGGATGCAATCGATTGATTCCACCGAGGCCATTGCTGTCATGCACATGCCTAACCATTTCCGCGACCTCAGGAGACATGAGGATGGGGATGCTCTTGATGGGCTGTTCAGTGATCCAAAGAGGATTCTAGTCCTTGATGGGATTCAGGTGAGGATATGCAGTACCCACCAAGACCACCATTGTGCAGAGAGATGATTGCTGTCATTCTTTATACAGTAGAATGCAAAGCATAATTCAATCCATGCATGCTGTTTTTGTTTGAAGCAAATGTAGTTATGCACATATATCCGTTCAGTGGGTCTCATGCTAACCATGGTGCCCCTACCTTGCAGGATCCTGGTAACCTCGGAACACTGATAAGATCAGCTTGTGCTTTCAAATGGGTATGCCATATTCTTTCCTTAAGGTCACTTATTGAAGTATGTCAGACTGTACTACTGCTGCATTGCATAGTGTTAAATAATCTATTGCCACTTTACCATAGAGTTTGAGGAATGCCACTAAATTTCATTGTGCTCCAGTTCTCCTTTGCTAAAAAGAAATTGATTCTGCTCTTATGTAAGATAGGATGGAATGTCCTTATCTGATTCCAGTACACAATATTTTTTATAAATTTACACAATACATGATTTATATGTATTAGCTATCTCCGGTAGAGAAAACCAAACACTCTCTAGTATTTGCTGTTCCAACTCTGCACTTCTAACAACCTTTAAACTCAAATGCCATCAGGATGGAGTATTCCTTCTTCCGGCTTGTTGTGATCCTTTCAATGAAAAGGCTATTCGTGCAGCCCGTGGAGCCTCTTTGCAGCTTCCTATTGTCTCTGGTACCTGGCATGACCTGCATGCATTGATGACAAAGTATGGTATGAAGATGATGGCAGGCCATCCAGAAAGTAGCAGTGATGCATCCAAAGAAATCTACTCGCTGTCCAAAGAACTAGCTGATTCACTGTTGAATGAGTCTGTGTGCTTAGTGTTAGGAAGTGAGGGCAATGGCCTCTCTGCAGAGACCCTCCAGGCATGTGAGCTTGTAAACATTCCAATGGATGGTACTTTTGAATCTCTGAATGTTTCAGTTGCAGGTGGTATATTTTTGTTCATGTTACAACCCAAAGATCAAATAGACAGAAGAACTTCAACCCCTTAACTTTGCGTCTGTTTCTATTGCTGTTATCTTCTTGTTAACTTTTCTTTGCTTTCATTTCTCTGGTTGTTAGTTTCTATCTTCACCGTTGATGCTGATTCAAAGTAAAGGAATATTTTGTTTAATCTAGTTTACCTTTTGAGGGATGAGAAACATAACGTACAGAAAAATGAATCTGCTGACCTGTTACTCATGGAACTTCTTACTATGATGGCATCATGTAGTTTCACTGGCTCTTTAATAAATGAAGAATTCTGGGAGGCTTGATTAATTATCAACACTCTGATGTGACCGTTTGACACTGCATAGAATGCAGAAATGGTTAGAGGCTTAGAGCTATTTCTTTTTAGATAAAAGGAAAGTCATTTCCAGCCTCTGCACGCCATGGTGCACACAAGCTAGTACCGGAATGTTTGGAATGAACTATTTTTCTTCGGTTTATGGACAGCCGAAACATTCCAGGGTAATCTTGTAATTATGTCATATATCTCCATAGAAGTTAGGGGACACCATGATGCACCATGATAACTCAACAGTAAATCTTCACAGTTTTGATCTTGTGTTTGATCCTTGGATAACGCGGTTAGTGCTGTAGTTAAGGTTGCAATCCTTTTAACAATAATGACCAGTGTTATCAAGTCGTCTAGTCAATCCTACTCAACATGGGACCAACAAGGTGATTAGTTGCAATTAGTCATCGACCAGGGCAACTCGGCCCTGGTCGGTCCTATTCGTCCTCTAGTCATCCTATATATATATCAAGACTAATATACCAAATATATACTAATATACCCTGTTCTAGTTCTAGAGTACAAAACAAGCATGAAGATAACTCTAGGGTGGTGGCTGCATGTAGGGTTACAAATTGGGCTGAAAAACATGAGCCCAAGTGGCCTAAGTCATCCCAGATGCAGCCCATGTCCTTAGCTGCCCAGTTCCATTCTGTTTCTGGTCGTCCAACTAATCATGATTAATCGACAACTAATGAGATGACCAGAAAACTAATTGGTCTAATCGAGTTGTAGCCCCTGTCGAGTTCAGGATACCGACTAGGATTTCTGGCTAATGCTTGCCTTTTGGTACTAGCAAGCCCGCCCCAAGTCCACATTTGTCCCTTCCAAGAATTATTTCTCTAAAAGAAAAGTACTTCAGTCATCAGTTGAATTAATTTGCAAACTAAGCTGTTGTCGGATGCTTGCAATTTCAGAATAAACTCGTGTTAAGCTAGGCCTTCTTCTACTATATATCTTTGGCATTCCTAGTAGGCTAGTAGAGATGAACCTTCATTGGTTTCTGTGCAAGCCTCGATAGATGGGAATAAACTCTCCATTATTAATGTGGCGCAGAGTTGTACTACACTATTCTGAGCTTTATATGTATCTGTTACTATAGCAGAAAATTCAGATTGATTTCTATCTTCTTGTTGCTCTGCTCTTTTGTGTGGTAATGTTAGAAGTAGAGAGTACGGATTACTGTCTACAGCAAGGATTTCCTATTTTCTTCTAGAATGAAAGATTTGGGCATTCCGCTCCTTCCTCTTCATTTTGGTGGTTGTTGTCCAATGTATGAAAAAATTTATTGTACAACAATCTGTTGCACAAAGTTGACAAATTGACACTGCATGATCACGCCATGGGATTTTTTCCTTGATCCTTCAATACATAATGCATAAATTTATGAGTATAAAGGAAAATCATGTGCATGAAAAAAGTTATTACAGCAATTTGTTGCAACAGAGTTGAGCAATTGATACTGAATAATGATGAAGGGGTTTTCCTTGATCTTTCAATACAATATGAATATATTATATACTATATAAAGGAAACAGCAAAATCAGAAATTGCTTTCCACCCATTGCAAGAACAAATTATGTTGGGTTCACATAGCTGAAAGGCTGACATGGTATTGTAGATATATGGCTTCTCGGTTCGGTTTGGTTCTTGTTAATGTCAAATATATCTACATAATGAGAATTACGATATGCAAAACTCCTGGTATTATGCCTGCACCACAATGACATCTTTCACATGACTTATTACAAGATCTTGCATGATCCACCATTGCTGACCTGATATGGTGCTGCCCTAAAATAAAACGCACTATCAACTTCTATTGGTGTCATTTCAACTTACTTCAGCCTTAGTTAGTTGGTGCTCAGAAGGAATGCTTTTAGGTGAAAGCTTGTTTTGTTAACAGGTAAGAGCATCCTGACTCATAAGCAATATGGATTTGCTATGGTAATAGATGTGTGCTTCTACATGTCTGTCGCTCACTGAAAATGGTAGTGCTCCTTTCCATTCATGTATTCTTTTGGTAGATCAATATCTTTCAAGCGGTCTTGTTTCGCCAATTGATAGAGTTTTTTATGCATATACAATTGTTATTATGCCTTTGTTTATATTTGAATAGTTATTTTTGTAGATATTTTCATGATAAACAATATGAGCACTCACTTTCAACTTCTGCTTGGTCTTTTTAAATTATTTTTCTTTTGGAGTTTATCTCCACAATCTGAAGAAACATCCTTTGATGGCTGGTGGGCATGGACAAATGACATGGTCAGTGGCCAAGTGCTGCAAGGACTGAATTCCATTGTCATCCTAGGAGCATGGATGCTATGGAATCACCGAAAGAGGTGTGTGTTTGATGGAGGATCACCATATCTACATTGTGCTCTTTTGCTGGCCACTGAGGAGATGAAATATTGGAGTTTGGCAGGGGCTAAGGGGCTTTCCTTCCAAACTATAGCTCTGTCATAGATGCTTAGGTGCTTGGGGTCGAGGTCGTGTCCTATTGGGTTGGTATATATATCGTTTTTTTCTTCTTTAATTAATACAGTGATACACAGTTCTCTTGCGTGTTTGAGAATGCATCTGTTTTTTTCTTTTTCAGTATTCGTCTGATTGCTTCAATGCTTGCTGTTTATACACAATAAGTTGATTCCACTTATAACAGATTTGTTTATGGTGGTGGTAAACTGCTCGTCTTACACTTCTTTCATTTTTGAAGAAGTGTTATTGGCTCGTCATAATATTGATAATTAAAGTTTTTAAATGCCTTCGTTGTCTCGGGAACTGTTAGTGTATTGCTTGTCTTGTCTGCTACAACTGGAGACAAAACACACTTTCTCTTACTTGTATAGAGGACATGCCCTATGTTTGGTATGCTGAGCTACCAACCACTAGGCTGTCTAGGTACAAGTAATCAAATGCATATTTTTATATAATATGTACTGTACCGATTACCAAAAGATTATAGAGTCAGCCACTGAGCTACATCACAGCAACCCCATGACTTTGCCTCCAAAGTACTAATGGGATCTATCAGCATGTTCGGGAGGCCGTATCGTATCGTGAATTATTTACTACTGGCTGGTTTGGTGTGAGAGAAAAACACTGTTCCCGGCTGGAAATTTACGATCGTTTACGAGCAAACGAACAGGCTATATGCTGACACCTGAAAAGGGCATCCTAATGTAAGCAAAGATAAAGCAAAGTTTGATCCATGCGCTGGCTGGCACTGCGGAACATCAAAATGTTGGATAAAGCAACAAAACACTACTTGTGGTTGTTAAAAAAAAAACATTCTGGGAACATGGCTCTATACTGCTTTACTGCTGTGTCAGTTTGCTTTTTGTCTATTAGTATTAAACAGATTGTTCAGGTTCTGTTTTAGGTGATTCAAGCACTAATTAGTAACATCCTCTACAAGTTAGCCATTAGGACACTTTCATTGCAAACCTTCCACTTTTCCCCTTTCTTTCATAATAATGGATTCAGATGGTTTAGGCGTTTAGCTTATATATTCGAATACTGTTTCTGACTTACATAATCTAAAAGAATGACTGTAACTTTGAGGATTTGCTTATCCTAAACAAGACTATTTACCCAAGGAGCCATTTGTATGCTACTCCTGTCCCAAATTATAGGTCATTTTGGTTTTTCTAGGTACGTAGCTTTTTCTATGCACATAAATATATAGTTGAAAAGTCAAAACAGCCTATAATTTGGAATGAAGGGAGTATTTTCAGCTTTATTGATGAAATACGAGAAAAGAGAGACAAGGAAAGGTGGTAAGAGTTTCAGCATGTTTGGTTTGTGGCATGAGGTCATCCGGAATGATCCGATCCTAGAACCGAAGCTGACTACGCTGTTTGGTTTTCAGCGTGGAAGTGCACCATCTGTCATCAAGTGCTTCCAAGGAGAGTTAATCGTAAGCGGACTTGAAGTAAAAAGTGCCGGACCAACCCATTCTATGTCGGCAGGTTCAGCTCTGCCAAACAAAACACGCTGTTTGTATTTCTTGTTATTCCTGATCTTTAACTTTTTTTCTTCAATCAAATTCAAGAGAGAAAGAAAAAAGTTCATATTTGTCTCAACTATTTAGTCATTGTGGGCTGAATTCTATAGGATGGTGTAGCCTTTCAAAATTTGACTTCTTGAAAGAAATTATGTGGTGGTTGTAGTTGCATCTGTAATAGTTATTAATTCTATACGATGTGGTAAGACAACATTTGTCAACTTCCATTTCTACTAATCTTTCGTTAGTGATTCTGATGTTATTGTGCATAAATCCCTCATTATTTTCCTGCGATAGTGACAGCCCTTATTATGCTTGTTTGGTGATTAGCTGCCATCTGGAACATCAGCTACTTGTTTCAGAACTAAACTTGTACAGTTCCTCCTACTCAAGTAATGTAGTTTTCCGCGAAACACTGTTGAAACGATCATGTGCTTTCAACTTGGATCTCACATGTTCACAAGTACAAACAGAGTGCAGTAATGGACCAATCATATTCAGGTACGAACATAAAATATCTACTGGGCTTTGGCATGTCCTCACAGTACAGTTCATTCCTAATAAAAATAGTGGGGGACCTAGATGCTTCAGATCGTGCTGCTTCATTATTCATGTCTTTATATGTAGTGCTTTATTTATGAAAGGAAGTTTTCATGTGTATAGCACTCGTTGTCTTAAACAACATTATCACTCTGTCTATGCCAATATAGGCAAGTTGTTGTCTCCAGTGGCCAGCGTGCCACGATGCATGTTTTCTCGTGAAATTGTGTAGGTATCTTTGCCTTGTCAATGGCAATGCCCATGGACTCATATAATTGCCTTCGAATCACGCAGGGTTGGTGTTCCTGCAACGCATGCCATTTGGCAGCTTGCTTTCAATCCTTTTGGTGTTTTGCAGTGTGCTGGAAAGGGACGGCTTGGGTTTGGTGGTGTTGATAGATCTGTGATCGTCTAAAATAGCATTGGGAGGCCACTGATTGGTCCATCACTTAGCTGAATTAAGCACTGCTAGGTTGGTGAATGATACTCTCTCGGCTTCTCCTTGGGAAGTACTCTGCAATCAGATCACATAAAGAAAGCTGAGTTGTTGCGGCCTGTGTCGCAGCTTCATACGTGCAATGCATATGAGTTGTATGCTGGTGGCTTTTTCTTGGTTCAGAGTGTTCTCCTTTTTTCTTCCAACTCCGTCCATAGTGTGTGGATACGGACAACGTCGGTACGTGGTCTACACGGTTAGTGGGTGCTCGGCAACACTAGCGCGTGCTCGGCGAGACCGTCAAGTGCTCCACTCGCCTGAGCCGGTGCACGGCAAGATCGGCTAGAGTGGTTCACTGTCGGGTTATCTAGTTACTGTGACAGCATGGGCGCTGCACATAGACTAGATAGTTAGAGTTGTATAAATAGACATGTATGGCAACTCAGTAAAGAGAGCTCAGATTTGCCATCACACAGACAGGGTCTCGGCCAACGCTGTTGTCTTGTATTGTGCGTGCTTGCTCTGTTCTCCCTTCTTCTCCCAACTCTGTCCATAGTGTGTGGGTACGGACAACGCCGGTACGTGGTCTGCACGGCTAGTGGGTGCTCGGCAACACTAGCGCGCGCTCGGCGAGATCGTCAAGTGCTCCACTCGTCTGAGCCGGTGCACGGCAAGATCGGCTAGAGTGGTTCACTGTCGTGAACCGGTGATCCTGTGAGACCAACGAGTGGTCTGGAGGCTATCTGTAGTGGTCTGGAGGCCATCTCGATGGTCTAGAGGCTATCTGTAGTGGTCTGGAGGCCATCTCGGTGGTCGGGAGGCTAACTGTGGGCCAACAAGTGGTATCAGAGCCGTACAAGCGCCGTCGTCATTCTAACCGCGCGACATTCTAACGGTTGGCGATGGCGAGCAGTGGCGGTTCGGTGTTGCTGCTTGCCGACTACTGGATGATAGTTGTTAACTATGGAGAGGTCGGCGTCACCACCATGAAGGTCAAGCTCGAGCACTAACTATGACGTGGTCGGTGACCATGAAAGTCAAGCTCGAGCCCGACGGCTCTAGAATGCGTGGTGGGCACCGACGTGGAAGAAGACGACATGTCGTTGGAGGCTATCCTCGCCTGCTGTGCTGGTGAGTAGTACAAGGAACCGTTGAGGACGAAAAAGCTCAGCTAAGGAGGCGTGGGAGGCCATTGCGGCGATGCGGCGTCGGTTCCGACCGCGCGCAAAGAAGGCGACGCCCACCCGGCTTAAGTAGGAGTATGCAAACCTCAAGTTCAAGGATGGTGAAACAGTGGAGGACTTTTCCCTCCGCCTGCAGACGCTTATCAACAAGCTGAAGAGCCACGGCGTCACCATCGACGAAGAGGAGGCGGTCTCCAAATTCCTCCACTCCGTGCCGGCAAAGTACATCCAGATCGCTCTCTCCATAGAGACGATGCTGGACTTGTCCACCATCACCATCGAGGATGTGGCGTCAGCCGTCTGCGGGCGGTGGACGGCGCTGGAGCAGGCGGCAACGGGCGACAATGGAAAACTCCTGGCAGCGGAGGAGGAGGTGGGCTGCTCGGCGAAACTCGGGAAGGCAGCCTCCTCCAGTCGCGGTGGCAACGGCAAACATATGGCGGGGCTTCTTCGGAGAAGAAGCAAATCGACTCCAACGCCTGTCGGTGTTGCGGGAAGATGGGCCATTGGGCACGGGAGTGCCCAAATCGCAAAAAGGAAAAGAAGGCTCAGGCTCACCTGGCGAAAGCCGATGATTAGGATGAATCCACTATCCTTATGGCGATGTTACTCGCGCCACTACACGCCGTCGAGGCCATAGAGAGGGAAGAGGCGACAACGGTGGAAGGATCTAGAAAGGCCCTGAAGACCGTCAACCTCGACGAACCACGCGCCCAAGTCCATCTCGGGCGTGTGGGCGCCGACCAGGAGCAGCGGTGGTATTCACGGACTCGGTGCCAAGAACCACATGATGGGCTCCAAGGACTCCTTCTCCGAGCTCGACGGCGATGTTACCGGTGACGGTGAAGTTTGGTGACGGCTCAAGGGTGGCTATCCAAGTGCACGCACCATCATCTTCGATGCGAGCAGGGAGCACCATGCTAACGGATGTATACTACATCCCGCAACAAGCTGCGTTCGAAAGATCATCGGCATTGGTCACCGGATGAGCGCGCGATAGCGAGGTTCTCGATCAGGGACGGCGCTCGAGGATCGAGAGACGGGAGCGGCGACTTCGCCAAGGTGAAGAGGTCCCTAAATCGGTTGTACCGCTTTCGACCTAAAGGTAGAGCAGCCGGTTTGCTCGGCGGCAAGGCACTCCGAGGAACCATGGATGTGGCATGCCCGGTTCGGACATCTCGGCTTCGGCGCGCGCTTGGTCGGTGGGGAAGATGGTCCGAGGCTACCCCACATCAAACACGGAGGCGAAGCCGTGTGTGGCGGTACTGCCGGGCCGGAAGCGAGAGAGGCTACCTTTCCCAAAAGGCGGCCAAGTATCGCGTGAAGGAAGCTCTTGAGCTAGTTCACGATGACCTCTGCGGGCGATCACGCTGCTATATGCGGTGGTTGGCGGTACTTCTTCCGCCAGGGACGATTGCGCCGCTACATGTGGTCGCAACTCCCGACGAGCAAGGACGAAGCGGCGGCGATCATCAAGAAGTTCAAGACACGCGGAGGCCGAGAGCGGCAAGAAGCTCCGCGACGAGAGGACCGATTGGGGTGGTGAATTCACTTCGGTGGAGTTTGCTACGTCGCGCGGGATCGGTGTGGGACAACATCACACCGCTACCGCACTCGCCACAACAGAATGGCGTGGTGGAGCGACGGAACCGAACGGTGGTCGGCATGGCCCGATCCATGATGAAGGCCAAAGGATGCCGCAAAGTTCGGGGAGAGGTGGTGACCACGACGGTGTCCATCCTCAACCGCGCTCCAATCAAGGCCCTAACAGGCAAGACGTCGTTCAAAGCTTGGTACGGGAGCAAGCCGAACGTGTCATTCCTTCAGACATTCGGTTGCATCGGCCACGTCAGGAAGACGAAGCCGAACCTCACCAAGCTGGAGGACAGGAGCACACCCATGGTGTTCCTAGGCTACGCGGAGGGTACCAAGGCGTACCGGCTCTATGACCCACGCGGAGACAAGGTGACTGTCTCGCGCGACGTTGTGTTCAACGAGGAGGCGGCTTGGGACTGGAACAGTCCGAGCATGGGGGAAGCAGGAGGCTTCCCCAACACCTTCATCGTCGAGCACTTGGTCATCCACAGCGGTGGAGACGCTGCGGAACAGGTGCCACGCACTCCGGGAGGAGCACCGAGCACTCCGACGGTAGAGTCGAGCACTTCAGGAGGGATGCCGAGCACTCCGGGAGGAGTGTCGAACACTTTTGGAGGGATGCCAAGCACGCCAGGAGTGGAGCCAGGAGGTTCTGCAGTGGTGGCGACCACTTCAGGACGGGTGCCGAGCACTCCCGTGGCGGAGCCAAGACGTCTTATTGTGGTCCCAATCACTCCAAGACTGAGGATAGGCACTCCTACAGTGTGGCCAAACACTACAGGAGTTATGACGAGCAGTCCAAAAGCAGTGTCGAGCACTTCGGGTGCTATGCAGGGCACTCCGGCAAAAGAAGGAACCCCATCACCCCCGATCGAGTTCGCCTCACCTCCAAGTGACATCACTGAGTTCGTGGACGCCTACCACGAAGGTGAGGAGTTCAGGTTCCGCAGGCTGGACGACATCATCGGCGGCAAAGGTCCCTCACGTCTGGCGGGTAGGCTGCTCAACGACGCAGAGCTGCTACTCGTCAGTGCAGAGGAACTACCCACGTTCGCGCTAGCCGAGCGCGATGGAAACTGGCGACCGGCGATGCTGGAGGAGATGAAGGCGATCGAGGAAAACAAGACTTGGCACCTCGTCGATCCACCTCTCGGATGCCGTCCGATCAGCCTGAAGTGGGTGTACAAGGTCAAAAGGGACGAGCTCGGCGCCATTGTTAAGCACAAGGCGCGCCTCGTCGCTCGAGGCTTTGTCCAGCGCGACGGCATCGACTTCGAGGAGGTCTTTGCGCTAGTAGCGTGCATGGAGTCGGTCCATTTGCTACTTGCTTTGGCGGCAGCAAAGGACTGGCGTGTCCATCACTTAGACGTTAAATCGGCCTTCCTCAACGGCGAGCTGGCGAAAACGGTCTTCGTCAGGCAACCTCTAGGGTTCGCCGTCAAGGGAGAGGAACACAGGGTGCTCTGACTGCGCAAGGCGCTCTACGGGCTGCGGCAAGCCCCTCGAGCATGGAACGCCAAGCTTAACGCCACGCTGGGCGAGCTTGGGTTTAAAAGGTGCGCAACCGAGCACGCGCTCTACACGCGACGACGGAGGAAGGAAGAGCTCGTGGTCGGAGTGTATGTGGATGACTTAATCATCACCAGCGCGCGCACGGAGGATATCAACAGCTTCAAGCGAGAGATGGCAGCTCGTTTCCGAATGAGCGATCTCGGCGCTCTCTCCTACTACCTCAGTATTGAGGTGAGACAGGGGAAGGAAGAACTCACGCTCGGGCAAAACGCGTATGCCTCCAAGCTATTGGAGAGGAGCGGCATGGTGGAGTGCAAGCCATGCGTGACTCCGATGGAGGAGCGGCTGAAGCTGACGAAGGCCAGCACTGCGGCGAAGGTGGATGCAACACTCTACAGAAGCATCGTCGGCAGTCTGCGCTATCTAGTCCACACGAGGCCGGACATTTCGTTCGCCGTGGGCTACGTCAGTTGCTTCATGGAGGATCCCAGAGAGGATCACTGGGCTGCGGTGAAGCGGCTACTACGCTATGTCAAGGGAACGGTGAACCATGGAATCATCTACCCAAAGACCGGCAGGAGTAGGCTGCAGCTCACGGTATTCAGCGATGCAGACATGGCAGGGGACATCGACGGACGACAGAGCACCTCTGGCGTGCTCGTCTTCCTCGGGTCAGCCCCAATTTCATGGCTGTCGCTGAAACAGAAGATGGTGGCGCTATCTACGTGCGAGGTAGAGTACGTAGCGACGGCCACAGCGGCGTGCCAAGTTGTGTGGCTAAGCCGGCTGCTGGGCGAGCTGACCGGCGTGGAAGCTCACCCACCAGCACTGAAGGTGGACAACCAGCCCGCCATCGCCCTCGCGAAGAATCCAGTTCTGCACGACCGGAGTAAACACATCGACGTAAAGTTCCACTTCCTCGTGGATCGTTGTTGATGGAGGCAAATCGTCATCGAAGTTCGTTGAAACGCTTTCGGCAGCTCGCGGACGTTCTCACCAAGCCACTCGGACGACTTCACTCACGGAGTGAAGGAGATGATCGGCATGGAGGGGTATAAGGGTTAACGAGAGAGATTAGGGAAAGATTGTTAGCTAATCTCGCCACCTTGTGTGAACACAGCGAGGTAAGATTGCACCAACTTAGCCGCTGCTGTGTGTGAACACAAAGGGAAAGGCGGCGCCGACTTTGCCCCTGTCATAATCTTCAGTGGCAGCTGCAGTGCGCGAAGCGCACCGCAGCTCACGGCTCACCCAAGAAGAGAGAAGATGGCGGCAGATCGCGCGCAGTCAAGACTGCCAGTTATCTAGTTACCGTGCGAGATAACTCGACGACAAAGGTCGACTCGCTACCGCCACCGCTGCTTTACATCTGTCAGCAGGTGAGCGGCGCCTCTGCCGCACTCGCAGCTGCCATGATATCACAAATAGGGGGGCAAAGTCAATATTTACGCTTTCCTTGTTGGAAAGTTCACACATAGCAAATGGCTAAATCGACGCCGCCTTCCTCTACTGTGTTCACAAAGGTGACACTAGATTAGCTAACACAGAGAATTTAAGGGAATATTTCGCTTTATTTGTTGGGAAGGGATTTCAGACTTCAGAGAGCTGCCCATGTGGATGTCGGGCTTTATCATTTGCAGAAGCTCCTGGAATCCACTAGCCTTTTGCAGACTCTGATTATTCGACAAGGAATTATGTTTGATAGGAAGGAGGTTAAAACTTTAAGGCCGCGTTCGGTTCTCTCGGCGGAACCGGCCGTTCCGGGCCCGGAAATCTTTCGCGCTAATACAAATTTGTGAAAGATCTGTGCGCCTGGGAATCATTTCCTGGCAACCGAATGAGGCCTAAGAGAAATCGTTCGATTTATGCAAGCAGGAATCTGGAAATTTTGTACGTCATTCCAAATTAAAGCGACCTCCAGTGGAAACTCATGTCGGTGGCTCAATCCATTGAAACCAATGGAACCTGCACAATCATGTCGTTTAGTTGCACGTTGAACCTTAACCTTAAGGCTGCATGGCTTATTTTTCATCGGTGACTAATTAATTAACTGACATGTGATAAACCTACTTAAAATAAACCAAAAGATGTTGCTAGTAATAAGATTTGATTCTTAAAATAAACCTACTTGAGCATGTACTGTTTGTTATCGGAGGTGAAAGAGTCTCGGTTCTAAATCGTCCCCTTGTCGAATGCAACGTGCACTAGCTAAGAGAATAGTTAAAGCCGTATGCTCGGAATTGTACCTGGACAAGAACACCCAAGAATTTTGGGAAGATGCTCGACGCCATGGCAAGTTGCCAACCATGGCGATGTGATTTGTGATGGACCGAGGACGAGGCAGGAAGGCAGAGGGACCTGCCCTGGCATGCCAAATCCTTTCTGGTGCAAGTACTGCACTACAATCCTACTCACTGCTCAGTGCTCACTAAAGCCAAAGCCACGGCTGTTTTTGGCTTCCCCCTCCTCGATGCCATCGGCCACAGGCCACAGCATCTAATGGCTTCTCGTGTTATCGTGCGTGTACTTCCTTAACCCTTATCTCTTGCGAGTTGTCCGCATCACGTTGTGGTGGACAATATATATTCCTATACTGGGCTAGCTGCTCGGATGACACGAGTGAACATGAACGCTAGGCTGTATAGAAGAATGGTTCCACCAACAGCGACATGCATCCTTTTGCATTGGGCGATGATGAAGAGTGTGGTTTATGTGTTACGTGTAGTGTAGGCTGATCTTTTGGTTATGCATGGCTCGTAAACATCTAAAATTTATCATGGTTGCCTCTTTCATGTCCAAATAGTCTTCGAGGAGGATATGGCCATATGGGAGCTTTTTCATTTGAGGAGGTTCTTCGTCAAGCTTTTGATCGCGGTCTTGGCAAAATTCACTGCAAAGTCCTGAAACGATGTAGCCTAGTATTATTAGTAATTCGCATTAATTCTCACCGGACAGGTCAGAAGAAGAAAAATAATGAATTCTAGAAATTCTCAAAAACAATAGAAAGATCTGGTCAACAATATGGTAGACTCTACTCATCACTAGTGATAATAGCCACAGGATCTATTCAATTTTCTAAAGAAATCACCCATATCTGCCATCATGAAAAACAAAATAAAGTAATATCTTAATCTATATCTAATATCAAAGAGTAAATTGATTCTTTCGTTCATCTTTTTTTTTTACTTTGCGAAGTGCTATCATGCCCTTCGTGTCTCGTACATAACTTGGACTCACACGTCTCTCACTTATACAAGTTAGAACAACTCTCATCCAGCGGGCAGCGTGGCATGGAGTTAGATGTCAAGACGTATTGGGTTATGATCATGCTTGCTAGTCTACATATAGATTACACACCTCTTTCATTATAAAACATAGTCTAAATAATCCCTAAATATGCAT
This sequence comes from Miscanthus lutarioriparius, assembly GCA_904845875.1. Taxonomy (NCBI): domain Eukaryota; kingdom Viridiplantae; phylum Streptophyta; class Magnoliopsida; order Poales; family Poaceae; genus Miscanthus; species Miscanthus lutarioriparius. The sequence continues at coordinate 120,064,091 of CAJGYO010000002.1, forward strand.
CCAACTTACCCATCCTGCCATTATAATAGATAATCTAAGTAACCATTTAAATTTGCATCTAAATTACTACTCCTACTACTAAAATAAATTAAAAATAACCCTCCAATCTACGTCTGTGTTTCTGAACACAAAATTTTAATATACTTATGACTCTTAATATTTCAAGCAGTGCAGGAGCACAAGTTAAAGGAGTGAGTACTCAACCTTTGATACGGAGGTTTTTGTTTCATGGCTTCACAAGGTTGAAGTCGAGCAATAGCTATGGCTTGGTCTTTATGGAGAGGCGGAACTTCATTAGGGCCATAGCCAGGGTGGGCTATAGCCTCACCTCATTTTTACAATTCTATAAAGGATGCTATAGCATATGTTAGTAAGGGGACGACTAGTGCTTGGAAATTCGGTCCCAGCAGCGCGTCCGAATGCAGGTCCCACCAGCCAACCGCTACTCCATATACGTGGGCTTGGGCTGCCAACGTGAAGCGGTATCCCTGCCCACCAACTGGAGTCCAACGAAAGCCTATTCCTGCCCATGTAACAGAAGGGGAGAGCGCGCGCTCGTGTCCGCGCCGTCATCCCCTGGCGTGCTCCCTCCACCGGCCCCCACTGCGCCTCCTCCGCAGTCTGAGAAGGATGCAAGACAGCAGAAGACGAGGAGGAGACACCGAGACGAGACAGCAGAAGGCAAGGAGAGAGATGCAACACCCGATCTACTTTTGAAACATCCAGATGCAACACTTACAACATACGTCTAAAATAGATGAAACACTTGAAACATGCATCTAAAACACTTAAAAAAACACCTAAAACCATTATAAAACATACACAACATCTAAATAAAACAGTTACAACATATATATAAAATATATACAACATCTAAATAAACACACCTGCACCATACTCCCTCCATTCCCATATACCAGGCGTGTGCAAGTGTTTTGTTTTGGCCACCAGAGGAGGCGTATTGGAGTATCAATGGTGCAATTAATTACTTCTGTTGGCTAGTGTTGCAATTAATAACTCAAAACGGAGCGTCGACGTATACGTGGCCAGCCTCCATTTGTTGCATGCACTAGTTTGGCCGCATGAGGTACTCAAAAGACGTTGCATGCACCAGTTTCGGGTGATGAATTAATACTAGCGCGTTCTTCCGTGAAATGCCTTGGTATCTTAAGTCAACCTCCTCACGCCAGATAAAAGCGGGATGGAGGGAGTATGTACGAAAAAACAGATAAAACCTTGAAAACGTAGCAAAACATATATGTACAATCATTGTAATATTTTGATATATTTTTATAACATCTATATAAAACAATTATAACATACCTATGAAACATCTAAAACACTTGAAAATAGGCTTGCAACATGCGCTTTCAAGCGCAACATCTACTTGCTGCTTGGACGAAAATGGAGGCTCGTCGACGCGGAGCTCGACGCCGGCGTGGAACTCGATGCCACGGAGTGGCTCGAAGGTCGCTTGTGCGGAGCTCGGTGGCGGCACGGACTTCGGCAGGGCCCTCGACAGGCGGATGGATCGAGCGTCGCCGCGACAGGAGGCGCGAGTCCAGATGGAGGCATGCGGCGCGTGCATGCGATTGGGGGGGGGGCGAGTGGGGGCGTGCAACACGCAAGTGAGCGGGCGATGCGGGCGGGGGCACGTAGCGCGCAGAGTAAGCAGGCGACACGGGCAGGGTCCGTCGACGGACGTCCTATAAAGAGCATTACTGTATTAGTAAATTTTGCTATTGAAACATTGGCCTCTCTAAACCGTGTATATTCTAGTGCACCCCTTTTTCGATAAACAGCTGAATTCTTTTCAAACATAAGTGATTTTACATGGGTGGAAGTCACCCTAGGAAAATGTTTGCAATGCCACAAGTACAGGGTATTGTACATTTATGGAATATGTGTTTACAGCTTATAGATGGAGTAATTCTATCAGCCTTTTTCCAAGCATTCCTAGCAAGAAAATGAGCTATTGTGTTTGTCTCCCTTTTGATCTTTCGCACTTCAAATGGAATTCCATAATTGCTCTCGAAGAAGTGTGCTAGGATGAGCCGAAGGTTCCAATGGCCTGGAGTACGCGCTGACACGAACCGATCGTTTCGAACGGCGTGGCCGCGTGGAGTCTCGAGTTGACTGTCAGGCACACGAGGTACGCATCGATCTCGAGCCTGAGTCGCTGACACGGGAGGCCCACATGTGGTTGACCACTTGACCGACCCTGCTGATATGGACGTGCGTGTGTGCATGTGTAGGATCCGCGCTGGTGGTGGAAGACCGCCATGCATGTCGGTGGCCGGTCAGTCGGTGAGATCGATCTGCTTATGCTTGGTACGCAAGGTATTCCGTCCTAAATCCCTGCAACTAAAGTTGCATTCAGACAGGCGCACAGACTGGTCATTAGAAACTAATCATATATTATGAGTCTATGACCGAAGCGAAGAAGCTTCCTAATAACGCAGAGAACTTGTGAAGAAGAAGAATGTGCTTTAGACTTGTTTTGTTTACATTAGGTACGTACTCCTACGAACCGGCGCGGCGGGCGGCGCACGGTCCCAATCCGGCCAATCAATGTGCGATACACGTACCAGTACCTCCGGGCCGGGTTTGACAAATTAAACCGGAGCAAGTTCCACTTTGGAAAAGAAATGACTTGAAAAGGTGGAAAAACTACAGCGTTGCTGATGTGTGACAGTACGTGTGAGTGGACATAGTGTATTCGCCGCAAAAAAGTCAACTGGGACCGTGCGTTACGCGGGGTTTTGTCGCTGCAGTCCTGCTGTTTCATTCCGTGCGGCCGCGCCCGCGCGCCGCCGGCTTTGACGACGGGCGGCCGCTGCCAAGTCACTCGCTCTGGCCAGCCGCGTCGATCGATCGGCCGCCCTGCCGGCGCCGGGTGCTTCGCAGCTTCGTTCTCTCGCCTCGATACATGGATCGGAATTGAAAGGTATAGAAAGTAAGGCTGGCCCCGTACCAGGCCGTCGTTGATCGGTCAGTTCTTCCAGGAACATGGTGGCCCGGAATTGCAATTTGCCAACGCCGGGTCGTCGGAGGTTATACTACGACTTGAGAATCAGATTAACAAGCATTATTTTTTAAAAAAAAAAATCTTCATCATTGTAAAAAATTGTTAACGTACGTCCATCGATGGACGATGGGTGACGACGGTTAACACAAGGTCGTGCGTCTCATTTTCTACTTTTCTACCGTACTACGGATTCAGTACGCCATACGTGAATAAAGGCTATGGTTCAAACTTTGAACCCATGTGTACGCCGTCCATACTGAAAAATGTGTGTAGAGGAAGGCAACCCCAAAGTGAGACTAATCTAGCTTAATCACCAACAATTTTATTGAATATAGAAACATATTTTGGTCCTGTTTAGAGTCGATAATGATACAATTAAGACGTTCGGACGCCTCCCACCGCTCACTCCCACACGCGCCGCTCGCCCAGGGACCCTATCCGCTCGTCCCCTCCGCGCGCCCGATGCTTGCTACGCCATTTCCTCTCTGCACCGCCGTGCCCATCTGCCCACCCAAACTCCGCCACGCCGCCGCTGGTCCCCCGTAGCGCCGCGCCCCCACCGCGCCGCCTTCTTGCCGTGGCTAGCCCGCTCGCCGCGACTGCATCCACCGAGTTGACGAGCCGCGACTGCCTCCATGACGGATGCTTCAGCAAGCAGGCGAGGGGGACGAGATTCGTGTGACGCCGCGTCCGCCGGCGAGTTGCCCGTGCCGCTGCCGCACAGCGAGGTCCATGCGTCGCCATCGACCTCTACGCGCCAGCATGCCTCCATTCGTCTAAGCAAAGCCCATGTTGCAAGAGTGTTTCAAGTGTTTCATCTTGATATTACAAAAGTAGATCGAATGTTGCACATGTTGCGTTGGCTATACACGTATGTTTCAAGTGTATGTTCCAAATGTTTCATCTCGTTTTCTAGACGTATGTTTGCAAGTGTCTCGTATGGATGTTGCATATATTTTTACACATATGAAGTGTTTTCATGTATTTTTTTGCAAGTGTTTCATATGCATGTTTTGAGTGTTTTCAGTTGTTTCATAGGTATGTTGCAAGTGTTTTATCTTAATGTTTTTAAAGTAGATCTGGTATTGCAGCTAGTGTTTCAGATGCATGTTTCATGCGGCTTTGACGACGAGGCGGCCGCCGCCATGTCACTCGCTCTGGCCAGCCGCGTCGGTCGATCGGCTGCCCCGCCGGCGCCGGGTGCTTCGCAGCTTCGTTCTCTCGCCTCGATACATGGATCGGAATTGAAAGGTATAGAAAGTAAGGCTGGCCCCGTACCTGGCCGTCGTTGATCGGTCAGTTCTTCAAGGAACATGGTGGCCCGGAATTGCAATTTGCCAACGTCGGGTCGTCGGCGGCTTGAGAATCAGATTAACAAGCATTATTTTTTTTAAAAAAAATCTTCATCATTGTAATAAATTTGTTAACGTACGTCCATCGATGGACGATGGGTGACGACGGTTAACACAAGGTCGTGCGTCTCATTTTCTACTTTTCTAGCGTACTACGGATTCAGTACGCCATATGTGAATAACGGCTATGGTTCAAACTTTGAACCCATGTGTACGCCGTCCATATGGAAAAATGTGTGTAGAGGAAGGCAACCCCAAAGTGAGACTAATCTAGCTTAATCACCAATAATTTTATTGAATATAGAAACATATTTTGGTCCTGTTTAGATTCGATAATGATACAATTAAGATGTTCGGACGCCTCCCACCGCTCACTCCCACACGCGCCGCTCGCCTAGCGACCCTATCCGCTCGTCCCGTCCGCGCACCCGATGCTTGCTGCGCCATTTCCTCTCTGCATCGCCGTGCCCATCTGCCCACCACACTCCGCCACGCCCCGCTGGTCCCCCGTACCGCCGCGCCCCCACCACGCCGCTTCCCATTCCCTGCGGCCTCCTCTGCACTGCCTCCTACGCACAACATTCCCCACCGGACCCAGTCTGCATCGCCCGCCTCCACTGCGCCGCCTTCTTGCCGTGGCCGGCCCGCTCGCCGCAATTGCCTCCACCGAGCTGGCGAGCCACGACCGCCTCCATGACGGTTGCTTCAACAAGAAGGCGAGGGGGATGAGATTCGTGTACCGCCGCGTCCGCCGGCGAGTTGCCCGTGCCGCTGCCGCACAGCGAGGTCCATGCGTCACCATCGACCTCCGCGCGCTAGCATGCCTCCATTCGTCTAAGCAAAGCCCATGTTTCAAGAGTGTTTCATCTTGATATTACAAAAGTAGATCAGAATGTTGTACATGTTGCAGTGGCTATACACGTATGTTTCAAGTGTATGTTCCAAATGTTTCATCTCGTTTTCTAAACGTATGTTTGCAAGTGTCTCGTATGGATGTTGCATATGTTTTTACACATATGAAGTGTTTTTAGGTATTTTTTACAAGTGTTTCATATGCATGTTTTGAGTGTTTCAGTTGTTTCATAGGTATGTTGCAAGTGTTTCATCTTGATGTTTCAAAAGTAGATCTGGTGTTGCAGCTAGTGTTTTAGATGCATGTTTCATGTGTTTCATCTGCCTTCAAACGTATGTTGCAAGTGTAGCATCCGTATGTTTCAAAAGTAGATCGGGTGTTGCATCTCTGTCTTCGCTTTTCTGCTGCCTCACCTTCGCCTCGGTGTCTCCTACTCCTGGCACCGGCTAGGCATTTGTCGCCCCCTCCCCCTCTTCTGGATGCTGGCATAACCACCCGCTGTAGTCATCTGCTACAGCTGCTGGCCATGTGCATGCGCGTGAGAAGTGGAGGGGCACGAGCGGTGACTCCCCATGTGCAGTCGGGCGGTTCAGGCAGCATGGGCCCGCGTAGGCGGGCACGAGATGCAGGTGCACGAGGGAGACGGAGTGCAGGCACGGGCGTCTGTCCGAACGTTCGGGCGCTATGACTGCCGGTTTAGATTCTCTCAGCTTTTGTTAGAGTCCAGATTTTACAACCTCTAGGTCACATCCAGCATTACCAACTCACAGATTGGCAATAAAAATGCTCACCCTGCTTCACACGTTATGAAAGGTATTATATGAAAGGTATTATACATAGACAACATGAATATAGTCTCGAGCTATCTTCCCTCTCCTGGACTAAATAAAATGACTCTGTTCGGCTGATACATAAGCCGGCTGAGACCAGTCTCAGTGGGGATTTCATGGCCCTGTTACCAATGCATCCATATTTTGGAAATAGTGCAGAAGAGTTTCATCCCCATGAAACTCTCTCTACTCCCATGAAACTCTTATCATCTCTCTCTTCATCAATACGGTGCCACATCAGCCTATTTAATGCCCATGAAACTGCAAGCCATGATACCTCACCGAGACAGACACACGTTAATAATAAGTGTTCTGCATTTGAAGTTCTTAAATTTTATTGTGAGAGAAAAATATTGTAGATTGAAACGAACAAGGCCTAAACTAGGAAAAACTGGAAACCAATGGAGTCAGCAGGTTTCAATGGCTTCCGCTCCTAGGGGTTGCATTGGAGTCGGAGCCTTTGGACGCTCCGCTAAAAAGACCATTATAACATCTAAAAACAATAATCAATGCAAGCCACTGTACCTAAACACAGACACACGTTAACATCCTCCATAAGAATAGACCACCACTGTCCGCTCCTCTCCCCCACCTAGTTTCCACAACAACGACTTAGATTAACTTTCTTTACCAATGTAGACATAAACCAACCGGTGGCAGTGTTTTTTTAAATCCTGGAGGGGCTTGCGCCCCCTCTCCCCGCCCAACACACACACACACAACAGTGAAATTTAGTAGTTGAAGGAAACAAACAAAAGTACACGCTTACACAGACTTAAAAAAACAGAAGAGCACAGGCGCGGGAAAGATCACGAAACAAAAAAAAAGGCAATATCTAGAAGAAAAGAATCAAATGATCATGTCAAATTCATGCATATGCAAATATGGCGTATCTGACATCACATCACTTGCCACCACCCTGTTTGTTTCATCTATCGTGTCCGTGTGTGTGTGCAAACTCATCACATGCTCCTCAACAGAATATCAACAAACTCTTAAGCTGTTAAGCATGCATGTATCACAATAACCGCATGGCCGACCCGCCGACCATCTACGTAGCATCTTTCTTCCAAGCAACGCGCACCCCGGCCGGCCAATGCAGGGTATTGCAGCAGCACGCTTTTGAAAGCCGTTGTCATTTCCGCTCTCCCAGGCTCCCAGCCACCCAGCTGACCTGACTTGCTCCAGACAGACACTAAGGTGACACACTGCGTGCCACTGCCACCAAAGTACTAGTGTCCCTAGTGCCGCGCGGATCGTCCGATCGATCGATCCCGACGTTACGCAACGGTGCCGGCCCAAACCGCGGGCAGGTTCGATGAACCGGCAGGCAATGCGGACGGATTAAGCGTCTCGGTTCATCACTTTGATGGCTGATAGACCCCGTACGTGGCCACGCACTACGCCGCTATCCATGGAGCTGGCCGCTTAGCTTTTGCAGTGACGATTGAGCCAGCGCTCGAGAGCTATTTTGGCAGGCAACGATGCTGTTAGTGTATATTATACAGCTGGTTCGTTTGCTCGTATGTGACTTATATGACATGGTTTATTAATCAACGAACAATATTTTCGCTCACAGGATCGGTCATGAGATTGCACTAATACACAGATTCTTTTGTGCAGTGTTTATCAAATAGCCTCGGAGGCGGACGGCCTGGTTGACGCAAACGCAAGCACAGCAGGGTTGTTAGTGCCCCGTGAGCTGGAACGCATGCGTGCGTGCGTGAATTAGACGGCCGGCCGGGTCGATTTCTGCTCGTTGCAGGATGACGGTGATGAGATTGCACTAATACACAAATTCTTTTGCGCGGTATTTATTAAATGACTTCTTTCCGGCCTTCCGAACAACCGCCGTTGCCCATCCCCTCTGCTCTATTCCAGCAAGGCAGCCATTCTGGGCTCCTCCTCCGCCTCGGTTAATAATTAACGGCAAGCCACACAACGTAATGAAACCGCCTCGACTAATGCTTATTAACGGAGGCGGTCGCCCTAACGCAACTGCCTTGGTTAATCGATATTAACCGAAGCGGTTGTTATAATATGCTCGCCTCAAAAAACAGGCTCGAAGTCCACCAGCAGGCCCAATACAATAGTCGCATATATATACACCGAGTTAGGGTTTCGAACCAGCCCTCGGCCCTTCTCTCGCGCTCTGCGCCTCCCTCTTCTCTCTCCTCTCTATCTAGGGCGGATCCGCCCTCACCCCTCCTCTCGATCTGACGATTCCGATGACGGTGAGGTCGCCATCGCCGTAACTCTCCTCCATGGCGCGCATCTCGCCGCCATCCACCGAGGGCGGTCGGATCCAAGCCACACCTACCACGGACAACGGAGGTCGTGGTACGGAGGCGGGCGGCCCTACCACGGACACCGCCGTTCCTAGCGTCGGTGCTCGGGCCTCCTTTCTGCGATGCCACGCTGGCCTCGTCCTCAACCGGCCTCTACCTCGACCCAGGTGGTTGGCCTTCCTCGGTGTCCCTCTTCCTCGCCGGGAGCCCACGCCGACCAGCAAACCGCCTTTAATCCAAAACCCCTCCTTAATCCTTTTTGCCCGCGCACGGCAAGATTTGTGTAGAGTGTTGGTTGCCTCTATAGCAAGCAATGGTGACGCGTGTGTATATGCTAAAACGCCCATCGATCCGCCATGGGTCTGTCGTCGATGATGGCTGGCGGCAGCGGCACGGCTCCTGATGGACCCGTGCGTGTCCCTGCGGTTCCTTTATATACAGCGGCTGAATTTTCAGCGCTGTGCGGAGGGCCACGACGATAGCGTCCTCTCATCCTCTCTCTCCTCTCTCAGATCTAGGGCGGATCCGTCCCTCACCCTTCCTCCTTCTCAGATCCGTGATGATGGCGACAGCCTGCGATGTCACGACGTTCTTTCGTGTTCGTTTATGGATCCATGGCGTTCTTTGTTTGGCGGATGATCCGGTGGAGGGCGTCCGGATCCATGGCAGGCGTGCCCCCGGGCGTCGTGGATCCTACCACGGACATCAATGGCCCGTATACTGGTACAAATTAATGGTGAAACGGTTATTACGGTAAGGATCCTACCAAGGACAACGGCGGTGCGCACAGTGGTACTAGGCTCCTGTGCGGAATCCATTCCATTTGAGAACGGTGCAAGTGAGTTACGTTCGGTGCTTTTTACCACTACTACACAAATGAACTTGCTGAAATTATTAACTCGTGGCGGGTTACATAACTCAACCGCCTCGATAAATAATTTTAACCGGCAACGGCGTTTTTGCAACCGCAATCGATTTAGCGTGTTATGACCACGATTAACCGTGACCTTTAGTCAAGGCGGTTGCAAAAACCGCCTCGGTTAATCCTTTTCGCCTGTCACGGTTAAGATTTGTGTAGTAGTGTTGGTTGCTCTATAGCAAGCAATGGTGGTGCGTGTGTGTATGCATATCCATGTAGCCCATCGATCCGCCATGGGTCTGTCGTCGATGATGGCTGATGAGTCAGCGGCACGCCGCCTGATGCGTTCGTGCGTGTCACCTGCGGTTCCTTTATATACAGCGGCTGAATTTTCAGCGCTGTGCCACGACCACCACGACGATAGCGTCTCTCTCTTGATCCCAGCTTTCAGGGGGTAATGATCTAGTTTAGGTGTAGTAGGCAAATAAAAGGATGTGGGTTTTGTCAAAATCAGCTCATTTTTGGTGCTTGTAGTCCTAGACTAGACAGTACATCTATGCGTATTTGATACTCCAAGCGAAGGAAATAAATCAATTACAGAAATCAATGATTAGTATACTAGCACAAATTAATGAGTGAAATGGTACACTGAAACGGTTATTACGGTTAGGAATCTCTGCTAGTACGTAGACGGCAGGTGCGCACAGTAATGGCAACGTATAGTCCCACCAATCCTGTGCGGAATCCATTCCATTTGAGAACGGTGCAAGTAAGTTACGCACAATTAATTGGTCTTTATTACTGCCAAAACCGGAAACGTTCAAATTTATTTGTAAACGCAGGAGATGCTGTTGATCCGAATATTCTCTCGGATTCTGATCATCCATATTGCATTGTTTAAATATATTTATTATTGTGCTGCGTTATATCCGTCAATATTACTACTACACCTTAATTACTACACCAAGGATCCCACAATATCTACACGCCGATTATTCGAATCGCATCCGGTTTTATTTGCATCGTCTTATTGAATTCTGACCCACTTGAATTATTGCTTGATTCATTTACGCACCACTTGATTCATTGCGTTTTACTACCAAAATGTACACATGTAGCAGATTCTTTGATCCGAATATTCTGCGCCGGCTGATTCAATTCTATCAGGTTGATTCTATTTTATTAATTACCGCACATATATTTATGTGACATTATATACGGAGAGTACACTATTCCACTGATACCCCTTTTTATAGCTATATACTAGTAGTAGTATAATTTAGTCTTAGCTTTGAATGTATGCTAGCTTTGAATGTATGCCAGTGAAAGACAAAATTAACAGTGCCTGATTCTTGAATCTTGAACATGCATGTACGCACGCGATTCCTTGTCCGGCCTTGCAAGCTTTGAATTATTAGTCTATACAAACGTTGGAGGAAGGACAAAAAACATAGTTACAGCATTTTACCGAGTTTAGCCTCCTGGTTGCATACGGCGGTACGGACAGTAAGTTTTTTGTAAACGTTTCTGAATTTTTTAATACAAAAATACGCAGGGACTGACAAATAAGGATCCGAATCGGTGACATGCAAGCGGCCCAGCGCATGTGGTCCTCGCCTCGATATTCCCTCGCGCGGTGTTTGCATGTGCATGCATGTCGCTGCACGGTCGCACGTGTACGTACGTACCCAGCCTTGGTAACAAAATACTGTATACTACGTACTCTGGGGGCATTTGAAAATTAAAAAATCCAATTAATTTTGCAATACCATTTCCTATAGTTTCGGGTTCAATAACATAGCAAAAACAAGTACCAGTATTGCTTTACTGTATAGACGACGTCAGATACTATACGTTCTCCTCCCTTTTTTTTCTGCAAAATTGTAGGGGAACGGAACCTCCCCCACTCGCTTACTCTGAGCACAGAAATGGACTCTCTTGTCAATCAATTTGGTATACGCTTTTGCTCTTGTTATGTCATCAAATATATACACTACTATATTTGACAATGGCTAGTGTGATACGGTTCCATTTACGTAAAATTTAATTTGGGGGAACCTCAAAGTGAAGGCAGTATTTCCAAACGCAATATTGAATTATGCACTTGGAGTTTTTTTTTGTTTCCTGATTGAATCTTATTAGGCAGGTAAATATTTGACAAGATGGTCTAGAAAAAAAACTTTTGTTTCCAAAGATGAGATTAGGGGGGCCCACATTTATTGTCTTCTTTGTTATCCATATATCGCATGCATGAGCGAGTGACTAAAATCTGGCGCCGTTAAATTTGGTTGAAAAACCAGCGGAATTTACTGTTCACGGCTGAAAATCACTGTTCATTCTCTCACAAATTCCTCCAATTCCTCCAAATTCCTCCCAGCGAACAGGGCCTCTAAGATTTCAAACGAGTGGCTGATATATACTCGATCGAGTACTATTTTTTTATTGGGATCGAGTACAATTTTGAATGTATTGTATTTTTTTAGCATCGAATATATTGTATTTGAGCTCAGTACAAAAGAACGCCCAGGATATATAGACGATGATGAGGCGATATATATGTAGACAATAACAACAAGCTAAACTTGTGGATGGATGACACAGTCAGAACAAATAATAGATAGATCCCTTTCATTTTACCATAACGAGAAATGCATGACACTTTTTGCCTTGCCGCAAAAACATTTGTCAAACAAATTCATTTTCACGATCACGACAAGTCAATATTCGGCCAAATTTTCGTCAATGCGAAATTCGGCGAACGCCGAAAGCGAAGGCGGTATATCCAAACTCCGTCAGTGAGGTTTCTTGCTCCACCTTCGACCAACGTACGTACGTGGTGGTTCATTGAACCTGGACGCTTTGTTTTCCTCCCCAAAACCGTGTCCAGGTCCATTCCAAAAGGCCGGTAAAATGCCTTTGCACGGCCGTGGCGTGAGGTTTTTCCGGCCCCCAAGAGAAGAAAGCGAACCTTACAACATCGGAGCTCGTGTGGATGCCGTGGTTTTTTTCCTATTGGCGCGCGCGTCGCCGCCACGACGCCATTGTCTGACCGTCTACTGGCCAGCAGAGGACAGGAGTGACGAAAGAGGCAGTCGCCGCAGCTTGGTGGTTTCGTGACAACCAAAGACTCCAGTGGATTCGATGATGCAGTTTGCATGACTTGTACATTGGCGTATTCTTCTGCGAGCCATGGCAACGTTGATCTGCTCTGGTCTGGTCTGGTCACACACACACACACACATTTTTCCATGCTCATTTCTGAAAGCAAGACTACGAAGACCTGCTCTGTTTTCTCCGATGTAACTGCTGACGATTCAGGCCTTGTCTAAGGTCATGGACATCACATCGGATGTTATACATGCGTGTCGCATGGGTGTTCGGATACTAATAAAAAATAAATTATAGAATCCACAAGTAAACTGAAGACATATTTATTAAATCTAATTAATCCTTCATTAGCACATGTGTATACTGTAGCACTTTATTGTTAAATTATGGGCTAATTAGGCTTAAAAGATTCGTCTCGTAAATTAGTCGCAAATTGTATAATTAGTTATTTTTAGTCTATATTTAATACTCCATGCATATGTCCAAATATTCGATGTGACATGGTGTAAAGTTACGAATGGAACAAGGGCTCACTCAAAGTTCGTAACGGAGATTTCAAACCGTTGCCGGTCCCTGGCCCTGTTGGTCAGTTAGGGCATTAGGCTAACACATTTGCACACGCACAAATCACCAATGCGTTACAACAAAATTCTAAGGAGCCGTTTGGATCATTTCATTTGAATGAATTGAAATCTACTTGATAAATAGATTATTTGACTTGAAATTTGACATTACACCATTTTTCAAAGGTCACGTATAAGCCTATCTCAAATTCATACGACGAGAGGTGGAAATTAATTCTATAAATCACCCTGCTATATTTTTACTTTGCAATTTATAACACGCTCTTCAACTTGCTCTCATACGGTAAAAATGCAACACACAAGTATCTCTCTCGTATAACCAACAATAATATACAAATATAATCGATATACAACCATATTGGCTTAATTAATATGTGTCTACATTATAATTATTAAAATAAATTTAATTCAAAGGATCTAAATGGGGCCTAAAAGATAATCCTACATACCATACGAATAATATTTGCACCACAAATTTGGTGGAAAGAAATTTGTAGCCAAAGAGAAGAAACACAAGTGGAAAGGGATCGGAGTCGGAGGAAAGCGGCGGCACCCTGAGAAAGATCCGGGAAGTGAAGGTGACACGCGCAGTCCAAAACAACCCGCGCAATCACCGCTCGCCGGTAGCCCCGCCCCCGTGCCCGTTGGCCAGCCTTGCCATACCATATATGCTAGCGCCTAGCCTAGCCCCAGTAAATAAAAAAAAAAATAGAAATAGTAATCGCAAAAAAAAAAAACCGGGGCGAAAAAATAATTAATTTTCCGAGGGAAAACCGCTCGGGCTTGCTTTAAATATCGCCCTCGCCCTCCAGCTCTCCCCCATTCCTCTCAGCCCCCTCTCCCACCCTCAAGCGAAGGCCACCCTCGATCCCCGCCTCCATTCCCAGGCCGGAGACCCCGCCTGCCCGCGCCGCCGCCAGCCATGGGAATGGGGCCGCTCAAGGACGCCGCGGCGGCCGTCGAGTCCGCGGCCGCGCTGGAGGCCGCCGCAGGAGCCGGCGCCGGCACCGGCGCCGTCGTCTCGGCTGCCGCCGTGGCCGTGGCCGTGGTACCCTCGGCGGCGGGGGGCTCGTACGCGGTGCTGCAGTGCGGCGAGGACTCGGAGTACGTGCGCCAGAAGTACAGCGGCTACTTCACCGTCTTCCGCGCGCTGCTGGAGGAGGACGGCGAGAGCTGGCGGGTGTACCGCGCCGTCCGCGGGGAGCTCCCCACCGACGCCGAGGCGGCGGGCTTCGACGGGTTCGTCATCTCCGGGAGCTGCGCCGACGCGCACGGCGACGAGCCCTGGATCCTCGACCTCGTCGACCTCATCCGCCGCCTTCACGCCGCCGGCAAGCGCTTCCTCGGCGTCTGCTTCGGACACCAGGTGCCAATCATCCCATCATCCGTCCATACGCGCGTTTCCCATTATTCCTGCGGACTCGCTGTTTGGTTGCGGTTGGTTCTCTTCTCGCGGTTTGGTTTTGCCTTGTTTGGGCCGGTCGTCTAGTTCCTTCCGCGCGTCGTAGCTGGGGTCTCCGTCGTCGGTGTTCACGGGGCAGGACGCAGCGGCACCAGCCACCAGCTGGTGTTCGCTGGGCACTAGCGCCTTCCTCTGTACCCAGCGCTCGGTGAAAAATTGGGCCTTTTTTTTTACGTCGAGTCATAAAATTTATACGGAGTACGTAAAAGCGAAATGTGCTCATTCTTTATGCGTTTTGAGTTTTGACAAGTAAACGGCACGGCTGCTTAATTGGTTAGCGGCAGCAATGGGACGGAAAGATGCTTAATTTTTTCAGCAAATATGAACCTTTTTTTTCCAAACAGCAAAGATCAAGCTATGCTAACAAAATCCCCTTTTAATAATTGTTTTGAGCAACGTCCAATGCTGGTCAGACCCATAGCGTTCATACAATGCGCCATCATTTTTTCAAAAAAAAAATCGTCTTTAAAAAAAAAAATAGGTGTAGGCTTGTACTACTGGTAGATTGTGGCTGGAAACCTCCTGCGGGGTGGCCCCTACCTGTCTGTGACGTAGATGTAGACACCAGCCCCGTCCCAGTGTCCCACTCCCGCGCTCTTGCTTCTGCCACCAGCCCACCACGTTGTTTTCTTTCAGTCCATTCCAGTTCATAGAAGCAGAGGCCCCTGTTTGTTTCGGGTCGAAGCAAACAGACGGACACGGGACAGATTATTAGAAGTGCATACAAACTCGACGCTAATCTAATTTAAGACGGCAGCATCTCGTACAGCCTGCTGCTGCTGTGGCCAGCCGTGTGGCTCGCTCTCGGAGTCCAGAGGAGGACAGAGGGGCGTTAGGCGCTAGCAGTTTCCACGAATCCCATTGGGATTTGGCGCGTAAACCGCGCCCGCAATTTTAAAATCAAATCCTTCGGGTGAGGAAGAAGAGGATTTGGCGTGACGCGTCTCTCCTAGCGGGTGCTTTTGAGATGACGATGCTACTACTACTAGCTTACCAGCTCGGGAGATCACCCAAAGGGCGTGTGCCGTCCGAGTCCAAGCGCTCGCAATCTCTCCACTTTGTCTGAAATCAGAGCTTGCCTTGACCGCGTGATGACTCTCCTCCTGACTAGGTAGTATATTGTATAGTAATAATATAATTACTTCAAAGATATCTTACGTGGAAGAAGGAAAGGTAAACTTTGATGGCGAGATCTAGGTAATAACGATATATTCACGTTTTAGACAACGGGCTCGCTGTAGGCTACGGTCATCGATCAGGCAGGACGAGGTCTTTCGGAGATCGCAACTGTCGTTGTCCCTAGTTTGATCGAAGAGCCGGAGCTGTTTCTTGCGCGCTGGAAAACCTTGATTTGGATTGCTCTTGTAGCCGGTCTGCGAAAGAACTCTTGTCGTCGTCATACACAGGAGACCAATTTGTTTACTAATGGAATCCTAGGCTGACTGAATATCATAGAGTTTAGGCCTTGTTCGCATTACCTTTTCAGTAAAATAACAATATTTTCTTTTACAATAAATCAGAATCAGCGTCAGCAGTTTTTCCCGTCAGTCGAACAGCCCCGACGCTGTCATGCCATGCTGAAAGTCAGACGCCTCCGCGACCGTACAAGCACCGCCGTTTAACAGGAGAGGCGACCATGCTCTGCTCAACAACGACAACAACAACTGCGGGCGGGGTCAAGAAAGAGAAAGGGGTCTGTGCAGACGTGAATGAATGATTCGCGTGTTCCTGAAGAAAACGGTGCGCGTTCGAGTTAGATCCCTCGGCGCTGTCTGAACCTGAAAGGTGGCGCCGATGCCAGACTTGCCCGCGTCCTCTCTCCCCCGTCGCACATGGTGATGACTGTGACCCTGCCGAGTTCGGCCCTGTTCGTTCGAGCTTATTGGCCAGAATTAGTTATAAGAACAATGTTTTTCTCTCGTAATAAATCAGTCCTATAAATTAGCCGTAGCAACAATCAATCCAGCCGAACAGGACCATCGTTCCGGTGGACGGACGGATCTGAGGAAGGAGCTGGTGGCCATCATTAGCGGCCGTCCCTGGCGTTGTTAATGGCCGCCAGCGTTAGCGAACCCCTGATCTAGACGCGTTTAGAGCTTCGCCAGAGCCAGCTTATTACAGCCTAATTATTATCAGTACAGCCATCAGGGCGACCGGTTCCATCGTCTGTCAGATGCCTCTGACTCCATGACAGCTTCCACGTTACGCACGCACATCTCTGACAATCTAAAACTCGTGTGGGGTGTTTTCTTTAACACGGATTTTATTTCGTGCTTGCGCCTACTGTTATTTGTTTGTTGCAGATTAATTAAACTTGGCATCGATCTTACGAAGCTGTTTGCTGCATGCAGATCCTGTGCCGTGCGCTGGGCGGCCGCACGGGGCGCTCGACCAAGGGCTGGGACATCGGGGTGAGCTGCATCCACCCGACAGCGGCGGCGGCGCGGCTGTTCGCGCCGCTGAAGCTCCCCGTGCACATGCCGGTGATCGAGTTCCACCAGGACGAGGTGTGGGAGCTTCCCCCGACCGCCGAGGTGCTGGCGCGCTCCGACAAGACTCGCGTCGAGATGTTCCGCCTGGGCGACCGCGTCATGGGCGTCCAGGGCCACCCGGAGTACAGCAAGGACATCCTCATGAGCATCGCCGACCGCCTCCTCCGCCATAACCACATCCTGGTAAGTAATCAGCACTCGTGGTCGATGTCACGTCGGTCTGCAGTGACAGTGTGCAAGTGTTTGTATATACTGCATATTTGGTCTTAACAAAATGTATATCTTGTTGGGTGACTTGCAGGACTGCCAGGTGGACGTGGCGAAGGCGAGCTTCGACGTGCGGCAGCCGGACAAGGAGCTGTGGAAGAAGGTGTGCAGGGGCTTCCTCAAGGGGAGGCTCCCGTCGCAGCAGCAGCAAGCTGTGGCGCTATAGCACGCGTTCCACTAATTAACCCACTGCAGGCAGCCTAAAGCTGACGAGGGAGGAGGAGCAAGTTATTACAGGAGGAAATTGGGAGCCTTGGATTGGATGCCCTAGGTTAATCGATCCTTTGTTTTGTGCTTCAGAGCTCAAGAGTTGTACAGAAACTACTATTGAACGAAGCATTAATAAAAAGGGGAAGGAAAAAAAAATATGGTTCGTTGGTTTTACCATTCCCTGGCCCCAGTTCATTATCGGAGTGCTAGCTCTCGTGTGATGTAGTGGTGCCTGGTGTGTCTCTTTGCATCCACTTTTTTTTTAATCACACGTTGCATAGGCTGCTTTTATCTTAATTTGTGGACTCAAATTAAACGATTACGGCACTGGACTTCCTGTTTTTTCTCCTATGAAAAAAGGGCCTTTATGCTGCCCCATCGACAGCGCTGTCCGCTTATCATTGGGGTATCTGAAGAACCGAAAACAGATGTCTGTCGTTGGAACTGATTTTCAACGAGTCCCTCTAGGAGCACTCTAGGAGCACAACTAGTACTACTACTACTTGCCCTCCACCAAGCAGTCCCTCTACAGTGTGCACCCACCAAATAAGTGAAGTGACAATGTTGGCGTCAAGTCGGTGGGTTGGGGAGGTTGGGGAAGGCGGAAGGGGTGATTGAGACGAGGACTGGATGTACCAACTGGCCGCTGGATCGGTCCGGGACGGGGATCCTGGTGGCCTACACGATCCAGCCGAGGTTGTCCGTTCCTGGGCTCGCGGAAGACCCGGTGGCCTGGCCTGGCCTGGCCTTCCCAGCCACGTACGCGCCATCCTCATCTGCCAGTGCCAGCCCCATCCGCACCGGCTGCACGGGTCCGCACGTCCTTGTCCAGTTCAGCGTGGATGCCGGGTGGGCAGGCGGCGGCGGGGGACCCTAGGGACTGGCGTGCCAGGGCTGCATCGGCTTGCTTTTCACTCCGGCGACGTTCCCGGTCGCCGGAAACCGATGTCGTCTCGGGATTTCGGGTGCCCGTCAAGATCTGATCTGATCTTTCGGTGACAAAAGAAAGTGGCTCCAAGTCCCAGTATCAGTATACTAGTAGGCCGGAACTAGTTTCCAAAGGAGAAAAGAAAAAAACTTCTATTGGGCCTCCTGCTGTTGAAGTGATTGTCACGACTCCTGCGGTACTGCCGCGACCTAAGGCCTGGTTTATTTGGCGATTTTTTTTTTTTGGAAAAAAAAAAGCTTTTCGTTGTTATTGGGCCTCCTGCTGTTGAAGTGATTGTCACGACTTTAAAAATTCTGCTCGTGAATTTCATGCCGCGACCAAGGATTTATATTTAATCTTACGCCAAAAATTTGCAAAATTTTGGAAACCAGGCACCAAGAATCGCCCACATTTTGCATGAGCATATGAATGAATGAAAACAGCTTTATCTGCCAAACTGTGCTGCGCGACTGCGACGATCGCCAACCACGCACAGCAGCGATCCGAGATAAGGCGGGTGTCCAGGTGCATTGAACCTCGTCGAACCAGACTGCTCCGAACGTGGATAGGTGAACTTATCCATCACTCCGTCGCAATGGCCGTGGAGCTGGTGGTCGTAGTTATAGTACTCACGGCACGACGACGAACTTGACCTTCATGAGGCGACTTACAACCAAAAGAGTCCAAGAGGTCACCCGTACGGCCGTACCAGCTTAATAATAATTTCGGCCCATGAATTGCTCTACAAAGCCTTTTTTTTTTGTGCAGGGCTGGTCCCAAATTCCCAATTCGGAGCCCGGCATGCCATCCTTTCAACAACAAGAATCAACAAGATTTTAAAAAACGATTTTTAAAATGCATATAAGCCGCCTTTTTCTTCAACCAGAGCGCGGGATGCCAACACATGTAAATGCCACGTCTGCTGTACTTATTAGTAGCACGTGCGTCTTCCACGAGGACAAACGGTATGCTAAAAGCTGTTGGAACTCCTGTTAATTTACGAGGGAAACCAGAGGCGTTGCAGCTCGCGTACATCCCTCGTCGCCTGCACTGCATGGCTACGTTGGCCGGACAACAGACGCGCAATGCTGATTGCAGTATCAACATCACATGAACCATTCGGTGCGGCACAAATGAACCCACAATGTAGTGACCCTGACATTGGTGCTGTCTGTTTCACAGAATCACAGATGCTGTGGCAAACGTAAACGGGGGCAACGAATACAGGGAAATGTTCTTTTTAGCAAATTAGACAGGTGCTCTGCCAATTCATTATATAGAGTTCCCATAAAAAAATGATTATATAGAGAAAATAGTACAACAGAAGAACTATATAATTACAAGAAGATAGTGAACTACTCAACTACTGCATTTGCCAATGTTTGGGACACCATAGAGACATCCTACATAGCTGCATTTGCCAATGTTTGCGATGATTTTGCCTTGTGTCAAAAATCCTGTGATATCGTTCTTTCCAAACATTCCTGTGTAAGTGGTGATTCGGTCTCGCTGAGAAGTATCCAGTAGTCTGTTCCACCGGTGCTTAATGTTTGTTGTGATCCCCTGAAATCAGTAGGTCTGTCTACCCTGAACGATTTTGAACTAGATGCCAAACTTGTTTCCTGTAAGAGCAATTGGACATAGGTGGAAGTGAGATTCTGGCCTAGCGAAACAGAATTTGCAGATGGGGTATGCTTGTCTCGCTTGATTATACTGTACTCACTCTGTCGTGTAATATAGTGCATTCTAGTAATTTTAAGATAAATTAAGAGAGAACATAAAAGACGCTTGTAGCCTCATTTTATTTTCTAATCAGACACTATCATCAATGTGATTATGGTGATTGGTTGATAAATAGAAAGTATTTAATGTAAAATTAGTTGTTGTCCTCTAGAATGTATTACATTTGATGACAATTTTTGAATGCTAGAATGCACTATATTATAGGACGGAGGGAGTACTATTTGAAGATGGTAGTTTCCCTTGTAGGAGTAGCCACAGAAAAGAATTTGCATGTTTGTTCGACCTCGCTCTTCCAGACTCTGTTCCAGTCCACCTCAAATCCGGGTGTCCCGATTCCTCGCAACAATGCAACTCATATACTGATTTTACTGTGTATGATCTTGATGTTGTAAACCTCCAAGCAATATCATCCTCCTCCATAGTCAGGGTGATGTCCTGCAATTGTGTGTCTAGTTACACGAATTGGTGTAGTTCTGTGTCCGTGGTTCAGCAGCACGACACTTTGTTTGCCCCTCCTTGGCTTCGGCTCAAACCGCCTTGGTTACTATAGATGGCCAAATGGGTGTGGCGCGATACTAGCACGCTACTAGGATCACACCTGATACAATTCACTAACAGGCACTATCCGATTAAGCACTATGTGTTAGCCGTGCCGAACTCTCAGCCCAGAGACGGTACGGGATGGCCGGGAACGGCGGCCAGCCCAGCGGCGAAGGCAGTTTGTGGGCGGCGAGGTAACATGATAGCAGCGCCAGCAGCATGTGGCGAGGCAACGTGATAGCAACGCTCTAACGAGGAAGACAAAACGGTACTTCCTCAGTCAGTGTATTTTAGAAATTTTAAGATAAATTAAGAGATACCATAAAAGATACATATATCTTTATTTTATTTTCTAATCAGACATTATCATCGACGTGATTAATGACGATTGTTTTATAATGGAAAATATTTAATGTAAAATTAGTTTTTATCCTTAGAATGCATTATATTTGAGAATTTTTTAATACTCTATATTACAGGACAGAAGGAGTAGGCAAGATCAACAAGACCTTGTTTGGAAGGATGATTCATGTAAAATTCCTATATTCTAAGAAGAGAACGGAGGCGGACCGCAGAAGGGTAGCGGTGGAGACCAGTAGCGGGCTAGGACGTTGAGTGCAGCTAGAGGTGACGGCGAGGCAGTTACAAGAATAGGCCTTGTTCGGTTACGTCGGAGCAGGCCGGAAACAGCGCGGAAAAGTTCCTGGCTAGTACAAATTTGCGAACTATTTGTGCAGCTGGGAATCAAAGGAGGCCTAAAGGTCCAACGAATAAGGGCCCGTTTAGTTCCTAAAAATTTTTGGTTTGATTACTGTAGCATTTTGTTTATACTTAATAATTAGTATCTAATTATGAACTAATTAGATTCGAAAGATTGATCTCGCGATTTCTCATCTAACTGTGTAATTAGTTTTTTTTTTGTCTACGTTTAGTGCTTCATGTATATACCGCAGGATTTGACACTTTGATATGAAAATTTTTAGAATCTCAACAGGGCCTAAGAGAAGTTCCGGAAGGTGCCATTGGAAATGCCGCGTGTTTTGTCAGTAAATGGCCCCCGTCAAATAGCAGCAGCTGGACAGCGCCGCGACTAGTAAGGTATGAGATGAAATTTGAGCTCTTTTATTATAGTATATAGATATAGATTAAAACACAACATATTCCAACATAACTGGTTCATTTAAATATTTATGATCACCAGAGACCCAGAGACAGAAGTCTGTTCCAACAATATGGGATAACAGAATGTACTACTCTCAGGAAAGAGAACATAACCATAGCTTGAACAAGATGAACCGGTGATGTCACGGTACATACGTTCCAAGCTGTGGAGATGGTTCAAAGTTTCACGGTGTCTTATTAATGAGACACCATGAGTGAAGAGAAAAGAGAATCCATGAATAATCCCAATAGAGGTAGCTTAGGCAGACAGACCACCATGGCGGCACTCGTTCAGCATGTCAAGGTAGAACTGGCACTTGCTGATCTCGCTGCCATAGTTGTTGAGACACTGCATCAACCAAAAAAACCAGTGAGGGCACATCATCAAATCAGTATACAAAATGCAGGTCGACAATTCTTAACATGATTTCAACAGAGCCAATAGTGTAAAACGATACCCTTGTTATTTAATCTTGATTGAGTGCTTAGTTCCGCGAAATTTGGGAATTTAACTAACTGTAACACTTTCGTTTTTATTTAGTAATTAGTGTTCAATCATGGACTAATTAGGCTCAAAACGTTCGTCTCGCGATTTCCCACTAAACCGTGCAATTAGTTTTTTTTCCGTCTACATTTAATGCTCCATATACGTATCGCAAGATTCGATGTGATGGCTACTGTAGCACTTTTTGGAAAAACTTTTTGGAACTAAGGCCCTGTTTAGTTCCCAAAAATTTTCACCTCAAAGTGTCACATCGAATCTTGCGCCACATGCATAAAATACTAAATGTAGACGAAAAACAAAACTAATTGCACAGTTGGGTGAGAAATCGCGAGACGAAACTTTCAAAACTAATTAGTCCATAATTAGATAATAATTGACAAATACAAACAAAAGTGCTACAGTAGCCAAAACCAAAAAATTTCGCCATCTAAACGCGCCCTAAACAAGGCCTTTGATGACAAATACTCAGTTCCAAATTATAAGTCGCTTTGACTTTTTTGGTACATCCATTTTGCTATGCATTTAGATTTTAGATATAATAATAATATGCCTAGATGCATAGCACCCAAAAAAGTCAAAACGACTTATAATTTAGAACAGATGGATAATTAGCAGGACCAGTAAAAGAAAAAAAAAACTGGCAACACTCACTACTGAAAGCTTCAGTGTCACACTCACAGTAGACCAAACATCAGCTAAAAATAAAGACACCTAACATTAACAAAAATATTTAACTGAAAAATTGAACATGTTTCAGATAAGGGCCATATATCAGTCACTTCATACTTTAACCAATTTAGACCATTTATTTAAAATGGAGGTTTTCACGATGGTAGAAGGAATATCGAACAAAATGTGAAATGACAACATGCAGCTCTTCAACAGCTAAATAAGCCACCATAACCTTTACTACCACATCCCAGAAGTGAGTAACCAAATGTTTGATGCACCAAACTGAGGAAAAACTAAGCAGCATAAGGTGGCAAGCGAACATACATCTTGAAAAGCCTTAGAATGGATGCCGCAAGCATCAGTGTTCATCACTGGAGCAGCAGGGGCAGCAGCAGCAGCCTCTGAGACAACAGTCTCGTGCTGAATGGTCCGGGGACCCATTACAGCATCAACAGCCCTGTGTGCCATGGCACTACCAGTACCAAATGCCATACCTAAAACAAAGTGTCCGTTCAAATTAATTCGAGGATTTCGATAATGTTTATATTAGAAGCTATTCTGAAAAGAACAAGCTTTGAATACCTACCTTGAGCAATGGTGGACCCGATTCCTCCAAGAATGGAGCCACCACCATCCCGAACAGGAGCTGGAGGAGGAGCCTGGCGTGCTGCCAAAAAGAAAAAAGTCAGATGACACATTAGGAATAGATATAGAACAAACTATAATTCCAATATGAACACAATGAACAGTAGTCCTAATATAAACTGAAACATAATTAATTCTAATTCCAAAGCAAGCAACAATTATGCTTGTCCAACAAAAGGTGACGTGTCAGCATTAGGAACAGAAATGAAACAAATTCTAGTTCCAATAAAAACACAATGAACTGCAATTCCTATATAAACTGAAACACAATTAACTCTGATTCGAATGCAATCAACAATTTTTAATATAAACTTATGGTAGATATATGTCATGACCATTGTTATAGTAACAAACTCAACTTTCAACAATTGTACAAATACAGTTATACAAAAACATAACTAAAGTTATATACTTGTACCACAAATTCACAACATAATACTAGTCAAAGACACATGCGGGCCATGGGAATGTAGTTCTAAAGATATTTGTCGTCTATGTGAATCACTTGAGTACCTGGCTGTGGTGGGTTCCTCACTGGAGCAGCACGTGGAGCCGGGCGTGGGGCAGACCTTCCTGCCAATACAATGGGAAAAAATAAGGATAAAGAATACAAAAACAAAGCTGCATGGTTTATCGTAAACACAATTTAACTCAAAAGTCAGCACATAATAATGGCAGACAGATAGATACAACATATGCTGACAAAACCATGATACTACAAAGCTGGCACAGCCACAACCTCCACCTCCACTAACAACATAATAATAAAAGGGCGTACCCAGTGCAGAGAGCTCCCGCTCTGTGCAGGGTCTGGGGAAGGGTGCCAGTGGCAAGCCTTACCCTCGCCTGTGCAATGCGAGGAGACCGCGACTCGAACCCGGGACCTTCCGGTCACAGGCGGTAAGACTCTACCGCTTGCACCAAGCCCGCCCACTAACAACATAATAATGATGATGAAAATAGCAGTAACTGTAGGAATCAATCTAAGAAGGGATGAACAAAGACATGATCCCTTCCCTCAAATGCAAACATTTGTTATGTGCCCGTCTGAACCAAATGCAAACATACTAATCAAAGCAACTGGTTATTCGAGAGGCACATCATATGTTACCGAAATAGTCCAGTTAGAAAATGAGATCGCAGTCCTAAAAATGAGATTGCAGTCCTACAACAAATACATTCAGAAAGCTTTGCTCCCTGAAACCTTGATTCTAATCAACTACACAAGCAATCTTACAATTGCTTTGCGTTACATGCCTACCATTCAATAAACCTCATAGGCAGAGAACGACCAAAAAGAAAGGAAAGATGATGGCACGATAATGTAAGGTTTTTCAAAGAACACATCCAACAAATGCTTGATGTGTTGCTCTGATCAACCAAGGTGACTTTGCCACGTATCTCTATGTGCCTCCTAACTAAACCAAGATAGTATATACAACTATGATGGCTACTCAAAAAGGCATATGGTAGTTAGTCCCAAAAAAAACAACTGAAACAACATTGCATTGAGAAGGATAGATCAAACAGTGATTATACAGATAAATGTCTAGGGCTGCTTGGGGGGCACTTCTTGGTAAGACAGATGAGGTGCCCCATCAAAAGGCCTGAGTGGACATCAGATGGCCATTGCTTTGCGCCCCCTAACTAAACCAAGACAGTACTCAGGGACTGTAATGGCTACTCAAAGAGGCACTTATCAACTGACAATACAGCTACATACATACAGCATTCATAAGATTCAATCCACTGCCCAGGTTAATAATTTTCAAGAAAATACCAAACACCTCATAAGAAAACACATTGTATATGTAAATCTATTCGAAATCCGAACGAGAAAGGATCAATGGAAATAACCCTTCCCTCGTGGGGATTCAGATTTGCTCTATGCCCCTGTCTGAACCGCCTGCGAATAGATAGTATCTGCAATCGGTTATTCAAGAAGCAATCGGTTCTCTGCCGATTAGTAACACCCGCCCACCGCCCATTTCTTACAATTATCTAAACAGGCGGAGACCCAGCCATTGAATCAGATCCGGCTATTTCTGCAACTAAACATGGGAATCATGCGCAATCCTACCCCCACAGGCCCAATACTATTTGGGCATACAAACACAAGCGAGAAACATCATACTGACTGAATCAAATCTACAAACGCCCAGACCTACGCGCCCGAACCCCAGATACGGGAGGAGCCAGCCCCGACCCGTCAACGCAAGAAACAACCGAATCTCGAAATGAAACCCTAGGAGGCGCCAGAGGGGACGGTTACCTGAGCTGCGGCGAGGCATGGCGGCGGCGGTGGTGAAACCCTAGCGAGACGGCTCCTGCGCACTGGGCTAGGGTTCGGTTTTATAGGCGGAGAGGGCATTTCCCAGTTTCTTCACTTCTTGTGACGCGCTGGGGTGCTGTCTTGCGAGACAAGAAGATCTGACGTGTGGGCTCGCGCGATTGTGCACGTGGGGCACAATAATATGGGTCCATATGTCAGTTGCCTGGATGAGTATATGCTTGGAACAATCCGGATCCCGCCAGACCAGAGCATTGAGATTGACCTAAGCCATCAAAAGGGGATCAAAATACTACTGTGGGCCTCATTGCCTGGGCCCTGGGCCAAGCAAGTTTTCCGTCTTCGAAGCAAACAAGCCCTATAAGCGTTATCGAGTCGTCCGGGTTAGGGTCCGGCACGTGCTTCTATATCGGACCATTTGGCTATGGGATGGAGCATGTTGCGACCCAACAACCGGACTAGCTTCCACAACATAAAACCCCGGTGGTAATTCCGTAATTATTTGGGAGAAACAGTTTTCCGGCGGCGAACACTCCCCGCTGCTGGAGCCCTCGTCGCCGGCGATCCTCCCGCGGCTCTGTCCGCTGCGCCGCCGACCATGGTGAGCCACACTTTCACACTCCGTCCTCACACACCTCCTGCTCCCTGTTCGAATTTGTCGCTGCTTTTCGTCTTACCCCTTTCTCTCTCGCGCGCTCGCTCGCAGTTCTCCATCGCGGCCATCAACGAGAGCGACTCCGGTGGCCAATGGGAGCCGCTCGCGCCCACCAAAGAAGCTCAGGTAGGTATCCTCCTCCCTTCTCTCTTATCGCTCCGAACCTGCCATCGCCCGAAAATTTTAGTGGTTTGTTTCTTCAGCTTCTGGGTGGGGATGGTTAGGGCTTCTGATTTGTGGAAAGCAATGTGTTGGGTCAATCGTGTTTCATCTGTCGAAACTGTTTCGTTATTGCCCTGTCAAGCCACCGTTGAGAGATCATGAGCTGTGCAGTACAGTCGTCCTGTTATTTGTTGTACTGCTGGATAGAGTAAAATCCAGAAAATCTCAACACTAAAATCCACATTTAAGCTGGCATGGCAGTTCCATGTGCATTGTTTGCCACTCTACCTGCTGACTTTTCCACCTAGGCACAACATCAAGAACAACGCCGCTCATCTATCAGTACTGCATGTAGGAGCAACACTGGTGATTTTGGATATTGAATTGTATAGTTCTTAGTTCTTACTAATCGTTTGAAATGCAGTTTTTGTAGACGTAGTCACGTAGGTGGGCACAGATGTGGTTAGGTCTTTAAGATTTAAGATGCTATTCTTTATGATGAGTTCTATTGTGAGTGAAATGCAGATAAACGTGTGGTAGTGTGGTGTCAGGATTTTTCATAAAAATTCTCGCTGCACGCTTAGGTCTGTTTTGCAAGGCATATGTTAGTATAAAAGGTGATGCCGTCAGAGATATCCATGCATAAAAAGTAAATTAGTGGTTCTGACGAAGAACTTTGAGCTGGGAAGGTCTAAGAAGTTTGAGCGGGATATGACACTGCACACAAACACAGTGTCCACGGCCAATTTCTTATCAGGGGCGGATGCAGAGTTTAAGTTAAGGGGGGTGCTCATCTCTCTTCTTCCTCCAGCCCCCTCTTCTTTTTCTCTCCCTCTTCTTCCCTTACTCTTTTCACTACCCTCTCTCTTCATTCCATGGAGTCCAGTGGGGCAGGGGGGCTTGAGCACCCCAGCACCCACACTGGATCCACCCCTGCTTTTATCCCTGCCCTGCTATGTATCCTTAAAATTGGTATTTTAATATATATAGATTTTGAATGAGCCAACTATGAATGTAGGAGCCTTGTGATTTAGACGTTTATACCAAGTGCTACTTTTCTCTACGTGGAAGGAGATACATGCGTGGAAAGACTGTTTTGTGCAAGCCTTGAGTGTCACACAGACTATCACAGATGAGAGGGGTATCTGAAGGATATATCATGTGCTTGCATTGAACAAAACAGTTCTGATTGGGAACCTCAGATCTCTTAGGAACATGTATTCCGATCTGACTAAAATTGTGCTCGCGGTGCACAAAACAGTTCTTGTTGGGAACCTCAGATCTCTTTGGAATAAATGTATTCCGATCTGACTAAAATTGTGCTTGCAGTGGACAAAAGAGTTCTTGTTGGGAACCTCAGATCTCTTAGGAACAAATGTGCTCAGATCTGACTAAAATTGTGCTTGTAGTGAACAAAAAACTCTTGTTGGGAACATCAGATCTCATATGAACAAATGTACTCCTAATTTCTATGTTCATAAATCTTAACTTCCGTAAAATCAATTGATCTCATGTGACTATTGATATTTTAGGGGGGATTATTGGTGGAAAATAGGAACTCATAGTTTAATTAGGTGAGCACTTGTCTGGTTAACAAAAATTTGCCTTTTCTGGTGTTTTCTGGGGATTGGAATCTGAACTTGTGGTCTTTGATTTCCAAAACATGATATGCACTCTGCCATTGATTTTGTTAGTGCTTTTGAAGAACGGAGCACTTCAATTTTCTTTGAACGCGGGCTGGGTGGGGTAGGGGTATACCCATAGCAACACCTAACTGATGGATACGTCTCATGTGTGGCTGGTCTTTGTGGGGCTGTGCTGCTCACATGGTCCTTGTGGCTGTTTTTCTGTTTTTAGGACAGCATCTTAGACTAGAGGACAGCATCTTGGACTAGAGGACATCATCTTTGCTAGGACAGCATATTAGCATCTTAGACTAGCTTCTTAGACTAGCATCTTGGCATATGCTTGGCTGGCTAGCAGCCTATAAATATGTAACCCCAACCCCTAAGGTTGGTATGGCATTTGTGTGAGTTTGTGTGAGAAATAGACAAAAAAATTGCCCCAACTCCTAGTGTCATCCTCTCTCGATGAGAGTAAGAATTCTGCTACTACCAAGAGTAAGAATTCAGCGACTAACAACTGGTATCAAAGCCATACTATCTTGTAGCCTGAGCATCTCCTGCTCATCTCCTTGTCCACCACACATGACCCAGTGCCGCATGAAAGCAAGAGCTCGGCCCTCCTCTCTCTCTCCTCCCATGGCTGGCTCGTCTGGCAGCCCTCCCCCCGCAGCAGCAGCCCCAGTAGCGCGTCATGTCCGAGGCGATCTCGGCCTTCATTTCGCCTCGAGCACGCTGGCATCGGCGGAGGGCCGAACTTGCCGCGGCAGAGAACGCGAGCGAAGCGGCGGCAGAGATTGACAGGCGGCGCAAGCAGTGCCGAGGCGTCGGTAATGCAATGAGTGGGCAACCAGCCGAGCGCGAGGCGGAAGCAGCGGCGCGGCGGCGAAGCGCGGCGCGGCTGGGCAAGCGAGGTCGAGGTTTCACTGCGGCAAAAAGATCGGTAGCTCCATTTCGCCGATGACACCGCCGACGCGACCTCGAGCCGCTAGAGAGGGAGGCAAGCGCGAAGCGCCGGCGGCGTGAAGGGGCATACGCACGCGCCACGCAGCGCGCGCGGCAGCCAGACAGGCGCGGAGCGCTACGGCGCACTCTGGTGGAGGCGCGCGCGCGGCGGCGGCGCCCGGAGGGAGGCGCGCGCGACGGCAGCGGTGGCGAACGGTCGATGGAGAGCGCGCCCTTCACAGTGCGCGTGGCTCTCCTCCCCGGATCGGTACCGGCAGTCGATGGAGATTGCGGCCTTCACAGCAACGTGGCTCTCTCCCGGATCGGTGCACCGTGGTTACCACGGTTTCAAAAGCGTTGTCGGGGGCGTTATTCCCGGCGGTGGGTGGCCTACCCTCACCAAGACCAACTACGCCGAGTGGGGCTGCGGTGATGAGGGTAAAGCTCAGTCGCGGCACATGTGGGAGGCGGTCCGGTGACGGCGACGTCGACTACGACCTAGATCGACGGGCACCGATGCTCTCATCGCTGCAGATCCTTTCCGAGATGCGCTTCTCGCTTACCGAGAAGCGGATCGCCAAGGAGGCTTGGGACGCCATCGTTGCGGCACACATCGGCGAAGAACAACGCCGCAAGTCCACACTGCAGGCACTTCGCAAGGAGTGGTTGAATCTTGCCTTCAAGCCAGGTGAGGACGTTGATGACTTTGCTCTCCGTCTCAACACTCATTGCGAAGAAGATGGTGCGATTCGGCGACGACACCTACGGCGAGGAGAGAGCAGTCGAAAAGCTCTTCCGCTGCGTCCCCGAGAAGTACAAGCAGATGGCTCTCTCGATCGAGTCTCTGCTGGATCTCTCCACGATGTCGATCGAGGAGGCGATAGGTCGCCTCAAGGTCGTCGACAGCGATGAGCCACAGTCCCTCTCGGGGCCCATCACCACTGACGGGAAGCTCCTTCTCACTCGGGAGTAGTGACTTGCTAGCCAAGGTGACCGGAGGAAGGGGGAGCCTTCTTCCGCGACAGGCGGCCGCAAGCGTGTAAGCCGCGCAAAGGCGCGCAGAGACGCCGAGCCGGTAGCGCGAGGACGTCTGCCGAGGGTGATGCTCGGGCGCCAGGCGGCGCGCCACGAGCAGTAGCCGGCCGAGAGACGCCTTTGCAGAATCGCGCGCTACTTTTAGTCATTGGGCCAAGGATCGCCGATACCACGACGCGGCCAGTGCCCACGCCGCCTGGCGGGAGGAGGGAGGAGCCGGCTCGTTCATGGCACATGCCAAGATCGAGCTACCTCCGGTAACACCGCGCGCGCAAGCTCTCTCCTCCACCTTGACGAGCCAAAAGCACACGCCCTCCTCGGCGACGGCTCCGGCAACGACAAGACTGACGGGTGGTGCCTCGACACCGGCGCCACCCATCACATGACCGGTCGACGGGAGTTCTTCACCGAGCTTGACTCTAGCGTCCGAGGCTCCGTCAAGTTTGGGGATGCCTCCGGCGTGGAGATCAAGGGCGCTGGCTCCATCATCTTCATCTGCTTGTGTCTGGTGAGCACATGTCGCCACCGAGTCTACTACATCCCCGCGTTGAGGAACTCCATCATCAGCTTGGGACAGCTGGATGAGAACGGTTCGCGCGTGGTGGTTGAGGATGGAGTCATGAGGATTTGGGATCGCCGTCGTCGCCTTCTTGCCAAGGTATCCAGAAGCGCAAATCGACTCTACGTCCTTAACGTGCAGGTGGCACAACCTCTCTGTCTCGTTGCTCGTCGGGACGACGAGGCGTGGCAGTGGCACGAGCGTTTCGGGCACCTTCACTTCGAGGCCCTGGAGCGGCTCGGTGCCATGGAGATGGTGCGAGGCTGCCGTGCCTCGACCATGTGGAGCGGCTCTGCGGCGTCTGCGCGTGTTGACGGGCGGCAGGCGACTCCTTTTCAATGCCGGGCGAGCTTTCGAGCCAAGGAGAGGCTCGAGCTTCGTGCACGGGACTTGTGGCCCGGTGACACCGGCCACACCGGGAGGACGACGCTACTTCCTGCCGCTCGTCGGCGACTTCTCCCGCTACATGTGGGTGATGGTCCTCGGCGAAGAAGGAGAGGGCTGCGGGCGCCATCAGCGCGTCGCAGTGAGCCGCTGCGAGAGGCGAGCGCGGCCGCAAAGTCGCGCGTCTTTGCGCCCGACAACGGCGGCGAATTCACGGCGGTGAATTCGCGTCGTCTTCTCACACCGATGAGGGCATTCAACGCCACTACTCCGCGCAGTACAGCCCGCAGCAGAACGGCGTCGTCGAGCGGCGCAACCAGACGGTTGTGGGGATGGCTCGGGCCCTTCTCAAGCAGAGGGGGATGCCGACTGTCTTCTGGGGAGAGGCGGTGGTGTCGGCCGTCTACATCCTCAACCGCTCGCCTACCAAGGCGCTCGACGGCGGGGCGCCGTGTCGAGGCTTGGCATGGGCGCAAGCTCTGCGGTCTCCCTTACTGCGGGTCTTGGTGCGCTTTATGCGTTCGCCAAGGAGCTTGGCCACATCAAAGCAAGCTCGACGACAGAGCACTCGGGAGTGTTCATCGGCTACGCTGGAGGGCTCGAAGGCCTACCGCATCCTCGACCAAGAAGACACGGCGGCAGCGCGCGCAGCGCGCGCGTTGTGTTCGACGAAGCGCGTGGGACAAGGCGGTGGGCGATGGCTCGCGTCTCCGACGTCACGACGACTTCACCGTCGAGTCGTCCCACTTCGAGGGAGCTGGGGGAGTAGGTAGCTCTTCTTCTTCGGCGCGCTCTACCCGATCCCCCGAGCCTCCACCGACCGGCGCTACTACATCTCGACAAAGACCACGCTTCTCCGGCCAGACCTCGGTGCGCGATGAGTTCTTCACCGGCTCCACCACACGGTAAGCACGCCACACACTCCGGCATCGACAGGCACCTCTCCGGGCACGCGTCTACTCCGGCTCGTGTCGAGCACAACCCGGTTGAGCTCGCTACTCCGCTCTCTCACGACGAGGAGCGCATCGACGCGTACCATGACGGCGAGCCATTGCGGTACCGTACGATGGAGAACCTTCTCGGCGACTAGCCGGTGCCGGGACCGGTGCCTCACGACGACAGGCGCGCGGCTTGCACCTTGCGTGTGATTTACGGCGAGCCTCGGTCGTATGCGTATGCAGAGGTTTAGAGACACGCGGCATGGCGCGCCGCGCGATGCGGTTGGAGATGGATGCGGTCGAGAAGAACCGCGCTGGGGAGCTTGGCGACCTTCCTCGTGGTCACCGCGCGATCACCCTTAAGTGGGTGTACAAGTCAAGAGGGATGAAGCCGGCGCCATTGTCAAGCACAAGGCTCGCTTGGTGGCACGAGGTTTCGTCGGCAGCGGGGAGGGGTCGACTTCGACGACGCCGCCCTCCGTGCACGGATGGAGTCCGTCGCGACTCCTTCGCTTAGCCGCCCGGAGAGGGTGGCGTGTTCATCACATGGACGCTGTCGGCGTTCCTAACGGCGACTTGAAGGAGGAGGTCTCGTGCACCGGCCCGCCGGATTTGCGATCCCCGGCAAGGAGGGCAGAGGTGCTCACTTTGCGCAAGGCCCTCTATGGCTTGCGGCGAGCAGAGGGCGTGGAATGCCAAGTTGGATTCCACGCTAAAGGGATGGGCTTGAGCAAAGCCCGCACGAGGCGCTGACCATCTACCGGCGGGGCATTGGAGGAAATGCTCACTGGTGGGTGGTGTCGTCGATGACTTGGTGATCACCGGCACCAAGGATGCGGAGGTGGCGGCATTCAAGGAAGAGATGAAGGCCACCTTCCGGATGAGTGACCGGGGCCTCTTTCCTTCTACACGGGAATCGAGGTGCACCAGGATGACTCGGGATCACGCTTGACGGACCGCCCGCTACGCCAAGCGCGTCGTTGAGCTTAGCCGGGCTCACCGATCGCAACCCGCTCTCACACCGATGGAGGAGAGGTCAAGTCGAGCCGATGACAAAGACGACGGAGGAGGTGGGCGCTACATATAGTACCGGCGTCTTGTGGGGAGCCTTTCTACCTCGTCCACACACACGCCGGACTTAGCATTCTCCGTCGGCTCGTTAGTCGGTTCATGCAAATGACCGACGACGGAGCACCAAAGAAGTCGTGAAGAGGATCATCCGCTACGTTGCGAGACTCTCGACCACGGCCTCTACTACCCGAGGTGCCCAGGCGGCACACACTGCCGTCGGGCATGCAATGACAATGACCACCCGCCGGCGACATCGACACCAAAGAAAAGCACGAAGGGATCCTCTTCTTCCTCGGCAAGTGCCTCGTTAGGCGGGCGATCGGTCAAGCAACAGTGGTGGCCTGGCCCTGTCCAGTTGCGAGGCCGAGTACATAGCGGCCTCCACCGCTTCGACTCAGGCGCTCTGGCTCGCCCGACTGCTTGGTGATCTCCTCGGCAGAGACACTAGAGCGGTGGAGCTCAGGGTGGACAGCAAATCCGCTCTGGCCCTGGCAAAGAACCCCGTTTTCCATGAACGGAGTAAGCACATCCGGGTGAGGTACCACTTCATCCGAGGCTGTTTGGACGACAGGAGCATCAAGGCGAGCTACATCAACACCAAGGACCAGCTTGCGGACCTGCTCACCAAGCCCTTGGGAGGATCAAGTTCCTTGAGCTCTGCTCCAGGACCGGGATGGTTCAACTCTCCCACAAGACGACGCACAAGACTTAGGGGGAGAATGATGGATAAGTCTCATGTGTGGCTGGTCTTTGTGGGGCTGTGCTGCTCACATGGTCCTTGTGGCTGTTTTTCTGTTTTTAGGACAGCATCTTAGACTAGAGGACAGCATCTTAGAGGACAGCATCTTGGACTAGAGGACAGCATCTTTGCTAGGACAGCATATTATCATCTTAGACTAGCATCTTAGACTAGCATCTTGGCATATGCTTGGCTGGCTAGCAGCCTATAAATATGTAACCCCAACCCCTAAGGTTGGTATGACATTTGTGTGAGTTTGTGTGAGAAATAGACAAAAAAAATTGCCCCAACTCCTAGTGTCATCCTCTCTCGATGAGAGTAAGAATTCTGCTACTACCAAGAGTAAGAATTCAGCGACTAACACTAACCACAGCAGCAATAATGTTGAGCACCTTTCTGTAGCTTTTGTCTATATCAATTATTGGGAGTCCTATCACATGAGAAGAGAATCCATGTATATACTGTTGTTGTTGAGTGATTTTTTTGACATATCAGTTCTTTTTTCATGAATTTGTTGGATGATGTATTGATCTGTTGGGTGCAAGTTATTAATGGTTATTTCTAGTAAGTATAGGTTGATATAAGAAAATGCTGAATAGCGAGTAGCATCTGACTAGTATATTCTGATAATTCTTTTCTTGTGGCAAGAGTGAATTCAGTGTCAAACACTCTAAATACTTGTATCAATGTCATTGTGTTACTGAGATTTCCTTTTGATGCTGTCAGGAATTTGCGCTCTCTCAGAAGTACCACGAGGGACTCCTCAAGTTGCAACAAAAAGACTATGCAAAATCTCGTGAGCTTCTCGAGGATGTTTTGAAGGACCCACTAATATCAAACGTTCAGGCAATGTCACCTTTTTTTTATATATGTTGTTTTCTTATCAAATCCATAACAGCGATTAGTTTACTCAACAGGTTGATAACATTGGCAGTGATCAGCATTTGCTGCAGCTAAGGTGTTCCTCTCATACCTTTTTTATTCATGGTAAAGATGTGTCTAGTTGGTTGTTGGCTTAAATGCTGGGCATAGTACTGAAGTAACATACAAAATGGAAGACCATCCACGAAACAATTTAATTGCATAAAACTCTGGTGCCTCTAAATTTTATGGTACCGGATATTCTAGCCTTCTTGCTATAAGTGACTTCGGAAGATCAATTTTGCCCTGTAAGTGATCATAATTTGAATATCTATGTCCTAGGTGCACAAACTGCACTAATACAAATACAAAATAAGGCAATGTTCAAGAAAGAAACTGCTCATTTTGTGCCTATTTCCTCATGGATTTCTGATGATTTTGGTATGATATTTTAGGGTATTTTTCCTCTTTTTTTTGTTTGAAAAGATATCCCTTTTCCTTGTAGTTATTGACCTATGGTTCTATATATGTCATAACAGCATCATAAGCTTACTGTGCCTGTAATAATATGCTTTCATTCTATCGTCCAAATACATATAATTACTCACTTGGCTGGTGTCGGCTATTGAGTAAGATATATAGCATACGTAACATTAACTTCTACTGATAAAATGCTGACACACTTTTTTCAACTGCACAGGTTTTTGACATTGAAAAACCTTGCATCTGTTTTCCTTCAACAAGGTCTGGAGTTCTATGATAATGCTCTTCATTGTTACCTACAAGCTGTAGAGCTTGATTCAAATGATTCAGTTGTCTGGAATCATCTGGGAACGCTTTCTTGTTCAATGGGTTTGCTGAGCGTATCAAGATGGGCATTTGAGCAAGGTCTTGTATGCAGCCCAAACAACTGTATGATACTCTTTTTTACTCATTATTATAGATTTATAGTTGAAATTCAGTTCATCTATCGCACTTGTGATACCTATTTTGGTTTCTTATACAATTATTACTTATGCCTTCTATAGGGAACTGCATGGAGAAATTATTGGAGGTGCTTATAGCAATAAGTGATGAAGTTGCATGCCTTTCTGTAGCAAATTTAATACTTAAGAGTTGGCCCTCACATCATCGTGCTTTACATGTGAAGAAGACCATTGAATGTGCTGAACCGGTACCTTTTGCATCTTGGGGTATTGACATACTTGAACCCAAGCATGCAAAACTCATCTTTTCCAATAAAAGAAAATCTGTAGATGATGAAATCTGTCAAGAAATAGGGACAAAGAAGAGTAAACAGAGTGCTACATTGCAATTGAATGAAGCAAAATGGTTGGCCCTTTTAGACGGTATCCTAAGCTTCATAAGTGCAAACAACGAGAAGGCTGGTGAATATAATTGCACAAATATTGTTGATAGGTGTTCAGTCAGTGAGAGTAGTGACAAGGGGCTTGCTTATAACATGATTGATGTTGTCATATCTACAGATACAATCAAAAGTGTGGAATCTGCTGGTGGAAATGGAAATGATTCACACCATGATGGTGAGATTCTGCCATTTCATGATTGCAAAACTCCAGTTAAAGAGAAAGATGTTAATTCTGATAGGGAACATCCTCATGAAAGACGGAGCACACGCCTTGAGAGGCTGCGAAGTCGCAAATCTGGAAAAGATGAAAATGGATCTGATGGTAAAGATATATCACATGCTATGACCCAGTTTCTTGAATCATTTATTCTAAAAGGACCAAGTCCTGTAGAAAAGGCTGATTTTTCTGGAAATGCCGATGCTTCAAATCCTGATACACTCAACGTTACATCCGATGAGGAGGCAAATGATTTTAAGCAATTTCTGTGCAAGATATCCAAAAATTTTGGCCCTCATCACATTGGTTGTATGTTACTTGAGGAGATGTCTCATCTCAAAGTGCCATTCCAAGATTATTTTGTCAAGTTAATTGAACTGGACAAACTTACTAGAGGCTGGGCTGAAGACAGATCTGCACTGTGCAATTTATTTCTAGCTGAACTGTACTATGATAGGGCTTTGTGTTCTGGAAGCCCATCAACATCTTCTGAGCTGTCTGATTCATCTTACTATCTTTGTAAGATCATTGAATCAGTAGCTCTGGAACTGCCATTCAACACAACTGTTGGAGAAATACATTCCACCAACTTGGATATGGGAAGTAGTAGGGCAGGTGAATCTTCAAGTGATGTGAATGAGAGAAGTCATGAAAATTCTGACAAATCTGGTCACGTTGATATGCTTAGTGATCAAAAGTCCAAACTTGATTCTTCTTCAAACATGAATTATGCATTCTGGATTCGCTTCTTCTGGCTGAGTGGTTGCCTGTCCCTTTCATCAGACTGCAAAGAGAAAGCTTATAAGGAGTTCAATATTGCCCTGTCAATACTAAAAAATAGCAACAAAACCAAAAGCAATGGAGAGGTCATTCTTCTACCTCACACCAAGCTTGTAAAATCACTGACAACTGATAGAATTCTTCGTGAAATTAACTTGATCAGGCTTGAATCACTCCTTTGGAATAATGACGAGAATATCAACAAAATAACTCATACAGAGTTCATG
The DNA here is from genome assembly GCA_904845875.1 of Miscanthus lutarioriparius. NCBI lineage: Eukaryota > Viridiplantae > Streptophyta > Magnoliopsida > Poales > Poaceae > Miscanthus > Miscanthus lutarioriparius. Next base: position 120,101,472 of record CAJGYO010000002.1, read on the forward strand.
CAATTGCTACCTCCACTTTTGCTTTCCACCAAAGATGCCTATGTTGGATATGCATATGGTCCACAAAGAGAAAGCGAGAATGTTATTTCACTTGAGTTGTCTGCCTTGGATGTCTTAATATCTGCATGTGAAAAAGCAAAACCAATGAACATCCAGGTATATCTTGACTCCCATCGAAGAAAAATTCAAGTTCTAACTGTGGCAGCTGGCATGGTTGGATCTGTTACACCCCTGAAAGCGAAAGGTTCAAGCGATGTGGACTTTGTGGAATCAATGAACAGGAACCGGCTAGAAAATGTTGTGGAAACAGTCAAAGATGTGTCTCGAAATGCCAGTAAAGCAAAAGACATAATTGATCAATGTGATAATTCTGTGAGTTGAATATTCCTTTTTTCTCAGATCCTCCTTCATCGCCCTCTTAACTCAACTCTTTTTATTCTTGGCAGTTGGCACAATAGGTATTGAGTATCACTATTGTGTCAATTCATAAGTATATCAGTATCAGTGTGCCCCATGCAAAAATATATTATATATGAGTATAGAATGAGATTGAAACTTCTTTTTTGCGGTTGATTAGTATTTTCCGTGGATGTGACAAAGTCAGACTTTAAACTTTGGCACATTTAGCAACTTTTGTATCTTTGACCACTCATATATTTATGAACATCTAGATTGGCCTTGGTAAAAGAGTTCTTTTAGAATCTATTCTTAGTTTATAATCTTAAGTGTTTGTAAGCATATTATGGTAAATACTAGTGGTTGAACGAACCTGTGATATGGATTGGCCAGCTAACTGAACGATAACAAAGAGGTGAGGCGAATTCGCCCTCTCGAGGAGGCTCTGAACTGCCGATTAAGTGGTTTACGATAATTCTTTCCTTGCCTTCATTGAAAACTCTGTGCTCTTTATAATGCGCTGAACAAACTGGAAACAGAAACAAGAATCCAAACCAAATGACTAACAAACTAAGGAAGGCAAATAGGCAATGGATAACTTGGATTGGATCAGGCCGTGGCTTCTGCTGTCATGTCTGGTGCCATGTGCACCTGCTTCTCCTTGTGTGTATAATTGTATATGCCTTCCCCACAAAAGCATCCACCACAACCTGTATCTTGGAGACCGTGCAAATTAAGCAAAAGGAAACTGTCTTACGTTTTTTACTGGATGGAGTAGATTGCTGATGGGGTAAAAACACAAAGATCTATACACTTGCTTATTCCATGTAATTGGTTAAACTGCATTGTCTTGTAGAAAAGATCGAACCAACATAATCAGTATCCAGGAAATCTTTTTTTTTTATGTTTATTAAGTAATATCTATTCTCCATGTCTCTGCTCGTACTTTCATCTTGTGAGAATTGCTCCATGACATTGCCATGTTCTAATTTAAGGCGTTACCTGAAATTCCATATATTGCTCTGCCACCTGTATCAGTTTTCTTCACTGTATCAGTTTTCCTAACACTGTTACCAGAGTCATAGATTGATTTACATAATTACTTATCTTCAGGATGGGCAAGATGGCTGGAGCTCACTAGTTTCTATCGTTGGTGATATTCAATCATTGCTCCTGACAATCATGTGTGCTGCTGTCAAGATAATCCTATCGAGAAAACTCTCATGCTCAACCTCCTATCAGGTTGACCAGTTGGAAAGTTCCTGTCTCATAGATGCAGCAATTGCATTTTGCAAGCTCCAGCACCTTGATCCTACAATATCCATCAAAACTCAGGTATGTTCCAATGCCACCTTCATATTGGGCAAAGTTACAGAGCTCTTTTTTTCTCAAACATGCAGGAGAGCTATGCATCTTTATATTATAGAGAGAGAAAAGGGAAAGCAATCCCATACAAAGCAACCTTTACCTCACCTAGGATATAAGAGAAGGTTGCAGCAAAGCACAAAATTAATCACCTAATATACATGTAAATAACGACCCGACCTTAGTAAAACACTCGCAAAAATTAGACTTTGTACTGCAATATTTGTTGCAATAAAACCATAATCTTAAGATAGCACTCTCAAATAATAATCCAGTGATATCACTCTTGTACAACAAATTTTGTATCATGAGGCTAATTACGTGTTGAAGATTACATGGTTTGAATCTTAAAATTTCTGCTCCTTATAAAGAAATGGAGGGAGTATTGCTTTTCCTATTGAACATTCAATCATTCATTCACCAATGCAGGTTGACTTAATCGTCGCAGTCCATGATTTGCTTGCTGAGTATGGGCTCTGTTGTGCTGGAAGGGACGGTGAAGGGGAGGAAGGGACATTCCTCAAGTTCGCAATCAAACATCTCATGGCTCTAGATGTGAAACTAAAATCTCAACTTAGTATGTTTTTCTTACCGAACTCTTGTTTCAGAATTTTTTTCTTACCAAAATGTGTCATGATAGACATGTTTTATGTTTCCTTGCCAATTATAGCATTTGTTGGGTTTTTTTCTGTCTTGTTTAGATTCAAATGGGATGGAAGAAGATGCAGTTCCAAAAGACGTCAGAGAAGAAGACAGTATGGCCGATGAACCATCAGTTAGTGACAGTAAGCAGAACTCTGATGATGAGGAAGAATCTGGTAAAACTGGATTTGCACAGACCATTTTAATAATATACAGCTGTTTTGTATTTATCTTGTGGTGAAAATAATGTATAACTTGAGATAATACTGTCTTGCTATATCTCTTATGAATTATCATATTGTTAATTCTTGGTTTTGCAGTGAAAGCACAGCAATGAACTCTATAGCGTTTAATTTGTATCTACTCTCTGATAAATGTCCTGTTCATGCAGAATTGGATGAGATACAGTCATGTCTTGATAGTGCCTTGGACCAGGCTTTTTTCTGCCTGTATGGTTTGAAGATCAACCCAGATTCTTGCAGTGAAGATGATCTTGCAGTACATAAAAATACAAGCCGCGGTGATTATCAAACCAAAGAACAGTGTGCTGATGTGTTTCAATATGTCCTGCCATATGCAAAAGCTCTATCTGTGAGTAATTTCTAATAACTACCTTTGTGTTTCCTACTTTCAGTAGCTATTGACTCCAAGCATCAAATATAGTGTCTAATGCCTTGTCCATTCTTAATTTGTGTTTTAGAAAACTGGCTTGGTTAAATTACGGAGAGTGCTGCGGGCTATACGTAAACACTTTCCGCAGCCACCCTATGACTTATTTGTCAACAACCCTATTGATAATTTCTTGGATGGACCTGACTCATGTGAAAAAATACTCTCTGAAATTTGTGAAAGCAATGAATCTAGGGAAGCTATCCTGAATGTACTTTTCCCAGGTGAAAGGGGCTACGAAGCATTCAAAAAGCTCTCCACTGTCAGGTTGGCTTGTGTGTTACACCTAGAATCCCTTCTCTATGATTTGACACAAAGCTATTGGTATGTATACCTAACTACATGTTCCATTGTTTGGTGCAGCTCTGAGCCTTACTCAGATGTTTATGAAAACTTATACTATTACATAGCTCAAGCTGAAGATATTAGCGCCACCGACAAGCATGCAGGTTTTGTTTTGAAAAAGGAAGGAGAAGAATTCGTTGAACAGAATGCCAATATTTTCAAGTATGATTTGTTGTACAATCCGTTGCGGTTTGAAAGCTGGCAGAAGCTTTCCAATCTTTATGATGAGGTGGTATCTTTTTACCTCTACCAATTAATTGGATCTGTTTTCTTATATCAATCAATTCTGATGCATAACCAGTGTTTTTATGACAGGAAGTTGATCTGTTGCTGAATGATGGTAGTAAACATATAAGCATCTTGGATTGGCGAACAAACACAGATTTAATCAGAAGGGTTGAGATGGGTCGTCGACATAGTCGACGCTGCTTATTGATGAGTTCACTACTGGCCAAAACTGCTCCTGACCAGGTGAATTCCTCTAGTCTTCTATGTATCATGCATTCATGCTGCCTTTTCCTGCCAATGAATTAGTTACCTTTCATTATTCTTGAACTTGCTTATTGATTGGACGGCATCTAAACTCATTCTCATCCAGAGTGAAGCACATGAACTGTTGGCTCTAGTGTACTATGATAGCCTCCAAAATGTGGTGCCTTTTTATGATCAAAGAGCTACTTTGCCAGTGAAGGATTCGTCATGGGAGACATTTTGTAAAAATTCTATGAAGCATTTTGAGAAGGCTTTTGAAATCAAGTAATCATACACTCCTAATCTGTTTTCATGTTGTCTGTTGTTTTTCAGACATGGGATGATATCATACTTCTTTACTTGCAGGGAGCAGTGGCTTCATGCGTTTTACCTTGGGAAACTGTGTGAGAAACTGGGGCATTCCTTTTCTAAGGCATTTTCATACTACAACAAAGCCATGATGCTGAATCCAACTGCAGTCGACCCTGTTTACAGGATTCATGCATCACGCTTGAAGTTACTTTACACTCAAGGGAAACAGAATCTTGAAGCTATACAGGTTTGTCTAGATGTATCTGACCAGTTTTTTGAGAGTTATTTTTTTTCTTGAAAAAATAATACTGAAGCGAGCTTCTTCATTGAGTGGTTTTCAGTCTACTCTTGTTTAATGAATTGTTTCACTACCAAAGCCTTGAGGACTTATAACCAAATGGGCTGAATTGTCTATGCCAATCTAGAAACTTTATCTGGTTCTTGTGATTGATTCTCACTAAAAAAAGTCTAGTTTGAAGCATTGGGTGAGGTGACCTGAGTAACATCCATATCCTAGCTCCTAGCCATGATTTGTTTTTTTTTTTTTTACCCGAAAAAACAGCAGGGGAAGGCCCCACTGTTAGGATTTTGTTAAAGCAAAAATAACCAACATACAATAGAAACAGAACAAAAAACAGCAACAAAGAAGGAAACAGGTAGCCTGAGGCAGGCTGGGCCAAACTATGTACAGTGCTCTAGCCATGATTTGTGATTCCATAGGAATCAGGTTGTTGCTGTGGCCTACTGCCCACAACTGACCTGGCCTGGCTTTTCGTGAACTTGGCATGTTATATTATGGCAGAGAAGATGGAAATATGTCAATCACTTGCCTTCTCTTCTTCCTTGACAGTGAAAGATGCAGTGAGATTTTTTTTTCTTTTCAAATAGCTGTCAGTATGGGCATGTGTTGGTGTCATTGTAAAAATATAACTCAGCTTTGGTTAAACTTTCATAGGATATTTGTGTTGCAATACCTTTTTTAGCCTATCAGTGAGTCACAGTTCTGCATCCTTTAATTATGGTGATGACTGATGACCACATCAAAACACATCAGATCACAAAGGAGATATCTGTTTTTTTTCAACTCATTAAAAATGAAAGTAATTGTGAATCGTAAAGGGGGGTCATGGCTCATGTCAGCCTACTTGAAGTTCTGCCCTCGGTGGTAACTCCAGCTCTACTCTTTTTCATCTTGTTTATAGATTATGACTATTGCTTTGAGGTTTTCCTTAATCATATCCACCCATCTGTTGTTTGATATTTTTTAGCAATGATACCCAGCTCTCCTGTGTGTTTGAGAAAAAAATTACACTTGTCTTGTATCATTATGATATAGTTCTTTAGTAGACAATTTTATGTTAACTTTGTTGAGTGTTTGCTTTATAGGTTGTTGCTGACTACACATATAACCAGTCAACAAAAGAAAATGTCTTGAGCATGTTGGGATCAACGACTAATGTTTTGCAGTCTTCTTCTGATAAAACATCTGCTTTAGATACTAAAGAGGAAACTAAGTTTGTTGAGCCTGATATACTGGATAAAGTGTGGCACATCCTTTATGATGATTGTCTGTATGCTCTTGGTACTTGTGTGGAAGGGGAACTCAAGCATTTCCACAAGGCGAGATACAAGCTTGCGCAAGGATTGTATAGGAGAGGTGAAGCAGGGGACCTGGAGCGGGCTAAGGAAGAGCTCTCGTTCTGTTTCAAATCTTCTCGGTCTTCCTTTACAATAAACATGTGGGAGATTGATGGCACTGTTAGAAAAGGAAGGTAAAGTTCGATTTCTGTCTTATGTAATATTTTTTTATTGATATAGATTTGATGTAAATCTGTTGTTCTCATAGAAAAAAAATCTAAATTCTTTAATCTAAATTCTTTGATGTACAATAAGTCAATAACCAATGGTGGGTTAAAGTTCAAACAGTTTTACTATATGTATTCTGGGAGGTTATTCATTTCAGCCTGGAGATAGTATAAGATTAATAACTTACCTGGAAATTTTGTTGCATCTAGGAGGAAAAATCCAAATGTGGGTGGATCCAGAAAGAATCTGGAGGTCAGTTTGTCAGAAAGTTCACGAAAATTCATCACATGCATCAGGAAGTATATGATACTCTATTTAAACCTGCTGGAGAAGAATAGGGACCTGTGGACTCTTGAGAAGGCTTACACCTATCTGCGAACAGATAAGAGGGTACCTCCCAACTACAGAATAACTATGCCAGGCTATATATTTTATCTGCACATTAAACAACCTTTTTTCCCTTTCTCTTCTGTAGTTTGCATTGTGTTTGGGTGATATTGTTCCTGTTGGTCTTGGGAAGTACCTTCAAGTTCTAACGGCTTCAATTCATGATCCTGAGATTCGTCGAGCTTCTGGTGATGCTTCCGTTGAGCAACTACTTGAGAAAATGTTCACTGTATTCATAGATCATGCAAACATGTGGGCTGATATAAGCACTATACCAGAGGTGAACAGTCCAGAATTATCAGAAACCAATCTTTACAGGTAAATTACTCAATCCTAGTGCCATAAATCGTTCATAAGCTTCGTAGTTTTCAAATAGCACTTCTTTGTGGCAGTTATATCCACCAGTACATACATTTGCTCGAGAGTGATGTACGACTAGATGTTCTAGAAGGACTAAACGAGAAGATAAGGAAGAGGTTCAAGACGCCAAAATTATCAAATAGCAACTTTGCTAAGATATGCAAGCATGCTTCTCTGGCATGGTGCCGGTGTATTCTCATCAAACTGGCCTCAATCACTCCACTGCCTGAATCCACAGATGCAACCATTCAACCTGCTCCATTATCCAAAGGGCTTCTGCTCTATGTTGACTTGCAACCTGATGAGCTTCTTATCTCATCCCCTAATGGGCCTGCTCAATTCAAAGGCCTTGACATGAACTGGTTTGAGACACTTAACAGAATTAAAAACGTCCCGGTGAAGCAAACATCCGAAGATAACTTGGAGACTGCTGTTACGTTAATGAAGAGCACTTATAACTTTTATCGGGAAAGCTCTTGTGGAACATTTCCCTCAGGTATCAATCTCTACACTGTAACACCATCGCAGGCGCCTATTGAAGGGCTACCGCAAACCGCTGCTGTAGTTGAGACTCTCGACTTAAGTATTCCAAGAAAGCTCCTTCTGTGGGTATATACCCTGGTTCATGGTCGTTACTCCAATATATCCTCCGTTGTAAAGTATTGTGACGAGATGAAGGTATGATTTGCATTTGTTGTGATGAGAGGTTTGCTCCATGTGACGTTTTCTCCATCCTTATAGTCAGATTTCCCCTTTTTTTCTGGTTGCAGTTAAGAAGTAAAAGAGGAACCTCAGCTGCGTCTGCTTCATCACAAGTTGTGCAGCCAGTGTCACACAGTACTGTTTCTTCCCAAGGTTTTTGAGACAGGCCCTGACATCTAGGTGTGCATAACATAGCTACCCTTCGGGTTTACCCTGATATCTTTGTTTTTTTTTCTTACAGTTGTATCTAAAGAAAAGAGCTCCCAAGTTGAACCCGCTGAAGCAGCACAAAATCCTTCTGATCTAGCTGCAGCTTGCGCTGCTGCACACCAAGAAGTGGGTGGTGCTAGCGCCTCGCAAAGTGCCATTGAGGCCCAGAAAGCCACTGATGTGGCATCTCAGCTCACTCGCAGTGGTTCATCAAGGGCAATGGAAAATGCACAGGACGGCGGGGAGAGGAAGTAACGAGGCAGAGCTTGATTTGACAGCATATGCTATGCTACATCGTATGGATGCATATGATCCCTCCTGACGATTCTCAGATCTTAGCTCCGTACACGACTCCGTGTGGAAATTGCTGCCGCGGCCATCTTTTAACAAATCCAGGTCGTATGTACACCGTGGTTTATAATTAGTGTTTCCTAAGTGTATTTGTAGATTATAGAGCTGTGAAGGTTGAGCGATACCTATAAGGTGTTACGAATGCCAAATGCTAATCCTGATTTTGTGGCTGATGCTAAGAATCTGTGGACTATTTACCAACATAGACTGAACTTTCCCTCATTTGGGCCTAACAAATACAGTAGCAGAGGAAGAGTTTCAGATTCAGTCTTAGCTTTCATGGATTAGCAAGCACTAGATATTCTGTACTCAAGTAAATTGCAAGGTAGCACTGAAAATTTGGTGGACCCTGGGTCTAATACTCTAAGCACAGTCCAGTGCGACCCTGCATAGATGCAGGATGCGTGGCGCATGTTTGAACGAGGTGATGCAGGACCCCACCACGTATATACGGATTATTTGCATGCACGAACACCATCACCTTGCAGGCTGATTTTTTTTTACAGCTGGTTATATATTATTTCATACAGCCCATGTGATGAAGTTACTCAAGTTGCTTCTTTTAGCACTAATTGCCTTGCACATCGTGGCTTTACTCAAGTTGTGATTTATAGTTATTCATTCACAAGGCACGCTATTGGTGGACTATGTCCCTGCCATTGTACTATTCTAGACATTGATGCGTACGCTTCACTGCAGGTGATGTAAGGCCCCAATGGCCCCAAGAAGGGGAGGGGTTGTAAAAATTTAATTCGTGACAAACTTTAGCTTATGTAAATCTGTCACACCCCACTTGTGTTTCTTGCCTACGGACTAAAAAGATTTACACTAACATCAACTCCTCACGACCATCACACTAAATATGTGCTTAGCAAAGGGCACATTAAGATATTGTCCTTAGTTGCAAAATTAATCACTATAGCAAAGCACACGATAACATGCAATCCTAGTTTAGTAGTTTTCACACACGAACAAGTAACCAAGCAAAGACACAGAGAAGGCAAAAGGACAACCGGATTTATCCTGTAATCTCGATTGCCAAAACACAAACCCTAGTCCATATTGGAGCTCCAATAAGGTGCGCTCCTGGTCACCAAGTAAGTATATCTTCCTATCACAATTATCACAATGTTTGTTCAACCGACCAAAGACAAACAGAGAGTCTCCCAGGCCACATATGACTCTTCCAGTCAAGGTGTTGGACTACACCCAACCAAAGACAGTGCTATGGGTCACAAAGTCTTACCATTGACACCATTGTCACCCGATTGGTCACGATGTTGGATCACAAATCAAAGTAGTTATGAGTCATTAAATCTCACAACCTCTACTCGATCCGATCACCATGGCGCCCCTATACGCTAAATAGCTTCTCTGTCGAGGAAGAGGGGGTCTCCTCGTCTCTTGCACACCGATATGGTGGCACTCTCTGAAGGCCACCGCCTTCACTAGAAAGGTCACATAGACCTCAAGTACTCTGACTCATGATAACTACAACCACTAAGGATGTCTAACACTATCATACAAGGATTACTCGCATATGTGTGTCTCTAGCCTGGACACATTCGATATGTTTGTAATCGTAGCTTTGATTCCTTTTTCATTTTGACTGGAAACCAGGCATCCCACGTGCTCAAAGTAGTGCCAACCATGAGCCTTCCATGAACAAACAACAAAACACTAAGATTAAATAATTATGAGATGGAGTAAAATCATCAGCCGACCTTAGCTCAGTTGGTAGAGCGGAGGACTGTAGTGTATTGCAGATGAAATCCTTAGGTCGCTGGTTCGAATCCGGCAGGTCGGACAATTTTTTTTTTTTGGTTGATATTTCTTTTCCAGACTTATTTTATTTCAAGCAAGCTGATGAGCGGCCGTCACCATCTTTGGTTGTTTTATTTCTTTGTCAGAAATTTTTTTCTTTTTCATCTATCTGCTTATTTTTGCTAGATTCGTATTCATCTCAATTCACGTATATCGAAGTATATCTATATAAAAATTACTCTCTTTGTTCTAAATTATAAGTCGCTTTGACTTTTTTGGTACATTGTGAAAGGATCAAGATGTCCAAGAGCGGGTTGAATTGGGCTAATTCTAAATTTTTGCAATAATTAAGCTCTACACTTAGCCCATTTCACTCCTTTGTGTCTAGAATGTGTTTCTATTATTCTCCCGTACAAAAGTTTTGCACCCTAGGTTTCAATCCTACTCTAGCATGACAATTTTAGAAATGTAAAGACATGAAATGAATTGCTCAAATATAAATGCTCAAAATAAAGAGATGAGTGAGGTTTTCAACATGCTTGGTTCATATAAGCTTTTGACAATAAGAATAAAATGATTAGGCGTGCTTATATGACCCAAGCCAACAGGTGTACTCAAAAGATATTAATTAAGTATGAGTATATGAAGTAAAGCTCATTTAAATCGGAGTAAAACATGGAAGCAAAACCAATGAGCATAACCAAATGACATGACTTATATAAAATAAAATAGAGAGCACACATGTCACATAAGTCTCACCATCATATGTATATAATACAATGCATGAAAGTAAACGTGAATGCACGAAGTATCACATGCGAAAGACCAAAAGAATCGAGTCCATCTCACACGCTCCCCCTAAATCTAACATACTCGGTCCCTCTCTCCCTTTGGCGTCAAGCACCAAAACCTAAAGGTCGGATGGCGGGACAGGAGCAGTCGAGTCGGGCGCTAAGGTGCGGTGAGAGACCTAGAACTGAGCTGCATCATCCTCTGACCCTAAACTCTGAGGGTCTGACCCTCTATAGCTGGAAGTGAAGGTGAAACGATCTGGGTCTGGTCAGTAACTAGCGCGGCCTGTAACTCTATAGGTGTCACTGTAGGAAGGAGAGCCACATCTGCCGCTGTTGCTGTCACTGAAGCCTCAAGTGTAGGAGTGACTGTCTGAGGTGGCTCGGATGATGCAACAGACGACGAAATCATCTCGGTAGTCCCAGTAACTGAAGCAGCTATGGTAGGGATAGAGATACGGAACACTGGAGGTGTAGGCTGCCCTATAAGCTCACTGAAGATAATGCCGAGACTCCTGGAGACTGGGGTGTTCGTCACTAACGCTGAAGAAGTTTGAGTCAAAGTGAAGCCCGTAACAATAGGAGTAAAGTGCGGACCCTGAGCTGTCCCTGATGAAGCAAACCACTGAGACACTTGCTCTGTAGGTGAGGCAAACTGAGGAGCTGGCTGTCTCTGACTCAAAAACCCACTAGCCTATACAGCTGGAGTCACTCGAGTGGTGGTGGCAGGCTGACCTATTTAAAATATAGACTATTGAGGATCAACCCCAATAGCAGTGAATACATGCTGAATGAAATCGAGTAACTGCTGCTGAATCATAAGCTGCTGCTGCATGACCTACTGTTGCCGCTGAAACTCATCCTGTCATGCCTGAACCTGTGCAAGTGCAGCTGCGGTCTCCTGTGCTTGGCGTGCCTGGTCTTGCCTCATCCGCTCAAGAACAACTAGGAGTGCCGGGTCGGTCTACGGTGGCTGTGGTGGAGCTGAGCTGGAGCCACTGGCCTCTCTGTCATGTGAACGAGGTGCCATCTGCGGAATCGGCTGATAGTCATTGTCTGAGCTGTCACTCGGGTCAGTCTCGACCTCATCTTCCTATTGTGCATCAAGTTGCTCCTCCTCTGTTTCTGCGATGCCCCTGATGATCTCATCCTACTGAGCTGCTGTCTCTGGTACCTCTAGGCGATGACTCGGCTAGCGAGGTGTCCTCACACGACTGTGACGTAGCATCTAGCTCATGTCATACTGTGGAAACTCAGTAGTCGCACCTGTCCACTTTGCCATTGTCTCTGGGGACTTGTGTGGAACTATCTTTCGGAGTAAGAAAGTGATCCAATGAGCATAAGGCAGCTGACGGTGACCCCTGAAGCCCTCTGCTAGTGTGTCCTCCATCTCTAAAAGCATCACATCCCAAATATCAAAGACAGTCTGAGACACTAGGTAATGCACTAGCCACAGCTGAATTCGAGTCAGACCCTCACTGTAGCCTGTAATAGAACTGAACAATTATACGAAATTAAGTAAGAAAATCATCCGCCAGGGCAGACGATTTAGCAAACTTAAGCCCGTATAACCCGGTAGTCCGTGAAATCACGAAGGATTTCAAACCAACTCACATACCAGCCAAGATCGTAATAAGTTTAGCGGTCACCATCACATATTACATAAAAGTTCGCATCTCAGATACATCAGAGTTTAAACATAGTTATTACAAAACGAGTTCAAAATAGAAGTAGCGGAAGCCATTTGTTCAAAACCACACACACTCACACGAAGTTCAAATACAGTGCCAGCTAATTGATCATCTCCAACAAAAGCATCGACGAGACGTAAGGAATGACCATGCCCATGGTCCTAAGCATCACCCATCGCAGGATAAAGGCAGTTGATACAGTAGCCGTAATACATCTGCCCATCTACAACAAGTGGGAATAAAACCCTGAGTACGAGAAGGTACTCAGCTAGACTTACCCGACATAACCGAAAATAAAGTGACACCAAGGATTATGATGGGCTTTATAGTAGGGTAGCTGACTCATTTGCAAAAAGAGGCATTTTTAGCATTTCAAGAACCTTTCCAAAAGCATTATTGTCAAGTTAATTATTATTAACCTGTTGACTAGATTTGCACATATACTAGAGCAAACATGTGATTAAGCAAATAATGATAACCAATGATCATTAACAACTTCCATAATGTCACATTCATTATAACTGTCCAAGTGTTCCATAATCATTACTACGATGAAGTAACTCAAGTCAAGTGCTCACTATCCAGGAGCGATGGCGATTCGAATCGATTCCTAACCAGCTGGTGATTTATTCCTTACATAAACCTCACTCACCCGCTAAAGTGAGGTATCGGTCACCGAGTCAACTATCCAGGAATCTCGAGTTTGTCAGGAACCACATGTACCCGGGGGCCGACCGACTGCACTTTGGTCTTATCATCTCGCCCCCGTGTCCTACCACACCTGCTCCGGTACAGTGCGCTACGGGAAATCTACTCGGCCTGAATAATCTCCCAGCTTCACGGTCGAAAGGTACTTTATTCGGCCAGCTAAATGTAAGGCGTGCGTTCAACATGACTCGAGGCCCAACAACGGTCGATCCTTAATCGACACAGACGGAAAGCACTACAGTCCAAAACTCTGTAAGTCTCCGTCTGATCTCAACTTCATTTAACACTTAGTTATACCATGACTACATAGTTCTCCAAGTAGATCCAGGTAACCGCCTATAGCTCGCAGGTGACAGGAAATCACCTGACTTCTACCGGTCTAAGCCAGCTAAGCATTGACTCGACTGCGGATACCAGGGTAACAAGGATATAGTATAACAAAGGTAGACAAGGTATAATGCAGCAACGGTTGCAAACAACTCCTGAACGTAATGCATCAATTAAAGTAAAGCATTTAATTAATAATTGCAAACCGGGGAGAAAAATGCTCCGGGGCTTGCCTCTCTCGAAGGAGCTCGGGCGGTGATCGGGGCACTCCGAAAGTTCCTCAACGTCCTCCTCATCTGCTTCGGTCACTTCCTACGGCTGCACCTCGAGCTGCTCCTCGGGCTCCTCAGGTATGACGACTGGGTTCTCGGTTTGTGATCCTATATGATGCATGTGCGTAAGTGCTTATGCAAAAGGTGCATCAGATGAAATGAGCACAATGGATATGCTTGAATGCAAGGTAGTCAACATCATCTAAGAACATGTACTACAAGCACATGTCATCTACTGCATTCTCTTCTACTACTAATATGCTAAGTCAACACATCTCATTAAATGCTTCAAAGATACACCAAAGCTTCACTAATTCCTTAATCATGCATAAAGCAACATTTGATTAAACCCTAATTAATAATAGGTTTGAATAGCAACATCTATTTTTATAGCTTAGAAAAATCTTAGAAAATTATCATAGCACAGTACTACCCTAAGTAGTCTACCATTAAATTTTTATGGCATTTGGATAAGTGGAGTAGCCTACACAAAAATGACAAGCTATGGCATAATTATGAACATGAAAATACTTTGTATTATGAAAAGTGTCAAACAACAGATGTAATATTTTTCCTATGTTCTACACAGCAAATAATCACTGTACAAAAATTATCACATGCATGTTTTATACCAATTTTGCTCTCTAGCAAAAATAACAAAAATCAGCCATTAAAGGCACTTGAACTACATCTCAAAATTTTTCTACAGAACATGCATGGCATATATTTTTCCTAGGAAGTACATTACACAAGAAAAATAACACACTTGGAAGCATATTTTTCTGAAACATATAGGTTTTACTACACATTTTACAAGGTATCAGCAATATCAAGGATTAAATCAAGCTCTACAAAAAAGTATCTCAAAAATGACATACAATATTTTTATCATGTAGATCCGGTGACAAGGAACCTAGCAAAATTTGTTTCAACAAATTTGGCGCCAAAATGAGTACACAAACATTTTCCAAAATATTTCTCTTCCCAAAATAATAAAAGAAATTCGAAATCAATTTTTCCTATTACTACTGGGTCGGCCCGTGGGAACAACTGGCCCACGGCCACTTTCGGCCTGCGCAGACCGAGCGAAGGGGAAAGGTGGCGACCTGGCTCGGGGCTTCGGCCCACGGCCATCCTGGCCCAGCTCGGCCGAGGCGAAGGAGCCACGCCACGCCAGCGTTCCAGACGCCACGGCGGCACGGGCCCTGCCAGCGGGCCGGCAGCCGTTGCCGGCCAGGTCCAGGCAAGCGGGCTTGCGCGCGGGGTCCGCAAGAGGGTGACGAACCCGAGCAGGCTACACAAAAAGGATGGAGGAGGGAAGGACGCGTTTCCACGGCGAGCCCAAGCACGGCGGCGCCATGACCGACAGCGGCGAAACGCGCAAGACGCTATACCTTGGCTCAAAAGGTGTCACAGCCACGAGCACCAGGTGCCGGGGAGCGAGGCGGAGCGATGTGTGCTTGATTGCGGGCAGTGGTGGAGCACCGACGGCAAATTTTGCCGGCGGGGCTGCGGTGGCGAAGACGGCGCGAGAGCAGAGCTCGGTGCGGCGAAGCAAAGAGGCAGCGCAGGAGAGTGAAGGGGGAAATGCAGCGGGGGCAACAGATGAAGGTGAGCGTGTGGAGGGCGAGGCAGGCCAGGCGCGCGAGTTGGGCTGGGCCAAGGCGAAGGTGCAGCGCGGGGTGGAGCATGGGCCGGCTTCGGCTGGTGGGCCAGAAGTGAGGCGGCGGCCCAGTAAAGGAGAGAAATCCTTTTTCAAATTCTATTTTCAAGGAATTTCCAAATATCAGTTTTCAAATACCCTTTTGAGCAAGAAAATGACTTCTTTTGAAAATGGCCCAAAAATAAAAGTTGCTTAGAATTTAGTCCTCTACAACTTTGCTTTAGGGACCAACTAAAAATTTTGTATAGATTTTGAATTGGGAAGTAAAAAGCTAAATAGAGAGGATTTTTTACCATTTTCAATAAAAATTTTAAAAGCATATCTTGTCAAAAGTTTGAATACAAACTTTGCTCCAAAAATTGTGCTAAATAATTCTAGATGATTTACAATTATAGCCAAACATGTTTTACTAACCTAGCAAGCATAATTAGGGCAAAAACAACTCTAAACAAGTGTATGCAACATTCATGTTTCACGAGCATGTTTCATATGTTTCAAAGCATGGTTTCAGTTATTATTTACATGATTAGGCATGTATGATTAGGATGCTTGATGATGCACAATATGCATGATTTGCAGTGCCTAAATGCTTGCATAACACCGGGGTGTTACAGCCCTCCTCCTTACAAAAATCTCGTCCCGAGATTTGGGTTACGAACCATTTGTTATAAAAATCTTCATAAGCTTTTTGTAGATATTCTCCCGTTTCCCAAGTTGCATCTCCCTCATCATGACGATTCCACTGTATTTTGTATGTTTTCACCACACTATTCCGAGTAGCACGTTCCTTAGTGTCTAACACACGGACTGGTTGCTCACGATACACCAAATCTGATTTGAGTTGGATGCCCCGAGGTTCTATTCTTTCCTCTAGAACACGCAAGCACTTCTTGAGATGTGATACATGGAAAACTGGGAATACGGTACTCATTGTTTCAGGTAACTCTATCTTATAAGCTACTGGACCTCTTCTTTCCAAGATCTTGTATGGTCCTACGAATCTAGCGGCAAGCTTTCTCCGGACTCCAAACCGTTTCTTCTTCATTGGCGTGACCTTCAGATAAACATAGTCACCAGCTTCAAACACAAGGGGTCTCCTTCTTCTATCTGCATAACTTTTCTGACATGATTGGGCCGCCTTCATATTTTGTTGAATAATATGAACTTTCTTCTCGGCCTCTTCTACAAAGTCAATGCCATAATACCTTCTATCTTCTGGCTCGACCCAATTTAATGGTGTTCTACATTTTCTGCCATACAAAGCTTCGAATGGAGCCATCTTGATGCTTTCTTGATAACTATTATTGTAAGCAAACTCAGCTAATGGTAACCATGACTCCCATGATCCCCTAGAAGACAACACATAGGCTCTTAACATATCCTCTAGAACAGCATTCACTCGTTCAGTCTGACCATCTGTCTGAGGATGATAAGCGGTACTACGAATCAAACTAGTTCCTAAGCATTTGTGCAAATGTTCCCAAAAGTGAGCCGTGAACTGTGGCCCTCTATCAGATACTATAGTCTTTGGTATACCATGCAACCTCACAATTTCTGCGATATACTTCTCGGCATATTGAGGTGGTCGATATTCTGTTTTGACAGGCAAGAAATGAGCGGTCTTGGTAAGACGGTCCACAATCACCCAAATCGAATCGTGTCCCTTTTGAGTAGTGGGCAAACCCGAGATAAAATCCATACTTATATCATCCCACTTCCAACTAGGGACGGACAAAGGTTGCAACAAACCGACAGGTTTCATATGAATAGCTTTCACTCTACAACATGTGTCACATCTGGCAACATATGTTGTAGCTTCTTTTGTTCATTTTGGTCCACCAATAACGAGGTCTTAGTTCTTGATACATCTTACTGCTTCCTGGATGGATAGATAGCTTAGAAAGGTGAGCTTCATCCATGAGTTTATTCCTAAGCTCTCGATCCTTGGGAACCACAAGACGGTCATCAAACCACAACACGCCCTGTTCATCCACTCTAAAGTGCTTAGACGGCTTTTCTTTTATTTTCTCTTTGATGTGGAATATTCCCTTGTCTGTTTTCTGGCCTTCTATTACCTTACTCTCCAAGGAGCAACTAATCTGAATACTATGTAACACAACAGGATGCATCAGATCGAACCCATCTTCAAGTAATGGTTGTACATTCAAGCAATGTGACTTTCTACTCAAAGTATCTGCCACTACATTGGCCTTTCCAGGATGATATTGCACATTCAAGTTGTAATCTTTGATCAATTCCAACCATCTTCGCTGCCTCATGTTTAGCTCGGGTTGGGTAAAGATGTACTTGAGACTCGTGTGATCTGTGAAAATATTGCACACATTACCAAGTAGATAATGTCTCCAAATTTTTAGGGCATAGACAACTGTAGCATGTTCAAGATCATGTGTCGGATAGTTGCCCTCGTGCTTTCTCAATTGACGTGAGGCATAAGCAATGACTCTCCCTTCTTGCATAAGAACACAGCCCAAACCAGTTTTTGATGCGTCGCAAAACACATCAAATGGTTTCTCAATGTCCGGTTGTGCGAGAATAGGAGCAGTGGTCAACAGTTTCCGCAAGGTGTGGAAAGCTGCTTCACACTCCTCTGTCCACACGAACTTGTGATCTTTTTGTAGCAAACTTGTCATTGGCTTGGTAATCTTCGAGAAGTCTAGAATAAAAATGACGGTAGTAACCGACTAATCCTAAGAAACTTCTAATCTCAGGGACTATGGTCGGTGCCTTCCAATCCATAACCTCTTGCACCTTACTTGGATCGACTGAAATTCCATTTTCTGACAGAATGTGACCAAGGAAAGGAACTTTCTTCAACCAGAATTCGCATTTGCTAAACTTAGCATATAGCTTATGATCTCTAAGTCTGGTCAAGACAATTCTCAGATGCTCTTCATGATCCTTCTCGTTCTCGTAGTACACCAGAATGTCATCAATGAACACAACCACGAACTTATCCAATTCTGGCATGAAAATTGTATTCATCAAAAACATAAAGTATGCAGGAGCATTTGTCAAGCCAAAGGACATGACAAGATACTCATACAACCCATATCTGGTGGAAAATGCAGTTTTCGGTATATCTTGTGGCCTAATCTTGATCTGATGATAACCGGATCTCAAATCTATTTTTGAGAACACCTTAGCCTTGGCTAACTGGTCAAACAGAACATCAATATGAGGCAAGGGATACTTATTCTTGACGGTACAGCGTTAAGTGGCCTGTAATCCACGCACATTCTCAACGTGCCCTCTTTCTTCTTCTTCACAAACAAGGCGGGACATCCCCATTCAGACTTGCTTGGCCGGATAAACCCCTTTTTCGATAACTCTTCTAGTTGCTTCTTCAGCTCAACTAATTCATCTGGAGGCATCCGATAGGGTCTCCTTGAAATCGGAGCCGTTCCAAGGATTAACTCAATTCCAAACTCAATATCCCTATCTGGCGGAAGACTAGGTAGCTCATCGGGGAATACATCCGGAAACTCACACACTACCGGAATCTGATGAATAGGAATAACTTCAGTAGCACAAGTAACACTTATAAGGTCTGTTCTCCGAGGCAATGGTACTTGGAAAGTTCCCTCACCCAGGGGATCCTTAAGGGTAAGTACTCGACTTCCTGTATCTATGACTGCTCCCCAATCCTTCATCCAATTCATCCCTATAATGACATCCAGAACTAATCCAGGCATAACTATTAAGTTCACTCGAAACTTCCTGCTACCTAATTCAAGGGTTGCCCCTCGAACCATCCGATTGGTCAATACATCAGCCCCTGCTGAACTTATACGGTAACCATAACCCAATTCCGTGCATAGTTGTTCATGTTTCTGTGCAAATGCTTGACTCATAAAAGAATGCGATAATCCAGAATCAAATAGAACAACTACAAGATTTTCGTTGACAGGAAACTTACCAGCGGTTACGGGCTCTCCCTCAGGAATCTCATCCACGGTTGTACTATGCACCCGAGCATTATAGGTCTGCTGCTTCTTCTTGGGCAGATAAGGACAGAACCTTGAGAAGTGGCCGGGTTGATCACAATTGTAGCAGGGTCCCCTCACTGTACCAGCAGATCCCACGGCTCCCTTGGAACTGCCTTGTACCGCAGTTGTGGCTGCCTTGTTGGACTGCACTACCATCTTGTAAGGCTTCTGTGGTCCCCTGAAATTCTGACCTCTCTGCTGAGGTGGCCTGAACCTAGCGCCAGGTGCAGATGGACGATAGGGAGGACGACCTCCCGCAGGTGCTCTTGCTTGGGACGGACCACCTTCTAGGGCTCTCTTGCGAGTTTTAGCTGCGGTGCTGGCGTTGTTGTTCTTTTCCTGCTTCAGACAATCACTGATGAAGTCATTGAATCTGGCGTGGGTGTTGGTATCCACATGCTTCATTATCTTTGGATTGAGTCCTCTCTTGAAACTGGCGATTCTCTTAGCATCGGTGTCAACCATGTCGGGAGCATAACGACACAAGTTGTTGAAGGCATGCAAATATTGCGTCACGGTCTTGGTGCCCTGATTCAACGCCAAGAACTCTCCCAACTTCATCTCGGTCAACCCGGGTGGAATATAAACTCCACGGAAGGCCTCAGCGAACTCTCTCCACGTAATCTGAGCATTTAGAGGAAAGGTTGTGCGATGGTGCTTCCACCACATTCCCGCTGGTCCTTGCAACTGATGTGCAACATACTCAGTTTTCAATACCTTAGTCATCCTCAACACATGGAATATATCTTCCATAGTGTTGATCCATTCTTCAGCATCGAGCGGTTCTGTTGCTTCCTTGAATATTGGCGGCCTGGTGTCCATAAAATCTTTGAAGCTGCTATACTGATTCACCCCAATGCCACCACCCTGATTGTTACCGCGCTGAACATTGTTGACGATAGTACGTAGAAAATCCTCCATGTTCTTCTGGGATTGTTCCGTGTTGCGCTGACTCCCGAGCAACTGTGCGAGAAACACCTCTGGGGTAAACGGGGGAGGAGGTGGCAAATGCGGTTCATGGGGAGGCTCATTGTTGTTGCCGTGGTTTCCACCACCACCACCGGTCCCAGCACTGTTAGCACCGATCTCAGCGGCCTCATAAGTGGTACGGCGAGTATTTGTCATCTGCATATTTCAGCAACAAGTAATGATTGAGTGAAGCTGTAATAATTGTGAGTGAATGAAAAATTATGCCGAACTGAATTTACTGGAGAGAATAAATTCATACAATAAAACAGAGGCACAATAATCGCATCCCAATTAAAACAACATCACTAATTAAATTACTTCGAAAGCAAATATCGCGTCCACACAACCAAATTGCCAGCATACATACACTGGACTTTTATGCGTTCGGATATCGCATTCCTATCCAAGTTCCAATCACATGCCAAGTCTCATAAGTTCGAAGCAAGATACATTAGGTTACATGCCAACAAAAGAAAGGTCATCGCGACAGGACCTAAACACTAGCGCAAGGCAACTAGCCTACTCCTCGGGGCCATCGTCGGGATCGGAGACGTCACCATCGCCCCCAGGTGAAACTACAGTCTCGTCCTCGTTGTCGTCGTCGATGTCCATGCCAGCAGCGTCTGGAGGAGCATATGGGCCAACCCCATTGTAGAGCGCGTGAAACTCCTCGTGCAGGTTGATGTTGTACTCCTCTAGCTCGTCGACCCTCTGCAGCAGAAGGTCCCTCTCGTCCCAGGCTTCATTCCTCTCCTGAACCAACTGTCCAATCATGTGGTCTGTATTGTTGTTGGCCTGAGTCAACGTATGCACCCGCTGCATAGCTCTATCACCTCTATCTACTGCCTGGTTCCGCTGTAAGCTCATATCAGTCAACTGCTCCTACAAACTAGCTATAGCACGTGCCTGCTTCTTCTTCTGCTTTCTCACCTTGAGCTTATCATGACTACGTAAGCCAATCAAAGTCCAGTAGGTACTCTCAAGACCCTCATACGCTCTGATGGCGATGAACATAGCACTCATAGCATGGTTGTCGCTAGCCTGTCCCTCAGCTGGACCTCTGACCAAAACACTTCCCTGAGGCTGAACCCAAATAGCATCACGAGGATCATCCCTAGGAAAGGTGCCAGCTAGAGCTACTGCAAGCTCACTGGGGAATCTACTCATGATATCCCTGATGACATGGAAAGCTGCTCCCTCTGCACCCTCAACAGGAGTGCGACCCTCAAACTCCAAGTGCCAACCATCCTATTCTACAGCATCACTAAGGGCAGGAACTATGATCTCTACCACTGCAAGTCCATCCTTTGCTAACTGGCTCTCATTCCAAGAGTACACCGGCTCTTGACCCTCTGGGTACCCCACATCATGGAGCACTCTCCAAAGCAAGGTCGGCATGCCAAACTCGCTCAAGAAGGTGTCCATGGTGCGGTGCTCCCTCAGGGCCAATGGACGTCGAGGTGCTCTTCCTCTGGTGGACTTACGGGCAGTCTGCTTCGTGCGGGCCATCTATAGCAAAAGTTCTTTTATTACTCCGTGACAACATATTTTAGGTGATACAACTTTTATTAAAATGAGATAATCAATTATAAGGGGAGGAATGCATGACATGAATGAAATGCACAAGTAATATGATGTATGTACGTGCCGTATGTTCTCACAAACTTATAAAATAAATAATTTCTAGCGACGAATTCGGTGGCATACAAACGATCTCTCAAATACGTATCTAATACGTTCTACACGATAACGTTGTTATGTACCTGCAGAAGATTCATTTCAGCCCAATTCCCAATGAATGCATAAAAACAGTAAATTTTATCTACACGCTCTACACGAATCCCCAGATACGTGTACAACGGTAGTAACTACCCGAACCATCGTCCTATTGACGGCATCGCCTCAATAGACGGAATTCCCACACATGAGATACCCTTGTAAAACATGTGTAGAACATGTAATTACTCCAGCATCATATAAGCATTCACCCTAGATCGGCGGTGTATCCGATCATGCTCTCACAACTCACACTTACCGAGGCGTAGAGGCAATTGATCCATACACTACCACTCAAACAAGTGGCACTCATACAATAGCACACCGTATGAGCAACGAAAGAGAAATATGATGCAAGAACCCCAAGTCAGTACTTAATTAAGCCACCTAGAGTCTTTAACTAGGCATAAAGGATATGACCACTGGCACACTTTTAGTTTCGAAATCATGTTTTTCAAATGCCTTTTTGTTTTAAATACACTTGTGAACAGTAACACGCTAAACCATGCTCTGATGCCAGCTGTAACAGAACCGACCAATTATACGAAATTAAGTAAGAAAATCATCCTCCAGAGCAGACGATTTAGCAAACTTAAGCCCGTATAACCCGGTAGTCCGTGAAATCATGAAGGATTTCAAACCAACTCACATACCAGCCAAGATCGTAATAAGTTTAGCGGTCACCATCACATATTACATAAAAGTTCGCATCTCAGATACATCAGAGTTTAAACATAGTTATTACAAAACGAGTTCAAAATAGAAGTAGCGGAAGCCATTTGTTCAAAACCACACACACTCACACGGAGTTCAAATATAGTGCCAGCTAATGATCATCTCCAACAAAAGCATCAGACGAGACGTAAGGAATGACCATGCCCATGGTCCTAAGCATCACCCATCGCAGGATAAAGGCAGTTGATACAGTAGCCGTAATACATCTGCCCATCTGCAACAAGTGGGAATAAAACCCTGAGTACGAGAAGGTACTCAGCTAGACTTACCCGACATAATCGAAAATAAAGTGACACCAAGGATTATGATAGGCTTTATAGTAGGGTAGCTGACTCATTTGCAAAAAGAGGCATTTTTAGCATTTCAAGAACCTTTCCAAAAGCATTATTGTCAAGTTAATTATTATTAACCTGTCGACTAGATTTGCACCTATACTAGAGCAAACATGTGATTAAGCAAATAATGATAACCAATGATCATTAACAACTTCCATAATGTCACATTCATTATAACTGTCCAAGTGTTCCATAATCATTACTATGATGAAGTAACTCAAGTCAAGTGCTCACTATCCAGGAGCGATGGCGATTCGAATCGATTCCTAACCAGCTGGTGATTTATTCCTTACACAAACCTCACTCACCTGCTAAAGTGAGGTATCGGTCACCGAGTCAACTATCTAGGAATCTTGAGTTTGCCAAGAACCACAAGTACCCGGGGGCCGACCGACTGCACTTTGGTCTTATCATCTCGCCCCCGTGTCCTACCACACCTGCTCCGGTATAGTACGCTGCGGGCAATCTACTCGGCCCGAATAATCTCCTAGCTTCACGGTCGAAAGGTACTTTATTTGGCCAGCTAAATGTAAGGCATGCGTTCAACATGACTCGAGGCCCAACAACGGTCGGTCCTTAATCGACACAGACAGAAAGCACTACTGTCCAAAACTCTATAAGTCTCCGTCCGGTCTCAACTTCATTTAACACTTAGTTATACCATGACTACATAGTTCTCCAAGTAGATCCAGGTAACCGCCTATAGCTCGCAGGTGACAGGAAATCACCCGACTTCTACCGGTCTAAGCCAGCTAAGTATTGACTCGACTGCGGATACCAGGGTAACAAGGATATAGTATAACAAAGGTAGACAAGGTATAATGCAACAACGGTTGCAAACAACTCCTGAACGTAATGCATCAATTAAAGTAAAGCATTTAATTAATAATTGCAAACCGGGGAGAAAAATGCTCCGGGGCTTGCCTCTCTCGAAGGAGCTCGGGCGGTGATCGAGGCACTCCGGAAGTTCCTCAACGTCCTCCTCGTCTGCTTCGGTCACTTCCTACGGCTGCACCTCGAGCTGCTCCTCGGGCTCCTCGGGTATGACGACTGGGTTCTCGGTTTGCGATCTTGTATGATGCATGTGCGTAAGTGCTTATGCAAAAGGTGCATCAGATGAAATGAGCACAATGGATATGCTTGAATGCAAGGTAGTCAACATCATCTAAGAACATGTACTACAAGCACATGTCATCTACTACATTCTCTTCTACTACTAATATGCTAAGTCAACACATCTCATTAAATGCTTCAAAGATACACCAAAGCTTCACTAATTCCTTAATCATGCATAAAGCAACATTTGATTAAACCCTAATTAATAATAGGTTTGAATAGCAACATCTATTTTTATAGCTTAGAAAAATCTTAGAAAATTATCATAGCACAGTACTACCCTAAGTAGTCTACCATTAAATTTTTATGGCATTTGGATAAGTGGAGTAGCCTACACAAAAATGACAAGCTATGGCATAATTATGAACATGAAAATACTTTGTATTATGAAAAGTGTCAAACAATAGATGTAATATTTTTTCTATGTTCTACACAGCAAATAATCACTGTACAAAAATTATCACATGCATGTTTTATACCAATTTTGCTCTCTAGCAAAAATAACAAAAATCAGCCATTAAAGGCACTTGAACTACATCTCAAAATTTTTCTACAGAACATGCATGGCATATATTTTTCCTAGGAAGTACATTACACAAGAAGAATAATACACTTGGAAGCATATTTTTCTAAAACATATAGGTTTTACTACACATTTTACAAGATATCAGCAATATCAAGGATTAAATCAAGCTCTACAGAAAAGTATCTCAAAAATGACATGCAATATTTTTATCATGTTGATCCGGTGACAAGGAACCTAGCAAAATTTGTTTCAACAAATTTGGAGCCAAAATGAGTACACAAACATTTTCCAAAGTATTTCTCTTCCCAAAATAATAAAAGAAATTCGAAATCAATTTTTCCTATTACTACTGGGCCGGCCCGTGGGAACAACTGGCCCGCGGCCACTTTCGGCCTGCGCAGACCGAGCGAAGGGGAAAGGCGGCGGCCTGGCTCGGAGCTTCGGCCCACGGCCATCCTGACCCAGCTCGGCCGAGGCGAAGGAGCCACGCCACGCCGACGTTCCAGACGCCACGGCGACACGGGCGCGGCCAGCGGGCCGGCGGCTGTTGCCGGCCAGGTCCAGGCAAGCGGGCGTGCGCATGGGGTCCGCAAGAGGGTGATGAACCCGAGAAGGCTACACAAAAAGGATGGAGGAGGGATGAAGGACGCGTTTCCACGGCGAGGCCAAGCACGGCGGCGCCATGACCGACGGCGGCGAAACACGCAAGATGCTATACCTTGGCTCAAAAGGTGTCACAGCCGCGAGCACTAGGTGCCGGGGAGCAAGGCGGAGCGATGTGTGCTTGATTGCGGGCAGTGGTGGAGCACCAGCGGTGAATTTTGCCGGCGGTGCTGCGGTGGCGAAGACGGCGCGAGAGCACAGCTCGGTGCGGCGAAGCGAAGAGGCAGCGCAGGAGAGTGAAGGGGGAAACGCTGCGGGGGCAGCAGATGAAGGCGAGCGCATGGAGGGCGAGGCAGGCCGGGGCTGCCGCGCGGCGTGCGTCGCTGGCGCATGGCGGCCACGCGACGAGTGTGTCCTAACGCGGTCGGGCGCGGCGCGCGAGAACAGGCGCGGCGCGGCGCTGAGGCAGGCCAGGCGCGCGAGTTGGGCTGGGCCGAGGCGGAGGCGCAGCGCGGGGTGGAGCGTGGGCCGGCTTCGGCTGGCGAGCCAGAAGTGAGGCGGTGGCCCAGTAAAGGAGAGAAACCCTTTTTCAAATTCTAATTTCAAGGAATTTCCAAATATCAGTTTTCAAATACCCTTTTGAGCAAGAAAATGACTTCTTTTGAAAATGGCCCAAAAATAAAAGTTGCTTAGAATTTAGTCCTCTACAACTTTGCTTTAGGGACCAACTAAAAATTTTGCACAGATTTTGAATTGGGAAGTAAAAAGATAAATAGAGAGGATTTTTTACCATTTTCAATAAAAATTTCAAAAGCATATTTTGTCAAAAGTTTGAATACAAACTTTGCTCCAAAAATTGTGCTAAATAATTCTAGATGATTTACAATTATAGCCAAACATGTTTTACTAACCTAGCAAGCATAATTAGGGCAAAAACAACTCTAAACAAGTGTATGCAACATTCATGTTTCACGAGCATGTTTCATATGTTTCAAAGCATGGTTTTAGTTATTATTTACATGATTAGGCATGTATGATTAGGATGCTTGATGATGCACAATATGCATGATTTGCAGTGCCTAAATGCTTGCATAACACCGGGGTGTTACATAGCTCATCCTCGCAAGTAGAGTCCTCCCCATAATAGCATCAAGGAGCCGAGCTATAGGTGTAAGGTCATGTGGTGTCCTGCTGGACCCCTCGCCAAATGGCTCTGTGAAGCAAGGTCTGACAAGATCTATAGGTGGCACAAGTCCGTCGTGAGGGCGTCTCGGAGGCTCTGTTTATCCATAGCATGCCTCGTGAAGACAAATAGGTGACTCTAGAATCCTCAGTATCTCTCTGACCCTCGAGCTCTAGAGCCTGTAGTCATGCCCTCGGAAAACAAAATGAATAAACCCGTATCTCAGGTCAATCCACAAGGAGGAGTAGAACTCACGGTCCAAAGATGGAACATACCGACCAGTCCATCCAAGGAGATCTGACAAGCCTAATAGATAAGTGAGGTAAGGACAGATCTGCTCGCTTGCAGCTGCAACTAGAGACTCTAAGGAGCAGACTCGCTGAGATCTGAAGGCAACAGCACTGTTGAGATATGCACTATAGAAGTCCTCCTGCAACACAATGTAGAAGTGCTCTGAGGCACGCTCATCCCGCCTCGGCGGAAACCAATCCTCAAACTTACGAACCGTAGCTGCTGCACCTATCTGGCTATGGCTGCCCTCAGGTCAAGGTGAACAATGGGAGGAGGACCCTATGGTCTGGGAGGTGGACGAGAGCCCCGCCTCTGTGTCTAAGGCCTCGGTGACACCTAAGTGCGTGTGTGACTAGAGCATTGAAACTGTGGTTGTGCTGCCTGCTCTGCCTCCTCAACCTGCTCTCCCTACTGAGCGTCCTCTGTCTACTCTGCCGACTGTGTATGCTGCTTAGTCTCCCCCTGAGTCTGACTCTCCTCTAAAGAGACACGCCATCCTCCAAGCATGATGGTCCCGGGTGGACTACCAAGACTCGCCTCAATCCTCTCGACGGCGGCCCTCTGAGCCGATGATAACTGATCGCCTATACAAATGCCACTGCCAGATCCACTTGTCTCGGCTCGCTCTGTGGCGGCTGCTAAAAGCTCTAGTTTGATTTTGGTTAATTGATGAAATCCTAAGTGCTAACCTAGTTTATCAAAGTGATTATGAGATAGATAGCACTAGTCCAAGTAATGAAGCAATGGCGAAGATCATGACGATGGTGATGGCATGGTGATGACCAAATGCTTAAACTTGGAAAATAAGAAAGAGAAAAACAAAAGGCTGAAGGCAAAGGTATAAATTACAGGAGCCATTTTGTTTTAGTGATCGAGACACTTAGCGAGTGTGATCACATTTAGGATCGGTAGCCGTACTATTAAGAGGGGTGAAACTCGTATTGAAATGCGGTTATCAAAGTGCCACTAGATGCTCTAACTCATTGCATATGCATTTAGGATCTAGTGGAGTGCTAACACCCTTGAAAATGTTTGTGAAAATATGCTAACACATGTGCACATGGTGATACACTTGGTGGTTGGCACATTTGAGCAAGGGTGAAGAAGATAGAGTTGAAAAGGAGTTAGTCGCGCTGGTTACAGAGTGACCAGACGCGTCCGGTATGGTGACCGGACATGTCCGGTATTTGGTGACGAACTCAGCGACCGGACGCGTTTGATCGCCACACCGGACACGTCCGGTGTGAATCAGCAAACACAGTGTTCGGCAGTATAGTTGATCGGACGCTGGCAGCGTCCGGTCCGGAGTGACCAGACGCGACCGGTCGAGCGTGGGTGCTTACTGTACTCAACCGGACGCTGAGGCTCCATGTCCAGTCAGTTTCAAACAGACGCGTCTGGTCGGCCCTGGTAGCTTACTGGACTCGATCGGACTCGGCGGCTCAGCGTCTGGTCATTTGTGTTTCTGCGTCCGGTGTGAGCATACGGTCGTCGGTAGTATGGGCAGCAATGGCTACGTTGTTTTGAACTGGACACGTGGTGGTCTGGGTGCGACCGGACATGTCCGGTACTCACAATCGGCGTGTTCGGTGCTGCGTCCGGTCGATCTGACCGGAGCGTTCGGTCGATGCGCAGTCAGCCCAATAATTGAGCCAACGACTCTATTTCGAGTGGGCTTCTATTTAAGCCCCATGGTCGGCTCAAGCTCACCCTCTTGGCCATTTTCATTGACATAGCAACCTTATGAGCTTAGCCAAAGCCCTCCCACTCATCTCCATCATTGATTCATCATCATTGGGAGATTGGGAGAGAATTCAAGTGCATTGCTTGAGTGATTGCATCTAGAGGCACTTGGTATTCGTGTTTTGCTGCGGATTTTGCTTGTTGCTCTTGGTGGTTGCCACCACCTAGATGGCTTGGTGTAGCGGTGGAGGATTGGCACAAGTTGGTGATTGTTCGTGGCCATCTCCGGTGATTGTGAGGGGATTTGTACCTTCCCCGGCGGAGCGCCAAAAGGTAACTCTAGTGGATTGCTCATGTCATTGAGTTACCTCACTTGTGGGTAGGTTCTTGTGGTGTCCAATCGTGTGGACGAGGTTTGTGCAACACCTCTTAACCGCCGAACCACCAAGTGTTGGTCGACACAACGGGGACGTAGCGTGTTGGCAAACACGTGAACCTCGGGAGAAAATCGGTTGTCTCTTGCCATTTGACATTCTCTCGGTGATTGATTTCATATTCATCTTGTGATTGGTTCATCCCTCTACACAGCGGTATAATCACCCTACTCACTCTTTTATATTCTTGCAAACTAGTGGTGACAAGCTCTTTAGTGTAATTAGAATTGAGAGCTTGATTTGTTATTTAAGTTCATCTAGTGGAGCTCTTTAGTGTAGCAAGATTGAGAGCTCTTAGTGAGTAGTATCATAGCAAGTTGTGTGTCTAGTAATCATTGCAACTAGAATTGTTGGATAGGTGGCTTGCAACCCTCGTAGAGCTAGAGCAAGTTTGCATTTCACTATTTGTCTTACTAATCAAATTGCTCTAGTTGACTTGTAGAATTTCAAATAGGCTATTCACCCCCCCTTAGCCATATTAGGACCTTTCAGCTGCCACTCATGCTACTCTCTCTGCCTCAACATCATCTCTCTTGTGCTTCTTCTTTGTAGTCTTTTTTGCCTTTTCTTTTTGCTGAGCGGTTAATCGAGGTGGAGGCGTTGGATCCTCATCGCCGGGACCACCCCTGCCATTTTGCAATGTGCCATCTCTGAAGCTGACAAGAAACACTGCCACTGACAAGAAACAACTGTCAACTGACACTCATGAGGCTTGGCCTCAATCCATACTCACAGGCTTAGCCCCGAGTAAATCTGTCAACTACCCAACTGCCAAGCAGACTCACTGCTCGAACTGACTAGATTTTTTTTTTTTTTTAACACATTTTTTAAACTAATTTTAAAACAAACACTGTTTATTTTTTTTCAAATCTAACACTTTTGGCCGCGCCTATTCGCACGGCGCGGTGAATTAACGCTACCGTGCCATGCATGGGGGCGCGGCGACGCTGCCTACGTGGCAGTGACCAGGGCCACTGACCGGTGACGTGGCCCGCTCTGTCGCGCCACCGATCAGGACGCGGCTGTGATGCGCCATGCATCATGATGTGGCAGTGATGCGCCACTTGCCAGGGCATGGCAGAGCCAAATATAGGCCCGCGACCTAGTCCCTTTCCTCCCTCTCTGTTTCACTCCACGTCACATAGCAGCCGCCTCCATGCCGCCCTGCCCCTGCCGCCATGCCTCTCAGCCCGCATCGCCGCACCATTGCCTCCTGGCTCCCCCATGGCCGGCCGCCGAATTTCCTTCCCTTGCTGTTCCCCTCCCTACCTTCCCCGAAGCTCCTCCTCGGCCTTGTCAAGGTAATGAGGCTCCTCCTCAGCCTCCACGGTGGATCGAATGATTTGAATGAGTAGTTAGGGTATGGAGAAAAATATGAGTTCATTAGAACGTTGGATTGAAGGATTAGGATTAGGATTGTCAATGTTAAGGTTAATTGGTTAGTTAAAATTATGATTACTATGTCTAAGGAAAATGGACCCTTGGCCCATTTACTTTGGATTTTGGTGTTTGATGACCAACACAACCAAATTGGACTAATGAACTTGCAAGTGATTGTTTTGTAGTTCAATAGGATGCAAAACGTGACTTGGACGAAGGCGACGTGATGATCCGATGATCAACACCATAAGCAAGACCCTAGGAGCACAAGAGAAGACCCAAGATATCAAGCAAAGTCCCAGCATGAAGATAGGAACCAAGCCGTACGCAAGATCATGAAGAAACGAGCTCACAGAAGTGACCGGACGCTGGACCGGACACTGGAAGAAAGTGACCGAACGCTCCGATCAAGAGGCTCGGCAATAGGCGTGACCGGACGCTGGCAGCAGATCAACTGGACGCAGGACAGCAGAGTCAGGTCGAGTACAGAGAGGTTCCAGAGCGGCGAAACTACGACCGGACGCGTCCGGTGGCAGGTGACCGAACGCTGGCAGCGTCCGATCAGTTGATCGTGGCTCCAATGGTCGGGACGACTGGACGTGTCCGGTCAGGACGATTTTAGCGTCCGGTCAGTAGCAGAAAAGCGAGATTTCATCCCCATTGGCTACTTTCTCAGTGGGGCTTATAAATACAACCCCCAACCGGCCAAATGAGACGTGTGGAGTTGACGAAACATATCAAGGGTGTTGATACACCATTTTAGTGATCTCCACTTGTATAGTGCTTAGTGATTCATCAGGTGATTAGCGTAGGTGCTTTATGAAGTGCTTAAGTTGATTAGACCACCGCTCATACGCTTGTTCCAGGTTTAGGCCTAGTGTTTAGTGAGGTTTACATACCTCTTACCACTCAGTACTTACGAGCACCATTGTTGTACATCGAAGGGACTTGTAATCTTGCGAGATCACACCAACCGCGTTTGTGGTGTGGTCGCCACCGTGTACCAGAGGGAACAAGGCCCACGGCGTTTCGGCCAGAAGCTTGATAGTGAAGACGACGGGGAGCATCCGGGAGAGGCTTGCCGGAAGGCACGTCGGAGACCCACTTGTGCATGGGGAAGGCCCGAGCCTATCCATGGAGTTACCCGACCGGGAGCTTGGCCCTTGCGAGGGATTCTTTACGAGGGGCTCCAACGAGGACTAGGGGGAAGCTTACACGCTTCTCAATACCTTGGTAAAAATACCAGAGTCATCGACGGGAGTTTACATATCTCTACCTTGCTCTTTAGCTTCCGCATTTATATTGATTGTATTACTCCTTATGCGGTAGAGATAGCAACACATTAGTAAAACCGTAGTTGCACATTTAGATAGTCTATCTTTTGCATAGGTTTTGCTAAGGTTAGAAAAAGAGGCCATAGTTTAGAGCTAGAATTTTAAGTTGTCTAATTCACCCCCCCCCCTCTTAGGTGTCACGGTCCCTTCAATTGGTATCAGAGCCGGTTGGCTCAATTTGGACCTTTGGCTTAACCGCCGTTGAGCCGACGCTATTTAGAGTGGTTGGGATGGATACCGCTAGGCCTCCGCACTTTGACGGCACTAACTTCCTTTATTATAAGGCTAGAATGGCTTGCCATCTTGAGGCAGCTGATTTGGGTGTATGGAGAGTCACTCGTGATGGGATGAAACCCATCAAGAATCTCAAAAAACCCATAAAGAGTGATGAAAAAGAAATGTATTTTAATGCTAGAGCTAAAAATTGCTTGTTTGAATCATTTAGTATGGATGTGTTTAACCAAGTATTCACCTTAAATACGGCACATTAAATTTGGTTAAAACTCCAAGAGCTCCATGACGACACAAGTAATGTCCGTGAGCAAAAACATTGTTTAGCAAAACAAAATTATGATTCCTTTACAATGAATGATGATGAGCTTGTTCATGATATGTATTCTCATTTGAATCTAATTATCAATGAGCTCCATTCAATAGGATTATTAAAGCTAGATGATGTGGACATCGTGAGGAAGATCATCTCCATGCTATCACAAAAGAAATATGCAAGTATCATCACCATCCTTCACAATATGGATGACTTGAGCACCATGACCCTGGGCATAGTCATTGGCAAGTTAGTGGCATTTGAAATGTCACGAAAGATGGGTCAAGAAGAAGCCTCTTCATCAAGCAAAGGCAAAGCTCTCGCTTGTAGCTAAAAAAGAAGATGAAGGGCAAGCAAGTTGAGACAAGCTCAAGCTCAAACTCCTCAAGTGAAGATGAAGAAGAAGATGAGGATGATGATAATGATAAAGATTTAAGTGATGACGATCAATCTTCCTCCTCCACCTCCGACCTTGATGAAGAATCAATCAAATTAATCAACAAGGTGGAGAAGATGATCCAAAGGCTCAATGTCAAGGGTGTGCCCATCCAAATTTAAGATCTCATTTTCACCAATCAAAGAAATGAGCAAAGAAAGAGAGGATGCTATGGATGCGGCGAGTTGGGGCACTTTGTGGAAGTTTGTCCAAATAAGCCCACACCCAAGACAAAAAAGAAGGCATGCAAGAACCAAGCCCTCACCCCAATAAGATCATGGGATGATTCTTCAAGTGAAGAAGAACACCATCACAAGAGACGAGGCCGCAAGCACTCATCACCAAGCTCTTCACATGTGTGCCTTATGGCACGAGATAACGAAAGCTCATCCTCCAGTGAGAGTGATAGTGATGATGATATGCCTTCTTATGATGCTATTGTGCAATAAAATTTTAAATATGCTAAAGTTTGCACTAATCAACAAAAGAAGCTCAAAAGTTTCAAAGAAAAGCTAGATAGTTCACAAGAAACATACAAAACTTTGCTTGAACAATATGAGAACTTTGCTAATCTAAATGTTGAACTATCTACTAAAATTGAGCAACTTAAGGCTAGTGCAACAACAAATGAATGCACAATCAATGATGAGCAACTTGTAAAGAAAAATGAAAAATTAAAAGAAAAGTTAGCTAGCTCACAAGATGCTTATAAAAGTTTGCTTGCAAATATGGAAACCATGTGCAAATATTGTGATGAGCTAACTAACAAAGTTGCTAATCTTAAAGCCGTTAATACAACCCCCACCAAGACATCTAAAAAGAAAAGCTCTATCTTTAACATATCTAAAAAAGATATCTCTACTTCTTGTAATGATTTATGTTTAGACTCACCTTTGTGCAACCAAGTTTGTGTTGAGAAAATTGTTGTAGACACATGCACACAAGAGGTTACAAAGGAGAATGAGCAACTCAAGCAAGAAGTAGCTCGCCTCACCAAGGACTTGACTCAAGTGAAAGGCAAGGTGAAGCAAACCCAACTTCATCAAGATAACACCGTCAAGGGAGTGAAGAAGCTTGATAAAGGACAAACCGTGGTTTGCTACGTGTGCCACAAGAAAGGTCACAAGTCCTATGAATGCAAGGTGAAAAATGGGGAAGGAGCAAAGAAGAAAGAGAAAAACAAAAGGCAAACAAGCAAGCTCTCTAACACCTACACCAACAAGGTGGATAAGAAGGCCTCCACACCTTATCTCTTGAAGAAGAAGAAGAAGAAGAATGACAAGGTGGTGGCCATCAAGGTGAACACGCAAGCCAACAATGGGGTCAAACGCTTTTGGGTGCCAAAGGAAATCATTTCAAATATGAAGAGCACTAAGAAGGTTTGGATCCCGAAAGGGAAGTGAGGAGTCCGTTTGGACAACGGAGAATTTGGAGACTTGGCAAAGTATGGATGCATTTCATGGGGTGTATCATGATGGACAAAATAATTGGCAAGTGGGTTAGTGAATACTATGGATCCAAATTCCCCTTCCCATGTTAGGTAACTATATTCATTTTACTTCAATTGGTATTAGATTTAAATTTTCCTACAGTTGGTATCTTTTAGCATCTAGTTACTCTTTATGCCTAGGTTTGCATTTGAATTCTTATATCTTTTGTCATGGATACACTAGGTATATCATATAGTAGGCTTGCTCGGTTTCATTCTTAACCCTTGGAGCAAACCTACATGGTTTAAAATTATTTAGGAGCATGGCACATAGCTTGTCTTTTGATTATCCATCTAATATGTGCCAAAGTCTAAATTGTAGATAATTTCTCCTGAATATCATCTTCGAAAATGATTCTCACATTCATGAGATGTCATCTTTCAAGTGGTATTATTGATTCTAAAATCAATGTGCATGACTTCTACAAGTATCCCACACTTGTGTGCACAAATTTAGGGGGAGGTTACTCTGCAAGTTGGATGCTTTGAGCCTAACACCTTTTCAAGCTTATCATGTGTGTAGTAGTCTCATTGCAAGAAAAATAGAGTCCCCGGAGTTAAGCATCACACTTCAAATATTCACCACCCATTGCAAGTGGTAGAAATCAATTTGGTTTCCACATGTGGTATTTCTAAACCAATATCATCATGTTGATTTCATTTTGATATTTATATGCTTTCTCCATGCATTATATAGATTAAATTCCCTTGAACAACAACTTGCTAATTAGGCATATACTTTGTTTCTATCATATGTATGCATATATTTAGGGGGAGCTTAATCTATATAATGTGAGAGTCAAATTTTGTGACCTATTCCACTCCACACATAAAGGCTCACAAAGTTTGACCCTCCCTTGTGTTACTAATGTCTTCCTTTTTGGTGTTTGATTCCAAAGAGGGAGAATTTAGAGGACCAAAAGCAAACATTAATAATTTACAAGTGGTAATGGTCCGAGAAAGGGATGATAGTGGATTATGGATTGCCTATGAAATATGGAGAATATGTAGGAAGCTAGGTGAAAATCCATAATGCCACATGGGGACATTTGCAAGGGCAAGATAAGTTTTTATATAGTATCTTTTAGTTTTACAAGTAGTATCTTTTAGCATCACATAATCTTGTCCCTTGCATTGCATCCTAGCAAGTAAGTAGTTTTCAAATTTCAAAAAAAAATTATTATTTGCTTGCTTTGGTCGTGTTGTCATCAATCATCAAAAATGGGGAGATTGTAAGGAAAATAGACCATTGGCCCATTTACTTTGGATTTTGGTGTTTGATGACCAACACAACCAAATTGGACTAATGAACTTGCAAATGATTTTTTGTAGTTCAATAGGATGTAAGACGTGACTTGGACGAAGGCGACGTGATGATCCGATGATCAACACCATAAGCAAGACCCTAGGAGCACAAGAGAAGACCCAAAATATCAAGCAAAGTCTAAGCATGAAGATAGAAACCAAGCCATACGCAAGATCACGAAGAAACAAGCTCACAGATGTGACCGGACGCTGGACCGAGCGCAGGAAGAAAGTGACTGGATGCTCCAATCAAGAGGCTCGGCAACAGGCGCGACCGGACGCTGGACTAGACGCTAGCGGTAGATCGACCGGACGCAGGATAACAGAGTTCGGTCGAGTACAGAGAGGTTCCAGAGCGACGAAACTATGACCGGATGCGTCCGGTGGCAGGTGACCGGACGCTGGCAGCGTCCGATTAGTTGATGGCGGCTCCAACGGTCGGGACATTCGGACGCATCTGGTCAGGACGATTTCAGCGTCCGGACAGTAGCAGAAAAGTGGGATTTCGTCCCCAACGGCTACTTTCTCAGTGGGGCTTATAAATACAACCCCCAACCGGCCAAATGAGACATGTGGAGCTGAGGAAACATATCAAGGGTGTTGATACACCATTTTAGTGATCTCCACTTGCATATTGCTTAGTGATTCATCAGGTGATTAACGTAGGTGCTTTGCGAAGTGCTTAGGTTGATTAGACCACCGCTCATGCGCTTGCTCTAGGTTTAGGCCTAGTATTTAGTGAGGTTTGCATACCTCTTACCACTCGGTGCTTGCGAGCACCATTATTGTACATTGGAGAGACTTGTAGTCTTGTGAGATCACACCAACCACGTTTATGGTGTGGTCACCACCGTGTACCGGAGGGAACAAGGCCCGCAGCGTTTCGGCTAGAAGCTTGATAGTGAAGACGGCGGGGAGAATCCGGGAGAGGCTTGCCGAAAGGCACGTCGGAGACCCACTTGCACGTGGGGAAGGCCCGAAGCTATCCACGGTGTTACCCGACTGGGAGCTTGGCCCTTGCGAGAGATTTCTTGCGAGGGGCTCCAACGAAGACTAGGGGGAAGCTTGCGCACTTCTCGATACCTCGGTAAAAATACCGGAGTCGTCGATGGGAGTTTGCATATCTCTACCTTACTCTTTAGCTTCCACATTTACATTGATTGTATTACTCCTTGTGCGGTAGAGATAGTAACACATTAGTAAAACCGTAGTTGCACATTTAGATAGTCTATCTTTTGCATAGGTTTTGCTAAGGTTAGAAAAAGAGGCCATAGTTTAGAGTTAGAATTTTAAGTTGCCTAATTCACCCCCCCTCTTAGGCGTCACGGTCCCTTCACTATGTATTTTGCTTGTTTGAGTCTGCATCTCAACTTTTATTTGTGAATAAATATATGGACACGCTGTTGATGTACCAAATTTTATTTTTTACTGACCAAAGTATAGTTTTTATATAGTTTTCATGTTTGCATCTAAGATAGAGTTTGCACCAAAGTGTAGGTTATATTTTATTTGTTATAATGCAAATGGTTCTCATTGACCTTAGTTTGTGATGTTTTGATTTTTGTTTGTTAAATTACAACCGTTTTGTTAGATGCAAGAAATGTATCGGGAGGAGTTTTGGCGAAAACGGGGTCGTCCTCGACAATTACACCTCGACGTATCTAGCAAAGATGCCCCCGTCCCTCCTGACCTCCCTGTCCCTAACTGTGACTGTGGTTTTCCGGCCGACATGTTTCAATCGAGACATCCAGACACAGCGGCGCATTGCTTCTACACATAATGTCGTTTTAATATAAGTACTTATTTCCACTATCTTTTTTCTTCATTTGTGTAAGTAGGCTACTAATATTTTGTTGGAATCTTGTTGTGTAGGATCATGAGAGGTGCTTTTTCTTTCAGTGGATCGACGGTGCAGACAAGTTTGACCTTAGGTACCTCTTTTTCGACGATTGGTGTAGAGGGAGACATCCACGTGAGCACTTCCAGCGGTGGGTTCCACCCCCCTAACCCCCCGCCAATGATGGCTAAGGAGAAGCACCTAGCCGTAGTTAGACGACTCGATGAACCTGAAAGCTCTAGTTTGGTTTTGGTGAATTGATGAAACCCTAAGTGCTAACCTAGTTTATCAAAGTGTTCATGAGATAGGTAGCACATTCCAAGTGGCGAAACAAATGAAGATCATAACATGATGACGGTGATGCCATGATGATGATCAAGTGCTTGGACTTGAAAAGAAGAAAGAGAAAAACAAAGGGCTTAAGGCAAAGGTATAAGTGGTAGGAGCCATTTTATTTTGGTGATCAAGACACTTAGCGAGTGTGATCACATTTAGGTTTGATAGCGGTACTATTAAGAGGGGTGAAACTCGTATTGAAATACGGTTATCAAAGTGCCACTAGATGCTCTAACTCATTGCATATACATTTAGGATCTAGTGGAATGCTAACACCCTTGAAAATGTTTATGAAAATATGCTAACACACATGTGCACAAGGTGATACACTTGGTAGTTGGCACATTTGAGCAAGGGTAAGAAACTTCACCGGCGGAGTGTTCGCCCATAGAGTGCGGACAGTCCGACGGTGCCATCAGCGCCCTGTATAGAAAAGACAGGATTTCACAGAGTGCACCGGACGCTGGCCTCAACTAGACCGGTGCGTCCGGTTAGTGGAAGCAGTGAAGACGCTGGCATCGGTGTTTGACCGGATGTTGGGTCACTTCGTGATCGGACGCTGGCAGGGTGCGTCCGATCCTGCTGATGTGGCAGCGCACAGAGGAGACAGTGAGTGACCAGACGCTGGGTGAGTTCGGTCGGGCTGGAGGCTTACTAGAAGTGACCGGACGTGGGGTCCTGTGTCCGGTTATAGCACTATGCCACGTCCGGTCATCACTTGACCGTTGGGATCGGGTGCTCAGTATTTGAAGAGAGGGATGACGTGGCAGCCATTCGTTGACCGGACGCTGGCATGGTGCGTCCGGTCGATCTGACCGGAGCATCCGATCATCTTGAGTTGTGCCCAGTGAAGGGATACAACGGCTCTATTTCGTAGGGGCTTCTATTTAAGCCCCATGGCTGGCTCTAGCTCACTCACTTGGCCATTTACATTGACATAGCAACCTTGTGAGCTTAGCCAAAGCCCTCCCACTCATCTCCATCATTGATTCATCATCATTGGGAGATTGGGAGTGAATCCAAGTGCATTGCTTGAGTGTTTGCATCTAGAGGCACTTGGTGTTCGTATTTTGCTACGGGATTCGCTTGTTACCCTTGGTGGTTGCCGCCACCTAGACAGCTTGGAGCAGAGAAGATCGTCTAGCGGATGTTGGTGATTGTCTCTAGCTCCGATCGTGGTGATTGTGAGGGGTTCTTGACCTTTCCCCGGTGGAGAGCCAAAAGGTACTCTAGTGAATTGCTCATGGCATATGTGATCCTCATCTTGTGTTGGTTGTGCGGCACCTTATTGAGAGTTTGGCGTATGATGTCATTTAGCGTGTGAACCTCCAAGTGAGTGAATCGCCACAACGAGGACTAGCTTGCCGGCAAGCAAGTGAACCTCGGTAAAAAATCATTGTGTCATCATTTGATTCCGAGGTGATAGGTCTTCATTGATATTGATTCTTGTGATTGATTGGATTATTTCTCGACACTGCGGTATAACCATCTTACTATTTCTCTTTATATTACCGCAAACTAGTTATCAAGCTCTTTAGTGTAGCTAGTTGTGAGAGCTTGTTAGTGTGGCTCTTTAGCTAGCCTTTGAGATCATACTAACTTAGTGTAGTGATTTAGCTATTGTGTGGATAGAAACTATATAAACTAGAATTGTGGTAGGTGCCTTGCATTTTTAGTAGGCTAGCACAATATTTGTTTTGCCTCATAATTGTATATCCGGTTTGTTAAATGTTGTTATAGAAATTTTTTAATAGGCTATTCATCCCACTCTAGCCATTAGGACCTTTCAGAACCTCCTCTGTGTGAATGCGTAGATCGAGCTGTGATAAACCTTGAGAATACGTTGGAGTTTGTGTGTCCGAACAAATATGAAGTAAGTGGAAAATGTATTTGTTTAAATGTTTAGCTCTATATATGTGCGTGTACTAATGTATTCTCTTGTAGCGTTTTGGATTTGCGAAGTGTCGTTTCAATGAGTGGCTCTACGGTCCTAAGAATCAATGGCCGGAGCCACCAAAAGGCAAAGAAAAAAGAAGAAAGAAAAGTTAATTTACAAAGCACCTGTCGGCATGAAATTTCGTCCCGTGGCGAGGGCATACGAGCAAGCCGGAAGGGTCTGCTTGATAGAGCTGTAGATCTGCCTGGCTTCAACGCAGAGATTATCGATCCTGCGCACTCCTCCCGAGACGTGCCAGTCAATTTAACCCTGCAATTAACAATGAGAGAAAGTTAATCAGTAATTTAAGGCGGAATATGCCGGTGTTGCCAGACAGTCCCGAATATGTGGCTCTGAGAGCCGATGTGGAAGGAGATCGACTAAATAGCTGATTCCAGCATACTCATAAGAATAAATCAGTTAAAACTCATGGAATTATGGAAGTAGAATCGGTTATAATTCAGGATGAATATCGTTAAGATAAATACTGGTCAATGGCAATAGAATGTCAACAATAATCAGTTTATGCTAAGCCAATGACTGCAGGTAACCGAATCTTCTTTTCTATATAAAAGAAACAGCTCATCATCATTTAACCATTTAATAAAGATAAACCTAATGAACATATTAGATCTCATCTATTGCTATGACCAGTGGGGCATGAGGCAGAATCATGCAGGCCGTAGAAACAATAATAGATTCGACGACCCTAACTTATTACCAATATCAGTAGAGCATGAGGCAGAATCATCTAGCCCGTAATACAATAATAAGATCATGGGGCTAACACATTTTTCAACCTATCTTTACTTCAACGGTCTCATGACGTGAACTATATGTGAAAGCACTCGATATCGGCTAAAACAACCGATTCAGGCATAGCGCACAGTTAAAGTCATGCCCTATCAGGAACAGATCTACCAAATAACGATCCCCACTCCATGGTGCTAATAGTGGAGTGTGAGGTAGAATCACACAGGCCATGATAACGGGCCATGGAACGGTTTTCGGTAGCTAATAGATCTACTCAAGACCAGACATGCCTTAACCGCACACTATGCACGATCAAGATTAACATAAAAACAGCCGATAAAACATAACTCATCGTTTAAAGTACAGATTAGATTAGTTTAGATTAATAAACGATGTGTTAAACAAGATATAAGGCGATTTAGATCAATCCCAATCGGACGAAATGATATTGCGTAATAAAATAAATAATGAAAGCAATAAGCAATATCGGTAACTTAATGAATATATCCGAAGGACGCCACCCTTATATAGAGTCGATAACTTGATCTTAATCTAGTTCGAGCAGTGGAGGTCGACCGGATCGATGCAGCCGTACTTGAACTAAACAAGAGTCAATAACTAGCTTATACCAGAGCCGCAATGGAGGTCGACCGGATCGAAGCAGCCGTACGAACAGAAGTATAAGCCATGACGGTACTTACAGACAAGCCGGAGGTCGGTCGGACCGATGCAGCCCTGCTCGCTGAAGAACTCGCCGAGATCTACTCTACTCCTACTCCTGAGGGGTGGCCGGAACTGAAAAAAATAAGTAACTTGTATTTGATTGATTGTGTGTTTTTCTACTATAGCCGGGGTCCAATATTTATATCCGGAGTCTAAACATGAATCCTACTCGAGCACGACTCATTACAATCTTCGGCATAGAAGAAAACATTCTTAATTTAAGATAACTTGGACCCTAATCTTTTCCTTTTTGTAAAGTCCGATATGTAGTTTCTTGGCGCCAACCGTAGCTCATCATCGCTATCTGCTGACGTCATCCAAAGAGATTCGATTCTAGAGTCGTATCTGAATCAGCTGATATCGATCCTTATGCAATCGATTCTTTGATGGGCACAATTTTGGAAGCCTTCGAATTCTCGTGTTCTCCTCCCAAATTTTGGTGTAAACAACACCTCCAGTCAAGGATTTGCGAAGTGGCGCGCCGGCGTGCGTGGGCGGGGGGCGTGGCCAGTGCGGCGGGCGGATGCGGGCGGCGCGACGTTGGCGTGCAGGTACGGGCGGCGCGGCCAGCACGGCGGGCGCGGTGTATAGCGGCGTGTGTGGGCAGGGCGGTAGCGTGGCGCGGCGGAACTGGACCGCGGGCCTATATTTGACATTTGTCATTAATGATTGCTGTGAAATATATCCCATTCTTGGACATTCCAAGGCCACGTTTAGTTCCCTCTGAATTCCAGAATTCGACACTATGCAAAAAGAAGATTCGCCGTCACATTAAATTTGCGGTACATGTATGGAGTACTAAATGTTGACGAAATTAAAAACTAATTGCACAGTTTGGTTGTACTTTACGAGACGAACGTTTTGAGCCTAATTAGTCAACAATTAGACAATTATTACCCAATAAAAACAAAACGACACCGTAGCTCTCGGGCAAGCCGTCCCAGGGAGGCAAGCGCGCCGACCGTCTCGTCGCCGGGTTCACCACGACGGCCTCGTGTTCCTCGAGCAGGAGGAGCTCGTTGCAGCAGTCCACGATCTCTATGTAGTCGGCGCCGAAGCCGTCCAGGTCCATCCGCACGAAGCTTTCGAGCCTGCCGGCGATCCTACGCGCCATCGATGGCCGCGCGAAGAAGTCCGGGGCATCCGTCTCGTACGACTCGACGAAGATGCCGCCCACCGTGAGAGGGAGGAGGTCCGGGCGCAGCAGCTGACGGCAGCGGTCGTCCACGACGGCGCGCCACTCCCTGCAGACGCAGCGCGACACGGCGAGGCTGCGCGGCGCCAGGCGGGCTAGGACGTCCGCGAGCACGTCGTCCGGAAGCGGGCGCGGCGGGTCCTCCATCGTGACTATCGATCTGCGTGCGGCGCGATTTCTCTGAATCTTTGTACGCAAGGAAGGTACGTACTGTACACCGTGGGTGCATGGATCGAATCTCGTTCGGTTTAGGAACGATTCTCGAGTTGGGCCATCCCGAACAGGCACGGCACGGAACAAGAGCCACCGTGTAATAGGAGCCATGAAACAAACTCAGATCTGCAACAGGAACTTTAGTTAGTACTCCGTAACTAAAAACTGATAACCAGGGGGAGCAGAAGATCACTGTGTAATAGGAGTCATGCATAGTCCATCTTGGTGCCAATAACATGCATCAAAGCCTTGGGGTCAATTAGTACTTTAACCCCTTCCTCTTCGACGAGCTCATCAAACTTCTCCCCTTTTCATCTGAAACTAGAGGGTGACTATTGAGCAAGAAGAGAAGCAGCCAAGTGAAACCAGCAGACAACATTAACAGCGAAAAAAATTTATTAGACATTCAGAACGCAATACAATGATGCTTCAATGCCCTTCTAAATACCATGCATGTACATAACTGGTAAAGCTCTTTACATGGACCAATTTATGTACTCCCTCCATTTCAAATTGTAAGTCATTTCGAAGATGGACGCATCATGAGGCCGTTGGATGATAGATTCCCAACGGGTGCCCAACATTGGATGAACCGCAGACGTGGATGATAGATTTCAGTGGGTGCCCAATGTTGGACGAACCACCGCCGCGGATGATAGATTCCAACTCATGATGGATGAGCTCAATGGGCCGGGTGCCCAACGTTCAACAAACCGCCGACGTGGATGACAGATTCAAGTTCACGATGGATGAGCTCATTGGGTGCCCAACGTTGGAACCGCCGCCGATGGATGAGCTCATTGGGTGCCCAAACATTTAGGTCATTGGGTGCCCAACGTTCAACGAACCGAACCGCCGCTGAACCAGGGAGAGAACAATTTACACTGTCAAATTAGTTTCATTACATTTTACATGAAATATATGTTCATA
This sequence comes from Miscanthus lutarioriparius, assembly GCA_904845875.1. Lineage (NCBI taxonomy): Eukaryota > Viridiplantae > Streptophyta > Magnoliopsida > Poales > Poaceae > Miscanthus > Miscanthus lutarioriparius. The sequence continues at coordinate 120,144,776 of CAJGYO010000002.1, forward strand.
GTGCATTTACTTCTTGTGTATGTTAGATTAGCTAGCTATATGCTTGACAGTAATATCTGTAGCTAATATAAAATACCGGAGTACTACTGTGACGGAGTAACGTTTCTTCTTTTTTTATTTACCCCTTCTCTCACAGAAGAAGCTTTTTTTAGAGGACTCAGAGAAAAAGCTTTTTTTTTTGAGAAACAAAGGAAAAGAGAAAAACATGAATAATAAGGCCTGGCCCACGTCTATTGATTCCGTGTTGGGCCGGGCTTGGCTTGATCTCCGGCCCGATTGAGATCGTCACCGGCTCACCGCATCAGCCACGCAGGCTGCAGGCAGACCATCCCCCACCGAAGGCAGACCATCCCGCACCGCACCCCCAGACTCGACCGAGAGAGGCCGACGCGCACCAGCAAGCTCACCGGGGAGGAGGGAGAGGGCGACCGGCGGCGGCGATGGGTTTCATCATGGAGTTCGCGGAGAACCTGATCCTCCGTATGATGGAGGACCCGGACAAGCGCGACCAGGTTCGGCGGGAGCATGTCTACAAGATGAAGGAGCGGTGCGAGCGCACCAAGGCGGCGTGGAACCTCCCGCTGCGCCCCTACGGCTTCTGGACCTTCGACCGCTTCAACTCGCAGCTCTCCTGGGACCCGCAGATCAGCCAGGCCGCCGGCCGCCGGGACCCTTACGACGACCTCATCACCCGCCACTCCGGCTCCCCGCCGTCTTCCTAAACACCCGTGCCGGTACGCTCCTGCTCCTGCTGGATAGATCTCGGTGCTGCCCCGTCTCGTAGTAATTCGGTCGAATTGATTGGGGATAGTGCAGGAGCGCTTGTTATTTGGCGACAATAGGTTGAATCCTTTGCTGGGAGTTGTATTTAGACGAATTGTGGGCTGGTTCTATCTAGGGTTTATTTATCTTGCTGTTGGTCGTTGGTCAACAGCTCTGCTGATTTTGATTCGGCCCATGAAAATTCGGGACGGGTCAAATCTAGTTTAACTCTCGGCGGGTTTTGTAGGTTAGCTAAGCGTGTAGATTTGTGGTTGCTCTAATGCTCTGAAGCATGAGCAGTTTATGACTTATGGTCAGTGAATTTTGTGAGAATATAATGAATTGGTTGTTTCCTGGTTATCTTATCTCTTATCCTGTCACTTTGGTGACGAGAGCGAGTTTCAAGTCGGTATTTATGTACCTTTGTGGTTCCTCAGCTATATGCATTGCGTTAAGCCATGAACACTTATTATTTTTCAATTGCTCTTATGTGTCTTTCTTTTCAACATGAAGTTATGTTTATAGTTTGCATTTTTCAGTAGCCTGACCGAGTTTGCTTAAATTATTGGGATTAATTTTGTCCAAAAACCCAGTTGCCTGAGTGATGCACTTCATTAGGTTGATGCACTTGGCTAACTAAATTCTAGATCTGGTTACTTTTGTAGACCTGTACTATATGATGGACTAACCATGCTTGTATACCTTGGTCCTTTTGCTGACATAGAAATGGCTGCTTTGAATTTGACTGCACTGTATAAACAATTAGACATCACTAGTTCGGCACTATGTTTACAAGTTTAGCTTTAGTAACTCTTGACAAATAAGTATCTTTGGTCAATTGGTGTCTTTTCATTATGCTGTCTGTAAAATCAGGTTGTTGCATTTGACATTTTGGAGCGCTGAGTTTATACATGACAATGGGGCATTTAAGTTGTAATCAATGTCGGAACTCGGAAGTAAATGAGTCCTCAGTTTTGTGATGTATACTCCAGGTGTCCATTGTATCAGTTGAGACACTTCCAAACAAACTGGAATTGGCCATGTTCTCTTAAGTCATAACCAGTTCGTAATATGTGACTGATAAACACAATGTAGATTGACAAAAGGGCATGATTGTATCTGTCCTAAATAGGAGACTACACCACAGATGGATGTAGAGACAGAAACAAATAAAAGAGTAGAAGTTACAGGGGAATTTTAGATTATGCGGCGTATGGATTATCTAGGGCTGTGGCAATTTTGCGCCCTCTGTGTGCTCTGGTAGGGAGGCTTTTTTTTGTCCACTAATTTTTTTCTTGTTTCTTATGCAGTATTCTTGTAATATATTTGTTTATGGCTTAAAGTTGACTGTCCGTCTGTTGTGCTATACCCATGCTGGGTGGAGTCTTGAGCATCAAGTGTGTTGTTTTGATTGTAGTTTTTTTTTAAGTGTAATATCGGCATGACCATATATGATTGCACCATGTTCACATCAGCATGTGTGCTAAAAACACTCTTGCAGTGATCTCATGAATTATGCCCCCCACAGAGCAATTTGAGTCACTGTTATTTGGAAAGAGTTCATTTTACTACCCTCAACAAATCTCTTTGCTCATTTGTCAGCCTACACAAAATATCAACTCGATTTTGTTCCTCAAACTATTCAAGTTAATCCAGTTCATCCCCTAATAAAATTTTGTTTCTTTTTTTGTTTCTTCTCATACGAGTTGTGTTTTGATTTTTTTTTGTGTGTGATGATACATTGCATCATGTCATATGCTAGAAAATATTTTCATAATTTTATGGTCGTTTTTTATCATTTTCATATCCCAATGGTAGATCTGAAGTCAACAAACTAATATAAAAAAATCTTGAAATATGTTTTGTAACATATGGTACAGCGTCAGCTGCCGCCCCACAAAATGTGAACCAAAAACTCAACTTGGAGGGAAAAAAACAAACTCAATATTTGATCTTTGCAAGGGATAAACGAACATGCGTGGACTGTAAGGTGATACTTGGAGAATGTGTGGTCGCTCAACACAAGCTGGTGGTGGCTGACTTCCGTTTTCTGGTGCAAGCTCGTGGGAACAAACAAGCTAGGGTTGCTAGAAAGAAGTGGTGGAAATTAGAAGGGGAGGCATCAAAGGTCTTTAAGGAAAATGTCATTGAAGAGGGTCTTTGGAATGATGACGGCGATGCAAACAACATATGGGAGAAGATGGCAACATACGTTCGGAAGGTTGCTTCAGAGGTGCTTGGAGTGACCAAAGGGAGCGGATGCGACTCGAAAGACACTTGGTGGTGGAATGAAGATGTGCAAAAGGCTATTAAGAAAAAGGAGTGCTATAAGTGCTTGTATCATGACAGGTGTGCAAACAACATAGAGAAGTACAAGGTGACAAAAAAGACTGCAAAACGAGTGGTGAGTGAGGCAAAGGGGCGGGCCTATGAGGACATTTACCGACGTTTGAGTACGAAGGAAGGAGAGAAGTGTTAGTCGTTGAATTCTCACTCTCGGTAGTAGCAGAATTCTTACTCTCATTGAGAGAGGATGACACTAGGAGTTGGGGCAATTTTCTGGTTTATTTCTCACACAAACTCACACAAATGCCATACCAACCTGAGGGGTTGGGGATATATATTTATAGGCTGCTAGCCAGCCAAGTATATGCCTAGATGCTAAGATGCCAGTCAAGGATCTTCTGCTTTGCCCTCCTCTGTCTCGATCAAGGATCTCATCCTTGATGGCGACAAAAACCCACAAAAGATCTACTGCAACCCCACAAAGACCACATAGACTTATCCATCATTCTCCCCCTAAGTCTTGTGCGTCGTCTTGTGGGGAAGTTGAACCATCCAGTCTGGAGCGAGCTCAAGGAACTTGATCCTCCCAAGAGGCTTGGTGAGCAGTCCCATGGTGGTCCTTGGTGTTGATGTAGCTCGCCTTGATGCTCCTTCTCAAAAACAACCTCGGATGAAGTGGTACCTCACCGGATGTGCTTCTTGCGTTAAGTGGAAGACGGGGTTCTTTGCGGGGCAGGCGGACTTACTATCCACCACAGAGCTCCACCGCTCTAGTGTCTCTGCCGAGGAGATCACCAAGCGGTCGAGCGAGCAGGCGCTTTGAGTCGAAGCGGTGGAGGCCGCTATGTACTCGGCCTCACGCGGTTGGGCCAGGCCACCACTGCTGCTGCTTGACCGATTGCCCGACTAACGAGGCACTTGCCGAGGAAGAAGAGGATCCCGCCGTGCTCTTCTTTGGTGTCGATGTCATTTGGCGTGGTCGCCGTCATTTATGCATGCAGCGAGTGTGCGTGCCGCCTGTGGCACCTAGGGTAGTAGAGGCCGTGGTCGAGAGTCCCCGCAACGTAGCGGATGATCCTCTTCACACCTTCTTTGGTGCTCCGTTGTCGGTCATTGCATGAATCGACTAACGTGCCCGACGGAGAATGCCCGGTCCGGCCGTGTGTGGGGCGAGGTAGCGAAGGCTCCCCACAAGACGCCCTTGATCGCTGCGAAGGCGTCCACTTCCTCCGCCCGTCTTTGTCGCGGCTCGACTTGACCTCTCCTCCATCGGAGTGAGAGCTGGGTTGCGATCGGTGAGCCCAAATTAGCTCAACGACGCGCTTGGCGTGGGCGGTCAGTCGGCGTGATCCGGAGTCATCCCGGTGCACCTCGATCCCGGTGTAGAAGGAGAGAGGTCACAGGTCACTCATCTGGAAGGTGGCCTTCATCTCTTCCTTGAATGCCGCCACCTCCGCATCCTTGGTGCCGGTGATCACCAAGTCGTCGACGTAGACACCCACCAGTAGAGCATTTCCTCCACTGCCCCGTCGGTAGATGGCCGCCTCGTGCGGGCTTTGCTCGAAGCCCATCCCCTTTAGCGTGGAATCCAACTTGGCATTCCAGCGCCCTCGGTCGCCAAGAAGCCATAGAGGGTCTTGCGCGCGGCCTCTTGCCCTCCTTTGTCGGGGATCGCAAATCCCGGTAATGGTGCATCGTAGACCTCCTTCAAGTCGTCGTTAAGGCGCCGCCGACTTGACGTCCATGTGATGAACACGCCAGACCCTCCCGGGCGGCTAAGCGCAAAGTCGTCGACGGACTCCATCCGTGCCACGGAGCAAAGGCGTCGTCGAAGTCGACCCCTCCTGCTGCCGCCGCGAAGCCTCGTGCCACCAAGCGAGCCTTGTGCTTGACGATGGCACCGGCTTCATCCTCTTCAACTTTTGTACACCCACTTAAGGGTGATCGCGCGCGACCACCACGAGGAAGGTCGAGAAGCTCCCAGTGCGGTTCTTCTCAACCGCATCCATCTCCAATCGCATCGCGGCGCGCGCCATGCCGCGTGTCTCGGCCTCTCTCAAACGACCGAGGTTCGTCGGCGTCACACGCAAGGTGCAAGCTGCGCCTCAAGTCGTGAGGCACCGGTCCCGCACCACCGGTGAGTCGTCGCCGAAGGGTTCTCAGCGTCACGGTAGATGCAACGGCTCGCCGTCGTGTAATGCTGCGACGCAACTCCTCGTCGTGAGAGAGCGAGATGCGAGCTCAATCGGGCTGCTGCTCGACACGAGCCGGTGGTGGGGGTGAACATGCCCGGAGTGGTGCTGTCGGTCTTTGGAGTGCGTGGCGTTGCTTTACCGGTGGTGGGCCGTGCGAAGAACTCATCGCAACCGAGGTCTGGTGGAGAGCGTGGTGCTCTTGGAGTAGCGGCGCCGGAATTGATGGAGGGGATCGGGGTAGAACGCTTCGCCGAAGAAGAGCCGCCTACTCCCCAGCTCCCTTGAAGTGGGCGTACTTTCGACGGTGAAGTCGTCGTCGCCGTCGAGCCGAGCCGTCGTCCACCGCCTTGTCCCACGCCCATCCTTGCCCTTCGTCGAACACAACGTCGCGCGCAGCGTCGCGCACACGCAGCGTGTCTTCGAGTCGAGGATGCGGTGAGGCCTTGAGCCTCCGCGTAGCCAATGAACACTCCGAGTGCTCCTGCCGTCGAGCTTCTTGATGTGGCCAAGCTCCTTGGCGAAACGCGAGGCGCCCAAGACCCGCAAGTGGGAGACCGCCGGCTTGCGCCCATGCCAAGCCTCGTCTGCGCGTCCTGCTGTCGGCGCTTTGGTAGGCGAAGCGGCGGTTGAGGATGTAGACGGCCGTCACCACCGCCTCTCCCGGAAGATATCGGCGTCCCCTCTCGCTTGAGGAGGGCCCGAGCCATCCCCACAACCGTCTGGTTGCACCGCTCGACGACGCCGTTTCGCTGCGGGTCAGTCGGTAGCGGAGTAGTGGCGCTGAATGACCTCGTCGGCCAGTATGATCGACGCGATTCGATCGTCGTGAATTCGCCAGCGCTCCGCCTCGCGGCTGACTGCTGCTGCGCCGATGGCGTCCATGCCCTCTCCCTTGTCTTGCCGAGGACCCATCACCCACATGTAGCGGGAGAGGTCGTCGACGAAAGCGGGAAGTAGCGTCGTCCTCCGGTGTGGCGGTGTCACCGGGCCACACAAGTCCCGTGCACAAAGCTCGAGCCTCTCCTTGGTTCGAAAGCTCGTCCATTGGGGAAAGGGGTCGTCGCTTTAGCCGTCAACACGCAGACGCGTTGCGAGCTGCTCCACATGGTCGAGGCACGGCGGAGACCTCGCACCATCTTCGTGGGCACGAGCCGCCTGGGGCCTCGAAGTGAAGGTGCCCGGCGCTGTGCCAGCGCCACGCCTCGTCATCCCGACGGCGGCAATGAGAGACAGGGGTTGTGCCACCGCACGTTGAGGGCGTAGAAGTCGATTTAAGCTTACGGTTACCTTGGCAAGAAGGCGGCGCCGGCGATCCCAAATCCTCATGACTCCATCCTCAACCACCACGCGCGAACCGTTTTCATCCAAATGTCCCAAAGTCGATGATAGAGTTCCTCAACGGGGATGTAGTAGACTCCGGTGAGCAACTTTGTGCTCACCGAACACGCAGCGATGAAGATGACGGAGCCGACGCCCTTGATCTCCACGCCGGAGGCATCCCCAAACTTGACGGAGCCTCGGGCGCTAGAGTCAAGCTCGGTGAAGAACTCCGTCGACCGGTCATGTAATGGGTGGCGCCGGTGACGAGGCACCACCACCGTCGATCTTGTCGTTCTTGGGCTGTCGCCGAGGAGGGCGTGTGCTTTTGGCTCGTCAAGGTGGAGGAAAGCCGCTGCGGCCGGTGCCGCTGGAGGTAGCTCGATGCTTGCATGTGCCATGAAGAGAGTCGGCTCCTCCGCCTGTGCGACGTGGGCCTGGCCGCGTCGTGGCTGTCGGCAGTCCTTGGCCCAATGGCCAAGCTGGCCGCAGTTGCGGCAGACGTCATCTCGTGCCGGCTTGTGCCTACCGGCGGCGCCGCCCTGGGCGCCTCCGTGGGCATCACCCTCGGCACGTCCTCGCGCCCCGGCCTGGGCGTCTCTGCGCGCCTTGCGTGGCTTGCCACGCTTGCGACCGCCTGTCGCGGAAGAAGGCTCCCCCTTCTTCCGGTCACCTTGGCTGGCAAGCCACTGCTCCCGAGTGAGAAGGAGTTTCCCGCTAGTGGTGATGGGCCCCGAGAGACACTGTGGCTCATCGCTGTCGATGACTTGAGGCGACCTATCGCCTCCTCGATCGACATCGTGGAGACATCGTGGAGAGATCCAGGAGGGGCTCGATCGAGCGAGCCATCTACTTGTACTTCTCGGGGACGCAGCGAAAGAGCTTTTCGACAGCTCTCTCCTCGCCGTAGGTGTCATCGCCGAAGTGCACCATCTTTTGCAACAGAGTGTTGAGACGGAGAGCAAAGTCATCAACGTCCTCACCTGGCTTGAAGGCCAGGTTCTCCCACTCCTTGCGAAGTGCTGCGGTGTGGACTTACGGGCGTGGCGCGGCCGATCGTGCCGCGGATGATGGCGTCCCAAGCCTCCTTGGCGATCCGCTTATTGGTAGCGAGAATCGCATCTCGGGCGGATCTGCGCTGATGAGGGCATCCAGCGCCCGCTTGATCTAGGTCGTGGTCGACGCGTCGCCGTCTGGATTGCCTCCCACATGTGCCGCGCTGGAGCTTTACCTCATCACCGCAGCCCACTCGGCGTAGTTGGTCTTGGTGAGGGTAGGCCACCACCGCCGGACCGGCGTCCCGACAACGACCGGAGCCCGTGGTAACCACGGTACCGATCCGGGAGAGCCACGCCACTGCTGTGAAGGCCGTGCTCTCCATCGACCCGTCGGTACCGATCCGGGAGAGAGAGCCACGCCGCTGTGAAGGCCGCTCTCCATCGACCGTCGCCACCGTTGCCGCGCGCCGCCTCCTCCAGAGCGCGCCGCGGCACGTCCGCTGCCGTCGGGTGGCGCCGCGATCGTGGGCGTCTTGCGCTGCTGCCCTGTGAGCGCGCCACCGCCATGCGCGCCTCCTCCAGAGAGCGCCCCGCGTCAGCGTCCGCTTTGTCTGGCTGCCGCCACGCTTTCGTGTGGCGTCTGCGCGCGTACGCCATCGCCCGCGCGCCGCTTCATGCTTGCCCTCCTCTCTAGCGGCTCGAGGTCCGCGTCGGCGGTGTCGTCGATGGAAATGGAGCTGCCGATGTTGCCGCGCGAGCCTCGACCTCACTTCTTTGCCGCCGCGCTTTGCGTCGCCGCCGCCGCTGCCTCCGCCTCCTCTTCTTGCTTGCTAGCTCACTTGTTACCGACCTCGGCATCTTTACCGCCGCCCGCAGCAGTCTCTCCGCCGCCGCTTCGCTGCGTTCTCTGCTGCGCGGCAAGTTCGGCCTCTCTGCCGACGCCAGCGTGCTTCGGCGACGAAGCGCTAAAGATCGCCTGCGGACATGACGCGCTACCGGAGGCTGCTGCGTGGGGAGAAACTGCTTGATGCAGGAGGAGAGGAGGAGGGGTGGCCGGAGGAGCTGCTCTTCAACAATTGAAGAAATTGTTGGGGGGTGGGAGGAGATGAGCGAGGAGATGCTCGAAAGCACTGAGATGGTGCGGCTCGGATACCGGTTGTTAGTCGTTGTACTCTCACTCTCGGTAGTAGCAGAATTCTTACTCTCATTGAGAGAGGATGACACTAGGAGTTGGAGCAATTTTCTGGTTTATTTCTCACACAAACTCACACAAATGCCATACCAACCTGAGGGGTTGGGGATACATATTTATAGGCTGCTAGCCAGCCAAGCATATGCCTAGATGCTATCCTAGATGCTAAGATGCCAGTCAAGGATGCTGCTGCTGCTGTCCTCTGTCCCAGTCAAGGATGCTGTCCTTGATGGCAGCAAAAAACCCCACAAAGACTGCTGCAGCCCCACAAAGACCACATAGACTTATCCATCAAGGACATTTATAGGATGGCTAGGGCTCGCGATAGAAAGACAAGGGACTTCAACCAAGTCAAGTGTATAAAGGATGAGAGGGAGCAGCTCTTGGTGAAGAAGGATGAGATCAGACATAGATGTCAAGAGTATTTGATAAATTGTTCAATAGTGAGAACGAGAACACCACCGTTCAGCTGGACGACTCGTTTGATGACACTAACAGGCGCTTTGTGCGGATGATTCAAGAATCGGAGGTCAGAGAAGCCTTGAAAAGGATGAAATGGAGCAAAGCGATGGGCCCTGATGGTATCCCAATCAAGGTGTGGAGATGTCTCAGGGATATAGCTATAGTATGGCTAACCAAGACGTTCAACAATATCTTTCGATCAAATAAGATGCCTGAGGAGTAGAGAAGAAGCATATTGATACCAATCTACAAGAACAAGGAGATATCCAAAGTTGTACTAATTATCGGAGAATTAAGTTGATGAGCCACACTATGAAGTTATGGGAGAGTCATCGAGCAGCGCCTGCGAGGAACGACGCAGATACCAACAAACCAATTTGGTTTCATGCCCGGAAGGTCAACCAGAGAAGCAATCTTCTTAATAAGACATGTTATGGAGTGGTTTAGAGAGCAGAAGAAGGACCTCCACTTGGTTTTCATTGACTTGGAGAAGACTTATGACAAGATACCAAGAAATGTTATATGGTCTTTGGACAAACATAAAGTCCCATCAAAGTATGTGACCCTCATTAAGAACATGTACAACAATGTTGTGACTAATGTTCGAACAAACGATGGTAACACAGATTACTTTCCGATTAAAATTGGACTTCATCAAGGGTCAGCCTTAAGCCAGTATCTCTTTGCCTTGGTAATGGAAGAGGTTACCAGGAACATACAAGGGGATATCCCTTGGTGTATGTTGTTCGCTGATGATGTAGTGTTAGTGGACGAAAGCCAGGCGGAAGTAAATAGAAAACTAGAGTTATGGCGGCAGACTCTTGAGTCTAAAGGTTTTAGATTGAGCAGAACTAAAACCGAATACATGAGATTTGGCGGAATTGTACAGGAGGAGGGAGATGTAAGTTTGGAAAGTCAAGTAGTGCCTAAAAAGGACACCTTTCGGTATCTGGGATCGACGCCACAGAGGGATGGAGATATTGATGCGGACGTTAGCCATAGAATCAAAGCAGGGTGGATCAAGTGGCGACAAGCTTCTTGCATTCTCTGTGACAAGAGGGTACCACAAAAGCTAAAAGGCAAGTTCTATAGAACGGCGATTAGACCGGCTATATTGTATGGAGTAGAATGTTGACATACAAAGATTCGACATGTTCAACACTGAGTGTTGCAGATATACGTATGTTGCGATGGATTTGCGGTCACATAAGAATGGACCGAGTTCGGAACGATGATATACGTGATCGTATAGAGGTAGCGCCAATTGAAGAAAAGTTTGTCTAACATCGGTTAAGGTGGTTTGGCTATATCTAAAGGAGACCTCCAGAAGCACCAGTGCATTGTGGAGTCCTAAGCCAAGCTAATAATATGAGGAGAGGTGGAGGAAGACCGAAATTGACATGGGGGAGGCGATAAAAAAAGATTTGAAAGCTTGGGATATACCTAGAGATCTATGTTTGAATAGGAGTACTTGAAAAGCAGCTATTAAAGTGCCTCAACCGTGACTTGGCGCTTTTGAAGGGTTTCAACTCTACCCTACCCCAACTTGTTCGGGACTGAAAGGCTATGTTGTTGTTGTGGTGGGGGGGGGGGTTGATGGGAGTAATGGGGTCAATATTTTGTATAAGGGGTGAAACGAACAAAGTGAATTGCTTGAGGTAGTAAAGAACCTTTTCCTTGTTTCTAGCTATTTATGGAATGTCCTGTTCAGCCATTCGTGGTATCTCTGCTGCTTATAATTTTTTTTAATTAACTTGTCAGTTTGAACATGCAAACCCATATGTTTTTATCGAGAATCTGACGTACATGTGTGCCTCCCGAATTCCTTTATTTTGAGCTCAGATGGTCTGATTGTTTCTTTATTTTCCTACAGATTTTTGCGCAGAAGTTCTACTTGGGCAGCAATAAGAAACCCAGTCCCCTCAAACTGATTGTCATTCCATTCTTTTCTGTTCGAAAATGTTACCACCGAACTACCCTATTTTCTGTTTCAGTTTGGCATGGAAGCAGAAGTTGTGTACTTCTATTCTCAAGTTGTTATCTTTGTATTATGAAAATGTTCCAATAATCATACGGAGCACTCATTTGCCTTTACTATCCGGGAGATTCTCCTAGTGGCTACAGGCGTCAGGTCTAATTTTTTTTTGGATGGTTTGTCAAGGGCAGAGTTTTTGTATATTGATTCTATAAGCCTGCATTTCATTGATTGAGATCAGACCGTGGTCCAGGTTTTGTGGGCTGAATTCACCAGACAGTATTTGTTTGGTTTACCACTTTTTAGTGGTCAGTCATCAGTTACAAGCATCTCGCACCGCAGTGGTCATTTGGTTAGGGGCATCGGGGCATGCAGGCCAAAGCTGTATCTGTAATTCAGTATCATGGTATGGTATCACTTACTACTCCTGGTTTCTATCTAATCTACCTGGCTGCATTTGCATTGTCATGTAGTATTTCAATTATTTCCACCAAACCACCCCACTTTCGTCAGCAGTTTGGTGTATGATCGTGGATCAAGAGGTGGTTCTGTGCCTGGTTTGCTGCATGTATTATGAAATGCTTCAGTGACCTTTACTGAGTAGTACTACCCGTTTGGCCATTTGTCTTGGCTATTCTGGAAACCAGCCATATGGTTAAAGATTTCAGTTTTTGTTTGGTTCGACGTTGGGTTCCTTGCCAAGGGCCAATGATCAGGTGACTCGTGGGGCGGATCAGGTCATGGGTTGTTCAGCTGGTGGTCCAGGTTTCTGCATAACTTGTGTCTCAGAAATCATTGGAGCACTAGACAGTTAACGTTTGGACTTTCACTTTTTGGCTTTTGGCAGCCGTGCATCTCGGCGCCCAGCGTCTCACCCACCACAGTGATCGTTTTGGCCACGGGAATGCAGGACAAACCTGCGTATCATTATCACTGTATGTATCACTATTCCATGTTACTATCGGACCCAATGGAAAAGGTCGAGTGCCATTTGGAAGAGCTTGGAACTTGGATTCCCCTGTGAAACCAGTAAGAGCCAAGACCCAAGAGAGGTAGCTTGTATTCGCAACTTTTCAACAGGAGCGCGGGCGCCGCACATTGTTGACCCCCATCTCCATGAGAGCCAGTACTCCAGTAGCCCTGCCACTAGTGTGTTTGTCGGTTTGAAGCACACCACTTCCACTGGCCGTTGGGCATCAACCAATATGGTCTGCACAGAGGTTCTCCCTCGTCGGCCCATCAGCCGCCTACCGAGTTGGAACAGAGCAAAAGTGTCATGGTCTCATGGAACGCGACAATCTTAGCTGGCACAAGTGGCCAAAGGTATGTCTGTATCTGAGCGAAGTCTCACTCTCGAGATCACCGCCAAATAGCTTCGCACAAGTTATTATTATCCTATGACCTGTGCGTTGGCATTTGGATATACATGGCACTATATTTTTGACAGTGTATTTATGTAATTTCTTACTATTGCACCTCTTCAAAAACATTTCTTTATTCTGTTGTATCTCATCATAGGTAAAAACTAAACCTTAATTAATTGAGTACAGAAAAATAAAACTATCTCTGGGCGTAAATTTACGGTTTGTACTATATAACAACCTGTATTGCCTCCACAAGCTCCAAGCAGAACTACAAAAAGACAAGCTATGAACACAGTGATAATAATGGCCCTGTTCGTTTCGCTGAAATTTGGCTGATGTTGCTGTCAGTGGTGGAGACAAGAATTATGTATAAGGGGAGCCGATCGAAGAATTTCAAAATATGAAAATTAAGTGTAGCTTATTTGTTTAGATTTTTGTCTCAGAGTTAGGCTCCTATTTTTCAAATTTATTCTAGTATTTGACGATTTAACCATGCTTACTATTCTCACGTAGTAGATGACCGTGTATATCGACAGTGAGGCGCATGAGATGATTCATGAACATTGAAATCTACGGGCTTAGTATTTCGAAAGTGCTTAGGTGACCGTGTCTGTCGATAACGGGGCACATATAATTACTAATGACCAGCTTAGTATTTTGAAAGTGCTCATAGTGAAGTAGAACGTGTGTTTGATCATAGGAGTGTGCGTACGTGCATGTACGTGAGCATCTATATTTATACAATGATTCACAATACACAATAAAAAGGGATGGTCACCGAATTGTTATTACTAGTTAAATACGTGTTCAATAACATATAAGTATTTTAATAAACCAAAAAAATTAATAGATGTATCCTAATATAGTAGGCAAACAAATTTAAATAAATCGAAATATTTTATTCTAAGTATATTTTGTATGATTTTGTTGTCTAAAAGATATCAATAAACATTATAACAAGATTTTCTTTATTTTACTCTTTTAATATAAAGATAGACTATTTACTATATATATTATATATAAAAATTTTGTATTGTTAGGGGGGGGGGGCATGCCCCCCTAGCTCCGCTAGTGGCTGCTGCTGATGCTGATTTGTTGTAAGAGAAAAATATTGTTCCTCCGTTTAAAAGTACTGCTGAAGTAATGCTGAAAACAGGGCTAATAAAGAAAAATAAGTGAATGTAATCGGAAACATACCTTGTTAGCTTTAACCCCATGTCTGTTTGTGTGTTTTTTTAAGTTTACACCACATGTGTTTGCATTATGGTCATGAGTAAGAAGCTGAGGCTAGGGACGGATCCAGCGGTGGGGTTTTGCTATGGATGCACCTTGAGAAGAGGCTGAAAGTTGTCTAGAGGTTGAAGAAGCCCATACTAGATATTTTCGTGGATCCGTCCCTGGCTGAGGCAAATTAGAGTGAAAATGCAAATAAGATGTGGATCGGGGTTCATTAAATCATCTGATAATGATATGCCACAGGCATCCGTCCCATGACTCCCGTTCGGAGACGGCTCCTAGACCTGTGCACGACCAGCCCTCATCTCTCTCTAAAAAAAAACTCCCCCCTCTGCTCGTCCGCCCGCACCCTTCCCCCACAGCGCGATCCCCTCGCATCGACGTTCTCCACCACGCCCGTCCGTCCGGCGGCCTCCATCCTCCGTCTCCACCGCATCCTCCATCTCCACTTGCGGGCGCCGGCCGTCGTGTGTGGCCAGGCGGTCAGGACTCAGGAGAGGGGGCCATCATTGGCCGGGCCCAGGCTAGGCCCAGGCGCAGCTAGCCGCTGCCAGGCCGTGCCACCATCTTTGGCCGTCGGTTGACCGGAATCGGCCGTTCCCCACTCTGTTTTTGCGTCGTCCGAAAGAACGGGTGAAAAACGCATGTTGCAGACGTATGCAAATGTTTTAGATGTTTAATAGGTATGTTGCAAATGTTTGATATGGATGTTGCATATGTTGTAATGGTTGTACACGGATGTTGTAAGCTTCTGTTCCTAATGTTTCATCTGTTTTTTCATATGCATGTTGCAAGTGTGTTTACCTCGATGTTGCATACGTTTCACACATATGTTGCAAGTATTTTATTTTGATGTTCCGTATGTTTGTAATGGTTTCAAGTGTTCCTCTGGTGTTTTAGACGTGTGTTTCGTCTGTCTTCATAAATATGTTACCAGTGTTGCATCTAAATATTTTAAAAATATATCATGTATTTCACATGTTGCAATACGCGTGCAGATGGGGCGCGAGGGATCTCCGCACACGATCTGGCGGCACGGACGACGTCCGAGCGGTGCGAGCCCGCGTGGGCACACGAAACGCAGCGCAAGCAAGGGCGTGCTGGCACGAGCACGGGTGTGAGTGCAGGCGCGCAGAAAACGGAGTGCAGTGCGGACGCTATCCCCCCGTGAATCATCACCTTATTATTTCACCCCTCTATCCCTTACCGTGTATTATTAAATCAGGCGTGCCAAATCGAAGGTTTAATAGTGGCGCCTAACCTTGCGGGCCGGATCGAACCGACAAGCGACAAGTCCACGTCCGGCGACGAGAAACCAAACCAAAAGCATCACGAGATTTGCTCTCTGTCACAGATGTCGCCGTCGCCGTCTCCGCGGCGGGTGTGCCAAAACCGATCACATCGTTTCCGGATCGAGGGCCCGGGTGATCCATCCCTGGTACTGTACTCTGTGGTCTCTGGTAGGCTGGTGGCCACGAAAAGTTCCGCGGCGAAAACTGATGGAACTCACGCATGCGCACGAGGGCAAACCGCTCTCCCATACGCGACGCGAGACGGCGAGAGCCACTCGACCGTTCCGCGTGGGGTTCTGGATTTCTGGGCCGCGGGAGGCTGCAGCCTGCAGCTGTAGCCAGCGCAGGCAGGCACGGTCGGTTCACACCGCTCCTGACGGCTGGGCCTGCTTGGGCGGGCGCGCGTTGGCGTTGCGGCGTCGCCATTCGATTCGAACGAGGCGCAGAGCGCGGGGGGGATTGGCATTGGCTCGCCACCAGCTGCACGCCCTCTCCTCCTCATCTTCCTCTCCCTCCCGTCGCGCTCTCGCCTCCCTCCTCTGCCTGCCTCTGCGCTTCTCTTCACTTCAGTTCTCCTCCTCGCCGAGCGGGAGCGCCGAGAGAGATGCGACCGCGATGCCCGCACTCGTTCCCTCGCTGCTCCTCCCAATCCCAGCCTTGATCCTACCCGCGCCACCTCGCTGCCACCCCCGCCGCCGCTGCTTCGCGCCCGCCCCGCTCGCCGCGTCGTCCACCTCCTCCTCGTCCCCGCACTCTTCCAGGCAGCCATACTACCGCCGCCGCCGCCACGAGGCCCCGAGCCAGACACCGACGCCTGCGCCACGCCCGTCCTCCCAGCCGCAGCCGCCGCCGCGCGACGCAAATGCCGCCGCGCCCCGCGCTCGGGGCCAGGAGGAGCTGGAGGCGGCGATCTACGACTTCATGTGCCGCTCCGCCAAGCCAGGAGCCTTCCCCACCCGCGAGGAGCTCGTCGCGGCGGGCCGCTCCGACCTCGCGGCCGCCGTCGCGTCCAGCGGGGGCTGGCTCTCCCTCGGCTGGTCCTCCACCGCCGCGGAGGGCCCCGCCACGACGGCTGCGCCGCGCTCGTCGGGCGGGGGCAACCCTGACTACCCGCCCGAGACGGGCGTGTATTACCGTGGTGACCTAGTGCCGGGCTCGGTGGATGACTCCGAGTGGTGGGTGACTGGGATTGCTCTCTGCTCTGCTGTGCCCTTCTATGTCCTCGCGCGATGCCTCGCTGAATTTCGCTGTCTGCGTTGCAGGGAGGAGGAGGAGGAGGACGACGACGAAGAGAGGAGGCGTCATCATCTGGGCGGGAGCAGGAAACAGAGGAGACCAGGTGGGTGCCTGCTGAGGCTCAAAGCTTATTCGATCCCGTGGTGTTCTGCTGGTTAATCAAGTTATTCACGGCTGTTGCAGCGAGATCAGGTTCAAAGCAGGAATCGAGGGGATGCTCAGCAGGCTGCAGAAGGATAGGGAGCGAGCGCGGCCACCTCCACGGAGTAGTACCCACGACACACAGGGCCAAAGTGACGATGATGGTATGTGGGTTTAAATTTTCAGAGGGTATGAGTTCTTCAGGAACATAACTTGTTTCCAATTGTGCAGTTTTAGTAGTACTTCCTTGTCAAACTGTAATATGCCGTGATGATTGGTGGGTTGTCCATTTAAGGCTACACAGCAAACATAACCTTTTTGTCAGCCAAGTGAAAATTGAATAGTGACAGCAATTTATGGTTATTCTGTGATCCATCGTATCACTGATGTTCATGTTGATGTTCACAGTTTGCACCTTTCACGTTATGATTGAAATTTTGACTAATTGCAAAAGCACCACTGAGTTATTCTGTTTTCTTCTTTTTTTTCCTTGCATCAACAGAAGGTTCACAGCAGTTAGTTTCAGCCTGCCCTCAAGTGGGCTATGAACTACAAACAACTGATTTAGCTTAGCTAGTACTCCCTCCGGTTCTCTAAAGCAAGTCGTTTTGGACATCGACACGGTTTTTAAGAAACGACTTTGACTGCAACTTTTTGCTATAAAATATTTATAAAATATAGTTAATATATACTTTTATGAAACTACATTTCGAGATGAATCTACTTATATCACTTTCATATTTTTAAACTCAACCCAAAAGAAGTTATTTATAGTCAAAGTTTAAAATATTTGACTTAAGACAACCTCAAAACGACTTGTTTTAGAGAACCGGAGGGAGTACTGCATTTCATTTTTGTATATTTAACTAAAATGACGCAACTATGTTGCATATGTACAACTTTAGCTGGCAACAGTGGCGCCCCTAGTCATACAGCGGCTGGTGGCAGGCATATTCCAAGGGTACCTGAGAACGGAAGTGTCCATGGATCTCATTCTCAAAATGGAACAATAGAGGAAAACAGCACCTTACAGAGTTTGAGCAATGATGCATGGAAAACATGGACCCTTGACAAGGGTGGTTTATCTCATTTTGAAGGTTATATGTCTGCTTCTCATCTTTATTCTATAGTGCATCATATTTGTTACATAATTGCTTGTTGACATATTTAATTTCTGCAGCTGCTGAGGTCCTACCTACTGAAAGAAGAAAATTATCCCAACACGATGACATTGCATCTGTGCAAAATGACATTCAAATGTCATCGAATGGTGTGGCTGCAAGTGATTATCCTAGTGATGGTGTTAGCACAGAAAGAGATGAGATACATTCACGTCTTCAAACTCTGGAATTGGACCTTTCTGCTGCTCTCAAGACATTAAGATCAAGATTTGATAAAGTTTTATCAGATATGGTGTGTATCTCTTCAAATTATCAAATTCCTGTTTAAAAAGTTTTATTGCATTCACTTCTGCTGACACCCCCCCACACACACACACACAGAGCCAGCTTGGGAAGCTTCTGATCAAATCGTGTACACTGTGATTAATGTTATCTTCATGAAGACACACCTAACTGTCATTAGAAAATAGTGCAAACAAATGTACAAATGATTGCAGTTGACAGTAGAGGATGCTCCCTTGCAGTGTTGAATGTTTTCTGTCTGTAGTTAGATGCAAATTAGTTGATGTTTCATAGTTTTCAGAGGCGCAATA
Organism: Miscanthus lutarioriparius; assembly: GCA_904845875.1. Lineage (NCBI taxonomy): Eukaryota > Viridiplantae > Streptophyta > Magnoliopsida > Poales > Poaceae > Miscanthus > Miscanthus lutarioriparius. The sequence continues at coordinate 120,162,946 of CAJGYO010000002.1, forward strand.
TGGCACAATAAGCAAACAGCCTGTCAGTAATGACCTCGGGAAATTGTTAATGTTTCTAGAGGCATTGTACTTGCCAGCTGTATTCTAAATATCTTGTTTCTTTTTCCACTCAAATGGTGATAAAGCAGGTGTCGAAGTTACATCTCTGAGATGTTTCTCATCTTGATCTTATTAATGGAATTATATTGGTCTCTCTAAGCAAGCAGGCTTTCTTAATTTGTTGTTTACTTTTTCAGTCAAATAGTAATGGAGCAACTGTGCTGGATGACATCTCTGATGATTGGGAATTTGAGGAGACAAAGGTAATGCAGGCTCAGGAGGAGCTAAGATCAATCCGGGCTAAAATAGCTGTGTTAGAAGGGAAGATGGCACTTGAGATATTGTATGCCCTCACATTAATCATCTATGCTTCATATTTCATCTCATTCTCTCCTACTTACCCTATATAAATCTATCACATCATCAGTGAAAGCAACAAAATAATTGAAGATAAACAAATGAGGCTTGATGAAGTTGAGAAGGCACTGAGTGAGCTCCGTACTGTTTGTATTATGTGGGCCAACCCTGCTTCAGATGTTTTAGTGGTTGGATCCTTTGATGGCTGGACAAGTCAAGTAAGTGCCTACTCCAATCTATGTTGTAAAAACTGAAAAATTACTAAGGAATTACAAGATATGTGCCCATTCATAGATACTCTTTTTGTTGTTGTTGTTGTTGTTGTTGTTGTTGTTGTTGTTGTCATCCTTAGTATAATATTAAGTTTATTCTAATGAATATAGGTGCTGTTAAAGAGATGATGCTTATAGCTTCTGGTATTTTTTTTCGCGAACATGCCTTGCACGTGTTTCATTAAGAGGAAAGGATGGTGTTTGTTACAAAAGCGCCTTTCTGCCGTCGAGTTTGGCGAGAGGCAATCCTAGACAGCTCTAGAACGCACAACCACCTACGTGATATTACATAGAAAATGTGAGAACCACGACATCGAAGGTCTCTCAAGCATTAAACAGAATGAGCAGGGCAGCCAAGTCGCCGTTACCCGCGGCAATCCAACAGTTACCTTCTTCAACCACCATACCGGCCAATGCTTGTGGCAAAGAATGGCAGGCGTCAACAGGACAGACAAGACCAGTTGTTGTAAAAGACTGCTAAATGGAAACTTGTATGGCTGGTGTGTCCACACATCTCAATCACATTATACCATAAAGGCAGTAACAGTGACTTGGATGTGGATAACTGGATACCGGAAACCTCGTTTCAGGTACACTTATGTTGCATAGATGCACTTGTACCCTATGCAACATGGCCTTCTAATCCCAAGGAGCCACCATGAAACCACATCAGTGAATCAGCCTACAAAAAGGAGGAAAAACTTATAGAAGTAAGGGATGGAAAGCCTATTCCATGTGCTTCTGTCCATGGACAACATGTTGTAGAAGAATAACAATATTTGATATGTTGAGTTTAGTAATCATGCACTGGTGACGTTAAGGAATCCACAAGTTCTCTTATGTGCCAATGAAACTGGTAATGTTTCCACCTTTCTAGTACCTAGTCTTGGACAACTTGGTTTGGACGGCAGAATATTGCACATGGCTTCACCCTAGGTCTAGGCTTTATCACCTTTATTTATATTCGACCAATGTAGTAACCATTAATCCTTGTCTTGTCACACTGTCAATAGTAACTATAATACCCAATTAGCTGGATGCCCTTCATAAGCGCATTTCTGCCTCACATTGGATGAAAAAATAACCCCCTGCTCCCTTCCTGTGGATTTGTAAGTCCAAATGTTGCAAGAAACTGAGAGTTTTTTCCTTGTTTTTACTAATGGACAGACTCAACACTAGGAACATCCTTAGGAGGAAAAAGCTCAAGCTGGAAGGCAACTACAACTGTGTCCTTTGCAATATGAATGTGGAAGAAACAGCCTTTCATCTCTTCTTCACTTGTTCTTTCAACCAACACTGTTGGCAGTTCCTTGGCATTCAGTGGAATCTTACGACGGATTGCCTACAAATGATGATATAAGCCAAACAAGCTTTTCCATATCCTTTCTTCATGGAAGTGTTCATTATCTCTGCATGGCAAATCTGGAAGCAGCACAATAACCTCATTTTTATGAGAGGACCTCCTTCCTTCTCTTCCTGGAGAAGATCTCTCAAAGATGAAGCTTGACTACAAGTGTATAGGATTTCTGGAAACAAGTGATCTGTTTTTCTCTCCTGGGTTGATTCTTGTGTTTAGCGGTTCTTTGTTTTTCTTCTTGTTCTAGCCTCACTCGGGTTTAGCTGAAGTGTTTTCCGTTTGTTTTGCTCAGTGTTTGTTTTTGTGTTTTAATAAAATCTAACAGTGGGGGCTTCCCCTGCTGTTTTCCTTGTTCAAAAAAAAAAAAAAACGGTGGTAGATACAGCCTGCTCCACTAATTATTATGGAACTATTTGCTTTAGATGCATAGCGTAGTTTCAGCTTTGATTTCCTAGATACAAGTCATTTTAGGATTCATACAGGTCAAACATTTTTAACATTGGCCATTACATGATGAGTCAGGTAGATTGACATCATAAGATCGATGTTGGTAGATTCATCTTGAGAAGCACTTCATAATATGCTTTTTTAATAACATATTTTCATAGAAATTGCTACTCAAAGTTCCACTTCATAGATTGTCAATGTCTAGAACAACTTATATTTACGATTGGAGGGAGGAAGATTCTAACTATGTGGAGTGCATAATTTATATATCTGCTTTGAATCGTGTGTCCACACATTGTTAGCTTCATGATAGCGCATAGCATGATGCCTTGGTTACATTCTAGAACAAGAAATATATTTTGTTGTTTATTACTGCTGAATTGCTTGTGGGCAAGAACACTTATCTGTAGGACCATAGATCTTTGTATGGCTGTGCTGGATTTTTCAAACTTTTCTTAATGGTCAGTAGGTGGGTATAGTATTGCTGAGTTCAATGAGGTTCACCAATCCATGTTTGATGTCCTTGTAACTAATGACCAAAGCGGATTTTGAACCAAAAGGCATACTTTGATTCTGTTTCCAAGCAACAAATACAAAGTCGATTTTTGCAAGTCATATTTGGTGTAGGAAATCTACTGGCGCTAGTGTAACTCACTGCTTGCATGATGGTATCCATATATTTGAAAGATAGTCCACATATGTGATTATTCCTCATTGCCATCTCATTTCTAAGGATAATAATCTAATTCTAAATATCACTGCAGAGAAAGATGGAAAGATCAGAAAACGGCATGTTTTCCTTAAATCTGAGACTGTACCCTGGTAGATATGAGGTAATCATCTGCCCTTTTACACCCAATATCTATATGCGTACATCCTCTGATAGTTTCCAGTTTCCAAATGTGCTCCAGATTAAGTTTATCGTTGATGGTGTTTGGAAGAATGATCCGCTGCGACCCACTGTGCACAACAATGGGCATGAAAACAACCTTCTGATTGTCACTTGACTTGAAGTTTGCACCCCGGTAGTGTTTTTGTAGATCATTAGCCTATTTCCTTGTCGGTATGGTTGATGCCAACTGATTAGATCGGTCCCTCCATGTAACTAATCAGCTTTCCCTTCAGTTTTTTCTTTCTTTTCTAGATAGGTGTGTACAACATAAACAGTGGGGTGTTTGAAATGCGTCACCCTGTTGAGATAGGAGAAGAAAGTAGCTGTGTATTCTTTTCTTCCCATCGTTCTCCCCGGTGTTGGTCCAGCTTCATGATTCTGGTTAACAATGTTGTAATGTACATATGCTGTGAAGGTGGTCTATTATCGAAACTATTCAAAAGTTGTTTGCAGGAGTTGCATTATCGACGTGCTATGTTTATCTGCATCTAACCCCAAATAGGATGCAACTACCAGCTAGGAATCGCCGGAAAGGTTTTGTTTGCGGTGGGAAGGGTATTTCTTCCAGCCAAGGTAAAAACATCCTAGGGTCAATTTTATCTTTGTTGCCTCTGCGTACGAAGCTATATTTTTGACCGAAACGTACGAAGCTATATTGTAGCTGTAGTGCTGAACGATGACCAGGTTCGGCATGAAGACCAACCGAAAAGTGAACTTTGAAGGCATTCGTTTATCCAGGTCAGCGTCACTGAAGTGTGAAGGCATGTCATAGGAGCAAAATGCTTGCAATCATAAGCTGGTAACTGAACTAAAGCTTTCATTCAATCTTACATCCATTTGTACTTCAGTTTAACCACTTACAAGTTACAAGAAACCAAATCTTTTGTTTCTTTCTCCTCTTTCATCAGCCACTTGATCATCCTATAGATTCAAATGAAAGGACCAGTAACAAAATTATAAAGTAATAAACAAAAAAAAGAGGCGTCGATATCAAACAACTACTATGGTAAACACAAATAATTATCATGACCTTATTCTAAGGTCCCCTTTTTTTCTCCTCTCCCAAGGCCATAACATAATTACCCAAGCCACCAACCAAGTTGCCATCAAGGACCACACAGAGCTCAGAGCTCATTCATGCCTGCACTCGTGATCGTGAGACGACGGTCACCTCGGCGGATCAGTTGCTGGCCCCCTTGAACCTGTACCACCTGGCGCAGATGACGAAGTAGATGAGGTTAAAGACGCCGATGCCGGCGATGGTCCAGTAGAAGAGGTCGAGGCGGCCCTTGTTGAGGTCCTGCGCCAGCCAGTTCTGCCCGGACCCCGTCGTCCGGTGCACGATGGTCACCAGGAAGCCGCTGAGGTAGTTGCCGAGCGCCAGGTTGCAGAAGGCGAGCGCCCCCGCCACGCTGCGCATGTGCTCCGGGATCTCCTTGTAGTAGAACTCGATCTGGCTGATGAGGTTAAATGCCTCCGACAGTCCCAGGATCATGAGCTGCGGCACCATCCACAGGCTGGACATGGCCGAGATCGCCCCGCCGGTGATGGTGGTGCCAAGCGTCGGCTGGCTCAGCGCGATGGCACGGCGCCGGTCCTCGACGATGGCCGAGATGACCATGGCGACGGTGGAGAGCGCGATGCCGATGCCCTGGCGCTGGAGCAGCGTGAACCCCTCCTCCTTGCCGGTTATCTTGCGGAGCTTGGGCAGCAGGAGGCGGTCGTAGAACGGGATCCACAGCGTCTGCGCGAGCATAGCGAAGACGGTGAACGACGCGGCGGGGATCTGGAAGCCGCCGCGGCCGAGGTGGCGGTCGGACTGCAGCGCCGAGAGCACCACGTACGTGGACTGCTGCACCACGGCGACGTAGTAGATGATCCCCGTGGACCAGACGGGCACGATGCGGATGAGGCACTTGACCTCCTCCACGTGCTGCACGCTGCAGAGCCTCCAGGGGTCGGCGGGCGCGGCGCCGCCGGGGCGCACCTCGTCCGGGGACGCCACGATGGCCGCCTTGTCGAGGCAGCGGAACTGGTCCGTGTGCGCGAGCTTGGTGACGATGGCGCTGGTGTGCGGCGGGTCGAAGAGATCCTGCTTCGGGTCCTTGGGCTGCTTCAGCGATCGCTTCTTGAGCGCGGCCGCCAGCACCTGCACGACGCTGGTGAAGGGGCTCCCCTCGGGCGTCACCCGCACGTAGAGGCGCGTGCCCATGAAGAAAAGCACGCAGGCCAGGAACATGAGCGCCGTCGGGATGCCCAGCCCGATGGGCCAGCTCACGTTGCTCTGCACGTAGATGATGACGGTGGCGGAGATCATCATGGCCGCCGTGAAGGTGAAGTAGTACCAGTTGAAGAAGCTGTTGATGCCGCGCTTGCCGGACTCCGTCGTGGGGTCGAACTGGTCCGCGCCGAAGGGCATGCTGCAGGGGCGGATCCCCGCCGAGCCCAGCACCAGGAACGCGAAGGCGATGAAGAGCACCGCGAACTGGTACGACGTCGCCTTCTCGCAGGTCTCGCCCACGCCGCACTCCGGCGGGTGCAGGCTGTCCGCGCCGGCCGTCAGCGTCAGCAGGAACATGCCCTGGTGGTGGATGCATGGAACCAACGAGTGAGCAGCATGCCAACATTGTAGGAGTAGTTTGAACACGATGAATCATTTCAGTAGCATCGAAGCAGGTCTACGTAAGACAGAATCACGAGTCTTTGGTCATGTGGATCTCTCCTTCCTGCCGTATACGCACGCGCTTCCAATCCCCAACGGCCCAACTCTCGTAGCACATTCTGAAACGACAAAAACCTCGTGCTCCGCCGTGGCCACTGCAATGCAATGACCCAACCGCCGCCGGGAACAGGACAAAGTGTGACCAGCGAGGCAAACCAGCAGAGGAGGCGAACCTCTAATTGACGCCTGTCATGGTCTGCTGCATAGGCGGAGCTACGTGGGGGCCATCCATGGCCCCCTGCCTCTGTAAATTTTCTAAAGTCCATGTACTGTTTAGATGGTATAGAAATATAAATACAAAGCCATTAATAATAGTGCAGAGTCAAGCAGCTAGCAAGCAAGCAACCAGTCCATCCGTAGACATAGCAAACAACGCAATCCACATTCCGTCTCTATTTCTACTTTCTGCTTTTCTTCGTCAAAGTGGCAGTGTCTCCGTGGCTCACAACAATTAGTTACATCTCTCCACCGCAGACGGCTCTGCACTTGGCATGCTGGAACATAGGGCCTGTTCGGCTGGTATTAAAGCCGGCTGCAGCTGTTTTGTTGTAAGAGAAAAATACTATAGATTTTAGCTGATAAGTTCTAAGCGAACAGGTCTATAGATCTTGCTAGCCTACAAAGGTCTCGGACTGCCCTAGGGTGTCTTCTTGTTCAGCACGTGTGCTTGCAAAATGGCCCCCCCTTGGATTGGGCTGCACGCTCCGCCACTGGTCTGCTGTGTCACGTTACACGAATGGAACGGGCAAGTGTGTCAATCCCGGTGGCTCCATGACTCCATCGAATCTCCTCGCCTCTCCGCTGGTGAATGTGGCTGTCATTGTGCAGCTACAGCTAGTTGGCGGTCAGATATGTCCGGACTCCGGATAAGGTGGCCAAATCATTTGGGCGCACATGGCGGCCACAATCCACATGAGATGCGAACACGCACTGCAGCTTCATTCTCGTAGCATAGCCATACTGCCATAGCATAGGGGACCTCAGTGGAGTTGGAAATCCGTATATTTCTCTCGAAGCGGAAGAGAACCTCCCTCGAGTATGGACTGGACCTCGACAGTCGACACTACTATTTTATTTTTATACGAGATGGGATCCGGACACTATCATTTTGCTGGCCCGCATCACGTGTCTGGCCGCGCCGCGCTGCTCCTAGCCGCCGCCTGGTCCAGACTTCCAGCCAGACCAGATGCCCAGACCCACACAAGCATTCCCCGTCACGCGTTCCCACGGGCCACGGGCACGTAACGCACCGAGACGGAGCCGCCGCCCGAGCCCCCACCGACACATCCTGCCCAGCGCCCACCCACCCCACTGCCGTGCACGGCTCCGACGCCACTGCTCCGCTCGCCCGGCACCACGCGTGTGCGTGTCGTGCCGGTGCCGCGTCCCCCGGCCCCGCCTAGGCGCCCACCCCCACTGTTCCCCCCACAGGCGGCGTCGCAAGCGAACAAAACCGGCGGCCCGAGCTGAGGATCACCCCACGCGGCCGTGTGGGCAGGGCACCGGCTCCCACCGCACCGGCGGCCAGGAGCACGAGCGCACCTCCACCCGCGCCGTTCCCACAGCTAAGTTAGTGGCGAAATTCCCTCGCGCACCCACCATGACGTGCGGCCGTGCGGGGTGTGAGCCCATGACACCAACGTGTCCGTAACCGACGCTGGCACTCCGGCATACAAGTGGTGGGTGGTCAGGGAGGCGACACCGGCGCGGCAACGTACGCACACGCGTAGTACGTACAGTACGTGGATGCCGGCATTGCACCACCTCCGGTCCGGAATCGGCATGATTGGTCTGCCCATGTAGGAGGAGTACACGTAGTACTGGGTACCAGATCCATCGTTTTCGGCCGCAGCCAAGCAGGCGATCGAGAGAGATATTTGCCTGTCCTGGCCGACGTACCCCCGCACTATCCGCGCGCACAGCACGGCAGGCCACCACTCCGCAGGCAGGAAGCAGAACCGGCTCTAGCTAAGCTAGCGCTAGCTTCACCAGTCAACAATCTCCGACGGCTCCACCTCATGGCTCGTCTCGTGTCCAGACGCCAACTACAAGTGAGCACACCATACTGTGCTAGTGACTTGTGAGAGGTCGGTGCAGTTAGTTGGCGATCGCGCCGAGACGTATCCGCCTGCCTGTCCGGATAAGGGGCTGCTGGCGATGGATGGGATGGAATCGTCATTTGGCCGCGCGTGCCGGCCGTGACAAGAGGAAGGAACTTTGTGCAGGCGCCCAGGCGGTGAGACCCTTCCAAACGTGCGTATTCGCGCACCGCCCCCGTACCAAACTGTGCGCCGCACGTCACGTCGCTCCGGCGGTGCAGTGCAGCTGTATGTTCGATCGGTACGTGAGTGATGCCGATCGATCGATGAGAGAAACCATTTTGCGTTGGGTTGAAGCGTGGAAATCTGGCTAGCCGGTGAAAGATGTGTGTACGGGGACAATACAATGCAAGTCCACTTCGCGGCACGCCGAGGCAAGGTGATCCTGATCCACCACCACCCAAACATAATTTTGAAACACAGCTAGCTTGTTTTTTACTAGTCCATCACGCGTGCCGGCAAGGTAGGAAAGGAAATAAAGGAGTTTTTTTTCTTCACCCGATTCACTGCATAGATCGAATGGGGAGCGGAGAAATCCAAGCATTTGGTGGAGCACACGCGGAGCGGCGGGAAGGGGCGGCGCGGGGGAAGCAGCGGCAGCGGGTACCGGCATGGGCCTGTCGTGGCGCTCCGTGGCCGAGGACTTCCACCGCTATGGGGCCGCCCACCATGGGGGCCCACGCGTGGCGCTGCGCAGCAGGGGGGGCGTCGCCTCGCCAGCGCGGCGCACGGGGAGAGGCGAACCTGCGGGACGAAGCCGCGTCGGGGTGGTAGGCACGGCGGCGGCCACTGGGGCAGCGGGGCAGCTCGCGACGTGTGGCACCGTGGAGGCCATGCAGTCGGATCCAGTGGAGACGGGGAGGACTCGCGCTGGATCCGCCTGGTCGGCGCAGATCCACCGCCTCCGTTGCCGGCGCGAGGTCCACTCGTGCTCCAGCCTCAGATCCGCCGTCGGGAGGGGCCCCGCGAGCGGCCGCTTCAGATCCACCGCCGAGGTTGCTGACATGACCTCCCCGTCGTCATCCACGGCCAGCACGGAGGTCCCTCCGCCGCCAGAGCCGACCGTCGCGTCGTGGCCTCACCACTGGCCGGGCAGCAGCCGTGGGGGACGACCAAACAGCGGAGGGGCCAAACCCTAGGCGGCGCGACCACGCCTTTGCGTCGCGAGGAGGAAGCGGCGTGGTGGTGGTGGTGTTGAGGAGGAGGAGGAGTGGCCGCCCAGCCGTCTTGAGGGTCGGCCACCACCACTGCGCATCATCGCGCGCAGCCGAGCTTCAGCGAGAGCCTCACGCGCGGTGAGCCGGCAGCGTTGACCCGCCCGGCATGCGGCGACGCGAGGGGAGGAGGAGGGCCTCGCCGTGTCGGGAGAGAGAGAGAGGAAGGGTTGCAAGAGGGTGGCGCGTGCACGCGGCGCATCACTGGAAGGGGCGCGGAGCGTCGCGGAGAGGCCGAGGGAGACAGTACGACGGGAGGCTTCGAGCGGCAGCAGACGCGGTGGGAGCAGATATTTCATTTCAAGGCGGGCACTGTAGTAGCCGGTGGGAGCAACCAGGACCGTAGATCTAAGAATCCAACGGCTAAAGTAATTTGGGTGACGTGCACGGCCTGAGAGCTGGCCAAACTCCCTGCTTTGATACATAGAGATACGATGGGCATCTCTGAGGTCTGACTGTCTGAGCATGCTCCTTGTGACCTTGCATGTTTAGAACGAGCCCAAGTGTGCGGCATGGGTGGATTAGGATGCCAGCAGGCTGCTGATTGGGTCTGGGCAAGTAGGCATTCGCATGGAGCATTATCGTACTGCTAATGGTAGTACTAATCGAGCTTATTTTTTTCCACAACGTGGCAGTGCCCAGTGCTAATCGAGCTCAATCATCGTTGCTAATGCTACGTACTTATACGTGGTGGGGTGGGGGGCAACTAGCGAGGCTATGCCTATGCGCATGCCTCACTAGTCAGTAGCTTGTACCTACTGAATAAACCCGTAATGTCAGCTGATGATCGACAGGATAAAAAGCAGATGGATTAGGTCACTACAATACGGCTTAGCGCGGCGCTAATCATGAGTGCTGCCGCTAACTGGAGTAAATAATTAAGGGCACTTTGCCATGCTACTTTGTGGAATTAAAAGGCAAAGTGCGTGATAATGCAGGGACACGCACACGGGGCTAGCTACCCAGGCCAACAAACGCTGGTGGGTTTTGTTAGTACATGCTATGTAATGCTGAGATACCCAGCGCACTTAACTTTTATTTTCACACTTAAAAAAGAAACACTTTTTTCAAAGATGTAGCGTGGAAAGGAAGCTTCTGCAGGCTGTGTGTTCTGTCACAAAATAAGTGCATATGGAATCCTAACAACCATATATGCATAGATATTTGGAAGATAAGACACGGGTCTTTTCGATATATGAATATGTGCACGATACTAAGCTGAACCCGTGAAGACTAATCCGGTCGAGAAAACCGGACGGCGTGTCTCGAACAGCACCAATCCAACCACCAATTTGACCCGTTAAGACGCAGGGTTGGTAGCTGCTCCGTACTACACACTCTCTACACGCCAAAGACAAATTCAAAACTGAAGACGACTGAGCTCCAGCTTTACACAACACCGAAATTCGCCAAAAATCCGCTCAAATTGCACTTAAAAAAAGGAAACCAAAATCACATTCGAACCTGCATTCGTAATTCGATCCAGATAAGGAAACCCACTTAAAGCTGATTTGAAATAAGCTCGCAGACAAACTTGCTTGCATCTCTGTTTGGAACGGTGCAGCTGGCCTACTTGGTGGTATCCAAGTCTTGTGATCAATAAATGGCCTGGAAACTCAGCTGAGCCAGGACGATGGTGCTGACGCTACGAATGATTAGTGCGCACGTCGTGCTGTAAACTACCGCACTCCACATCCATCTCCACCCAAGCTCAGCTTCCAGATCTCCGACGTACAGCACGTACTACATGGCGCATTCGTGTTGGAGAGAGGTTGAGGAGAGGGAAAGAGGAAGAAATTCTCTCAAGAAGCGACCACGAGGCAGTGAGCGAGCGTGCACGTGGGCGCTCGTCCCATGCGCCGCCCATCATCTTCTCTTCTCCAATCCACCCCAGCGGATGGAGAGGGACAGTGAAAAAAACAAAGGAAGAACAGCTCGGCTGCCCGAGAGCGAGTCCAACTCGTCGAAAGGCGGGACAGAGCACAGAGGCCGGCACCAACCCCACCGTCATCGCAAAAGCTGAATCTGATGACCCCGCGGGCAACGTAACGAAGGAACCCGTCAACCACCCTGCACGCCGAATTCCGCCCACCTACCCCACCCCTGAAATTCAACCCGCCGCCGGCCTGGCTCGGCCCGGCGGCAAGGACGACGGGCGTCGCAAATCAAGGTAACACACAAGAGGGGGGGAGATTGCGGTGCTTACGATGAGGGATGCGACGGAGGCGATGGCGAGCGCGAGGTAGCGGCCGAGGTAGGCGTCGGAGAGGAAGGCGCCGATGATGGGGGCGAGGCTGGTGGTGCCGTTGAGCCCGTTGAGCAGCGTCGCCGCGTCCACGCTCCGCATGTGGAACACCTGCGTCAGGTACACCAGCAGGTTGGCCGACGTGCCCAGCGTCCCCAGCTTCTCGAACGTCTCGTTCCCTGTATGGTGTAGGCAAGCAACCCGCAACCGCAATTCAATTTCACTCGCCGCCACCACCATTGCCACACACAAGTACACGACACAGGCGAGAGAGAGGGAGGGTGAAGAGCAATTGGCAGCGCACGCACCGATGATGAAGGGCATGGCCTTCCAGCCGTGGTACTTGACGGCGGGCCGCGGCGGGCGCGGGCTCTCCTCGCCGCCGCCGTTCTCCAGCTTGTCCACGTCCATGCTCTTGAGCTTCCGGGACACCTCCTCGTCGTCCCGCCCGCCGCCCACGCGCATTCTTCCCCTCCTCTGCTTCCTTCTTCCCGGCCGGGGGAGACGAGACTCTCGAGCGCGCCTCCCTTCCCCTTGTGGTCTCTCTGACTCTCTGGCGCGCGCCTGTCAGTAATGAGAAGAGCATCATGCCTACCGGTTTATAAAAAGGCCTCCCCAATCCCACCACCCGCACGCAGGAGGCAGCACAACAGCAGCAGTGGCGTTGCAGTCAGTCACGGCGGGTCCAGCACTCCAGCAGCTGGGGATTTTTTTTATTTCCCCTCCACTCATCCACCACCCTGGCTTATCTTTTTATTACATCCATGCCCCTGCTGACTGCCTCCCGCCTTGGTCTTCGTCTTCAATTTCGTCCCCCAACTTTTGAAAGCGACTTGGGGCGGGTCAGGACTCAGGGCAGGTTGGAGCGATCTGAATCCATCATAGCTGCTGGCTGCATTGCGCGTATGGACGGAGTCTGGTGGTCACCTGTCGCTGTTAAGTTGGCAAGGTAGGAGAGGGAGTGCCTTTGAGTCGAACGCAAGGCGAATTCCTGGCGCGCAAGTGAGTGCCCAAGTGGTGGTGGTCCTCAGTCACCGTCGTCATCGCTGGTCGCGAGGAGGTCTAGGGTTTTTGGAACTGTTCGCTGGTTTGTGGTTTCAACTTCCAAAGCGACGATGCATACGATCCCTATGGTGTTTTTTTTTCTCTCTTCCAAAAAACTACGCTTTCACCGCTAGCTAAAGGTCAAGGTCTGCCGTTGCCCCTACAGCCAACTTGGTGTTCTGGAAGGCATTTCTCTTGTAGTCACGAGGAAGGGGATGGTTTCGGATAGAGTTGGGCCCAGGGCCAAATCCTGAAATTCCTGATCTGACTGTCCTCTCCTCTGTTGAGAAATGAGAACCATGAAGGAGTGGGGAATTGGAAGGGGGGAAAAACGACAGCGAGAGGGAGCAGCGGCAATGAGGCCTTTCTAGCCAAACACCCGAACGGACGTGACAAGTTGGTAGAGGATCACGATTGGACCAGAGTAGGTGTTGTCAGTGTTTTGGACCGGGGTCCTCAACCAACTAGTAAATGTGAACTCCGTGCCTTTAACCCCGGATGGTGATGCAAAGAGACACAAGGTTTATATTGGTTCAGCCAATTGATGCCCTACGTCCAGTCTGAGAGATCGGTCTTGTATTCCTTGCACCGAAGTGCTTGTAGTAGGGGTTATAAACTGGGTGAGAGAGGGAGCTAGTCCCAGGTCTCGGCGTGGAACGGTGTGGGCTGCTTGAGACGTTGCTCTCAGGCAGCTTGGGAGAGCGTATGTCTACGTGAGTCTATCTCCGTGAGCTCGTGGGTGCCCCCGACTTAAGAACGGCCCCGGTCTCCCCTTTTATAGTTGAAGGAGGGACAGGGGTGATACATGTGTTACCATGCATGCGCGTGAGGTGGCGCGCCGAGTCCTGTAGCTTACTACTGTGGCGGCATGGTCAACAGAGTGGTCTTGTCCTTATGTCTCGGAGCAACGCGCCGGCTCACCCGATTTCAGATGACGTGGGCGCTCTAGTGATGACTTTGACGCAGCTATGGCCGACGGTGTCTTTGGTCGCTATGGGTTGACGGTGAAAAGAGTCGAGGCTCGATTGGTGCCGAGGCCGAGCCATCGTGGGGGGGCTCGATTGGGCGCGAATCCCGAGGCTACCGAGACACGGAAGTGGATCGCCGAGGCCTTGGAGGGAGCAGTTGGTCTCATGCACCGATTCCGATGCTACTGATGACCCGTGCTCGCTTCCCCACGTCGTCTTTGCTCTGGAGCGAGAATTAGGTAGCCACCAGGCAATCACGGGCGCTAGGCATGGGTGCAAAGATCTTGAGCACGATGGCGATAACCCCTGTTTTAATCTGTCTGTCTCTCACGTCCCGTCGGCCACCCTACTGTACTGCACCCACATGCGGCTGGCGTCGTGGGAGTGATTGGACGCGTGACGTTTTGTCAGAGAAGTCGGTCGAGGCTGAGGCGACAAGGTTGTTGCCGAGCCGGCCTCGAGCGAGTCGGAGAATCGGTACTTCGTCCGAGGCTTCACTCGCGGGGCCTCGGGCGAATCGGAGAATCGATAACCCGTCTGAGGCCTTGCGGAGCGGGGCCTCGGCACGTGAGGGCCTCGGCAAAGGGGCCTCGGCGAGGCGGAGAGTCGTTGCGACGCGTGCTTCAGGCGAGTCGGAGAATCGGACGAGACCCTGTGGTTGTCCTTCGACTTTAATATTTGTAAGGTTCTAAGCAATCTTTTCGGTTTTTGCTTAGGGTATCCTTTTATGGTATCCGACAGGTGTGCGTTCATCGTGGGTGATTATTGGGAGTTGTTGCAGACTGTTTGTCCGGGGAGACAGACAGACGGGGAGAGCTAGCGAGCGAGAGAAGTTGTTAGCATGGCTGCGTCCACTGAGCAGTGAGCAGTGAGCGTAAGAGAGAACCAGGCATTATTGAGCTGAGGTTCCTCGGGGCCGTTCCCTTCTCTTATAATTCGGCTTTTTCAGGTTGTATTTTTAGCTGGAATAGTATTTTTCTCTTACAACAAATTAGGCAGAATAATATTTCAATTTGTTTTTTCAGCGAAGCGAACCGGACCCATATCTTTTAGCACCCCTCGTCCCTCCCTTCACTGTCTCTGTCTCTCTCGAAAAAGTTATGCGTCGAACAATACGTACGTCTTGCCTAACTCCGATCGACGACCCTGCAAAGTTCATGCAGACATACGCACCTTTTGCTGTAACAAGGTGTGCAGTACACAAACCATCCTCGGTTTGTTGCTTCTATAAATCACTCGCTGTTCTTGCTCGAGTTGAGCGGAGATCGATTGCCGATTTGGCGCCATTGTGGCAATTGTCCACCATCTCGCAATAATCACGGTGCAGCTGACGCTCGATTGAATCCTTTTGCATCCACCACCACCACCAACCTCTCTCACTTTCTGCGAAATGTTGTCTGTTCTTACTTATGCACAGGCACGAGCTACTGTTTATTTGCTCCATCGCGTGGCCAAAAAGTGTTCTTTAGATTCCTTCGAGCCAGCAGTAGCATTAGGCAAATTGTTCAAACATCATTGTCAGTTTGCATTGATCGGCCACATGGTTGGTCACTGACTGTAATAATTCAAAAGCCTCCTTCACATGATCCCCCCAGGGGCTTCATTTTAGGTGGCATCGTCGTCGTTCCGATCCATGCTGCCCGACTTTGTTGTTTATTCATCGTCATCGGTGCTTTAGGCCCCATTCGACTTTGTTGTTTGTTCATTCATCGTTCATCGGTGCTTTGAAAAAGACGGATTATAAAAGAAGCGAAGAGAGCCTTAGTCGTTACAGATCGACCTAACCTGATAACAACGTGTGATATATTTTCTTATTAGTCTTATATTACTAGTGTGTTATGATGAAGGAGATTAATAGGACTAGTGGAGACGTATTATAGCTAGTGTGTTGCCCTCCTGGATCTAGGGTGTGAACTGTGAAGATGGGAGATGGCCATGCCAGATGGGAGAAGCAAGCAACGTTGACCGGCGGTAGATGCATGGAATCCTATCACGTCAGTAGCAGTAGTAGTATAGTATATGTCATGCATTCATGCACGCACAGTGCCTGGAGAACAGTGCACGAAAGAAGAAGCATTGACAGGACGATGTCTGGCCATGCCTCTCCTCTGACTTTTTGTGATCTCTCTTGATGGGGACCTACCGTGTAACTGGATATGGACCAATCAGGCAGGAGTTGGAAGATTCGTTTTACAGAGGCATATGAATGCATTCGTACTATATTCAACGGCAGTGCACGAGGAACAGACAGACAGTGCAGTGGAAGAATTAAGAAGCTAGGCGCCTTTCGGATGGTATGGTTCTGAAGAAATTTAGATAGTTTGGAGGAATTCTGGAGGAATTTGTGAGAAAAAAACATTGTTCTGGAGGAAAAAAGAAGCGGATCAAACGGGGTTTAAGGACACGCGAACGGGGCCTTAGTTTCTGACAGGGAACTGAAGACGTTTTTAGTTTCTTACTTATCAAGCCCTGGCTGGCATGGACTTTGTTGGATAGGGTTAGAGCAAGTATAATAGCTGACTGTAAGCCGGCTAAATGTTGAGGTGGAGGAAAAAAGAGGGGAGAGAGAAGACAAACGGGCTGTAAGCTTATAGCCGGTTTAGACACAATAACCCAGAAACTTTGTGAGAGAGACATATGGGTCATATATTAATAGTGAAGAGCTAGCTACTATATGGATGGACGAAGAGAAGCTGCGAAGACCTATATTATTAGCCTTACTCTTAGCGACTAGCTAGGAGCAACGGGGCCTGGTTGGTTGATTAAGAGATTCTAGCTAGGTTAATTAGCCAGTGCAGTTTTCTGGAACAGGTTAGGACAGTACGGTAAGGAACTGAATCTCAATTAACTCAATGGAGCCTGTTCGGAACTATCAGCTTGTTCGTTGCTAGTTTATAAGAAAGTACTGCTGACTATTTTGTGTGAGAGAAAATTATTGTTCCTGACTGAAAACACTGTTCACATAAACAGTGTCCGCGTGAGAGGGCTGGCCAGCACCAGCCAGCCAGCCAGCCGCTCCTGCCGAACAGGCTAATTTTAGTTGGATCTCGACAAGTGAGCCTGTGACTGGCTGGCAGCTGGCTACTTGAATTAGTCTTATCCATCTTCACGATCTGATAGTACACATCAGAGCGGACCAAATAAAGATTCATACTTCGTAGACGCCATTTTAATTTGCGTTTTGCTGGGGAGAATCTGTTCCAGATCCAAGGCATCCGATGGCTCCTCTCTATAAAGTTTAAAACAATCTTCGCCTCGCCTGTGCAGGATGCCGTCGCCTAACATACGCGAATACGAGATGCGCAACGACGTGAATTGGGCGCGAGGCTGAGGCTGAAACGCCGGCCCTACGTGCCAGCCAGGCCAGCCCGGTCGATCGACTATTCTGCGAATCTGACTGCACGTCAGCGTCGTCATTCCGGTGCAGACATGTTCCGACTCGTTCTGACTGTGCGTCCGTAGCGAGTATGCTGGCCGCCTTCTTTCAGCTAGCTAGCTGGCCGCCGCGAGCAGTCCAGGTCCGTCCGGTTCGTTTCTCTTATAATCCATATTTTTCACCTTGTCTTTTCAACTGGAACAATGTTTTCTCTCACACCAAACCAGTTGGAACAGCGTTTCAATTTATTTTAATGGCCCCAAATTCGATGCAGTCCTCTACGCTAAGTACCTCTCTGACCTGTGGACACGGCAACCTGTCCTGTCGAGTACTCCTGCTAGTAGCAAGTAGGAGTAGTGCACTTGCGATCATGGCGGTTGCAGTTGAGTCGCAGCCGGTGTAATGACGCTTGGACCCGGGTCCCGGCCTCTCGGGGTTCGGCAGAGCGTGTGCAGTTCGGCCGAGTTGGACTGTTGGAGAGTGCACGGGACCAGCCGCTGCCTGGGTTGCTTCAAGACCCTGCAAGCCAGAGCCAGGCCGCACGCATCGTCCCTTCCGTCCCAGCGTTCGTTGTTGCCGTCGTGGGCAGATTTTAGTCCACGCTGCCGCCGCGGAAAAAGCGGGACAAGACTTGTGCCGCTGACGAGTTGGTGGCGAGCCGGCGACGGCACCTGCCAGCGCCAGCCAGGGGACGCCAAGCTTTCGTTGCAGTAGGTGTAGTGTATGTACGGCCTGGCTGCTGGGAGTGGATGGGCAGGCCAGCCGTCGCCGTCGCGGCCGTTCGCGGGCACTTCGCTGGTTGTTGCCCTGATGGTGAATTGGTGATGGATATATATGGCCCATCCCGGGGAATGGGGGCTGGTTGTTTGTTTGGTGCGGACTGCGGAGATGGTGCCTGCCGCAGGGGGGTCGTCGGTGGGTCGCGTTGCATGCATGCGCAGCACGTCCGTGTCCGTCTTCCGACTCGAGTATATGCGCTGCGCCGCTGCGCGTCAGGGGAATGGATTCTTGGAGGAGCCGGCCGGTCGGTCGCCCAAGGCGGCACCGCAGATCCACCATGCATGCATGTGTCCATGTCGTGTGATGATAACGTGAGCTCCGGTGTCCGGTTGCGGGTATCGATCCCTCTTCGGCGCCTGTCCCTGCCTGACTCAGAACTTTGTACGAGGGTTCAGGCAGTAGTGGATCCAGGAACTGACATGCATGTGCGGCAAATACGGTTTTTCTTCGTTCACCGTTACTTACTACACTGGACACTGGTACGTACTACCGCTTTTGTCTATAGCGCTGTTATACATCACATCGTGCTTGAGTTCTTGCACATGTCAACTTCAGATCATAAAGTATACGTAGTGGGGCACTAAGAAAAAAAAAGTATACTCTGTGGAGACGAGATCATTCATCATTGCTTGCTGCGCTGAAGGAGCTCAACGATTTCATTCACCATGCATGGGCGCCGCACACGTCGCTTGGGTTGGCTTGCGTCTTCTGTCTCCGTGTGCGTGCGCATATATCTATTAGTAAATAAATCTGGATAAGGATCAGATCAACTACCAAAAACACGGGCTCGGGCTATGCTTCATGTGAAAAACGTTACCATACGGAGCAAGGTCTACCCAATATAGTATCCATGATGAGAAAATTTACGGTGCCAGACCAAACGAGGTTGACTCAGTTTCTATGAGAAATTTTACTGCACCAAAGGTCTACTACGCAATTTCTATGAGGAAATTAGTCTATAGATAAACAGAAATAATAAATAGTAGCTAATTGTACTTTTCGTCTCGTCTTTATAACTCCTTCCATTCTAAATTATAAGTCATTTTAGTTTTATCGTAAGTCAAATTACTATAATTTGATCAAGTTTCTAGAAAAAAATATATTAAAAGCTCCAGGTTCTAATAAATCCACTATCAATACATATTTCATGAAGAATTTAATAAAGCTAATTTCATATGTTAGTGCATTTTTATAAATTAAATTAATCAAAATTAGAAAAAAGGTACTTAGTGTAACACCCCTAGTGTTACGAGCTTATTTAGCACCGTGATTTAGGCCTAAGTAAAAAAAATTACGAAACGAGTTTCTCAAATTTTTGATTTAAAACGTACTCGACATGATAAGTGAATCCGGTGACCCAGTTTTGTGGACTCGAATCAACGCTCAAGTTAAATTACGCAGTGCGTAGAAATATTTAGGAATAACGAACGACGATGCCAGCAAACGGTATGTTCCGTAGATTAAGCATGAAAAGCAACTTTAATAAATAAAATAAAATCCATTAATAAATAGAACGATATATATATATATATATATATAATATTTGACAGATCCAAGATGTGCTCCAGCAAGTAAAGGGGGGTTCTAATATATATTGGTTGTGCTCGAAAGACAGTTATGAATTGATTGATTAATCCAATTCCAATATCTTGATTTCGAGAAGCAATGTATCGTGAACCAATATATATATATCGTCTGCTAATACACGACCAATTAGTGTTTGGACAAAAAGTTTTTCCGTCATCCCATTTTGAGGACTCACAGAAATACCTTGGATAGTACCACAATCTCTTCTACACACAATAATATGTTGAACTACTTCAACAAGTCTCACGTGTAAGATAGCCAAACATCCGTTGTTCAATGCAGAATATCTACAACCCCTTTTCGGGCTCCGTGGCGAGAAATTATATATTCATCAAAGAAAGCCCCTCGCGTAAATTGCTTTGAATAGGTAAATCAATCATTTGTCCTTGAGGATCCGCCATTAACCCTCTCATACCTACTAATTGGTGTACACGAGATGCATTTCCTCGGCTCTGAAAAAGACATTAGATAGATTGGATTAGAAGGATCCGTTATTCAAAATTCAATTCATTTCTTGTTTCAAATATTCACTTGTAGCATACCATATCTCAACGGATTGGCGTAATTTTTCTACTGCAGCGTACACAAAGCACGCCGATTAAAAAGCCTTGGTGTAGTTTTGACTTGCGAGCGAAACGGCTCCACAATGATGACGGGGCGCCTCCTCACCCAGACTCCATCGCTTGTCGCCGTCGATGGTCGTCCCCCTTGTTCGAAATCAATCAACTCTGGTTTATTAGCGTCGCGCCGCATCATCGAGTTCCGTCGTCGTGCCACTGCTCCCTCTCCATCGCATCCTTTCTTTGATGATCGCCTTAAATGATGTTGGCCGGGTCACTCATGTTTCTGCTGCCTCGATCTTGTCGCTGCCAACCAACGTGTCCTGCCTCCGCCTGCCTAGGTCTTGTCTGTCTCTGTGTTGCGTGTCCTTACCTGCCTTTGCGTGTTTGTTTCTCTGCTTGGTACTGCTGCTGCTGTACTGGACGTGCAGATGACCACGCGAGTTTGCTTCCTCGTTGGCCGCTCCTGTCCTTCAGTCATGGCCGCACTTGCTGCTGCACATGCACGGATGGTGACCGCACGTTCATAGTCCAGTCTTGGTGCAGTGCTTCTCCTTGGGGCGGCTACTCTGCTCTGGATAGTTCTGAGGTGGACACCTGAGCCAGCTGCCCAATGCACTCGCGGTAAAATCACGTTCCACCATCTTCTAGTTCCAGTTGTGTTTTCACCAAAGGTTGAGCTGCTGCTGCCATGCACTGCTCTCTCCCAGCTCTCCTAGCTCCTCCTTTTGCGCTGCTGGCCGCACTACTCGCGCCGTCCTTCCGAGCACCCTCGGCGGCCGGCCACCGTTCGCGCAAGCCTCAGCGTTGCCTCCGCAGCTCCACGGCGCCCGCATCGCCTTGGCCTTTTTCCCCCACGCGTGAAGCTCTCTTGTTCCACGCCGGAGCCGCTACCCAGCTCTGCTCTGTTCCCTCCTTGCTCGCCAGCCCGTCTGTCCTTGCCGAGCCCAGCCACCATGCGTGAGCGCGCACGTGCCCTCGGTCCGGGCCGCGTCTCCTCCGTCGCCGCAGCGCCCCATCACCATGGCCGCTGCCGTTGCCGCCTCAAGCTCCTGCCACCGTAGCCGTAGTGCCTCGCCGGCGTCCGCGCCCCTCCCTGCGTGACCGCGCGCGAGCGCCGCTGCACCAGGTCACCCCGCTGACGTCCGTGCGTGGCTCCGCATCATCCTCGCCACGCCGTCCCGGAGCCGTCCGTGCCGCTGAAAGCTCTAGTTTGGTTTTGGTTAATTGATGAAACCCTAAGTGCTAACCTAGTTTATCAAAGTGATTATGAGATAGGTAGTGTAACACCCCTGGTGTTAGGCTTGCATGATCGCACTTGCATTCCATGAACATGAGCATCATTCATCCATTCATGAGCTTATATTACATGAAACATGTTATCGAAACATTGCAACATACTGTATATTTCAGGAGTGTTGTTTTTGTTTATGAAATGATTAGTGTGCAACACTCAAGTGCAACATGTGCAACTTACTTTAGTGGAACCTAGCTAGTTAGTATGATACAACAAGATCATGAAACATGTGAAACATGACCATGAAACAAATGTAACATTTCAATTGTTTTTCATCGTTTCAGTGCATTCTATGCTTGATTCTTGTGTGACCAATGTGTGGTATGGCTAAATATATTTTTAAACACCTTAGCTAGGCTTATAAAGTCATTAGGAACAATGTTCATGTTGACCATTTTGCCTAATTAAGTTTTCAAATAGTGGTTTGACTTGTGTTGACTCCTAAACTCTTTAGTTTGACTGTTTAAAAAGTATAACTTAGAGTCTATGCATGTCTGAGCAACCTAAAACAAAGTTGTAGCAAATTTTATAAGGAACAAACTTTGTTTAGAAACCAAGTTATGAAAATGTGCACAGCATGCTCAAAAAGGGCCCACAAGTCAGAAATTGGGTTGGGTCCAACACTTAGAAATTTTCTAAGTACAAAACTCCACTTTTCAGTTTCTTGAACATGACTTTGGCATGATTTTACTCTCTGTCCTTTGCGAGTTAGACCTTGATCTCTAAATGAGTTTTGTAGCTGGTATGTAGGTGTACAACTTTTGTTTTGATTTCTTTCGCTAACGATCAACGGATTAGGAGTTTTGGAGTGTTAAAAACGCGCTGTCAGTCGGTCTCGACGTTCTCTGATGGACGGTTCAAGCCGGCCAGCTGGCCGACATCGTCTGGCCGTAGCGGCCAAGTGGTGGCCGTATGCCGTCGCTGCCCCCACCGGTCAGGCCATCGCCGCCACGAAGACACCACGGGCCCGACGGCTCGCTTATTTGTTTCGCCCGAGTTCCCTCGCCTCGCCAGTTCGCTCCGAGCCGAGCGCGCGCCTCCGCCTTTGCCGCCGAGCAAGCCGCCGTTGCACAGCTCGCTCGCCGCCGTGAAAACGTCGCTTCCAGCTAGCCCGCGACTCCATCGTCATCCTCTGGAGCTCGTCCACCTTGCCACTGAGACGGTGAGTCAAGGTAGGCGCCATTTCTTCTTCTTCTCCGCCGCGAATCGCCATTGCCGCCGGAGTCAGAGCTGTGCTCGCCGTGGCCGACCACCACTGGAGCTCTACCACTCCTTTCTCCCCCTTCCTTCAGTTTCCCTGTGAACTCTTGATGCTCACGCCAAGCTCGGATCGGACCGCCATGGCCTGAGTTGGCCGGCGTACCTCGCACAGCGCCGCCATAACCTCCATTGCCGCCGGCGATCTCCTCCTCTGTAGCTAGGGGGTCCGTTTTCCACTCCCATCGGTGCGGGGCAACGTGCTGTGCACGTTGGTGCCACCCCCTTCGCCGGACTCCTCGCCGTCGTCGAGCGGTGGCCGGTCAACGACCTCCCCTGCTTCGGCTGCGACTGGCCGGTGGGTCCATTGACCCTGCGGGCCCCGCTTGTCTGTCTCTCTAAAGCGGTCTTGGGTGCAGATCCGGGTGCATCTAGCAGATTAGGACCCAACTGATTTTCGTTTTAAAAGGAAAAGGATTTTTCAGACTTGGTTTAAAGCTTGGAAAACCCATATCTTGGTCATTTTTTATCCAAAATGTATGAAACAAATTTTGTTATGTTTATTATGACTAGATCTATCGGGTAAAAATATTGCATGTCAAGTTTGTGATACTTTTCTGTGTAGCTTGATTTAAAGTGAATAAATGTTGATTTCTGAGAAAAGGTTTAGTAAATAAAATATACCTCAGAAAAATATGATTCCAATTTTGTTAGTTTCCTTGAGTGATTTACTTTCTGTGAAAAATGTATGCCATGCATGTCTTGTAGAAAAATTATGAGGTGTAGTTCAAGTGCCTTTAATGGCTGATTTTTATTATTTTTACTAGAGAGCCAAAGTTGCATAGAACATGCATGTGATAATTTTTGTATAGTGATTGTATGCTATGAAGATCCTAGGAAAAATATTAAACCTGTTGTTTGACACTTTTCATAGTGCAAAGTATTTTCATGCTCATAGTTGTGCCATAGCTTGTCATTTTTGTGTAGGCTATTTTACTTATCTAAATGCCATGAAAATTTGATGGTAGTCTACTTAGAGTAGTACTAAGCTACTTTAATTTTCTCAGATTTTTATAAACACAAGAAAATTTGATGGTGATTTATAAACACCCGAGTTTAAAATGAAATAAAACAATCTTCGTTAATGCGAGTTAGTTAATAACGTTCACTTTGGTGTATCTTTGAAGCATCTTAGTTTGCTGTGGTGATTTGGCATGTTAGTCCAGTGGTTGTCGTAGTAGATAGTAGTACATGTTCTTGGATGATGTTGACTACCATGTAGAAGAACTTCGCTACGACTATGTCCAATGAAGTTAAACATGCTCGTCCACATTTCATGCATCATGATCATTTCATGTCATCTCTCCGGTGCACCTATACATTAGCACTTATACATCTGCATCATACAGGATCGCAGGAGGAGTTACTAGTAGCAGTTCAGGAAGAGCAGATCGGGACTGATCCACAAGAAGTCCAGGCACAGGAGGTGCCCGAGGAAGAGGAGCAAGGAGAGGACTTGCCCGAGTGCGTGGATCATCAACCTAGTTCGTTCGAACGAGGCAAGCCCCGGAGCATTCTAAGTCTCCTACTTTATAAAAGCAATTATTTCTATATATATGAGTTTATATATTGTTGCATTAAGTTGTAGGAGTTGATTGAAACCGTTGATGCATTTATTACTATCCTTGCCTATCTTATTACCTTTTTCCCTGTTAGGTCAGGATCGAATAACTGCTTAGCCTTGCTTAGACCGGTAGCGATCGGTGATACCCGGTCACCTACATCATAGGTGGTTACTGGAAGAAATTGGCTATGGAAAGAATAATATCCTGGAATTAACCATATGTGATGGAAAATTGGAGACCGGACGGAATAGTTGGAGGCAACCAGACAGGGTTCTGGGGTGCTGTTAGTTTCCGTCTGTGTCGATTAAGGACCGATCGTTGCTCGTCCCTCTTGTCATGTTGAACGCATGCCTCACATTTAGCTGGCCGAATAAAGTACCTTTCGACCGCGAAGCTAGTGTCACTATTTGGGCCAGGATCTACACGAGTGCGCGTATTGGTGCTGATGGGGGTATGACAGGGGTGCGAAGAGTGAGCCCAAGGGCAGGTGTGACCTGATTCCTGGCAGTCGGGTGGTCCCTGGGTACTGCGGCTCTAGATTATCCCGCGGCTACCTGAAAAGTGTCATTGGTAATCTAGGCTACCCTGGCAGGGGAAGCATGGTTTGTGTGAGGAATAAATCACCAGCTGGTTAGGAATCGATTCGAATCGCCATCGCTCCTGGATAGTGAGCACTTGACTTGAACTACGGCATCGTAGTAATTATTATGGAACAATGATGGTTATCTGGATGATGTGAGTTATGCTGAAACTAAATTGATAACTGGATGTTATTGTTTAAGCATGTGATTGCCATAGTACAGGTGCTTACCTAGATGGATAGGTTATAATAAAGATGATGCAAAGTACTTAAAAATGGTTTGTTCATGATAACTTATGCTTTCGCAAAAAGAGTCAGCTAGCCCACTAAAGAAAGCCTTGCATAATCCTTGGTGTCGTTTTATTTTGGTTTAAGACGGGTAAGTCTAGCTGAGTACCTTCTCGTACTCAGGGCGTTGTTCCCATTGTTGTTGCAGATGGTCAAATGTACTACGGCTATTGCATTAACTGCCTGTATCCGGCGATGGGTGACAACTAGGACCAAGGGCAAGTGGTCACTCCGTATTTCTCATATGATGCTTTTGTTGGAATTGACTACCTACTGGCACTGTATCTGGATCAAAAGTGTGTGTGTGGCTTTAAAACTATTTGCTTCCGCTATTTCAGCTCGAACTTGGTATGTAATAACTTATGTTCCAAACTCTGATGTATCAACTGTCGTTGTGAACTTTATGTAACGTATGACGGTATTTGCTAAACTTGTATGATCTTGGTTTGTATGTCGATTGGTTTGAAATCCTTCGTGGTTTCACGGACTACCGGGTTATACGGGTTTAAGTTTGCTAAATTATCTGCTTCGGCGAAAGATTTTCTTACTTAATCTCGTATAATTGGTCGGTTCTGTTACAGGTAGCACTACTCCAAGTGATGAAGCAATGGCGAAGATCATGATGATGGTAACGGCATGGTGATGATCAAACGCTTAAACTTGGAAAAGAAGAAAGAGAAAACAAAAGGCTCAAGGCAAAGGTAAAAATTATAGGAGACATTTTGTTTTAGTGATCGAGACACTTAGCGAGTGTGATCACATTTAGGATCGATAGCCGTACTATTAAGAGGGGTGAAACTCGTATTGAATTGCGGTTATCAAAGTGCCACTAGATGCTCTAACTCATTGCATATGCATTTAGGATCTAGTGGAGTGCTAACACCCTTAAAAATGTTTGTGAAAATAAGCTAACACATGTGCACAAGGTGATACACTTGGTGGTTAGCACATTTGAGCAAGGGTAGGAAACTTCACCGGCTTAGTCGGACAGTCCGACGGTGCCACCGGCGCCCTAGACAGAAAAGACGAAGGTCACTGTAAGTGATTGGACGCTGGTCTCAGTTGGACTGGTGCGTCCGGTCAGTAGCAGCAGTGAGCGCGTGGTCTCGGTCTTCGACCGGACGCTGGCGCTAAAAGTGACCAGACGCTGGTAGGGTGCATCCAATAAGTGCTGACGTACGCTAACGTGGGACACACAGAGGAGACATTGAGTAACCGGACGCTGGGTGAGTCCGGTCGGACATGACCGGACGTCCGGTCATGAAATCTCACGTTTGGAACCTTACTGGAAACGACCGGACGCTGGGGTCCAGCGTCCGGTCACTTTATAACTGACGTGTCCGGTCATCTCTTGACCGTTGAAATCGGGCGATCGACATTTGAAGCCGATGACATGTGGCGCACATCGTAGGACCGGACATTGAGGTCTAGCGTCCGGTCAATATGACCGGAGCGTCCGGTCGGCCCGTGTTTAGTGCAGTGAGGAGCCCAACGACTCTATTTCGTGGGGGCTTCTATTTAAGCCCCATGGCCGGCTCAAGCTCACTCTCTTGGCCGTTTGTATTGACATAGCAACCTTGTGAGCTTAGCCAAAGCCCTCCCACTCATCTTCATCATTGATTCATCATCATTGTGAGATTGGGAGAGAATTCAAGTGCATTGCTTGAGTGATTGCATCTAGAGGCACTTGGTATTCGTGTTTCGCTGTGGGATTTGCTTGTTGCTCTTGGTGGTTGCCACCACCTAGACGGCTTGGTGCAGCGGTGGAGGATTGACATGAGTTGGTGATTGTTCGTGGCCAACTCCGGTGATTGTGAGGGGATTTGTACCTTCCCCGGCAGAGCGTCGAAAGGTAACTCTAGTGGATTGCTCGTGTCATTGAGTTACCTCACTTGTGGGTAGGTTCTTGCGGTGTCCAATCATGTGGACGAGGTTTGTGAAACACCTCTTAGCCGCCGAACCACCAAGTGTTGGTCGACACAATGGGGATGTAGCGTGTTGGCAAGCACGTGAACCTCAGGAGAAAATTGGTTGTCTCTTGCCATTTGGCATTCTCTCGGTGATTGATTTTATCTTCATCTTATGATTGGTTCATCCCTCTACACAACGGTATAATCACCCTACTCACTCTTTTATATTCTTGCAAACTAGTTGTGGCAAGCTCTTTAGTATAATTAGAATTGAGAGCTTGATTGGTTATTTAAGTTCATCTAGTGGAGCTCTTTGGTGTAGCAAGTTTGAGAGCTCTTAGTGAGTAGTATCATAGCAAGTTGTGTGTCTAGTAATCATTGTATTTAGAATTATTGGATAGGTGGCTTGCAACCCTCGTAGAGCTAGAGCAATTTTGCATTTCGCTATTTGTCTTACTAATCCAATTGCTCTAGTTGATTTGTTGATTTTTAAATAGGCTATTCACCGCCCCTCTAGCCATATTAGGACCTTTTAGCCGCCCCCACCTTCGAGCGCGAGCTCCACGCTGCGTCTGGAGCGCCGTCCCACGCCGAGCCCTACGCGCCCATGCTGAACACGGCCGTGTCCTCGCTGCCCATGCCAGCAACGCCGTTTCCCCTCCCCGCTGCTCGGCCACCGCCATCGGGCTGCCATGCCGCATCCGGCCAGACCTCCTCTGCTCCTCTATATGAAGGAGAAGAAGTGAAGGTGAGAAGGGTATGAATCCAAGACAAAAATTTATACAGGGTCCTCGGTGCAAAATACGTGACACAAGGGAATAGTGTGTATGTCCTGCGGAGTGATTTAAGAAAAGTGTAGGGACCTCACCGCAAAAAAGACCGCCGCCGCCTACATCTGGCCC
The DNA here is from genome assembly GCA_904845875.1 of Miscanthus lutarioriparius. Lineage (NCBI taxonomy): Eukaryota > Viridiplantae > Streptophyta > Magnoliopsida > Poales > Poaceae > Miscanthus > Miscanthus lutarioriparius. The sequence continues at coordinate 120,190,704 of CAJGYO010000002.1, forward strand.
GCGTGGGCGGCGTTCTTTGGGCGTCCGCCCGTCCAGCGCTGGGTCCTGCCTGCTCGGCGCCCACAGGGCCAGCGCGTCAGATTGGACCATTGCGCCGCCTTGGGCTGGTCTCAGTGCCACCCCGCCTGGGCCGGCTGGTGCCGCGTCTGGGGCAGCAGCGTCTCACGGACCGTCGGTCCTCGGCCCCGGCCGTGTCGCGCCCAGCGCTGGGCCGGCTGTGGGTCCCGTCGTGGGTGGGCAGCTTATGCTGCTGACCCGCCCTTTGGGGTGCTTGCTTTCGCTAGGTCAGGCCGAGCTGGGCCATTTCGGACCCAAGGAGTTTTAGCTTTCTTTTTTGGTGTTTTGTAATTTTAATAACCGGCTGCATGCTTGGAAATTCAAAATAAATAGTAGAAAAATCATAAAAATGCCAAACCAGTTTTGTTTAGTTCCTATAATCATGATCTACCTGTTAGTATATTTGGTTAACATAGTTTGATAATATTCTTGGAAGCTCTATAATTAAGTTAAGGTGCTTAATATTGTAAAATATAAACTTGTAGGAATTTCCATGATAAATTGGTAATAGTGTTGAATCTGACATCTGTACGGTAGGCTCCTAGCAAAATTAGGTATTCACTGTAATTTTTGTAGCTCCAGAATAATTAGTTTGCTAAATAGATAATGATGCCTATTCCAAATAAAGGTTAAATGGATAGAATGAAATAAAGAAACAACTTGGGTTAATATAACTAAAAACAATTGTTGGGAACTAACGTCTTATCCACAACGTGGATATGTAGCCTAAGTACGGTCATCGTTAGAACTAGCTCGTTAACTCGAGAGGCGTAAATCGTATTTTTGTGAGTCACGATTGCAGTCAATTAATTACGTCTTTGCATTGCATCGCATTGCATGTCATATACGTACGATGATGGATCAACGGATCAATTGAAGGGTGATTGGGAATCCAAAGATGGTGTAATGGTATTCTCTTCAGGAGATGATGCAATGGGCTTTCTATTCAGATGACGGTGGATGATCCGAAGATGTAAATACTAACTTTTGGTTATATTTTACCCAGACAAGCCCTGGTGCATAACCCCTATTTTTCTGCAGTTTAACTTATATTTGTGCATTAAGTTTTAAGGAGTTGAATGAAACCCACTTGTATATATATCCTTATCCTATGAGTCTTACTAGTATGATAGGATCGTAGAATGTTATGCTACAGGACTTCGGTAGAAGTCGAGTGATTGCTTGTCACTCGAGAGATATAGAAAATATATTACTGCATTATTATCACTTGAAAAATATAAATTGTGGAAATGATAAATGGTGACCGGGCAGGGATATGGTTTGGGTATTGGTGGGTGTAAGAGGTTGTGTTGCCGTGGACGCGGGGCATGGCTTGGTTACATTGCTTTTCCTGTCTGTGTCAATTAAGGACCGGTCGTTGCATAAGGCTCTAGACAAGTCACAGACTTATTATCCCGAGCACATACTTGGGTATGGACGCTTGAAAGACTTATTGCTCTCTTGTCGTGGATCCGGCTCTTTCCGGACCGACTGTCAGGGTTTTATTTTGGTGGAGGAGGTCCTTACACCGCACTGAGTCTGGGACTCAGGGGCGGGGGCTTGGAGTCCCAGTTTGGACGGGGACCTGGACACCCGGGACAGGAGAGTGATGGGTTGGTCCTGCTTGTGCCTAGGGTACAAGCAGGGCGTGTGTTTTTGGGGTACCCAGCTGGGGGCATTGATTCACGAATCGCCGGGAAATTCGGTACGGCTTGTCTATGGTTTAGCATCGTAGTAAGAATTGAAAGATGAAAGATGAAATGAAAAAAGGAACTCTGATTGCTTACCACCTGCTTGAAAGTAGTACAGGTTGCTTACATAGAATGGTTAGTTAATGAACCAATGCGGCTATTAATAAAAATCAAATATAAGGATGTACACTTAGTAATGCTTCCTGCAAATGCAATAAACCCACAAGCCAGATAGCCTTGCATATCATTGGAGTCTTTTCTTTCCTCCTATCGGGTAAGTCTTGCTGAGTACAATTGAGTACTTAGGGTTTTATTTCCCCTGTTGCAGGTGGCAGGTGGAGGCTAAAGCTGACCCTTGTGTGTGGATTCCTCCTGGTGGGCTCAAAGACGACTTCCTTTACGCTGCGATCATAGTTTTTATTTATAACTCTCACTAAATGTTTTTATAAATGAAAGTCTTATAATCTGTTGTCCTAGTTTATATATCAATGCTTCATCATGCCATGAATAGCTATTTATTTTCGCTATAATTCTGATAACATGTTTATATTCCGTTGTAACTTAAATTATTCATAACCCTGATAATATGATTACATTCTGCTGTTATAATAATAAATTTTATACTCTGATGTATATGTAAAGTGATGTAAGAAATGGTTAAATGTTGTAAGCTTTATTCTCTCATTTGTGATCCTGATGGCAAAAATATGGATTTTCGGGTTCTCCCCGGGGTGTGTCCGACGGAACTATGTAATTTAGTGTTCTCCCTTGAGTGCTTAGTGTCTAATGAAAGACAAGCACTCATGGAAGGCATTAGATTATGCGATTCTGCCACACTTAGCACAAACAAAATTGAAGCACTCCCTCCATTCCAAAACGTAAGGTGAGCCTAGCTCAGTTGGTTAGGTTCTTTGTGGTGAAACATGCCCACCCGTGCTCGTGTTTTTCTGGATTTATTCCAGGATTTATGACATGTTCGCTTGTTAGTTTCTAGATTGGTTTGGGCTGGCTGGTGCTGGTTTGCTGTGAGAGAAAAACATTGTTGGCTGACTGGTTTGGGCTTGGCGAAATCAACAAGCGAACATGCTGTTAACGGTGTTGTGCTTTCCGTCGTAGACGACGTTTCCGTCGACAGCGAGGCGCCTGCGGTGACTTCGTTAATCTCAAGATATACCGGCACAGTCTTTCGGAGGTGCTCATAGGGGTAGGATTCGCATACATGTGTGTTTATAGGAATGAGTGTGCGTGCGTGTTGAGTGTCTGCTTCAGTTTTATGTAATTCGCAAACAAAAAGTTCTTTCCTAAAGCCAAACTTCTCTAACTTTGATAAACTTCAAAGAAAAATACGTTAACATGCATCTACGTACGAAATAAATGGACTATCAAAGTTATTTTTCATGGTGAAATATAATGAAATTAACTTGATGTTATAGAAGTTGGTGCAATTTTCTATAAATTTGATCAAAATTAGAAGTTTAACTGGGAATAAGGTTAAAACATCTTGTATTTTGAAAGGGAGAGTATAATGCTACATTTTTTGTGAGGCACAGAACACCTGAAGTTCTAGAGGGGGCCCTTGATCCAACCATTCAAATTTCCACCCATCTTCTCTTCTGATCTTCTTCCTACTCATATGAATCCAAAGCCATGGCACCCTCGCTCCTGGCTCCTAGCTCCTATCCCTCGATCCCTCTCCTCCATTTTATTGTCCATCCTCTACTAGCGACAACTACACTATCTCATCGTCCTACCCAACACCAAATTTATTAGCCCTCTCCCTCTAGGCCTAGGGACATGGTAAGCGCTGGTGGTCTGATCCTAAACCTCTCAAACTCTAACTCTAGTAGCTAAAAGGGTAACCTTCCTGTTGTGAATATGGTGAAGAGGAATTTGTTGATTTAAAGGGGCTAGCGAAATCCCTAACACAACTCCTAACATGATGAATATAAGCACAACAAAAAATCCTAAGAAAGTATTGTTGAGACCATTCAAATATTTTTAAGCCATATCTTCACGAGATGAACCATATAGAAAATCCTAAATTATAATAAAAAAAAGCTTTCCCTACCAATGAATAAATATTTTAGTAGACCAATTAGTTATAGATATATCTTGGCATATCTAGACAATAATTAGGAACATAAACTAGTAGTGCTGTATTGTAGCTACTACAGTCGAACTGTACAGTACCGACAGGTGAAGTTGATTTGACAGCTCTTTAATTAGCGGTAGTTGATAACCCGGGTTCTTTTTCCTTTTAGATTAGATAATGGTTTTTTTTGAACCAAAGATAATCCGGTTAGAATAGTATACGTGTACTATTAAACAACACGGTCCGTCCCCGAATTGCCGAAGTCGACCACGCGTACACGCGACTCTACCTATCGTACATGCCCGTGCCGCCTAGTGCCATGATCGTCGCACTAATCATAATAACGGTATGTTTGGCTGGCTAAAAAAACGGTTGATACTAATGTTGATATTAATTTATTATGAAAAAAAATATTATTATTTTGTTAAAATAGTATGGCGGATAACTTTAAGAGAACATGACCAACGTCCTTGTTATAGCAGTACGCTTATAACAGGCTTCAACGGAGCAGGATATTCGAGCAAACCACGAGATTATTAGAGATCAAATCAACTTCACCACGTTTCCTTGCTCCTCCTTTCGAAAGCGCCACCTCTGATGTCGTAGAGTTTGCTTGGTAGAGTTTCCTCTCCTTGATTTTAACTCCAGAATTGCTTGATTATCTGATGGAGTAATTTCAGTGGGGAAATAGAGTGGGGAGAAGGTGAATAGGTGAGAATTAATTTTAGAGTGATTTTAATAGAGATTGAATAGGAGCTGTAAAGTCAGGTTTTTTAGCACTTAATTTCTAGTACATGAAGAAGTGACTTTTTTTTGTCTACACCACTAAAATTTAGATAGAATTTTACTATCCCTGAGAACAAACGATTGTGAGTTGTGAGGGAGAATAGCCGGCAACCACCATCAGTTCCCCATTTCTATATATGTTTGGAAAAAGTCTATTTTACCTTACTCAACTATCGCGAAAATCACCTTTTCCTCCCTCAATTGTAAAACCAAGAATAGTTCCTCCCTCTTCTCTCAAAACTAGTTACTTGACCTCTATGGCTGTTTTCTTGGTGGGTTTTCTTTTTTTCTTTTACATATTTATTTTGACTGAATATTTGACAAATCATAGTAAAGCACAGTAAATCATAAAACAAAAAATCCAATTAGGTTAGACTCCACATGAATAGATCTACACAGTGAACATATGATATGCTATGCTTTAGCACAAAGTTTTTTGTGTAAGTCTATAACTTGATATCTATGTTTTCTTGTCATTAATTCATAACTGTTGTTTCTCTGGTCCAATTGTGGTGAAAATTTTATGGTGGATTAATCATTGCATTCGTGAGATGTATAAAAAATTTCATGCTCATTGGATCGTATATGACTGACTTATAGAATTATCTGTTGATTTATCTATTGATTTATCTAGGTTTATCTAGATAAATCTGTAACTCAGTCGTACATGATTTAATGAGTATAAAATTTTTTCTATGTCTCAAGCATTAATATGGCTAGCCCACTGTAAAATTTCACCATAATTAGATAACAAAAACTACAATTATGAATTAATTATAGAAAAATTTATATCTAAAGCTCCATAAAAACTTTGTACTAGAACATTTCGTAGACGGCAGGCATGGCGCGTCTGCCGGGTACACAGCTAAGCGGCACCGGACAGCGGCCTGTCGGGTTCTGCATCAGTGGCTCAGCTCCTCCCCTCCTTTCCTTTTGTTCTTCCCTGGGAGAGACGAGACGAGTGCACCTCCGTTCCTCTTGTGGCCTCTGTCTCTCTTCGGTGCCTGTGCACGTTATGGAAGTACAGTAAAACATCAGGCCTGCATGGTGCGGTGCCATTGGGGACGCTGCAAATACAAAAGAAAAAAAGGGAGGAAAGCTGGAGCTCCTGCACCCTGCAGAGTGGCGTGGGCCTGGCTAGTTCAGAGGCTCAGAGCAGCTGCTCTCCCTGCCTGCCTTGGCATCTTAGTGCAGAGCGCGTCCACTAGCGGGCTCTGGGATTGACCATTTGATTTGGAGTCAGGGAGTCTCCAATGGGAGGGAGAGTCGGAGAGAGACATGGGAGAGTAGAGTTGTACTCCGTACTAGTACTAGAGGAGATGGCTGAGGGAAGACGACAAGCAATCAAACTAAAAGGCAAAAGAAAAAGGAAGTCGTGTAGCAGTACGAAATTCGAACCCCAAATCACAAGGGCAATGGGATGGGACAGGCGTGTCTGCTGCTCGGCTCTGCCTCCACTCTATGGCCTGGTTTAGATTGCAAATTTTTACAATCTGGACACTATAACACATTTCGTTTGTATTTGATAAACTTTGTCCGATCATAGATTAACTAGGCTTAAAAGATTTGTCTCGTGATTTACAACCAAACTGTGTAATTAGTTATTTTTTTTACCTACATTTAATGCTTCATACATGCGTCCAAAAATTGATGTGATGGAGAGAGAGTGAAAAAACTTAGAATTTTGAGGTAATCTAAACAAGGCATATATATCTTGACGCCTTCTTCGCACAAATGCACACCCGGCGCCACGCCGAAACCTCACTCCTGTTTTTTTCTTTCTCCAACCAAACAACGAGAGCGCTCAGTCAGAGGGAGGGAGGGACCGAGAGAGGGAGAGAGCGATGTTTTAAATAGCGGACAATGATATTTAGTGACAATCTTCTCCAAAAGCTATAAAAAGCTATAGCAGGCTATAGTGGAAGCTATTCATTTTACGGTTTTATAGAAAACATAAAAATTATTAATGAATTATGCACATAAACATTTAACTAAACAAAAAAATCAAATACTCAAATACATGTAGAATGTCTAGGGGAATATGTTTCCAAGTCTATTATGTTGGAACTGGCGGTTATAAACAAGAGAGACAGGGAGGAGAGGGGACACGCTAGGATTTTGAACAAGTGAAAATGAGTGGGAGGTGAGGTTCCTCATACCATTGGGCACTTATATAGGCAATGATTATTTACAAGTGACACTTTGGGATTGGATTTCAAATGACACTACTCTAACTATTAGTTGGGCCTCTTTTAGGGGAGACTTGGCCCATATACCTAGTGGGCTCCCCCAACATCGCTCCTGGCAAACACTTCCGTAGGAAGGGCTTCGCTAATACTTCAACGACTAAAACAAGTCACCACGCCAACACTTCGACGCGGATGGGCCTCACCATCATCTTCGGTGACTGTAATGACTAACCTTTGACGCCAACAGCTAGAGGGGCTTCTCTAACATCTCCTGCATCAACATTGACAACATATTTTCGTCGATATCTTTGGAGGCTACAACAACTTGCCTCCGCCAAAACTTCTACATGAGGCGCTTCGCTAACATCTTCGACATCTACACCAACGTCATCTTCATCAACACCTTCGGCACGTGGGCCTTCACTAACATCTTCGGCGTCCACAACGACTCACCTCTGTCAACACTTAAGCATGAGGGGCATAGCTAACATCTTCGGCATCTCCACCAACACTTTGGCAAGAAGGGCTTCCCTATCTTCTTTGGTCAGTACAATAGCCCAAGAGCCTTTATCAATACCTTTGGCATCAACGTTTATGACAACTAGCCTTCATCATTGAGTTTAAGGGGCTATATCAACTCGTTTAGCATCGAGGACTACTTCACCTTCCTCGACCACTTCAGCTCAAGACACTCATCGATGACTTCCAAAGATCTGCATGCCAATGCCAAGAAGGTCCCAAACAAGAAGATCTACTGTTGAGGTTATGATCCTCGGGTGTCTCAAGGCATCGATTAGTTAGTGGGCCAAACGGCCCACGATACATCGAGCTAGCGAAAGCCTAAACGATCGAGGCCTAGCTAAGCCAAGTGGACCAGGCTAGATGCTAAGGCCAAGGTCGACCATGACATCTCCCTTCTACCTTAGCCGCACAACGCACAAGAAACTCACAACCTCTCCATCGTCCCGACCCATGGGAGGAGCGGGGAGAGGTCAAGCCCAGCCAAGCGCGCCTGCTCTAACAAGAGTGGACATGTCGCACTGACCCCGCAAGGACCGAGAGGACAACAGTCACCTTGGTTTAGTCAGACACCATCCCTGCGCCATGCAGCATAGACAAGACAACACCGCACGGTGGTGACTGCCAATATGGTGACCCACCATCCAAATACGGTCCAACAAGACACATGTACGATTCCACTCGCTATGGAATGGGATCTAAGATGGAAGCCTTGACTTAGAGGCCATCCAAACCAACGGGAGCCACGACCCCAGAGTTTAGGATCGTGGCCACCAACTCCATAAGCTAACCAGGCGGTCGACAACCTAGGGGCGGCTACTAACTCCTGTATGACACCCCAGGAGATCAAGAGGCAATGACGAAGGCCATGGCGGAGTCCATGTCGTGTAGGACGGCTGGCGAACCACCATCGTGCCTACAGTGCCACCACGGACGGCACAGCAACACCACGCCACACCTTACCCCAACGTGGCCACAAGACCATGACGATAACCATGCCCAAACATGCACCATAAGACAACATAGCTTGCAAGCCAAGTTAGCTAGGCCCCTCCCTCAAGCTCACGACCCCTCAGTCAGGAGAACCTTCTTCTTTGTACATGCTTTGGCCCCGAACTCTATATAAGGGCAATCAGGGCATCCTTCCCAAGGGGATCCGAAACCATTCTCTCATTCTTCACAACCTCTGGACTCCTGAAGCTTCTCTTCAGGTAGTTCATCTCCTAGCTCTAGCTCTCCTACCTCTTCCACCATTCTTGCACCCTCTATTTTAAGAACTTCAGAGCATTCAAGCGAGAAACACGCACTCGATCATCTCTAAGACTGGACGTAGGGCTCCAGCCTGAACCAGTATAAATCCTCATGTCTTTTGGATGCTACCATTGTTTTCCTAGAGCAGCGTGGCAATCATATAAATTTACTAGTCCGGTCTACAAAACACCGACAGTTGGCGTGCCAGGTAGGGGACAGTCGTGCACTCTCGATTGTTGAGAAGGAAGCGATGGCTCCTCGCACCGTCTGTGGACTCGCTCGTGAAATGGCCCACGACGGATAAATCCGTCATGAAAACCATGAGTTCATCTGCGTCGAAGGGCCAGAGCCCGCGTCCGCGTTCAGCCATGGCTCGGATCTCCGCTCTAGAGATCTAGACCCGTGGTCTTTGACGGACACACTCTTAGAACTACCCTCTGTGGCAACATCCTAGAGTTCACCTACATAGGGGGCTAGTACCCTCTCTCATCATCGACCATGGCCAAGTCTTCCACCCAGGAAGCTTGAGGCCCATGGCTCATGGCGAACTCACCCGGAGAATGGCCTCAACTGGCCACATCCTTTTGGGGAACCATGAGATTATCCATACCAATGGGTCAACGCCCATCATCAGCTTCTACCCTATCTAGGCCAACCACGTGGAAAGCCTGGGTCTAGCGATAGAGCCACGCCCTGAGCGACGCCTCCGCCAACAACGGAACGCAACGTGTCAGGGCATGCATAAGCGATGAAGTCACCCACCGCCATGCGGCGTCATCGTTAGCGATCAGGTGGCCACCCGACGCCATGCCATGCAAGGATAAGCCCAAAACCAGGGTCCTATCCCACATGATGGACAAACTGTCCGTCATGCCTTAATGAACTGTCAGCTTTCACTCGGAGGCACGTGCATCCGAGGAAGTGGGCTCCCTGAGTGCACCACACGCCGCGCCGAGCAGACCAATCCGTGTCGCCCTCAAAACCTACTTTCGTAGTGACAGGTCGATCCAGTTCTTCATCAAGAAGTGGAGACATGACAACCACAACGTCATCACGCCGTGAGGGCTCGAGCACCAGAATGCATGAGCGTTCCTATCCAGAAACTACAACAACCTGAAAACAAAGAAGTCATCCCTGGGGCTCACAAGCCCACCGAGGATGTCAAGCCGGCTAGGGCTAGCCTAAGGCAGCCTGAGAGGATGATCCGTGTCAGCTACGACCGCTCCAAGCGATAAAGAAGCACCCTCACCAACCTGCGCCCAAGGACCACGACAACTCCACCACAAGCAAGCGCTTGGGGGTTCACCTCAATAGTAGGGCAAACATCCACCTCTTGAACAGACATCGGTGATATCAATCATCTCTCTCTCTTCGTTATTCGATCGCATTCACATATGCGCTTAGATACGACAACAAACTTAATTGGCTAGAATGGAGTGTAGAATAAACTTAGGGACATAAAATCCATGCAGTTTGTTTCGAAGGCACCCATCTTCTAGACATCTCGGCCTGCTTCTCATGAGCTATCAATATCGAAATCCATGGGGGAAGCGTACGTGAGGCCCCCCGCCAACACACACTCTCAGCGCCTACGCCATGCAACATAGCATGACACGCGACCTTCAACCTATATCCGCACGACGTGATAAGTCAATCCTTATGCAAAGATCATGAGTCCGCCCATGATGAGCTAAGAAATAATGAGAGCACCACGACAGCATGAATGAACAGTAGTAAAAAACCACCAATAAGCCACATGCATGGGCGATTTAGTTCTTACAACTTTGCCCATTGGCGAAGCACACAGACCTGCAGACCGAGAACACTCGGCGCCACCTAGGAAACCTAGCCACGTCCGCAAAGATGGCCCCTCATCTTCACGATAGCCGTAGCAATTTCCGCAACGATGGTCAAGTCATCCACTAAAGCCAACCCCCACGCGGGCTCTAGGGGCCACGCCTTGGTGGTGATTCTCGCCCAAGAGGCCTTCCCGAGGATGAGCCCCCTCCACATCATGGCGGGACACCGCAAGCTGCTCCTCTAGACCTGCAATCTAGAGAATCCCGCTAAAGTCCAAGAAAAAAAACCTAACAATAGGAATTAACGGTAATAGGAAATTTACCGTATGCTCACACGGTCACAACCGAGCAGCGGTAGCCAGCGCCTGCGCCTCGGTGACCTCTTCCTCCGCCACTTGGAGGGCCACCTAGAGATAGTCCATGCGAGCCTTGAGCTGAGTCACCTCGTGGATAGAGTTTGAATGCAACCGGCGAGCCTCGTCCCTCTCGAGCATGAAGTTCCATGTCCCTCGCCGCCCGATGGAGAGGGATAGGGAACAGGGGCTCGTTGGCTCCGAGGGTGGAAACAGGCCAGGGACAGGCGGCGCCGGAAGGGCCCCTGATCTCCGACGTCACCGCCAGAGGAATGATCCTAGACACACGAATGATTAATGCGAACACAGCCAGACCCAGAAAACAATGCAGAATCACTTACCCTTGATCTTGCAGGGAAGAGAGATGAAGTGACGATGGTCCATCGACCTCAGACAACTCTTCTCATAGGCATTTCTTGAGATCCATTACCCCGACCAGGAAGGACGACTACGAGCGCGCCAGTAGGACGAAAAAGAAGGCGATGAGAGGGATGGAGAATAGATACCTCCCACTACGCACCGCCCCAACAAATTTATAGCCACAAAAGATAACCTCGGCAAGCAACCCAGACCCACGACCATTACTGACCACTTTGATAATCTCGTAGAACAGGGATGACGACCGGATGGAAGGTGGAGCGATGGCCGCCCTAACGATAACCTAGAACAGGGACGGCGATCGGGTGGAAAGTGGAGTGACGGCCACCCTCACGATAACCTAGAACATGGACTATGATCGGTGGAAGGCGGAGCGATGGCCACCCCCAGGTAGGTGAAAGCTCTAGTTTGGTTTTGGTGATTTGATGAAACCCTAGGTGCTAACCTACTTGCTCTAGTGATCATGAGAATAGGGAAGCACATTCCAAGTAGTGGAGCAAATGGAGATGATCATGATGGTGATGGCTAGGAGATGATCAAGTGCTCGGACTTGGAAAAGAAGACAGAGAAAAACAAAAAGCTCAAGGCAAAGGTGAAACTTGATAGGAGCTTTTTGGTTTGGTGATCGAGACACTTAGTGAGTGTGATCACATTTAGGATTGATAGCCGTACTATTAAGAGGGGTCAAACTCATATCTAAATGCGGTTATCAAAGTGCCACTAGTTGTTCTAACTCATTGCATATGCATTTAGATCTAGTGGAGTGCTAACACCCTTGAAAATGTTTGTGAAAATATGCTAACACACGTGCAAAAGGTGATACACTTGGTGGTTAGCACATTTGAGCAAGGGTGGAGAAGTTGATGAAGTGGAGGAGATGTTTTCACTGTTTTTCAGTGACCGGACTCAGCTTTCGAAATGATCGGACGCTGGGTTGGTGAGTCCGGTCATTTATAAAGGAGATGGCGTGCTCGGGCTCGGTCTGTTCAACGACCAAACGCTGCATAGTGAATGTGACCGAACGCGCCGGGCCTGCGTCCGGTCACAGCTGATGTAGGGCTGGTAGCTGAGGCAAAGAAGACCGGACTCGGCCGTGCGTCCGATCACTCGTGATCTGCCATGTCAGGTCATGAAAAATCATCTCTGCATAGTTTCTGGAAGTGATCTGACATTGGGGTTCCACGGGGAGCGGCGCGTCCGATCGCTGGGTGAAGCAGCGAGGGCGTGCGTGAGCAGGCGTGGCACCGGCGTGTCCGATCCTACCTCAGACGCGTCTGGTCACTACTTAAGCATGAAGCGCTGGTGGAACTAGCCATTGGGATCGGGTGTGGCAGAACCGCCTGAAATAATGCACTTATGGAGGCGCTTGTCTTCCACTAGACACTAAGTACCCCGAGAGCGAGCTACATCGAGCGGATTCCGTCGAGCACACCCCAAGGGAGATCCCGAATAATCCACATTTTTTCCTCAAGATCCAATAATGAGAATGATTTTACATTACTTAGTCCATTTCATACATCCAGAGTTCTTTGAAATACATTATTACAGGACAAATTTCAGAGTGCGGAAATTAAACAGCGGAAAGAAAAGAAACATCTATCGATAATATACAAGGATCTATCTGTGCCCACCAGAATAATTCTTCACACAATGGCTACTCCTCAAGCTGCACCTGCAACAGGGGTAAATAAACCCTGAGTACACAATGTACTCGCAAGACTTATCCGACTAGTGGGAATAATTTCCCGACTCCAAGGGATATGATACGCTTTATGGTTTGCTGGGTTTCCTTTTTTAGGAAAGCAACACTAATAGTGAATCCTTATGTATGTTTATTATTAGCAGTTATGATTAGTTCATTGTCTAACCATTCTAAGTAAGCACATGTTCTACTTTCAAGCAAGAGTTGAGCAAACAATTCCATTTCACCACCTTTCATCTTTCAGTTCTTACTACGGTGCTAGACTGTAGACAAGCCATACTAGATCGCCTGGCGATTCATGAATCAATGTGCTCAGCTGGATACCCCAAAACACAAGCCCCGCTTGTACCCCAGGCACAAGCAGGACCAACCCACCACTCTCCTATCACGGGGTCTAGGTCCCCGTTAATGGCAAAACGACACGCGCATGACCTCGGCAAGCCCACGTGCATGAATTCGTGAAGACAATGACGCAGAGGCGTAGGCGGATGTGACGACAGTGTGCTGTGGCACGGTGGTGATAGCACGGTGTAGCATGGTGATGGGATGGCGGTGCAGCGACATAGGCGGATGGCATCCACCCGATCAGAAAGGAACAGCGTAGCGCAACGCAAACGCGACGCGACACAACGCAAAGATAACGGCAGTGACACGGCGAGGCAGGCGGCAGCGGACTGGCCAGGGCATCAGGCCCGCGATGACAGCAACAGGCAGAGCGGCCAGGCCAAACGGCCCCCAGCGACCCGTCAAACACGGCGGTGCGCGGCGTGGGCATGTGCGTGCTCTGTTCGTGCAACACGTGCCTAGGCGTGGCAGCGGCGACGCAGAGCCTGCATGGCGGTGCGCGTGTGCACGCGCTGGACAAGCCGACGCTACGACGCCGAGTGCCGAGGCACGATGACCATGCCCAGTTGCTGAAACCAACCAGGAGCATGCTGCGCACGGTTTTTAAAGCGTTCGAAAAATCTAGCACGTTGATCTAATTGCCCAACCACCTATGCATTCTTAAAAGGGCATATTAGGCTACTAAAACGAGCCCTAAAACCACAGCACTCAACCCAATTACTCTACACAAAATGTCAAACACAGCTTTGTCAAACCATTTCTCAGACTTACGAAATCGATTGTCTTGATCGGATTCGTGTCAAATTCAATTTCCAACCTATTAGACCAGTTAGCTAGTGAATTCAATATTCGACCGCAAGTATTTCATCATCATCTACATGGTTTGTACTTCTAACTTTATTAAAGTTCCGTATATACGTTCTATAGTGTTTTTGTTCAATAAAAATTTGTGAACATCCGTACTTGATAATTTCATACGTCACGAACAGCCTTTCGTTATGCATTTCCGTTGGTCGTTTTAAGTTACATAAATTGATTTACACCCTATATTACATACATTAACACATAAATATGATGCTCATGTAATGTTTTAGTAAACGATTTACAGTGTAACACCGAGGGTGTTACATCGGGCAATCGATGTTGAAGTGCCAGGACATGTGGTTGACATCCGTTGACCAGACACAGGGACTGAGAGTCAGGTCGGTTGGACCTGCGCGTCTAATCATCCTAAAAATAGTGAGGAGTAGGGGGCAACGGCTCTATTTCATAGGGGCTCCTATTTAAGCCCCATGGCCGGCTCAAGCTCCCTCTCTTGGCCATTTGGATTAACATAGCAATCTTGTGAGCTCAGCCAAAGCCCTCCCACTCATCTTCATCATAGATTTATCATCTTTGTGAGATTGGGTGTGAATCAAAGTGCATTGCTTGAGTGATTGCATCTAGAGGCACTTGGTGATCACGTTTCACTGCGGGATTTGCTTGTTTCTATTGGTGGTTGCCGCCACCTAGACGGCTTGGTGCAGCGAGGATTGTTGAGCCGAGGAAGGTGATTGTCTCTAGCTTCCGATCGTGGTGATTGTGAGGGGTTCTTGACCTTTCCCCGATGAAGAACCAAAAGGTACTCTAGTGGTTTGCTCGTGGCTTGTGTGATCCTCATCTTGTGTTGGTTGTGCGGCACCCGATTGCATGTTAGGCGTGTGATGCCTATTAGCACGTGAACCTCCAAGTGAGTGAATCGCCACAACGGGGACTAGCTTGCCGGTGAAAGCTCTAGTTTGGTTTTGATAAATTAATGAAACCCTAAGTGCTAACCTAGTTTATCAAAGTGATTATGAGATAGATGGCACATTCCAAGTGGTGAAGCAAATGAAGATCATGACATGATGATGATGGTGATGGCATGGTGATGATCTTATGCTTGGACTTGGAAAAGAGGAAAGAAAAACAAAAAGCTCAAGGCAAAGGTGAAATTGAGAGGAGCTTTTCGGTTTAGTGATCGAGACACTTAGAGAGTGTGATCACATTTAGGATCGATAGCCGTACTATTAAGAGGGGTGAAACTCGTATCGAAATGCGGTTATCAAAGTGCCACTACATGCTCTAACTCATTGCATATGTATTTAGGATCTAGTGGAGTGCTAACACCCTTGAAAATGTTTGTGAAAATATGCTAACACACGTGCATAAAGGTGATACACGCTGTGTTTAGCACTTGGGAGCAAGGGTTCGAAACTTCACCCGCGGAGTGTCCGACGGTGCCACCAGCGCCCTGTACAGAAAAGATAGAGTTTCACAGAGTGCACCAGACGCTGGTGTCAACTAGACCAGAGTGTTCGGTCAGTGGAAGCAGTGAATACGTTGGTGTCGGTCTTCAACCGGACGCTGGGTCACTTTGTACCGGACGCTGGCTGGCTGCGTCCGGTCCCACGGACGTGGTAGCACACAGAGAAGACCGTGAGTGACTGGATGCTGGGCGAGTTTGGTTAGGCGTGACCGGATGCGTCTGGTCGTGAATTTCCACCTCTGGAAGCTTACCAGAAGTGACCGGACGCTGGGGTCCTGCGTTCGATCGCGATCAACCGGATGCATCCGGTCGTGAGTGGAACCTTACTGGAAACGACTGGACGCTGGTGTTGGTGCGTCCAGTCACTTCGAGCAGCGCGTCCGGTCACAACTTAAGTGCACTAATGACCGTTGAGATCAGGCGATCAACATTTGAAGCAGGGGCCACGTGGCGTGCATCGAGCGACCGGACGCTGGGGTCCTGCGTCCGGTCGATCTGACCTGCGCGTCCGGTCGCCCTATTTTCAGCGGACTGAGGAGCCAACGGCTCTATTTCATGGGGGCTTCTATTTAGGCCCCATGGTCAACTCAAGCTCACTCTCATGGCCATTTGCATTGACATAGCAACCTTGTGAGCTTTGTCAAAGCCCTCTCACTCATCTCCATCATTGATTCATCATCTTTTGCTAAAACACTGGATGTGCATCATGTTCATGTGATAGTGTATGAAATATAATGTGTAAATAAATTCCTATGACTTGAAACGTTTATCAAAAACATGAAATGAATGTTATATTTTATGTTGCGTTATATCGCTTAGAGTTCTAGACGAATTTTTATTGAATGAAAATGCTATAGAACGTATACCCGACACTTTAATAAAGTTTGTAGTACAAATTTCGTAGGTGGTGATAAAATACTCGCTGTCGAGATTGGGATTCGCTAGATAGCTTACTTAATAGCTTGGAAACCGAAGTTGACGCGAATCCGAACAAAAACTTAGTCATTTTCTCAAGTCGGAAAATGGGTCGACAAAGCTAAGTTTGAGAATTTTTATAGGAGAATCGGGTTAAGTAGTGGCATGGTCTTCAGGTTTGTTTTAGTAGTTTGATATACCATCTCGAGCATAAAATAGTTCGTTTAGCAATTGAAGCATTGAGGTGAGTTTTGGGGACGCTTTAAAAAGCGTGCAAGGCACATTCCCGAGCGGAGCAGTGTCTGGCCACGGTCGCCAGGCTGTGGTTTGGCTTGACGCGCGGCACTGGCCTACCCCTGGCACGCACACGCACACCGCCACGTAGGCCCACACCAGTAGTGCCACGCATGTGCAACCACCCACACACGCACGTGCACCCGGTCGCTCGGCCAGCGCCGCTGTCGCATCCGCCTGCCGCCCTACCGCTGTGGCAGAACCTCCTAAATTATAGGACCCACATACATTTGTCACTGTCCAAAGACCTTTGACAACAATGCATATGTTCCTGGTAACTTAAGAAGTCTGTCGGGTGTCCTCGGAGAACCTCGAATCATCCACGATTTCCGAGCAGATCACATTACGAGTCATTGCAGATTACAACAGTTTATTCAAATAAATACATCGAGTAAAAGTAGCGGAAGACTTACAATAACATAGTTTACAAACCATTTGTTTCAAACCATACAACTAAGTTCGATATTAATACAAACCAAAGTAGTGGAGCGGCATTATAATATAATACAAAACACACAATGAGGTACTCCTTCCTAAGGGCCACACAATTACTTCTCAACGCCATCACAAGGTACAACTGTCATGCAAAGACGATCCAAAAATATCTCGCTCATGAGGCTCACCGCAACAAGGGTCAACGAACCTCGAGTACAAAAGTACTCAACAAGACTTAACCGAAATAAGAACCGATAACTCAGAATGCAGTGCTCGTGGATTCAAGGTATGGTTTTAGCAATAATCAAAGTTATTTTATGTAAAAGCTCTTTGACAAAATTCTTTGTTTCAACAGTTTAAACTTCATAAAATCATATACAAAGATGACACGATCCGTAATGAGATCATGAAACTTCATATCCAACACCTTCATCAACCATTCTCAAGTTCCAGTTATTAATTACTACGATGATGAACAAAGAGTTGAGTCTCCATAACCGAGGAGCAACGACGATTCAACCGATTATAAACCCAAATTGGGATTCTAGACCACCACGACATATGCAGTGTCCACGACCTACATATACCAACCTATTCTCGGATCCTCTAAAATAAGAACGGGTCCATACCACCCGAGAATACAAGACTCCACCAATCCAGCCCATAGCCACGTGGGTACACGCTATTCCCGCCATCTCTCCACTCCCAAAGTGCCCGAGTAGCCATTCTCGTAATAGAATCGCCAAGTTCAAAGCTTACTGAGAGTATGTGATTAGTACTACAAATTCTCACCTCATGCAATTCAACAACGGACGTGCCTTAATCGACACAAAGTGAAAGATCCCGCTCACAAGACCTCCATGTCTTGTGGCTCACACACACCGAGTCCGCCTGGTCTAGATTTATTACTCCACATTCCCATATCACGAAGCTATCATAATTAACCAATGTTCCATTTAAAACTTGCGGTGGCGGTGTAGTCACCGACTTCATCGTTTCTACGCATAGCTAAGCAAAACTAGGCATATACGAGTTCAAAAGCTGGTAATATGGTAAATATGGAATAACAAGGGTGGTAATGCACCAATTAGGCTCTTACTTAACTCTTAATCACTTAATGCAATAACGGAAAGCAAAAGCGAAATTAATTTGTAAAACACAAGGTAGGGTTGTATGCATCCGTGGCTTGCCTTCGTTGACGAAAAGTTCGGCTCTGCGACGTTTCACAAGTCTTCGATCCGACCTCAACAGACAGATCAACCTCCTCCGCAACTTGATTAACTACCACGTGTTCACCTTCGCTTACTACACGTAGTAACATTGCCATGTTTAACATGATGCGGAATATGAAACATGATGCTCGATGATGGATGCAAAATTAATAAATTGGATACAATTTTCCTTCGCAAAGATCTGATTACAAACCAAACTAACCAAACCATATTCAGAATCGATGTGACCACACCAAAGCACCGATCACTTTGGTGAACTCTCCGACCACTATGGAGAACTATCCGACCACTATGGTGAACTATCCGACCACTACGATGAACTATCCGACCACTACGGTGAACTATGCGGAGCAAAGATCGCGTGAGAGGAGAACCGGCGATTGCAGTGATCAAAATGAGTAAACAACAATTGACTAAGGACTACAGCATCGAAACGAAACCATAAGTACACTGATTACAGACAACGGCTCACCGAAGGGCTCTGGCCACGATGACACGCCCGCAGCGGTGAAGTTGCTGACCTTGAGGAAGAAAAACGTGGACAGCGAGTTCTCGGTAATTTCAAAGACCAATGCTAGCCGGGCGGATTCGCAAGGAAAAGATGGAACTAAGACGGCCTTTACCGAGATGGCAACAAATACCGGGGAGACGATCTGAGCTTGTTGGAGCGATGACAACGGCGGTGGTGAAAACAAAGGAAGAAGAAAAACGCAGCGATGACGACGCCTTGGTACTTATAGCGCGCGCCAGAAGCTCAAGGAAGCCACGGCGGAGCCAAGCTTCGTGCCAATAGCGACATTAAGGACGGCCACGACGCGTGCTCGAACGCCAAGAAGGTCCGACGGCAATGTAGCTTAGGCGGTGAACACTGCTCACGAAATTACAAAATTGCCATACGCCAAAATTCACAAATTACTCTCAAATTTTCATAACAACTCAAAATCTCCAAAACAAAAGTTGTTCAAAATCGAAAGTTCTACTACTTTGCTTCTATAACCATCTCCTAATTCGGTCTAGATTTTGAAATGAACTTTTGAATTTGAATAGGAAAATTTAACGAATTATGCCTTTTTGAATTACTCAAAATTTTTCTAAACAACTTGAAAAACTCCAAAAACAAACTTTGAACTAGAGTCAACCAATACAATTCAACACATACCACATGAATATAAACTTGTTTTAGTGTATGCATCTCAAAGTTTTCACCAAATGCCAAATGCTTTGCAATGCATATGATGACATGTCAGGTTTTAGTATTTTAAACACCCGAGGTGTTACAATCCTTCCCCTAAAAGAAATCTCTGCCAGATTCAAAGCCATAGAGTAAGTAATGGAAAAGGAAATGTGTCAATCCAAAAACATCTAGAACTTTTCCATAAAACAACTGAGGTTCTTTTACAAAACACAATTTGTAGTAACCGAGCTCAACTAACATTATTCTTTTCTATATTGACGCTAGAAACTCTGGAAACTTTTCTAACAAGTAATCTTCTGATTGCCAAGTAGCTTCCTCTTCTGAATGTTGATTCCATTGTATCTTGTAGAACTTTATTGTTCTCCTCTGAGTAATACGATCTTTCTGATCCAACACTCGGATAGGATATTCTGAATAAGTCAGATCTGGTTCAAGTTCCACTCCTTCAACTTCAACATTCCGCTCAGGCACTCGGAGACACTTCTTTAACTGAGACACATGGAACACATCATGTACAGCTGATAAATGTTCTGGTAATTTCAAGCGATATGCCACTTTTCCAAACCTCTCCAAAATTTGATATGGTCAAATGTATCGAGGTGCCAACTTTCCTTTAACACCAAAACGGTTAACTCCTTCATTGGTGATACTTTCGGGATATACAAAATCTCCTTTGTTGAATACCAATGGTCTCCGTCGTCTCCGCCGCATAACTCTTTTAGGCGGGATCTGAGCTATTTTCAAATTACTTTGTATTTGCCTAACCTTGTCTTTCGTTTCTTTCACAAGGTCAACTCCAAAGAATCTTCTTTCTCTGGGCTCCGACCAACTCAGCGATGTTCTGCACCTACGGCCATAGAGTGCTTCAAATGGAGCCATTCTAATGCTTTCCTGATAACTATTGTTATATGAGAACTCGGCCAAAGGTAAGCATTCGTCCCACTTGTTGGAATAATTAAGGACACAACACCTTAACATATCTTCAAGCACTTAATTGACTCTTTCAGTCTGTCCATCAGTCTGCGGATGATAAGCTGTACTATACAGAAGTTTAGTACCCAACGAAGCATGTAAGTGTTTCCAAAAACTGGAGACAAACTGTGTACCCCGATCGGACACTATGGTCTTTGGTATTCCATGGAGACTCATAATTCTTGCTAAATATATCTTGGCATATTGGACAGTGGGATATATAGTCTTGACAGGAAGAAAATGTGCTGACTTAGTGAGTCGATCTACAATAACCCATACTGAGTCAAATCCCTTTGATGTCTTGGGTAGACCAACAATAAAATCCATACTTATGTCCTCCCACTTCCAAGATGGAATAGGCAATGGTTGTAATTCACCAAAGAGACCTCAAATGTACAGCTTTTCACCTTTTGACAAGTATCACACTTTGCTATATATCTAGCAATCTCTATTTTCATTTTAGTCCACCGTAATCTTTGCTTCAAGTCATGGTACATCTTGTTACTTCCGGATGGATAGATAACCTAGTAGCATGTGCCTCCTCTAGAATTGATTGTCGCAACTCAGAAACCTTTGGTACCACCAAAGCGATCCTTGAACCACAACACATCTTTATCATCTATGTTTGAAGCATTCCTTTTTCATTCTCGACTCTTTCCTTGATATGGGCTATACCCTTGTTTTCCTTCCGAGCAAAGAATAACTTGATCTCGAATAGTGGCTTCTACAATTATGTTGGTCAAACTTCCTTGTTGAATTACTTCTATATTCAACTTTTCCATTTCTTGACATAAAGTCAAACCCATTGTTTTCACTGCCAGACAATTACAATAACTTTTGCGACTGAGAGCATCTGCAACTACATTTGCTTTACCAGGGTGATAATGTACTTCCAAATCATAATCCTTAATCAGTTCTAACCATCTTCTTTGTCACATGTTCAACTCTGACTGAGTAAAGATGTACTTTAAGCTCTTGTGGTTTGTATACATATGGCACGTATTACCAAGCAGGTAATGCCGCCAAATCTTTAGAGCATGAACCACAGCTGCTAACTCTAAATCATGAGTAGGATAGTGTTCTTCATGTTGCTTAAGTTGTCTGGACGCATAGGCAATGACTCGGCCTTCTTGCATCAACACACATCCAATACCAATACCTGAAGCGTCACAATAAATATCAAATGGCTTCTCGATATTAGGTTGAGCTAACACTGGTGCAGTAGTCAACAGCCTTTTTAAAGTCTGGAAAGCCTCTTCACAATCTGATGACCAGACAAACTTGACTTGATTCTTCAACAATTCAGTTATGGACTTTGATACTTTAGAGAAATCTGGAATAAACCGACGGTAATACCCCGCCAATCCCAGAAAACTCCGAACTTGATGAACTATGGTTGGTGGTTTCCAATCAAGCACATCCTTCACTTTGCTTGGATCAACAGCAACTCCTTCCTCTAACAAGACATGTCCAAGAAATTGCACTTCCTTAAGCCAAAAATCACACTTGTTGAACTTAGCATACAATTGATGTTCTCTCAAATGAGTCAGAACAATTCTGAGGTGTTCCGCATGTTCTTTCTTATTCTTGGAATATACTAGTATATCAT
The DNA here is from genome assembly GCA_904845875.1 of Miscanthus lutarioriparius. NCBI lineage: Eukaryota > Viridiplantae > Streptophyta > Magnoliopsida > Poales > Poaceae > Miscanthus > Miscanthus lutarioriparius. Next base: position 120,212,805 of record CAJGYO010000002.1, read on the forward strand.
CTATAAATACCACTACAAACTTGTCTAGCTCAGGCATGAATACTGAGTTCATCAAATACATGAAATGAGCTGGAGCATTGGTCAAACCAAAAGACATCACCAAGTATTCATATAATCCGTATCTCGTGGTAAATGCCGTTTTGGGAATATCTTCAGGCTTTATCTTGATTTGATGATACCCTGATCTCAAATCTATCTTGGAGAAAACTTTGGCTCCGGCCAACTGATCAAAAAGCAAATCTATCCGAGGTAATGGATACTTATTCTTGATGGTCACTTCATTCAACGGACGATAGTCAACACATAACCTCAGGGTCTCATCTTTCTTTTTCACAAAAATTGCCGGACATCCCCAAGGTGAGGAACTAGGTTGGATAAACCCCTTCTCAATTAATTCTTGTAACTGAGCCTTCAACTCGGCCAATTCCTTAGGTGGCATTCTATAGGCTCTCCGAGAAATCGGAGCTGTTCCAAGTTGTAACTCTATGTTAAACTGTACATCCCTATCAGGTGGTAGACCGGGTAAATCTTCAGGAAACACATCAGGAAATTCACGTACTACCGGGATATCTCTAATCTCTTTGACGGCAGTTGCACAAACTCGGCCCACTGATCTTCTTAAGGTTGGAAGTTGGATGAGAAGTTGAGAATTACTATCAGGCAAACTTACTCTTAAAGTCCTATTCAAAGCATCTATAATAGCCTTATGCTGATACATCCAATTAATTCCCAAGATTACATCTATATCCTGATCCTTAAGGATAATCATGGTAGTGGGAAAAATATACCCACCCAGGTTTACGGGTACCTGGTATACCATTTCCTTAGTACACAGACGTCCCCCGGGCGACTGTATAAAGAAACTTTCATTTGTTGCCCCAATTGAAATTTCATGCTTCACGACAAATGTTCTATTGATGAATGAATGCGATGCGCCAGAATCAAAAAGTATAACTACAGGGTGATTGGCAACAGGAAACATACCCATCATCACTGGCTCCCCCTCCAGAATTTCTCCAGCTTGAATATAGAACACCCGTCCTGTCTTCCTCTCATCTTTGCCCTTCTGAGCATTCTGATTATGGTTCTTGTTTGGTGCCTGACCCTGTTGTTGATTGGCGGGGGCCTTCGATAATTTTGATTAGCTTTGCTAGGGTATGGACATTCCTCGGAGAAATGACCAGTCCTTCCACAATTATAACACGGATAGTTGTGACCTCAGTGACGTTGGAGCATTGCCACGGGAGCATTGGTTGACCGTGAGTTCGGATAGGTTATAGCAGAGACGGACATTTGACTGCTGCCTGGCTTGAGACTGTGGCGGACGATAAGGAGGACGATAATGGTTTACTGGATGATAAATCACTCTCTATCTCTTTTGGTTTCCACTAAAAGGTCCAGACAGCACATTCTTTTTTTCTTCTTGAGCTTCTTATGTCGCCGATACTTTGCCTCTGAAGCAATTACAATATTTATCGCCTCATGATAAGTGACATTGGTACAAAGCTATCATCATTGTCTGCAGCTTGGTATTCGACCTCTCATGAACCATTTCTTTTTCTTGGCATCCGTATTGACATGTTCGGATGCATACTGCGATGTATGATTGAATCTTCCCACATACCGTGCATAACCGTTTGATCCCCTTGCCTCAAAGCAAGGAATTCATCCACTTCATAGCCATCACTCCTTCCGGGATATAATGGGCTCAAAGCAAGCGGTCGAAATTCTGTCCAAGTTAACGGAACGCTGCGGGTTGCATGGCCATCGATTTGCATACCAAGCACCAAATTGCACCTCTAAGTTGTCAAGCAAAGAAAACACCGGTTCTCAAACTCACGTGCGATGAATAAGATCAAATTTCGCTCCATGGTCCTAAGCCGGTCCATCGCCTCCAAAGGGTTCATCCGCCTTGGTAAACACCGGGGTTTTGTATCCGTAAAATCCACATAGGTAGCCTCATGCCTGTTATGATTGCGTACCACGGTTTCCATGCATCCGATTCTGATTACTTTGAGCCATCTCATGAAGCAAACAAGAATTTTCCACACCACATTGACTAATGCAATGATAGCATCATCCCAGATTAATTACGGCATTGGTGGCGGGTTGGGGATATCATCATTATCTTGTGAAGTACCGGGAATATGCGATCCCCGCGTACGACGCATCTGCTCATAACAAACCAAACTTTATTCACAAGCCTTTATTGGATTACAGAAAAGCTTACTCCAGACACATTACATAGGGTTTACTACTATAAACACCATACCCTATAAGTACCAAAACAAGATACATAGCCTAACCATAATTAACTATTATACAACTCTACTCTTTTCTGTGATTACTTCAAACTTCAGGCTCGGTATCCATTCCGGAATTATTACCACCTTCATCATCACTTTCATTGATCATTACTAATTCTTTACGATCTTCTTCTTCTTCCTCTTCCGATTCGCTATCATTGGCAAGGATGACACCTGGGTCCATGGCATCAGCTTGAGGCTCATGATTTGGGTTTAGTAGATTGCTAAGCCTATGCACTTCCTCATGTAGATAGGTATTATGTTCTTCTAAATCTTCTACATAGAACTCTAGCTCATGAGTTCTAGCTCTAGCTACATTTTCCCTCTGCTAAGCCTCATTTTCGTCCCTCCACCGCATTTAACTAATATACTTTCGCAGCCTCATGTGCGGTGGTGAGACGCCTCAATTGATCCTGTAATTCTCCTACCTCAGATAGCATCCAAAGCCCTATCTCTAGTAGCTTGTGCTAATTCTATAGAAATTCTTTGTATCTCTGCTTGGGGATCGGGTCTAGAATCACTACTGCTAGCACCATCGTTTCTAGGGGCAAGTTGGTGACGAGGAACTCCTTTGGGTCCAAAGTGGACTTACAGGCGTCATCTTGGCACGAGCCATACTTGAGGGAAACCAATTTAATCCAAGTAAGACCACTTGATCAAAGTCTAAAGAGCAGCTATGATGGATTACATTCCTCAAACCGGACTCACTACTCAACTCCGCACTAAGAGGTGAAGGAAGTAACGAGTGAATTATTCATGATGCATGAATCGTTCTTACGAACAAAAACATCAAAGTTTATAATGCACATAAACAATATTTATTTTTCTATATAGGGCATAGTAAAATTACTACTCCACCACACAAGACCCTTTTAATCAATTAAGGAATGGTGAGAAAGAAATAAGACAAGTCGTAAGCAATTTGGACCAAATTAATCAAGTTAAATTTAGTCATCCCAAATCATTTTGAAGTTTTCGTAAACCAATACCACAAAAAACTTTGTAACGATTGTTACGATACCATTACGTAAGCGTAACCTCCTAAATTATAGGACCCACATACATTTGTCACCGTCCAAAGACCTTTGACAACAATGCATATGTTCCTCGGTAACTTAAGAAGTCTCTGTCGGGTGTCCTCGGGAACCCCGAATCATCCACGATTTCCGAAAGCGGGATCACATTACGTAGTCATTGCAAAGATTACAACAGTTTATTCAAATAAATACATCGAGTAAAAGTAGCGGAAGACTTACAATAACATAGTTTACAAACCATTTGTTTCAAACCATACAACTAAGTTCGATATTAATACAAACCAAAGTAGTGGAGCGGCATTATAATATAATACAAAACACACAATGAGGCTGCCCGCCTAAGGGCCACACAATTACTTCTCAACGCCATCACAAGGTACAATCGTCATGCAAAGACGATCCAAAACAGATGCTCGCTCATGAGGCTCACCTGCAACAAGGGTCAGCGAACCACCCCGAGTACAAAAGTACTCAACAAGACTTAACCGAAATAAGAACCGATAACTCGGGAATGCGTGCTCGAGGATTCAAGGTATGGTTTTAGCAATAATCAAAGTTATTTTATGTAAAAGCTCTTTGACAAAATTCTTTGTTTCAACAGTTTAAACTTCATAAAATCATATACAAAGATGACACGATCCGTAATGAGATCATGAAACTTCATATCCAACACCTTCATCAACCATTCTCAAGTTCCGATTATTAATTACTACGATGATGAACAAAGAGTTGAGTCTCCATAACCGAGGAGCAACGACGATTCGAACCGATTATAAACCCAGCTGGGGATTCTAGACCACACGACATATGCAGGTCCCTGACCTACATATACCAACCTATTCTCGGATCCTCTAAAATAAGAACGGGTCCGCGCCACCCGAGAATACAGTACTCCACCAATCCAGCCCATATAGCCACGTGGGTACACGCTATTCCCGCCATCTCTCACTCCCAAAGCCGAGTAGCCATTCTCGTAATAGAATCGCCAAGTTCAAAGCTTACTGGAGTATGTGATTAGTACTACAAATTCTCACCTCATGCAATTCAACAACGGACGTGCCTTAATCGACACGAGTAAGAAAGATCCCGCTCACAAGACCTCCATGTCTTGTGGCTCACACACCAAAGTCCCGCCCTGGTCTAGATTTATTACTCCACATTCCCATATCACAAAGCTATCATAATTAACCAATGTTCCATTTAAAACTTGCGGTGGCGGTGTAGTCACCGACTTCATCGTTTCTACGATAGCTAAGCAAAACTAGGCATATACGAGTTCAAAACGGTAATATGGTAAATATGGAATAACAAGGGTGGTAATGCACCAATTAGGCTCTTACTTAACTCTTAATCACTTAATGCAGTAACGGAAAGCAAAAGCGAAATTAATTTGTAAAACACAAGGTAGGGTTGTATGCATCCAGGGCTTGCCTTCGTTGACGGAAAAGTTCGGCTCCTGCGACGTTTCACAAGTCTTCGATCCGACCTCAACAGACAGATCAACCTCCTCCGCAACTTGATTAACTACCACGTGTTCACCTTCGTTTACTACACGTAGTAACATTGCCATGTTTAACATGATGCGGAATATGAAACATGATGCTCGATGATGGATGCAAAAATTAATAAATTGGATACAATTTTCCTTCGCAGTACAGTTACAAACCAAACTAACCAAACCATATTCGTAACTGATGTGACCACACCAGCACCGATCACTTTGGTGAACTCTCCGACCACTATGGAGAACTATCCGACCACTATGGTGAACTATCCGACCACTACGATGAACTATCCGACCACTACGGTGAACTATGCGGAGCAAAGATCGTCGGTGAGGGAGAACCGGCGACTGCAGTGATCAAAATGAGTAAACAACAATTGACTAAGGACTACAGCATCGAAACGAAACCATAAGTACACCGATTACGCATAACGGCTCACCGAAGGGCTCGCCCACGATGACACGCCCAAGCGGCGGTGAAGTTCTTGACCTTGAGGAAGAAAAACGTGGACAATGAAGTTCTCGGTAATTTCAGCGCACCAATGCTAGTGGGCCGGATTCGCAAGGAAAAGATGGAACTAAGACGGCCTTTACCGAGATGGCAACAGCGGGGGAGACGATCACGAGCTTGTTGGAGCGATGACAACGGCGGTGGTGAAAACAAAGGAAGAAGAAAACGAGCGATGATGACGTCTTGGTACTTATAGCGCGCGCAAGCTCAAGGAAGCCACGACGGAGCCGCTTTCGTGCAATAGCGACATTAAGGACGACCACGACGCTACTGGAACGCCAAGAAGGTCCGACGGCAATGTAGCTTAGGCGGTGAACACTGCTCACGAAATTACAAAATTGCCATACGCCAAAATTCACAAATTACTCTCAAATTTTCATAACAACTCAAAATCTCCAAAACAAAAGTTGTTCAAAATCGAAAGTTCTACTACTTTGCTTCTATAACCATCTCCTAATTCGGTCTAGATTTTGAAATGAACTTTTGAATTTGAATAGGAAAATTTAACGAATTACGCCTTTTTGAATTACTCAAAATTTTTCTAAACAACTTGAAAAACTCCAAAAACAAACTTTGAACTAGAGTCAACCAATACAATTCAACACATACCACATGAATATAAACTTGTTTTAGTGTATGCATCTCAAAGTTTTCACCAAATGCCAAATGCTTTGCAATGCATATGATGACATGTCAGGTTTTAGTATTTTAAACACCCGAGGTGTTACAGCCGCCTCGTGCTCGCTTGTGCGGTGCTAGGAGCACATGGCCACACTTGGCCGTGTCCGCACGTCGTGTTGCCCGCCAGCCTTGCCATCGCATTCGTGCTCGTCGTGACGCTGCGTTGCTGCCTCCCCAGACCGGCGCCATGCCACTACGGCGTGTAGAGCCGAGCCGTCGTCGTCGAGTTGCAAATTATGGCTGTGCGGCCCACCGTCCTGAGCGCGTTGGTCGTTTCCTCATTGCCCTGTAGCCATACGTGATTGTGCACTTAAGTGACAACCACATCCCGCCACGACAGCAACGAGCCACGCCTTGCATGTCTCCCCTGTTCCTCTGTCGCCGTGGTCGCCAGACCTGCTCCTCTAAATTCAACCTGGTGGAGCCACCTTAGTCCAATTAACCTCGTCCGTAGCTCCGTCGTGTAGTCGGCCAACCACCCGACCCTACTTTGCAGTGAGCCTCACCGTGCCATGCTCCAATTCGAAGTTTTCCTCTCACCGGGTCGTTAAGACTGCCGTGGCACGCATCGAAGGCAACCTCCCTACCCAGTGTTTCTCGTGTCAATTCACCGCATCGCTAACTTCGCCTCCACCCGCTCGTCACCCTGCGCACCTTTGCCTAATCGCTACCACTGCCTAGCCTCCCCTGACGTAGCCTTGCCACCGCCGTGCGCCACCGCACCGTCCGTGCGCACGCGGCTAGCTCGGCTCAGGCCGCCTCCGGCCAAACCACCGCATCGTCTGTGTCCGTGGTGAGTTCCTTGAGCTCACTAGCTACCCCAAGTTCTCCGGTGTTGTTGTAGCTCACCGGAACATCATCGTTTTAGTGTAGGAGCTTCGCCGCCGTGGACCGGCCGTACTGCGACGTCCCAGCTCACGCTTCCTTTGCCCAGTGCTTCACGTTCAAGCCTAGTATGGTATCGTCTCCGTAGATAGGACGGGGAGGGACTGGTGTGGCCGGCGTAACTGCCTGGTGCCAACGCCGCCTCGCCGATGCGCGCGCGGGAGGCCGAGGGGATGGCCGTGGTAAAGAAGAAAAGGGGGAGGGGTCGAATTGTAAGTTAGCGACTGTTAGAATAGTGCGCTTAGTGCTCACGCTATTACTAGGAAGTCTGAGGGCATTTTTGCAAGATGACCGGCGCGCGGGGGCCTCCCCATCGTGGGCCGTCGTCGCCCAGCTGGGCCGCGCCCCCGCATGGGCCACGCCATGCGTCGCACGCGCGTTGCACCGAACTGGGCCGAGTCGCTCGTGTTTTGGGCCGCGCGGTAGAATTAGGTTTTCCATTTTCCAGTAAGGTAATAAATGCTTATTCAATTTAGTTTTGAGCTGAACTTTAATAATTTGTAGTAAATCTTATAGATGTCTAAAAAATAGTGAAACAAAATTTGTTAGGTTCACAAAAATGCCATCTATCTGTTAGTGTAGTTAGTTTATAGTTAGCTGTGATAATGATAGGTTCATAAATTTAAATTAGAGAGCTTAGTATTATGTAGATTAATATTTGTAGAAATTTTTGTGGCAAATTAATGATAGCTTCAGCCATGAAATTTTTACAATAGGATCATTAGATTATTATGTACTCACTGTAATTTTTGTAGCACTAGAGTAGGTTGATAAATAGAATAGCTAGTACCATTGTTTTATCATATATAGAGTAAATCGGTATTAAGAGTAAGAATATATTTAGTTGCTAAGATAATATATGTCATGCTTCGTACTTGTTAGTGATAACAGTAGGTAACTTAGCACCTTAGTCGGTAGAACTAGCTTAGAAGCTTAATAGATGTATTTTATTTTAAGAGTTGCTATTGTCGTATTACTAAATGTTGCATCATCATTTCATGCATGTCGATCACGAGTTGATAGAGTTCATGCCTGCGGACGAACATGATTACGAGGAGGTTATTGAGGAGTATGAGGAGAAGATCCTCGTGAAGGAGGGAGCCCCGGAGCCTTTTCGTGTTGACTTTGTTGACTCACCGCTTGCCCAAGGCAAGCCCCGGTGCATAACCCAAATTTTTAATGATCACTGAATATATATATGATGTGCATTTATGTTACAGACATTTTATGGAAACTACATGCATAAATATATCTACCTATGAGTCCCACTAGTACAGGTCGAGTAGCTATTATGCTCAGGATTTCGATAGCGTGAGTAACCTACCGTTACTCACAATAGGTGATAATTATGATCACTCATGATAAAATGGTGGAAAAGAAAAGTGGTGACCGGGTAGGGATATGGTTTGGGTACTGGTGGGTATAAGAGGCATAGCTTGGTTACACTTTTTCCCTGTCTGTGTCGGTTAAGGACCAGTCGTTGCATTGGACGTTACGCAAGTCACAGACTTATTATCCCGAGCACATACTTGGGTATGGGCGTAGAGAAGACTTGTTGCTCTTTTGTTGTGGGTTCCGGCTCTTTCTAGACCGACTGATTGGAGGCGGGGATGGTGGAGGTCCTTGCACCGCACTAAGTCCGAGACTTAGGAGCGGGGCTTGGAGCCCAAGGTTGGACGGGGACCTGAACCCCATGATAAGAGGGTGGTGGGTTGGTCCTGCTTGTGCCTGGGGTACAAGCGGGGCTTGTGTTTTCGGTGTACCCAGTTGGGGGCATTGATTCACGAATCGCCGGAAAATCCGGTATGGCTTGTCTAAACTCTAGCACCGTAGTAAGAACTGAAAGATGAAAGGTGATAAAATGGAACTGATTGCTCAACTCTTGCTTGAAAGTAGAACATGTGCTTACATAGAATGGCTAGATAATCAATTAATCATGGCTACTAATAATAACATAAATAAGGACTCACTATTAGTATTGCCTTCTGCAAAAAGGAAACCAGCAAACCATAAAGCTTTGCATATTCCTTGGAGTCGGGAAATTATTCCCACTAGTCGGATAAGTCTTGCGAGTACATTGTGTACTCAGGGTTTATTTACCCCTGTTGCAGGTAATGCTTGAGAAGTACCATTCTGTGAAGGATTCCTCTGGTGGGCACAGACGGATCCTTGTTTTTTATCGATAGATGTTTATTATCATTCCGCTGTTTAACCTTCCATACTCTGAATTTGGCAATGTAATAATGAATTTCTAAGAACTCTGGATGTATGAATTGTACTAAGTATTGTAACTCGTTCTCATTATTGGATCCTTGGGAAAATGTGGATCTTTTGGGCTCTCCCTTAGGGTGTGCCCGACGGATATCGCCCGCTGTAGCATGCTTATAGGGTGCTTAGTGTCTGGTGGAAGACGAGCGCCTCCGTAAGTACGTTATTTCGGCAATTCTTGCCAGATTGGTTGTCTCTTGCCCTTTGGTATTCTCCCGTTGATTGATTTAGTATTCATCTTATGATTGGTTCACTCCTCTACATGGCGGTATAATCACCCTACTCACTCATTTATATTCTTACAAACTAGTTGTAGCAAGCTCTTTAGTGTAGCTAGAATTGAGAGCTTGCTTTGTAGTTTAAGTTCATCTAGTGGAGCTCTTTAGTGTAGCAAGTGTGAGAGCTCTTAGTGAGTAGTGACATAGCAAATTATGTATCTAGTGATCATAGCAACTAGAATTGTTGGATAGGTGGCTTGCAACCCCTGTAGAGCTAGAGCAAGTTTGCATTTTTGCTATTTGTTATACTAATCAAATTGCTCTAGTTGATTTGTAGATTTTTTAATAGGCTATTCACCCCCCTTAGCCATATTAGGACCTTTCAGCCGACAAGCAAGTGAACCTCGATGAAAAATCATTGTGTCATCTCTTGTCATCGGGATTCTATTGTGATTGATTAGCTTTATCTTATGATTGGCTTACTCCTCTACACGGCGGTACAAATTTCTCTACTCACTCTAGTATTTACCTTCCTAGTGTAGCTAAGCTATTTAATGTAACTAGTTTTGAGAGCTAGCTTGTGTCTACCGGACGTGTCCGGTATGGTAGGAACTAGAGCACTAATTGGGATGCAATTGAGGTATGATCCATTTGATTTTATATATTCTTAATTTGCTCAGAAGCTTGTGATCCATCAAACCTAAGTGGGTTGTGAGTATGTCTCAATAAAATTTAAATATGGCAAATTACTTTGTGTTGGTTAAAATAGAAAATTGACTCCCAAATTCTTGAAAGAATAAAGTGCTTGTTGAAAGTCATTCAAATTACTTGTGGTACTTATTTAGGGGGAGCTCAGTTTCTATTTTGCACCATTGTGGACTAACAAATTTATCTAGCATTATTTGTAGTCCTGTGGATGAAAATTGATTTCATATATGGTATGATTATTTGACAAGTGAGGTCAACATGATGTTGTCATGCCATGTATTATCTCAGTGGTGATATTGTGGGCTCAAGGCAAAGGTATGTATTTACATACATGCATTGTAAGTGCATCTAAGGCCCTTTATATGCTAGTGTGTGCATTTGTGTGATATAGGATAGATGTTTTACAAAATCCCTAACTAGCATGTGTAGGTGGTGTGGTTTTTGGGTCTTTGTGACCTAGTCATGTCATATTGTGATTGTTGCTACCCTTGGTTGATTATTTGCCTAATCACATGTGACATGGTTCTCTCAAGTCTATAAATATCCCTATGTCCCACTAAAATCTCTCAAATTTTGAAAATCATAAATTTGCCAAATATTCGAAAAAGAGAAAATCAATTCTTGGCTAATTCATGTCCCCTAAGTGAGAATCCTAAGCCTATTTCAATTAATGCAAATATTATGCCTAGGAAGGTTTGTCATGGTACCCTATTGGTTAGTATTGCAAAAATATTCCGCTATTCATACTAAGGCTATGCCTAAGTATGTTGTGTCTAACATGGGAGGACCCAAACTAGTTTGGGTACCATCGAAAAGTGGATGATCGTTTGTAGGTACCATGGCATTGGAGACTTGATTCAATGGAATTATTATTGTTCATCTTATGTTGAGTCAAGTATTGAAGCCTAGTGCAATTCTATCCCAATGCCAAGTCAAAATTGAGTGAAGTCCATATGCTATCAACATACAAGTGTCATATTCAAGTTGTAGGAATTTATTGATATATTTGAAGGCATGCAAATAAGTGGAGTTGAAGCTTGCAAACATGATCATAAGCTATCAAGGTATATCTCTTGTTGATCAAAGTTTATTTGGGTGCATATGAGTTAATTGAATTGGATATATATGCATATGTTGCTTGCTATGAGATGTTTGAATGGATTAAATGCTTAAGTAATCAAGTTTGAAGTTGGTTTGATTGGATATGTTCATAAGATTTCTTCTAGTAAGTGGTTTGAATGGACATATGTCTTGTGAGAGTATTCAAACAAATTGATTTCAAGTTTGGTTCAATTTGGAGAAAAATGGCTCAATTAGTGAAATCTGTCCAATATTGAAAATCTGAGCTAGCAGTGATCATAGACATGTTTGAGTAATCAAATCTATTTGTATTGGCTTGAAATTTGGTCTGCATGCTCTACACTTATGGTATTAGTTGCTGTGCAAATTTCATGAGATTTGGATAAGTGGTACTTCGGATTTGGAGTAGATCTTGTCAGCTATAGTGCAGCAGTTTTCAGCATGTACCTGTGTGGAAAGATATGAAATCTGGTAGCAATATAGAAGTCCAAAGAAGCTCAAATTTTTACAGCTACTAGAAGACTTAGTGTGTCACATCTTCACCAAATTTCGTGGTTTTTGGATATGTACTTTGGGAGATATGATTTATTCTTTGAAGAGTACAGAATCTGCCAGGAAAGTGACAATTATCGGATTGATCAAAAGTCACTTAGATTCAAAGGTCCGCAAATTAGAATCATATCTATAAGTGATTGAGGTACCTATGTTTTGGTTTTGGTTTGAGATATAAGCATGACAAATGATGAGTACAAGACAATTTATTTGAAGAGTGTATCTAGTACACATTTGGTACTCAAGCTAGAGATCAAGACCAAGATCAAGATGAAGATGGAGTTTAAATTCTAGTGATAATTGGAGATCTTTTGATAGAAAGAAAAGGACTTAAACAAGTAGAAAGAAAAGGACTTAAAGAATGATTTAAAGTTATTCATCAAATTAAGTCCAACAATATGGATCAATCAAACAAAATCTTTCAAGTGGATCAAGTGATTTTCTTTCAAGTTATTTCAAGTGAGTATCAAGGATGGTTCTTTGGAGAGAGGTCACTTCGCTCTAGGCTTGGATGGCTAAAATCTAAGTGGTAATCTAAAAGGGACATTTGAGGTACTTGGTTGAAGAAAATCAAGAGATTGGTCTAAAAAGCAAGCAACACCCAAAAGAGAACAAGTCATAAAATTTCAAGTGGTATCATGAAATTTCAAGTGGTATTACAAGTGGTGCATCTTTTAGTTCTCTCAAGCAAGCAATGATCAAAGAAGAAGCAAGCCAACCACAACAAGAAAAGTGCACTTGATCATTAGTGATTCTCAATTCATATGGGTGAAGAATAGGAATTCAAAGAATTGGTATCTATTGGTCTTCACCAAGCTTATAATTGGACTTCATGGTGCTACTGGAGAAATGAATTGAAATCTATATGACTATCTTCCTCTCCAACATAGCAAAGGTATCATTGTATTGTGCATGATCATTTTTCATCCCTTACTAGTATGCGGTTAGTGCATATAGTACATGCTTATAGGATCATGCACTACAAATGAAAATTTTTAGATTCATAGACTACCACTATTGCCTGAATGATTATATGATCTAGTGGTTAGTGTATGAGTTTGTTCATGAGCTAGTAAACCCATGTACTTGATCTATTTTGAATTATAAACAAGTGACAAGTACAACCTCTTTAAGATGACAAAGGGGGAGAGGTTAATACAAAGAGGGAGAGATTAGTACAAAGTTTTAACCTTAAGCACCCTTTGTGCTTTGTGTGACCCTTTTTGGCGATAGATGACAAAGGGGGAGAGATATGATTAAAGCTTAAGGAGGAGAGAGATGAAAGCTTAAGGGGGAGAGATATGATTAAAGCTTAAGGAGGAGAGAGATGAAAGCTTAAGGGGGAGAGATATGTTTAATGCTTCAAGAATGCAACCTTGTGTCTAGCTAGGAAAGGGGGAGACTAGCTATGACAAGGGGAGAGATATGACTTGAGAAATCTTTGTGATGAGTGCTATGTGTGTGATATATATGATGTATTTACTTTCATAAGGACCATGCATGTTTTAGAGTGACTTTATTTGATGTGATGCCTTTATATTTATTCTTGTATGATATATCTTGTCATATGCATCACGGTTTCTCTTTGTCACACACACATGCACCCCACGGATGCAATGATTTAGGGGGAGTCTCCTATTTGTTTTAGTATGTGCAATTGACTTTTGAGGTCATTTTGTGAATTCTAATCATAAGCACATATTAAGGGGGAGCCTCTCATAAATCATTGAACCCAAAAGTTTAAATGTTTATATCATTTTGTAAGCTTTAATCAAGTTGTCATCAATCACCAAAAAGGGGGAGATTGAAAGTGCATCTAGCCCTTTAGTGGGTTTTGGTTGATTGAATGACAACGTGATTAAAGGACTAACCCGTTTGCTAAGTGTGAACAGGTAATAGGTTATCTCACAGGTACTTAATGAAAGCCAAAATGATGTGTTGTTGTATAAACAATCTAGTTCGAGCACAAGACAACAATGCAAATGGAATTCATGTGAAGGCTTATTTTTTGTGGGATTTCCATTGACTATGTGAAAGCAAGCTCATGATTATTAGTTAATGAGACATGAGGGATTGCATATGGAATGGTCTCATATTTGAAGCTTGCTAAATTAAAATGAAAAAGATAACAATACATATGAATGGATGATTCAACACAAGATGTGACTTGATGGCTTGAGATGGTGAAGATAGCAAGGAAAGGCTTCGAGGTACTAAGCAAGGGTGAAGGGCAAGCGACGGCTTGGCGGCCGAAGAACCTAGCTAGGGTGAAGAAGAAAGTACTTGCATTTAGTTGAGGTACTAATCAAGCTAAGATGGTCATATTGATGTGAAGAATCAAATCTATAATGAAGTATTTGATGGAAGTGACTTGATACATTTGGGGTTATTCAAATTTGATGAATGGAATCAAGTCACATGCTCAAGATGGCTATGCTCAAATGAAAAGATCAACATCAACTTGTTAGCACCCTTACTTGATGAAGATTGGAAGGGACGGCATCAATTCAAAAGAAATCAACTCAAGTGGTATAAATTCATTTTTCTTTTGATCTTGAGTTTAATAGGTATGCCGTACTATTAAGAGGGATGCATCATGTTGATAGATAATGTTTCATAAGTGCTCAAGCCAACCCATGTGAGTTTTGATTATTTGAGCGACAAATGTTCTAACTGATTTCTTGCTGGTCTGGCAATACCGGACGTGTCCGGTATTCATACCGGACGTGTCCGGTATTTATCCAGCAGCTGTAAAATTGTTGTTCTCGGGTTGCTTCATCGGGAGTTCCGACGTAGGTCAGGAGTTCCGACGGTCGGGAGTCCCGGCATGGGTCAGGAGTTCCAACGTCTCGCACTTCAACACACTTTGAGGTTTCACTGTCCTGGTCATACCGGACGTGTCCGGTATTCACACCGGACGTGTCCGGTATGGATGACCAGAAGCCAACGGCTAGTTTTCAAAAGCCGTGAGGGTCGGGAGTTCCGACATGCGTCGGGAGTTCCGACACCTCACTAACTTTAACTCAGTTACATGTTTTTCAAAATTGCTGAGGGTCGGGGGTTCCGACTTGAGTCGGGAGTTCCGACGGTCGGAAGTCCCGGCATTCTTCGGGAGTTCCGACGCCTCCAACATCATCAGAACTTAGTTACCGTTGGCGCCTCGAGTCATACCGGACGTGTCCGGTATGCATACCGACGTGTCCGTATTGCAACGGCTATAAAACGGCTAGTTTTCAAGGGGCTATAAATACCCCCAAGCCTCCACCTTTGGAGGCTGCTGATTCTCCTGACTTAGACACACGTTTTTGAGCCTTGCCAACCCTCTCTTAGTGAGTGATTGATCAAACTTGCAAAATCAATTTGTGGGTTGAGTGAAATTCAAAAGAGAGCCATCCAACCACTTGAGCACTTGTGCATATTGTCAATCTCGTGATTCGCATTTGTTACTCTTGGACTCTTCGGTCCTAGACGGTTAGACGTCGCCGGAGAGCACCCGGGAGATTGTGGTGTGCCTCGGAAAGTTTGTAACGGTCGATTCCGCCGCCTCGGAATCAATTAGTGGAAGGAGGAAAAGGAGTTGGAAAAGACTCCTATTAGAGTGACCTTCGTGGTATCCTCTAGGGCTGACCTTCACTGGTCGCCCAGCAGCCCCTCAACGGAGAGTAGGACTCGAACGAGTCCGAACTTCGGTAAAACAAATATCGTGTCTCAATTCGCATTTCATTTGATATTTGTGTTGCTCTAGCACTTGTGCAGGTTCTCTGTGTATACTGATAGTTAAATTAGGTGCCTGCAGTTTGGTTTGAAGATAGAAATCAAAAGGAGCAAGTTCGGGGCTGATCTCAGAAATGTATATATCTGGGACACGTCCGGTATTCATACCGGACACGTCCCCAGTATTTCTACCTGCATTAAAAATATTTATTCTCTGTTCTAACTTGATGTTGCAGGGTTGTAGCTTCTAGATATATTCTTTATACCTTGTTTACTCTGTGGCTAACTTGTGAGGGGTGGTAGTTCTCTTAATTTGGAGTTTCCATTTTGGAAACTCCCCTTTCTAATTGTTTCCGCATTTAAAGGTGTTAATTTTCAGAAACGCCTATTCACCCCCCCTCTAGGCGACATCCTAGGTCCTTTCAGTAGGTCTTGTGCATTTTTCATTTTCTATATCATTCTCATTTATGTGCCTTCGATCAGAAGGCGCCCCACTGCCCACGAATGGGCGCCATCAATGCAAATAGATTAAGGAGGTCACACACCCCTGAATTCGTTCACAAGAGCGACCCACTACGAGCACGACCCCGCATCGTGCTTAGAAAACTTACTCTTGGGCCAGTCCTTAGATGGGCTCGAGGCCACAAAGGGATAAGGGCAGGATGAGATGGGCTCCCGTGGCTCTTATCGGTGGTGCATAGCCACACGACCATCTCACCCTGTGTTTGAGTTGTCCACTTCGAAGTCGCTCGGGTGGACCACCTCTTGGGGGAGGCATCTTGCCCTCAGGCCGCTGCGAAGGTGGTTGGGGACCAATGGGTTTGATAGCCGATGATTTATGGGATGTCTCTCAATGAGGCACAGCCGAACTCCATGTTGATTGGGGAGTATATCGGGTCCCACTCGAATTACCAATCGACCCCGATGAGGCGCACCGCTCCAACCACGTGGTTACGGTGGACAAGCCTCCTGCGTGGGGCAAAAACTAAAACCTGCCTATAATAGGGTAGTACGACCCCTTGGGGTCAAAAAGGATAGCGGGAGGAAGCTAGAGCTAGGTCTGAATAGTCCTGGTAGCTAGGACCAGGCCACGACCCGCTCCTCTCCACGTCCCAAAACCATGACTCCAAGCCAGCTCCCGGCCTCACATACCAGTGAGGATCGACGACCCCTCCAAGAGGGGATCGCTGAACTGGTGGCTTAAGATCACACAATGGCACTTTCCTACTGAAGCAGCGCTAGAGACCATGAGACACGATAATGGTCTGACCATGCGTGGCCGAGACCACCCGGAATTCGTTTCCCAGTCTAATCAGGGCCACCTAGACAAACTAGAAAACACGATCACGGCCCATCAAAGGTTGTCAGGCTAGAACACCCAAGAGGAGAGGCCCAAGGTCGCTAGATGATCTCACTACCCCGCGCGGCGAGATTTTAATGACCCACTCGAAGACTACATCCTTGGGTTCACAAGCACTCGGGAGGATAGGCCCAAGGTCGCTAGACGACCTCGCCGCCTTGCATGGTAAGAGATCAATGACCCACTCGAAGCCTACGTCCTTGGGTTCACAAGCACTTGGGAGAAAAGGCCCAAGGTCGCTAGACGACCTCACCGCCCCGCGTGGCAAGAGGCCAATGACTCACTCAAACCTGCGTCATCAGGTTCACAAACACTAGGGAGGAGAGGCCCAAGGTCGCAAGATGACCTCACCACCCTACACGGGGAGAGCTCAATGATCCACTTGAGGTCTACATCTAGGGGCTCACAAATCTAACCCCGATCGAACAGTTTGGGAATCAGCAAAAACTCGTTCGAATAATGTAATCACAAAACACACGCGGTCAAACCGCATACAACAAACACAAGATCAAGAGCCTCACAAATCATGGTCAAGGCACCCCGGCGGAAAGACCCAAGGTCGATGACCCATCCAGGAAACCTCTACTCAATCAAACCTCACGAAAAGGGCGCAAGGCCATGGAAAAAGAATTCCTCAAAACTTCCGATCACGGGATGGATGCGGCCCCGGCTACACACAAAGAAAGATCATATACCGACCAACCACATCCAAGGGGCTCGAGCGGAAAGGCCCAAGGTTGCCTGGCAAACTCGTTACCCCATGTAGCGAGAGGTCGATGACCCACTCAAGAGAAGCCTGATTTGGTACCAATAGACCCGAATCCGGCCAAATGGCCCGGCGGCTCACCACGACTTCGCAAAAAGCCGCAAAAACTCCAGAAGGAGGATTCCTTGAGCTTTTATTCATGTTTCATGATTACAAAGCGATGTGCGGTCGATCCACAAACAAGGAGTACAAAACCGATACCATCCTAGTGGTGGTATCACTGAAAAGCCTTCAGGGAGTGACGCTGTAGGGGGAGGTGAGACGAATCAAAAAAATGAACTCGCAAGCCCTCTCGTAGTGTCGCAGCCCCCAAGGAATGGAGAGCGGGGAGGAAGAGAGTGGCAGAACGGCCTAGCTCCAACAAGCACCTTGGCAACCACTCCGGTGCCAAGATGGAGCAAAAGGGAGGCCAAAGTGCAGCCATGTCACAAAGGCTGCACTGCCCCCTACACGGCAACCACGCTATCCTTCCCTTCTTCGCTCGTAAGTCCCCTTCTAACACCAGCTCATTGGAGGGGGCGCCGCCGACCTTCGGCCATGGTGCTCTCCAAATTTCTCTCCCATTTCCTCACTCTCTCAACGTCTAGCCACTCAGGGAGGCAAGGGACAGTTTGTAGTCGCAGTCATAAGTGGTTCGAACGAAAGGAAGGCCCCTATTTATAGGCCCAAAGGTGGACTAAGCGGCCTCAGAACCCCACGCCATGTGACGATCCATGGGAGGTCACATCCAATGTCAGATGCCCGCGTGAGGATGGGGAAATAGACACCCTCCCAAAGGCAGGGCTGGTGCAGCGTTTACAAGACCACTCGGCTCTGCTTGGGTCATGATCCCCAATACGCAGCACACTGACATGGCAGGGCTCAATAGTCGCGTACCACCTCATTAGGGCATCCTGATGGGGTGGAACGTAACGGCCACCTACCACATTGAACACACCAGCCCGCAAGGGGTCAAGAGATGAAGCTCAAACAAGCCATGACTACAAACCCACACTCAACATGCACCATCTCAGCGCTTTCACGATCACTTCATGATCGCAAAAATGCTTGGGGTTACTGTCAGGGTTATGATCCCCGAGTGTCTCAAGGCATCGATTAGTTAGTGGCCCAAGCGGTCCATGATACATCAGCTAGCGAAATCCCAAACAATCGAGGCCTAGCTAAGACAAGCAGACCAGGCTAGATGCTAAGGCCAAGGTCGACCACGACCTCGCCCTTCTGCCTTAGCCGCACAACGCACAAGAAACTCATGACCTCTCCATCGTCCCGACCCATGGGAGGAACGGGGAGAGGTCAAGCCCAGTCAAGCGCGCCTGCTCTAACAAGAGTGGACACGCCGCACTAACCCTGCAGGGACCAAGGGGACAACGGTCACCTTGGCCCGGTCAGACGTCATCCCTGCGCCACAAAGCACAAAAAGACAACACCGCACGACGATGACTGCCTATATGGTGACCCACCATCCAAATACAGTCCAACAAGACACATGTACGATTCTACCTGCTATGGAATGGAATCCAAGATGGAAGTCGTGACTTAGAGGCCATCAAAACTGGCGGGAGCCACGACCCTAGAGTTTGGGATCATGGCCACCCACTCCACAAGCTAACCAGGCGGTCGACAACATAGGGGCGGCTACCAACTCTTGTATGATACCCCTAGGAGATCAGGAGGCAATGACGAAAGCCACAGTGGATACCACATCACACAGGACGGCTGGTGAACCACCACCATGCCTACAGTGCCGCCACGGCCGTCACAGTAACACCATGCCACACCTTACCGCAACGTGGGCACAAGACCATGACGGCAACCACGCCCAGACATGCACCATAAGACAACGTAGCTTGCAAGCCAAGTTAGCTAGGCCCCTCCCTCAGGCTCATGACCCCTTGGTCGGGAGAACCTTCTTCTTTGTACATGCTCCGGCCCCAAACTCTATATAAGGGCAGCCAGGGCATCCTTCCCAAGGGGATTAGAAACCATTCTCTCATTCTTCACAACCTCCGGACTCCTAAAGCTTCCCTTTAGGCAGTTCATCTCCTAGCTCTAGCTCTTCTACCTCTTCCACCATTCTTGCACCCCCATTATAAGAACTTAAGAGCATTCAAACGAGGAACACGCACTTGATCATCTCTAAGATTGCACGCAGGGCTCCGGCCTGAACCAGTATAAATCCTCGTGTCTTTTGGATGCTACCATCGTCTTCCTAGAGCAACGCGGTAATCGTATAAATTTACTAGTTCGGTTTACAAAACACCAACATCTATGTAACAAGAAGGCCCTAGAGGCAAAGATCTTCACACTAAGAGCAACTCTAGCAGTACTACCTAAAATAGGCCCCCTACTTTTATATTTGCATAGCTACCTATATTGATACTACTCATTTTTTTGTTGTTTGCTCCAATAGTACTACCTAAAACACACCCTCAAACTCATCCCTTAGAGGATGACATGTGGGTTCCACATGTCATCCTCTAAGATGTCCTTCTCGCCATGGATGGAACAAAGATGAGCACCGCCATGCCGGGGAAGAAAATGAATGAACGCCAGGGAAGCAAGGGCTCGTGCGGGGTGGCCGGGGAGGCGTCGCCGATCAGAGGAGGTTGTGCCGGGGAAGCCTCGACCGTTCTAAGAAGTCCTGCTGCGCTAGGGACAGCCATGCCTCCAGTGCTCACCCGAGGTGGTCGAGGACCTCTAGGGAGGGCAGGGAGGCGCCGCCAATCGGAGGAGGGCCGCGCTAGGGAAGCCTCGACCACGTTGGGGATGGTCGCACCTTTGGTGCTTGCACACGGGTGGCCGAGGACCTTCGGGGATGGCCACGCCCCATGGGGGGTTGGCCACGTTGCCTCCAGCTAGGCAAACGCTGACAGTCGCAGGGAGGCTCGATGTCGGGCGATGGAAGTCACGGATGGCATCGGGTGGAGCTACGCGGGGGAGGAAAGGAGCGAACAGGATTTGCGCGGTGGAGTAGGGGGGCTAATTGGAATAGGGGTCTAGTAGGGGGCCTGCTGGAGTTGGGTTTTTGCCCTCCACTGCCTAAATTAGGAGTAGGGGTCAAGTAGGGGGTGCTACTGGAGTTGCTCTAAGAAGGTCCCAGAGGCAAAGACCTACACGTTGAGCGAAGCTAACAATCCATGTCATAGAAGCGCCCGAGGGAGCCAAAGGCCAAATATGAAGATACCGGGGAGATCAGCATCGAGGCACTTGGAGTTAGTAGCTTCCTGAGTTAGCACTTGTATAGACTAGAGTCATGTGCGTGCTCTTTTCTCCATGCCTTGTCTAGTATGAGCATATATTAGGTCATGTTGTACCATTCATAACCCAATAGTTGAGGGGCTATTGTTGGGGGAGCCCATAAGGTATATGGGCGAGAACTCCCCCAAAAATAGGCCCAACTAGCAGCCACATAGTAGTGTAATGTGAAATCTAACCCTGCCAAGGGTAGCCATTGCCTATATAAGTGGCCATGGGCATGATGGCAGGGACCTCACCTTCCACTCATTTTCACTTGTTCAAAACACTAGTGTGTTCCTCTCCGTCATCAAGCTCCCTTCACCCTCTCTCTCTCTCCTATTAGGAACCATTAGTTCTAACATATTATTTAACATTCATCATATCGATCAACATACTGTTGTGATCAACACTTAATACTCAACACTTCAACAATTATTTAAAGGTTTATTACATCATTAATTAAGTAAAGAACCGAAAGGGAGAGACATGTATTATACTCCTATAAACTAAGGAATGAATATCTACCTCAATCAGGATTATCGTGCTAAAAATATATCATGGTAAAACTAAATAGCAGTGTGTAGTAAAGCTAAAAAAATGTCATTAGCGACAATATTAGAACAATTGGCAATAGTGTAGCGGTAGTCCCTTAGTAAAACTACAGTGGAGCTAGCGGGCTATTTAAAACCATGAGAGGGAGAGGGAGGGAAGAAACCCTACCGCAATGAATATGGAGCCCAACTGTCAGATGGTGCCACCGTCATCCCTCAGGAGAAGGAGAAGAATGTTGCCATAATAGTCACCCAGGAGAATAAGAAGAAGAAAAAGAAGAAGAAAGTAGGGACGTGAAGAGTGATCAGCGAAGGAGGACAAGGAGGAGGAGGAGGAAAGGAATGTCTTTGTCTCGTGATGAATGACATGGTTGGTACACATTATTGTGGACCATATGTCATATGTGATTGACCAAAGGGACATGTCCTTTAGAGTTTCACGAATGGTTGTGTCCGTATGTACACACCCCTTCACATGTATATATTTCAAGAGATCAATGAAACACGGACAGTTCTCCTAATCATTGTTCATTTACATTCACGCTTAACACATTATCAGCACTGTTGCTCTCAAGAACAGGAAAAGGAGAACTACAGAGGCAACGCATGCCTCTATACCAACATAGGTAAGCACTATGGCATGAATCAACTTACATTCACACATCATTCGTGTTTTGTTCTTCGCTCTTCGCCACATCGGAGGAGTTCGCCGTGGCCCAATCCACCACCATGGCCACCATGGACAGCGCCACATCGTCTTCGAGCGCCTTGGGCCTCATGTTTGCCACAACATTTCCAACGGTCATGGCCATGGTCCTTTCGGCCACGTCTTCGACTCTGTAGTTTGTGGCCTCCGTGCAAATCCAGTCCGTGGTCGCCATGCTTCTCCTCCACATGGTCTGCGTCTGTAGATCTAGCCACCAGATCCTCATCTTGGCATGGACGGTGTCGGCCCAAGCAATAATGCCATACCATGTGCTGTTGAAGCCCCGGCGCCACTAGTCGTCGAAGCCTCGGAGCTGCCCGCTGTTGAAGCCCCGGTGCCACCCGCTGAAGAAGTGGTGGCCGCGCCCGCCGTTGTACCCGTCGGAGTCCCCATGGAGCAGATGTCGCTGGCACCAACTCGCTATTGGTGTGATTTCTGCAAGGAGTACACGCCGATCCCGCATACCCTCGAGTACAACTACACGCTGCCATCGCCCACACCGGTCACTCCGACTCAAGTGGCGACTGGCAGAGGCATCCCCGGTGGCATCCTCGATATGTGGTTCATCGCCATAGAGGCTGCCCCCGTGCTCGACGCTGTGAAGGTTGAAGCAAAGGAGGATCTGGTGACCGGCCCCGGCATCGGTGTCCTCAACTACCCTGGTGGCATGCTCACAGCTTGTCGTGGCGCCCAACCGTACTTCGTCGGTGCAGTAGGCCCCTTAGCACCTCCAGCCATGTCTCCACCTCTGGCTAGCCCAACAGCTTCCTCGATCACGACCACGCCACCAACGCTTCGACGCCTCCTTGGTCATAAGGTGGCGGCGGTCGACCAGCGCCCCGGCCCCTGACGAGGAGGCACATGGAACCCGACGGACCTCAGCCTCTCCAACGCGGAGATCCTCAACATGGACGCCATGCTCCCTCTAGCTCCATTCCCGGACGCGCCTCCACCGAGAATGTGGGCAGAGGCCGCCGCCCGCATGGTGGCGCTTGTCCTCTCGACCACGGTGGCCCTCAATGGCTCTGGTGGTGGCTACTTGGCGCCGATGGCTGGCGGACAATGGCGTACCGTAGGGCTTCAGGTCCTTCCTCGCACGGTGTGCCTCGCCCTCTCCTCTCCTCTCCTCTCCTCTCCTCTCCTCTCCTCTCCCCTCCCTTCCCTTCCCTTCCCTCCATCTCATCATGGCTCAGTGGGGAAAACGCTACCCGACAAGGCAACGAGCGCGCGAACGCCCGCGAAGGTGGTGGCCCGGGTGGGCTGATGGTTGCACGATGCCAATGTGGTGACCTCGGGTCCACACCGTCCGCTCGCTACGCGTGGGAAGCAGAGCAGCCACGGGCGTCCAGATGCGGGCGTTCGTCCGGACGTCCAGGCACTAGTCATGCCTGATCAGAAAAGAAAGCAGAAGCGCAATATCAAAACGAGATGTATCATTATCCATTACAATTTGCAACTTTTCCACGTTTATCTTGACACAATTATTTTCCATTTATGTTTTATGCACTTTGGTAAATTGAACGGCGGTGCGCTCGAGATGGTTACCTTTATATTATCTATATATATATACTAAGTGACTTTCCTGTGCGTTGTTGCGGTAATACAAAAGTCCAATTTCAGTTGAGTTCTCCGTTAAGGAATAAGCTGAAAAGGAATCGAACATACATGTCACATGGTGTATGAACAAAAAAAACATACTTTCTCTATCCCACAATAAATGCACGCCTAGGACTTGTGGGGGTAGATTAGTGTACGTGAAAAATTATGACGTTGCCCTTACAGAATGGGTTCGAATGAAGTTGTGGCTGGCCTCTGGTCGGCCTAGTGATGGAAGCATTTAACTCTTATATGAGCATCTATTTTAGATAAATTTTGAATTCTAAAGGTGCAACTATATAGGACAAGTGGAGTAAACGATTCACAAGTCCTGGACCATAAGAGTTTCAACAAATAAATTTGCACATATAGCAACCTCCAGAAAGTAAACAAATAACCTTTGCACTTAAACTGTGAAAGAATTAACGGCACGTGATACACTGCTGAGCAGGTTTGCTTCTTCGTTGTGATCAACACTCAGATACTCTACAGTTGTTCACAAAGGAATCTAGTGGCATACTAGCATGTTGATTTTCTGCAGGGTCCATGAACAGTGTTTTGGACAGTGGCAAACAGTGTTCAAAGTAGTGGTGGAACAGAGTTTGGGACCGTGTGTGGAAACAATGCTTCGGGCAGCTCCGGCCTTGCTTAGATTCCAAAGTTTTTTCGCTCTCTCTCCGTCACATCAAATCTTTAGACACATGTATAGAGTATTAAATATAGATAAAAAAATAACTAATTACACAGTTTGATTGTAAATTACGAGACGAATCTTTTAAGTCTAGTTAAGTCATCATTAGACAATAATTATCAAATACAACGAAAATATTACAGTGTCAAATACTAATTTCTACCACCATCTAAACAAAGACCCAGCGGTGAGTCGACTTGTTCGGGAGAGAGAGTGCCACCTACGCCATGATTCCCTACATCGAAAAAATCGATTCAAAGTCCTCCAGTCGTGAGTCGATGGTGCAGAGACTTGGAGGCCCTGTGACGCGACAGCAGCAGGAAGGAGATGGCCTCACCAGGCCCTCAGGCGGACTGAAAAAATCATTTTCTATTGCTAATGCTCGCCGATGAACCGATGCAAGCTTTTGCATCGACTCTCCTCTCTCTCATCCATGGTTCGGTATGCTCCTGTGGTTGAATCGACTCATGCTGATGACATGTAGGACATTGAGTCGGTTTGTTTTCCCCTGAAGAAGCCCTTAAATAGTGGCTGAGGCAGTGCTAAATAGTGGTGTCAACAGCGTTGTACAGTGTCTGAGGGCCTGAGGAGCCTCCAATTTATTCGCGTTTGGCGTTTGAGGGATAATATATTATGCTGCTAGGTTGCAACAGAGACAAAACTATGTGAATGAACGTCAATTGCATGCAGAACGACAGTGAGGCAATTTAAATATGTTGACATGAAAATTGATAGATTAGAAACATAGCATCAACACATGAAAATAGGGAACATATATGATTGGCTAAAACTTTTTCGTTCCAAATTGTAAGACGTTTTAACTTTTTTAGATATTAATTTTTACTATATATGTTGACATAAATGTATATATCTAGATGTGTAGCAAAAGCTATGTATTAAAAAAAGTGAGAACGACTTACAATATGGAAGGGAGAGAGTACTTCAGAGTTGAACATGAATAGAATAAAAGGAAATCATATTGATCTTTCACTTTATGGGAGACGATGATGTAGGGGTTGCATGCTGCGAGCTGACGCACACACATGAGGAAGCTCATGTCATCAGGGTGTGTGTATGCCTTGCAAGAACCGCTACCATACCAGCGTGAAGGCATCTTCCTCCTGATGCAAACTATGGGCCATGGTCACTACGTACTTGTATTATGAATACCTGACAATAAAAAGTGTGGTCTTGCCAGCAGCGATGTATATGTATGACTCCTTCACCTACAATGCCGACGGAGTGGATAAGACGACTGCCTTGGAAGATGGAAAATGTGAGAATTGTAGGGCTGTGGGTACGTTCTGGTGATGACGGAGCAGGAGAGATTATGAGACCAGGATTCTTATATGCTAATGGACGGAGTAATGGCTATGTGGCTGACCTTCGGATGGCTAGTTGTGCGTACTTACCATGATTGTGGATGGCAGTTTCTTAAGCATTAATCAATGAAAGAGAAAAAAGAAACGATGGTTGTTGTTTCGTTGGATGGGTGTCACGGAGAAGCTCGAGGGCTCACACGACGGAGTGGAGGCTAGGAAGAGAAACAATAGAATGGATGGTCAGACTCAAGGTGACTATTTAGGGCCTGTTTGGAACGCAGGAATTTCACAGGAATCACACAGGAATTTCACAGGAATTAGTTCAATTTTACAGAAAAAACGCAGAAATAGAGAAAAAATCCCGCATTCCAAACATGCCCTTAGGGGGGCATTTGGCACGCCTAGAGTGCTCCGGCTTCGACCCTAAGAGCACTGTAGCGAGCACTATAGCACGGATCTAATTTTCTCTCTCCTCTCTAAATCAATGTCATGCGGAAAAGCCATGATTTGTTGCTTCTCTGGATGAGCCCTCCCAAACATAGTTTTATCGGACGACTGAAACAAAAACAATAATGTGCCTTAACGTGTTTATAGAAAAAATCAGATTAAATGACCCTTTATATTATATATATTAAGCCACGTCATATATATTTTTACCAATGAGTTCTCCGATATTCAAAAAACATGATATTGTCATAATCTACAACTTTTGGCATCATAAACTCATACTTTTCTCACTACATACGAACTGAGTAGCATATACAAATTCCAACGACTGTACTTCTCCTTTAGCATT
Organism: Miscanthus lutarioriparius; assembly: GCA_904845875.1. Lineage (NCBI taxonomy): Eukaryota > Viridiplantae > Streptophyta > Magnoliopsida > Poales > Poaceae > Miscanthus > Miscanthus lutarioriparius. Next base: position 120,239,294 of record CAJGYO010000002.1, read on the forward strand.
AAACTTATAATATAGGCTGTCTAAATAGGGATACCCCGATGTCAACAACCGAAAATATTGTAAAAACGCCTTGTTGTTCAACAATGGTTGAATCTGAACTTTTTTTCCTCTGATGAAATATTATTTTCTCCAAGGAATGTTTTTTTCCAACTTCGATATTTTCTTTCGGACCATTTCTAATTTGGAAAAAGTCTACTTAACCCCCTAATCTATTAGTAGTTGTCTACTTCACCCCCTCACCTATAAAACCATATATTCTACTCCTTAAACTATTGGAAACTATCTAAATAACCCCCTAAGACGGTTTTTGAAAGTGGCTTTGCTGATGTGGCATATAAAAAAGTTTACATAACCCTCTAACATATGAAGGGTTGACACTTGTTAAACTTGGCAAATTGATAGCACAGCACAGCTCCAGCATGGCTTCATCGCAACACCAGTAATTTCCTTAGCAAACTCCAAACTTCAGCGTAAAAAAAATGGTAAGGATGGAATTGCAACTACAAACACAAGGGCTAAGGGCAAACAGAAAACGTACAATTCCTTAGAAGGAAAATTACACGTTTCAAGTCAATTTGTTTGAATGTACACGCCATGGAGGAAACGTGGCACAAGACTTCTCCCTATATATCACACCAAAGTTATACAAACATGCAGGCCAGTGGCCCAAAGGATGCAAAATGCAACGATTTGGGGGCAAACGTACAATTTACAATGGTTGCCACCAGGGGCGGATCCAGCGCGGGGGGCTCAAGCCCCCCTACCCATACCGAATTAGTGTAAATTACTGCAGAGCCCTTATAAATTTTTAGGCAAAGTTCTATAGTGTAGGAGGGGCTGAGACTTAAGATCGAGCAGCAGTGTTGTTCAGCCCCCCTAAAATATTTCCTAGATCCGCCGCTGGTTGCCACCAAATGCGTCCATCTCCAGCCTTCTCAAGCTCTAACGTGGTGAAGTGTTACTGCATGCTGTTACAGATAACAGCATATGCTTGCTTGTTATGCGTTTCAAAAACCGTCAGACCAGATATTTCATCAACCACTAAATAGCCCCACTTCGTGCAGAAATTGACAGGAGCTGAGCAACACCAATAGGTGTGATCGACGAATCGATGGAATTACCTCAAAATTATCTTCCAATTTTGGTTGATAGCTTTTGATTAAATTTTTTAATGGGCTTTGTTGGTCTTGAAGCCTTTTATATCTTTTCTTGAAGACCAATGCCTTTTGTAACCTCAAAATATGGGACTCTTGTGTTCTTAACCCAGTTTTGGTGTTTAATTGTGATTTTGACCTTATTTAATCAACTTTGTGGTTTTGCCCCTGATTTTTCAAAATGAAGGCAAAGTTTACCCATATTTGTTTAGAGTTAACATTGTAAGTTCAACTAAAAAATACAAGTTTTCCCATATAAATTTGCCCCTAGTTTTTTAGTACTATATGACTTTAACCTCTATTTTGACATTAAATATTCGAACAATATTTGTAAACAATTTTATAGCAAAATTTTTAAATATTTTACATTTAAGCAAGTTTAACAAGTTGAGCATGCTTAATCAACCATCATCAAAATCTGATAGGATTAGGATAAGGTCAGGGTTAGTACCATCTTTTTTAAAAAGATATTCTTTTCCTTCAATTCATTTATTCGGCATTTAGCTAGCAGGGTCTAAATCAAGGGCGAATGGTCGTTTCGGATTAAAAACTAAGGGTAAAATTACAAAGTTGAAAAGACAGTTAAAATCGCAATTAGACTTTAGAGAAGGGGGCAGGAACACAAATCTTCCAAATATTTATTAGCAAAAACAAGAGACTGTTTCTACAAGCAATTTGTACACTATGAAAAATGTTTTGTGGCCTTGTGCTTTTGAATCCATATCAGTAAGGTTAGGTGTTTCTGCAGCACCACAAGTGCAAGAAGATTGCATGTCCCTGCAAACACTCGTGCCATCAGATAGATCCTCTTGGACTTTTTTTTTTGCAGCATCATTCGTGTGACCAAAAGTGATGCTGAAATTGATTAAGAAATGATTGCTCCCAGGATCATCATGTTAGTTGATCTCTACCAATAGGTCCAACGGTCTATTGGGCCCTTATCTCTGCTCCCTGATCGGGGGAGCCCAACCCTAATCTGGTTGGTGGGCCCCTGTCGCACAGCACACATAAAAGGAAGGTGGGGGTGAGAGCTCGGAGAACGAGGTTCAACGGAGCCACCACCCACCTACAGAGAAACCCTAATCCGATCCTAAAGCATGCTGCCAGCGACGGGATGAGCCCGCCACCACCACCACCGTCGCCTATGCAGGGACACCACCGTCCCCTCTGGATCTCCACGGCATCGCTACCTCGCCTCCTCACCACCGTGCCGAGCACCGGCTTCTAGGAGGCTGCCGTGCAAAGGCGAGCAGAGGAACCCTAAGAAGTCTACCCGGATCTACGGGTTACACAGAGAGGTACACACATCCATCGATTCTGACAATGGCATCAAAGCCAAGGTTGCCTCTGTATCCCTAACCCTAACCGAGTAAAAGAAGAAAGAAAAACCACCGTCACTGCGCGGGGGGAAAAGATGCACCGCCGTTCACCGGCGCGCGGCAACAGAAGCAAGAACAGAAAAGATCCGAATTCGGATCAGAAAAGAGAAAGGGAAAAAGGAGAAAGCCATTCGGATGAACTCCAAAAGAGAAAAGTAATCAAAGAAAAGAAAAATCCAAAGAAAGAAGAAAAAGAAGGGTCGGAACCCTAACCCTAACCCTATTCCCCACATCAATCCATCTGAGAGAAGAACCAAATCGAAAAGAAATAGGGAATGAGAAAGGAAGGAGAAGAAACCCACCGAACCGGCCCTTGGCCGTAGCAAGAAGAAGAAAACCCGAACCAGGGGTTGTTGCTTTCACGCGGGCTCGGCAAAAGAGGGGCACCACTGCCAAAGCCGCTCGGCGGCGTGCTCACCCGTTAGAACACGCTACACGGCGAGAGGGGCATGACGACGCATGGTCGCTCCACCGCCCGCACGCTCACGCTTTCGGTGTCCTCTCGGTCACGCCGGTTACTGTTGAGAGAGAAGAGCGGCTGAGAGAGATAAAGAAGAGAGAGAAGCGAGAATGAAAATGACCTAGGGTTTTCCCCGGGGCGCGCGGCGTCGGGGTTTTATCCAAGCGAAACGGCCGGGCGACCGTCGGATGTGATCCGACGGCGGAGCGCGATTGGGCCAAACTCAGCCAGTAAGTGGCGCGAAGCCCACCACTTTCTCGCCCAGCCCAGTTGCGGCACAAGGCGGAGCGCAGCGAGAGAAGTGTCGCAGCGTCTTTGGAGTGGGCAGGGCGCTTTAACGGTGGGCAGTGAATGTAATTGAAATGATTCAGTTTTTGTTTTTTCTTTTTCTAGCAAACATTTATTTCCTAGAAAATGAATAAATGGCTTAAAGAAAATAGAAAAGAGATTTGTCCTGTGGGCAAAATTCATTAAATTGAGATTTTTTCCGCTGCTAAAGAAAAAGTATATTCTCCGATGATTTTGAACCGACATGATATTTAACTGGAGAAAAGAAAAGTTTTTCCAGTAAATGTTTATTTCCTGGAAATTGATTAATGGATTAAAGGAAATAGAAAATACAATTTTCCCTGTGGGTAAAATTCAAGAAAAGGAGAAGTTTTTTCACAGCTAGAGAAATTATTTATTCTCCAGTTAATTTGTACCAATGTGGTATTTAATTGGAGAAAAAGAAAGTTTTTCCGCTGCTAAAGAAATTGTTAATTCTCTAGTTATTTTGAACCAATGTGGTATTTAATTGGAGAAAAAGAGTTTTGATATGATTATGATGTTGTTATTTTCTGACCAATGTTGTTAATAACAATATCGTAATTTTAATGATTTATGCATTAATTCTACTTCTGGCCAACGGTGATGTAGAATTAGTGTATAAGAAAAGTTGATAATGTTAATGATTTATGCATTATTTCTACTTCTGTCCAACGGTGATGTAGAATTAGTGTATAAGAAAAGTTGATAAAGTTAAAGATTTATGCATTAATTCTATTTCTGCCCAACGGTGATGTAGAATTAGTGTATAAGAATAATTATATGTTTTGTTTTTGACCAACGTTGGAATCAAGGCATGCAAATGGTGTTATTTTTATGTTAAGAAAAGTTTTGACCTGATTTTCATCTTATCTAAGGTGGACTGGGTAGTCACCTCACCGTGTTCCACTGAGTTTGTGGCACCGGTGAGGGAGACAAAAGAGAATGATGCCACTTGGGCAACTAAAGAAAGGGATTTTGAATCTCAAAAGATATCCTATGACTCCTTGGGCATAGGAAATGAATCACTACCAACACGAAAAAGTTTGGCTATGATAAAGAACATGATTGAACCTGCAATTGTGGGCTCAATTCTAGAATGTGACACGGTCACTGAGTACCTCGATAGAATAAAGAGTCAGTTCACTGGCTCTTCAAAGACATATGCCACTTAGCTGATAAAGCAGCTGGTCACAGAGTGTTAATCTGGAAAAGGTGGCATAAGAGAGCTCACGATGCGTTGTCGAAATTATGGCACTGTCGTTTATGCCATATTTCGAGGGGGAGAATAGAAAGACAAGTTAAGAATTATATTCTTCCTCCATTAGAGCTCTCAGATTAAGTTCAATGCAGAGAATGCATAAAAGAAAAGTATATAAAGAAGATTAAGAAAGATGACAAACGAAGCGCATGAATCTTATAGATTATTCACACAGACATCTGTGGTCAGTTTTCTATAAAGAGTGTGGATGGTAATGATTCGTTCATAACATTCACATATGAGTACTCCCATTATGGCTATATTTATCCAATCAAAGAAAGAAAAGATGTATTGGATAAATTTAAGATATTAAAGATTAAGATAGTCAGGTCTGACCGTGGAGGAGTACTACGGTCGGCATACCCTAAAAGAATGGCATTGTAGCCCAGTATTCTACACCGGGCGAACCTCAGCAGAATAGAGTAGCTAAAAGAATCAATCACACCCTGATGGATATGGTGGGCTGTATGATAAGTTACTCCACCTTACAGTTGAGCCTGTGAAAGGAGGCGTTAAAACTGCCACTCATATTCTCAATAGAGTATCAAAAAATTCGGTGCCCAAAACACCGTATGAGTTGTGGACAGAAAGAGTACCCTCACTAAACCACTTGCGTGTGTGTAGGGGAGCCCTGCTGAGGCTAAAGTATTTAACCCAAAATAGTAAGTTGCCATTTGTTTGGTTACCTAGAAAAGTCAAAATGTTTTCGTTTCTACTGTCCAGAGAGACATACAAAGTTTGTAGAAACGAGACACGCTGTTTTCCTATAGGATGAAAAGATGAGGGGGAGCATGGTAGCTCGAGAAATTGACCTTGAAGTGAAGCGGGTGTATGCGCCCACTCCAATGATTCATGAGCTAATTTTCTCACTACATGTTGTCGCTGCACCGACAGTGTAATATACTATGGTGTCAGTACCTGTTGTTATTCCACCTGTGGCAACAACGAATGAAAATGAGGAACCTGTTCTTCAGGTTCCTAAAGAACCTATTGCCACACATGAGGGGGAGCAACAACAGCCTCAAATAGAAGATGTGCCAAATGTGAAGGCCCCTAGAAGGACTCAAAGAGTTAGAAAATCAGCTATTCCTGTTGATTATAAAGTGTACAACACTAAATAATTTCAAATAGAGGATGATCCCACCTCATTTGAAGAAGCCATGAGAAGTAATCATTCATCAAAGTGGCTTGGACCATGGAAGATGAAATGAAATCGATGAATGCCAATAAAGTTTGGGATTTGGAAATAATTCCTAAAGGAGTCAAAACAGTAGGATGTAAATGGGTCTACAAGACTAAACATGACTCTCAAGGGAATATAAAGACATATAAAGTGTGACTTGTGGCAAAAGGCTTTATGCAAAGAGAAGGGATTGATTACAATAAGACCTTTTCTCCAGTCTCATGTAAAGTTTCCTTCAGAATCATAATGGCATTAGTGGCACATTACGATTAAGAATTACATCATATGGATGTAAAGACGACATTTCTCAACAGAGACTTAGAGAAAAATGTTTACATGGCACAACCGAAAGATTTTGTTATGGAAGGAAAAGAACGAACGGGATGCCGTCTAAAGAAATCCATTCATGGATTAAAACAAGCTTCAAGACAGTGGTACTTGAAGTTTGATCAGACAATAAAAGATTTTGGGTTTTAAAGAGAATGTAGAGGACAATTGTGTCTATACAAAGTAAAGATAATGTAGAGGACAATTGTGTCAATACAAAGTTTAAGAATGGGAAGTTTATCTTCCTTGTCCTGTATGTAGATGATATCTTACTTGCTAGTAGTGATGTCAGTCTACTACTGGAGACAAATAAATTTGATATGAAAGATCTTGGCGAAGCCTCGTTCGTTCTAGGGATCGAGACTCACCGAGATAGAAGAAAAAGGGTATAAGGACTGTCATAAAAGACATACATGGAAAAGATCTTAAAGAAATTCAGTATGCACAAATGTAGTTCATCACCTGCTCCTATAATCAAGGGCGACAGATATGGGGATTTTCAATGCCCCAGGAACCAATATGAGCTCAATCGATAAAGTAAAAGTGGTTCCATATGCTTCAGCTGTCGGAAGTTTGCAACATGCTCAAGTATGTACGCGCCCTGACTTGGCATTTGTTACCGGGTTTTAGTTGGCAGATTCCAGAGCAATTCTGGAATAGAACACTGAAATTAGTAAAGAAAGTCTTGCATTATTTGTAAGGAATGAAATGCCTCATGATGACATATAGAAGATCTCATTCACTCCACATGGTGGGATATTCAGATTCTAATTATGCGAGAGTGAATGCATATCCAGACGTGGATTTTCTATCATCTCGCAAAGGGGAGCTATTTTATGGAAAAGCTCAAAGCAAACTGTCACTACATCGTCCACAATGTATGACAGTTTGTAGCGTGTTATGAGGCAACGGGCAGATGAACTAACTAACGAAGTTCATACCCGGTTTGAAGGTGGTTGATGACATCTATAGACCACTAAAGTAATACTACGATTATAATCTGGCAGTACAGGATGCTCACAACATAAGTCAAGTGGTGCTGCCAAACACATTGACATAGAGTATTATGTTGTGAAAGATAAAGTCCGGGATCAAGTCATAAGTCTTGAGCATATAAGAACGAGAAAGGATGCTCATGATCCGCTTACAAAAGGCTTACCACCCAACATGTTCGAGAGGACATGGTGTTCGGAGAACATGTAGCTAGCTTGGGTTTAAGGGAAAGCTTAAAATATTCCCGGACAAAAGAAGGCCCAAAGATAAGTATCTATTTGAATGCAGTAGTGAGTTGTAGTCATTAAGTCTATCGGCAATGGACCGTGACGATGAGACATGCTCTATGAGCTAATCTATAATGGAATGAATAAAAGTAAATGATATGAAAGTGAAAGATGGAATGAGATCAAGGGGGAGAATGTTAGTTGATCTCCACCAATAGGTCCAACGGCCTATTGGGCCCTTATCTCTGTTCCCTGATCGGGGGAGCCCAACCCTAATCCGGTTGGTGGGCCCCTGTCGCACAGCACACATAAAAGGAAGGTGGGGTGAGGGCTCGGAGAACGAGGTTCAACGGAGCCGCCACCCACCTACAGAGAAACCCTAATCCGATCCTAAAGTGTGCTGCCAGCGACGGGATAAGCCCGCCACCACCGCCGCCGTCGCCTATGCAGGGACACCACCGTCCCCTCTGGATCTCCACGGCATCGCTACCTCGCCTCCTCACCACCGTGCCGAGCACCGGCTTCCAGGAGGCTGCCGTGCAAAGGCGAGCAGAGGAACCCTAAGAAGTCTACCCGGATCTACGGGTTACACAGAGAGGTACACACATCCATCGATTCTGACACATCATACATCATGCTGTATGATGAGGGGAGTGAGACATATATTTTCTTCAGAGCGTGTTTAGTTCCCTAAATTTGGGAATTTGGGCTACTGTAGCACGTTCGTTTTTATTTGGCAAATAGTGTTGTATCATGGATTAATTAGGCTTAAAACGTTTGTCTCGTAATTTTCAACCAAACTGTGTAATTAGTTTTTTTTCGTCTACATTTAATGCTCCATGCACATATTGCAAGATTCGATGTGATCGATACTGTAGCACTTTTTTGAATTTTAGGTAGCAACTAAACACGCGCTCACTCCTTGTGCAACCCTGCAGGCTGCAGAGTCTAATGCTCTGCAGCCGTCCATTCGCCAGGCACAGGTAGGCCGAAGGCGTCCTGGACGAACATCCAGTTCGAGTTCCTATCTGAGGGCCCTTGTTTAGTTGGACCCTAAAATCTAAAAAGTTGCTATAGTACCTGTCACATCGAATGTTTACGGTTTGTGCATGGAGCATTAAATGTAGACGAAAAGAAAAACTAATTGCACAGTTTGGTGGGAAATTGCGAGACGAACGTTTTAAGCCTAATTAGTCAATGTTTGAACACTATTTGTCAAATAAAAACGAAGGTGCTACAGTAGCCCTAAAATCCAAATTTCGCGAACTAAACAAGGGGTGAAGAGTGCAGGGCAAGGATACACACGTCCGTTGCTGTGGACAGCCGGAATCAAGCCAGGCGAAGGCACGAGGCGTGTGAATGTGTGATCATGCTTCATGCCCCCTGCCCCAAGCCCCCAAGCATGGTTTGGGTTGGCGTTGGTTAAAGTTAACTATATAGGTATGTTCGGCTGGTATTAAAGTCGATTAAAGCTGTTTTATTGTGAGAGAAAAATACTGTAGATTCTAGCTGATAAGTCGGCTGATAAGTTCAAGCGAACAGGTCGTGGCGTTATTGTTTCCTGTGGTTGCGCCAGGTTGAGGGCGTGAATGGCTTGATTGAAGATGAGTAAAATGTACCTTCAAGTTCATAGCACATGAACGAGGTCCCCAAGCATTAGTGCATTACCAGATACAAAAGGCTCCGTTAGATGTAGACATGAATTTTCAATGTAAGGAACTCCGTCGATCCTGAAATATAAGAGGTTCAAGTTTATCTTAAGTCAAACATATATTAAGTTTGAGCAAATTTACAAAGAAAAATATTAACATCTATCACATATCAAAGAGATATATTATAAAATTATATTTCATAACATATCCAATTAAGCTAATTTAAAGTCATGTGTAATTTTAAATTTTGTATAAATTTAGTCAAAATTTTATAGTTTGACTTAGGATAAAACTACCCTGTTCGTTTCGCTGAAATTTGGCTTATGCTGTTTATTGTGAGAGAAAAACACCGTTCGTTTGCTGAAAAGTAGTACTAAAATGCACCTTCAAGAAAATCATCTATGGCGGAAATCAAATAGTTTGCCTTGTATTTCTGAGTTAGCACCGAAACCATATCATGCAATAGTTTGGAGCACCGAAACCATATCATGATATCAAGAATCTACTTGCTGCTTGCATTCACTGGAGTTGCTAAATCGATAAATTTGGAAATCTCTTAAGAGTTGCTATTACCAGATGCAAAAGGCTCTGTCAGATGTCTGACATGAATTTTTTTCAATATATGATAGTAAAATGCACCTTCAAGAAAACTATCATCTATGACGGAAATCAAATATTTCTGCAAGTTCATATTGGAAGTATTTCATCCGTCCACAAAAGAATGCAATTATGGTATCTATGTCGGTCAATTGAGTTCAAGTTTAACTAAGTTTATAATAAATAGTATTAGCATTTATGTCTCTAAATAAATTTATTATAAAAATATATTATATAACTAATCTAATGGTACTTATTTTATATGAAGAATGTTTGTACTTTTTGTGTAAACTTAGTTAAAGTTCAGACTGCTTGACTTCTCGAAATCCGAGATTTGCATTCTTCTGTGGGCAGAGGTAGTACTAAAAAATCAGAAATGAATGCGCACTGAGTCACTGACATCGACGACAGAAACTTGGCCGCATCACACATGGATAAGATTCTTTCACAAAAGATTGACAGTGAATTCACGGACATGAAGCTATCGAAGTACTCAGGAACAGCCAAGGAGCTGTCCGGGCAGAGAGAGCAGAGGACAAGGGTGATTGTTCTTGTCCCCAGCAACTGACTGGAAAACCGGATGAAATTGTTCTAGTCAGATAGTGACCGAGACAACTCAAGGTCAATGATTTGTAGCCAAACATATCCTCGACTAGTCAACAACGATTTACAGCCCAGCAAACCTCCAAACGATTCATAGCCGTGCAAACCTCCAACCGACAAAGACAAATTTCGCCTTAGGAAAATGTAAGCCCAATAAGGATGAAAGCTTTGCATTCTCTGGGCCACTGGGTCGCCTAGGGCGGTAAACTAGAACTAGGTATACCAGACTTGTTTTCCTCAAAAAAAAAAGGTATACCAGACTTGCATCCCTTCAGCCATGGTCATGGAATAGGTTACACACTTGTTAAACTTGGCAAACTGATAGCACACAGTTGCACCACAGCTCCAGCAAGGCTTCATCGAAGGACCTGTAACTTCTTAGCAAACTTCAGGGTTAAAAAAAATGGAAAGGATGCAACTGCAACTGCAACTACAAACACAAGGGCTGAGGACAAACAGAAGTACAGAACGTACAATTCCTTGGAAGGAAAATTACATGTTTTGACTCAATTTGTTTCAACGTACACGCCACAGAGGAAACGTGGCACAAAACATCCCCCCTATATATCAGACTAAATTATACAAACAAGCAGGACAGTGGCTCAAAGGATGTCAGATGCAACGATTAGGGGGCAAAGGTACAATTTACAATGGTTGCCACCAAATGCATCCATCTCCAGCCTTCTCAAGCTCTAACGTGGTGAAATGTTACTGCACGCTGCGTTTCAAAAAAACGCCAGACCAGATATTTCATCAACCACTAAATAGCCCCACTTAGTTTCCTGAGCTTCGGAGGGAGAAAATTGTTCGAATCAGCATTCCTCTTCGTGCCGAAATTGACAGGAGCAACACCAATAGGTGTGATCGATGAAGTTGTGGTGTTTCTCCGAAACCTCCCCATGTTCCAATATGAGAAAGGTTCATCATGTTGGCTGCTAGAGCTAGGATCATGCCTTGCAAGATTTGGTTGTACTGGTATTGCACCATGCTGTCTATCATGCAGATCCTGCAACAAATGCTACGCCAATGTTTAGTGAAGGAACGCTGCCATGTTAACGGTTAGTTCATGGAAACCAGGTTTCTCTATCAGCTAGTCATTCTCAGCAGTACAATGTGGGTGTTTCGATACCAAAAGACCCTTCTACCCAAACAGGCCAGTTATACAAAAATACCAGATATATTGTTACGATAAACTCTATCTGGATCTGTATGTAACTAATCATGAAGCGATCATGTTTGAGAAACCACATCATCTAGATTGGAATGAGGAGTTCATCACAATATCACATGGACTTTGGTGGAAGCTCATGTGATTGTCAGGGATGAGATGGTCATAGATAACCATTCCCCATAACAAACAAAAAAATAAGGAGTGAGAAGATGATGAATCGCCCCATTCCTCAAACCAAATACCCCATATGTGATTCAGCAAAGGGGAGTTGGTAACCAGATCGTGCAACAACAATAAAGTCTCTACAATCACTGGCAGTTAGCGCTCCTTATCCGTACCTAGGAAAACAAATGCTCAGAAAGTACATTAAGATGTTTCATTTCATTTGCTTTAAGTTATGGACCATCAACAATAGTTTTACCATGGAAAATTATGTTTCAACTTTCAACCAGGATCTTTCTCACATTTTTGTTAAACTGATTATGCAGGTTCTAGAGTATTCAGGATCCAAATGACATTGGGGGTTATTTATTTTGTTGTTATGGGATGTGTGTACCCCTAACAACCTGCAAAGAATGAAGCCACATCGCCCATAAAAATAGATGTTGCCAAGTAATGAGAAATGAAGTTGAAACTCTTACATTAAGTGTTCTTATGGGAACCATGTCCAAAGCATGGCTAGGATATGCAGCACCTACACAAATGGAAATTTTGTCACCACAAGATTTGTTAGATTTAGTGAGAAATTAAGACTTTGTGTGGTGGCCTGAGTCTCTGAGGTCTCTGATGCTCAACTGGATAACAACAGTGAAAAATGATGTGCAAAATAATTTTGTTGCAGGTTAACATATCTACTGTATGTTGTCATGTACCCGGTACCTCTATATTTCTCTATATAAGCATGAGGGAAAATCTAGAGAACAGTGCAAGAATTCCCAAGGATGATTGGAAAGTAAAGAAATGGATACATGTAGTTATATTTCTCTATATAAGCATGAGGGACTATCTAGAGAACAGTGCAAGAATTTCCAAGGATGATTGGAAAGTAAAAGAAATGGATACATGTAGTTCACATAATATTCCCAGTAGTCACTAACTCAGTACATTAACTATGAATATAAAAACGAAATCATAGCACTGTCGCCAGAAAACTTGCTCCCATAGCACTGTCAAGCATCCACTTAGACAAAGGAAATTTCTGAAAGGTGTTATGCGCTTGATAAATTCAGAGGCCGCATGGTGGTGAGGAAACCAGACACAAGGACTACGTAGTTGTAGGCATCGAAGACACAGACGAAACCAATTACATACCTGCAGCTCTGGCCGACAGCCGGGCGTCGCGGGGGTCGCCGCTGCCGACCATCTGTCGCGACAGCCCAGGAAACCCACCACTGCCGCTGTGGCTTCCGAGCCCGATCAACGGCCTCAAAGGCATGACCTCCTCGAAATCCGCGACAGGCGGCAGCGGCGCTGGGAGACGGAAGAACGGCGACAGCATCGTTTGGCCGCCGCCGACGGCACTGCGACCAGCAGCGGCCCCAACAGAAGAGGCGGCGGCAGCGGCGTCCCACGCGCCGGCCGGCGCGCCCAGCGACGGGCGCGGGCTCCAGCGGAAGGGGCCGAACCCGGTGCTGCGCGGCGGGAGCGGCGGCGGCGGCGGCGGCGTGCGGGACTCGTCGGTGGAGATGGCGTCCTGATGTGCAGGCGGCGGCGCGCGGATGTGCAGGGGCGGGGGCCGCGGCGGCGGGTTGGGGGAGAGGTGGAGGCGGCGGATCCAGACAGAGGCGAGCGGGTCGGGCGCGGGCGGGAGGCGCTGGTGGTGAGGGGGCAGCGCGGAGCTGCGGCTTCCTACGGAGCTGCGGGGCGCGGGGTGATCCGACATGGCGTCGTCGGCGGGGAAAGTGGAGGACGGGGAGCCGGTGAGGGATAAGTATTGTGTGAACGAAGAAAAGAATATTTTCCTTTTGAGATGGACGAAGAAATGAAATAGAGAAAATTCCTTCATTGCCATTGAAAACTATAACAATTTCTTCGTTGACACTCAAAATTACATGATCCCTTCATTGTCATCGGTTTTAGATTTTCCGTTCCCTCGTTGCCACTGCTGTTACAAAGGAGTCACGGCGTGACTTCGCTCCCGCGGGAGTGGGAGTAGCAAACGATGGTGGCGGGTTCCCATGATTCTACCTCTGAGGAGTCGACGACACCGGCGTGGGTGGTCGGTGCTGCCGCTCCTTGGCCGCGGATCGCCCGCGTCGTGGCGGCCGCCCGCCTGCGTCGGGGTGTAGCCCGGGCTTCGGCATTGCGCCTCAGCGATCGAACAGGTGTGTCGCGTGCATGGCAAGCAAGACGACGCGCGACGGCGGGCGCTGGTTTGCCGCCCGGGGATGAAGTTCAAGCGTCGTCGGCGGTGGCCTTGGCGCAGGCGGTAGCGAAGTGAAGAAGTTGTCGGTGTAGGTGAAATTCACGAGTCGGCGAAGACAGACTCCGCAAGACGACGGCGCCCTTGAGACGGTTGCGGCGACGTCGAGCTCCTCGGCAATGACCATGTTAGCGATCTTGGCGGGAGCTGTCCCTCGCAGTGGTTGACGCCGACGTCAAAAGTCGGTGAGCTTCCGGGCGGCCGACTGCGGCGGGACGCATCCGTGAGCTCGTCGGCGATGAGCACGATCTCGTTGAACATGTCGGCCATCCGTCCGATCTTTGGGCGGATGCACCCGCCGAGGCGGTTGTCTTGCGAGCACGACGACGGAGGTCGGGGAGTTCCCGAGTTGGCGGGATCGGGTTGCGAGGCGGTTGGAGTTTAGGAAGATGGCGTCGGCGCAAGCGGTCGAAGAGCGCCGCAGGATGCTACCCTCGAAGTTGTTGAAGCGGAGGTCCAGTACTGCAGCGGCGGCAATGGCAACGGCACCACCTCCGGAACCCGCCCACAAGCGGTTGTTGCCGAGGTCAAGCTCGTGGAGGTGCACGAACGTGCGTGGGATGACGCCGCAGGCGGTTGGAGTTGATGTGAAACAGCGCCCTTGGTCCGGACGCCCAGCCGACGGACGCGGAAAGGTACCCGCGATGTCGGCGTGGTTGAGGTCGATCCGGCGACCACGATGTCGTGGGAGGTGCTTTGCCGGAAGGGCGCGCGCAGAAGACGCCAACGCCAGGCGCAGACGTTGACGTTGGGCCCCACCCAGTTGGCGGTGAAGTTGGAAGGGTCGGAGAAGATGGCGGTGCGCTTCCACCAGCGACGGACCTAGGATTTTATCACAGGGTATGCCATAATTTTTCTATGTAATTCGATAAACCATTTACAATTTGGTAAAACTATATTCTAATTCGATAAAACCAACTACATTAAATAATATGATGAGCCTTAAATTAAAAGATTAAGCTACAAACGACAATAAATCTCGATATAAAATGTTCAAATGAAACACAAATAATTCATAATATAGAATCGATTTGTTTGGAACTTTCGGTTAGAAAACTCACAAGTCACAGGATATGATGGACTAGTGACCGGATGCTAATTATTGATCTGATGCAGTGATGCGGATGAATGAACTCACGAACTGGAAAAAAATGACTCATATATAAATAATTAAAATTATTTAATTACACAAGTAAGAAGAAGAATAGAAGATTAATCTTAAACCCGCTGCCATTTGTGCGTCTCAATTATCTCGCCGAAGCGGCAGTAGTGAGACGATAACGCCAGGTGCCCTCCGCGTCGAGCCGCCGCGGCATCCCGAAGTCTGGCAAGTCGGCGGCCGTCGTGGCCGCGTGGGCTGTGGGCGCGTGGCGTAGTTCCGTGATGGCGTCGATGTGACCGTGCGGATTTGACTCTGCCGCTTGCGAGTTGCGACGATCCAGCGGGATGGTTGCAGGCGGTGCGCGAGAGTCAATGCGTGGGACCGGTGGGGTTTCGAGCCAGGTGGAGCGGAGTAACTGCTCCGAGCACCGTATCTGCGAGTTCGCGTGCCGCACAGAGATGCCAAACGGTGGGGCGGCGCGGGTACTCGGGCGTGTCTATCGGTAGTAAGCTTTTTTTCTTTTTTTTTCTTACATAAAATTTATATTCGTTCACTTACACTGGACCCCGGGGTATGCCGTGGCCCACCCGGCATACCACGGTGGTCCGTCCATAACTTCCACGCTGCGGTATGGCGTAGGATGCCCGGAGGCGAGGTTCGGGAACGCCCACGGCAACGTCGTCGGGCGGGGCGCGAGCGAGGACGCCAGACGACTCAGAGACTTCGAGACGACCCCCCTCCACGCTACCGAGGGGCAAAGGCGGCGGCGGCAGCGGCAGCGTGAAGGCACGCAGTGCGATCCAAATGGAGGAGAGGCAGGGAATGCGAGCCGGACGACGGGTCGGTCTTGTGATCTAGAGAGAGAGAGGGGGGGGAGAGGGAAGCGTGGAGCGGGCAAAGTGGCATTTAGAGCGGGCACATGGGGGGTGGGAGGGGCGTGTGTGTGTGTGATTGATGAAGGCAAGCACAGCAGGGCTCGTCACACGTAGTCACATGGGGCCACCACCCGCACAAGAAGCTCATTTCACTCATGTCGATTAGTCCTCACTCATCGGTGTGTGTGTGTGTATGTGGGTGTGTGTGGTGGTCTCTTTACCATGCTGCTTGAAAGCAACCGTCCACGATCCACGGAGGAGGCGGCTGGGCGTGGGAGATTACGGCGAAGTCACATCGTGACTCTTCTATAACAGCAGTGGCAATGAGGGAACGGAAAATCTAAAACTGATGGCAACGAAGGGAACATATAATTTTGAATGTCAACCAAGGGATTGTTATAGTTTTCAATGGCAATGAAGGAATTTTCTCAATGAAATATCAGCACGGCGCCAGGCTCAAGTGCGGACCCGAGAAAATGTGAATTATGCCGTCGTGGGAGGTGGGCTTTACTCCGTCAGTTCGCTTGCTCGTAAACGATCGTAAATTTTCAGTCGAAAACAGTGTTTTCCTCTTACATCAAACCAGCCAGCAGTAAATAATCCACGATATGATACGGCCTCTCGAACAGGCTGACTATTTTGTAATGCCGTAACGAGGCTTCGCTCTTTTAACATTATGAAATAGGTACGATCGCTAAAATGCCATTTCGTAAGTTTAGAGCTAAGAAAAATGAAAAATAAAATTCTCTTCTAGATCTGCTCCTGCCCTTTTTTTCTTCTTTTCCCGTGAGCACATGGACGGACAGAACGGGGAATGAAGAAGCGGATCACGCTCCTCCGATTCGTCTTCTCCCACGTCGGGACGTCGGACTGGTGGTACGCGCAGGATACCTTGCATCACAAGTAGAAGGTCTCGAGCTCCTCCATCTGCTTGGCGAGATCGCAGAAGAGGGCGTGCACGCGCTTGCAGTCCACGGTCTCCATCTCCGCAAACTGCTTGAGCATGGCCATCACCTCCGAGAGCTCGCAGTAGAGTTGCGCGCTCTCCTTAACTAGCCTATGACAGAGTCATTGGAAGATGAGCATTCATTATTTGGCTCTTAACAAATTCACATGGCAATGCACGGAACGGGCGGCATTGTCTACATGCATGATCCAACTTCACAAAGACAAATTACGTGCATGGCCGCGGAGGAAGAGGAGATGATGCAGCTGGTTGACCTTGATGAGAAGCTGATTGATCGTCATCTCTCTCCTGGGCGGGTCCTTGGTCACGAGCGCCACCACCCTGTGTGCCTCGGCACCCACCGCATCCTCTTGTCTCCCGTTGAAGGAGGCGATGTCGTCGCATGTTGAAAGGTCCTTGTTGGTTTTGGTAATTGAGTGACAACCTAGGTGGACTAATTGTGTTTATGTGAGATACACAGGTGATTAGTCCACAGGTATATGTGTATGAGCAACATATGCCATGGAGGTGAAAATGGCTTGGAGATGTTGCAAAGCTCACACATGTGATGATGAAGGAGCTTATTGCACATGAGACATGACATTGAGTCATGTGATCAAGGTGGAGAAGATCAAGACAAGACTTGGCTTGATGGACCAGTTGCAAGCGTGAAGGGCAAGTCAAAGGCTTTGGAGTGATGGACCGCGTGGCGGTGAAGCTTGAGCAAGACTTGGCGCCCGATGGACGATAGCAACGGTGAAGAGCAAGTAGAGTCAAGATCGATGAACCAATATGATCATGTGATGATATGAAATGGATCATATCATTGTTGATCGTGTTGGTGCATGTGTTGCATCGACATTGAAGGAGATGGAATGGAATGCGCATGAGCAAAGGTATAACCTAGGGCATTTCATTTCACCGGTCATAGGTGTGTAGAGAAGTTTATGACCGGGTTTAGGATAGATGGCCGTACTATCAAGAGGGGCAAACTTGTTTGCATATCGGTCATCTAGTGCCACTCGAAAGTGATCTAACTTTGCATTGTCGCTAGGATCGAGTGGCGTGGCAAGTTGAGTGGCTAACATCCTTTGGGAAATGATTGTGAAAATGCTAACACACATACACTTGGTGGTGTTGGCACATTTACAAAGGAGGTGGTGTTTGCGGTGGGAGATGGGTTTGGGTCCCTCTCTCCTCCCGCCGAAGCTGCGAGGTGGGATTCGGCGCTTTGGGAAAATAGAATGCCTATTTTCTATTACATGGGATGCAAGTTCTTGTGGTTAGCACATTGGAGCAAGGGTGATGAAGTTAGAAGTGAAAATGAGTTAGTCGCGAAGATGTTTGGCGTCGGGCCAATTGATCGGACGCCGGATCTGAATGCACCGGATCTTTGGCAGTGCTACGTGCTGTCAGTGACGTCGATGGCGTAGAAGCTAGAGTGTGACCGGACGACTGGCCGCGTCCGATCAAGTGTGACCGGACGTGTCCGGTCGAGGTCGGCACTTTTATCTTGGAAGCGACCGGACGCCGAGGGTTCAGCGTCCGGTCCGCTTGAAAGCTCTTTGCGTCCGGTCAAGTCAAGTGACCGCTGGAATCGGAGACACGTGGCGTTCTGGGGTGACCGGACGCCGAGGTCCAGCCGTCCGGTCAACACGACCGGAGGCGTCCGGTCGGCCCGACCGCTGCCCGATGAAGGGTAACGGCTAGTTTAGCCCTTGGGGCTATAAATAGAAGTGGCCCTCGGCCATGGCTGGGGTTGAGCACCTCAAGGGACTTAGTGTCCATGCTTGTGAGTGCTTGGGAGCCCTCCATCACACATATACTTGATAGTGATCATTCGATTGTGTGAGTGAGCGATTCTAGTGCGATTGCATCGTGAGGTTGCATCGAGTGGCACTAGGTGGTCGTGTTACAAGCCGGTGGTGCTTGTTACTCTTGGAGGTTGCCACCTCCTAGACGGCTTAGTGGTGGTCTCCGTCGAAGCTTCATAAGAAGCTTGTGCGGCGCTCCCGGAGAAGTGCTTGTGAGGGGTACTTGTGCTCGCTTCGCCCATGAGCCGCATGAAGAGCAACTTTGGTAAAGCGTGTCATTGAGCTACCCTCACTCAAGGGGTAGGTTCTTGCGGTGCCCGACGTGCGGGCTTAGCGGATGATGCTAATTAGCCGCCGAACCACCAAGTGAGCGGTCGACACAACGGGGACTAGCGTGTTGGCAAACACGTGAACCTCGGGAGAAAAATCATCGTGTCAACCTTGTTCTTCCCATTGGTTTGCATCCCCATTACACGAGCTTGCAATTACTTTTATATATCTTAAGCTTGTGTAGTTGCTCTTGTAATTAGTTAGCTTGTGTAACTTACTAGTTACCTTCTTACTTGTGTAGCATAGAAGTAGCTTCCTTACGTGGCTAATTTGGTTTTAGTAACCTTGTTAGTCACATTGCTTAGTTTGTGTAGCTAAGTATTTGCGCTCTCTAATTAGGCATTGGTTGCCTTGTTATTGAGCTTTGCTAGTGGGCTTAGTTGGCTTTGTGCTTTTGCTTACTAGCATGTGTAGGAGCTCCCTTGTTGCTTAAAGTACTAGTGGCATAGGTTTGTGTGATCTTGCTCCTAGAATTGTTTATGAGAGCTCTAGCTAGCCCGGCACCTTAGTTGCATAATTAGTATCTTGGCAAGGTGCTAGTGAGTATATATAGAGGGGTGTAGTCTTGGCTAGACCGATTGTTTTAATTCCGCATTTATATCGGTTAGCCGACGCGATTAATTTTAGAAAAAACTATTCACCCCCCCTCTAGTCCGCCATCTCGACCCTTTCACATGTGTAGCGGTTCCTAGGGTACACGTAGTGGAGCCACCTGCCACCACGCGCGGCGCCGCCCTGCTGCCTGCCCTACATCCGGAGATGGCCTGCAGAGGCATTAACCTTGGGCTATGGGGGCGGCGAACGCGAGCAGTGCTGGTGTCGCTCGGGGCAGACGCGCGGTGGGCGGTGGGAGTCGCTGGCGTCGCCACCGCCGTGGCGCTCGGCTCCGGGGAGAAGGCAAAGCAGAGGAGCGCCCGCTCAGAGAAGAAGCACTGCTCGATCCGTTTCTTCTTTCCCCGTTCCGTGTGTCCGTGTTCTCGCGAGTAAAGGAGGAAAAGACAAGAACAAATCTAGAAGAGAATTTCGTTTTTCATTTTTTCTAAGCTCCAAACTCACGGAATGGCATTCTAGCAGGTTGTACATCTTTTATAATGGCAAACGAGCGAAGCCCCGTTGCGGGATGGCAAAACAGCGAAGCACACCTCCCATAATGGTAGAATTCCCATTTTCTCTCCGGACGCAGTTTCGATGCGTGGAACCCCTTCCCATGTGTAGGGTCGAGATGGCGACTAGAGGGGGGGTGAATAGTCATTTCTAAATTTAATTACGCCGGCTAATCGAAACAAATGCGGAATTACAACAATCGATCTAGCCAAGACTACATCCCACTATTGAAGTTCTCAAGCACCTTATAAATATCCTAATTAGCCAACAAAGATGCCGGGCTAGTTAGAGCTCACCTATCCAATTCTAGAAGCAAGGTCACACAAACCTATGCCACTAGTATTTTGCACACCGAAGAGCTCCTACACAATTCTAGTAAGCAAAAGCACAAAGCTCCTAAGTTTACTAGCAATGCTCAATAACAAGGCAAACGATGTCAAATTAAAAAGCGCAATTACTTAGCTACATAAACTAAGCAATGTGACTAATAAGGTTATACAAACTAAATTAGCCATGCAAGGGAGCTACTTCTATGCTACACACAAAAGAAGGTAACTAGTGAGCTACACAAACTAACTAATTACAAGAGCAACTACATAAGCATAATATGAAAGTAATTACAACCTTGTGTATGGGGATTGCAAACCAACGAGAAGAACAATGTTGACACAGTGATTTTCTTCCAAGGTTCACGTGCTTGCCAATAGGCTACGTCCCCGTTGTGTCGACCGCTCATTTGGTGGTTCGACGGCTAATTGGCATCACTCGCCAAGCCCGCACGTCGGGCACTGCAAGAACCTACCCCAAAAGTGAGGGTAGCTCAATGACACGCTCAACTAGAGTTGCTCTTCGCGGCTCCAGCGTGGCGAGCACAATGCCCCTCATAAAGCTCTTCTCTGGAGAACCGCACAAGCTTCTTGTGGACTTCGACGGAGACCACCATCAAGCCATCTAGGAGGTGGCAACCTTCAAGAGTAACAAGCACCACCGGTTTGCAACTTGACCACCTAGTACCACTCGATGCAATCTCACGATGCAATCGCACTAGAATCGCTCTCTCATACAATCAGATGATCACTATCAAGCATATGTAAGATGAAGGGCCCCCAAGCACCACCACATAAGCCACCAAGGCTCTAGTGTGCTCAGCTCTTGCAAGCTTACGGCCAAAGGCCGACCACCACTTCTATTTATAGCCCTACGGGCTAAAATAGCCGTTACCCCTTCACTGGGTGTTTTTTGGGACGACCGGACGCGCAGGTCGTGTGCACCGGACGCGTCCGGTATGGCGACCGGATGCGTCCGGTTGCTGCGTTCGGTCATTGCTTGACTGCCACATGTCCCATTCAAACGAAGTAGTTGTTGTCGCTCGACAGCGATCGAACGCGTCCGGTGTGTTGATCGGACGCAGGACGGGTAGCGTCCGGTCGAGTCCAGAGAGCTCTTAGAGCCACTCAGTTTCGACCGGACGCAGGACGGGCAGCGTCCGGTCGAGTCCAGAGAGCTCTCAGAGCCGCTCAACTCCGACCGAACGTGTCCGGCGTGGCCGATCGGACGCGCCCCTGCGTCCGGTCCTCTCTGGACCAAAGCCCGCGCCCCACGTCACCACGACCTTACGCTAAACAGTGATCGCTCAACGTCCGGTCACTACTATGAGCCAGAGTCCGATCACCTCGGCAACTCTGCCCACGCTTGGCCAGAATACTGGACGCGTCCGGTATCGATATCGGACGCGTCCGGTCACGTCGGGAAATACTGGACGCGTCCGGTCCTCATATCGGACGCATCCGGTCACCCCGTGACCAGTGCATTCGACTCCTTTTCTTCACCAACTTCTTCTCCTTTAGAAATGTGCCAACACCACCATGTGTACACCACCATGTGTATGTATGTTAGCTTTTCACAAATATTTTCCAAAGGATTAGCCCCCCAACTTGCCACGCCACTCGATCCTAGCGACGATACAAAGTTAGATCACTCGAGTGGCACTAGATGATCGATATACAAACAAGTTTGCCCCTTTTGATAGTACGGCCATCTATCATAAACCCGGTCATCAACTTCTCTACACACCTATGTCCGGTGGAATGAAATGCCCTAGGTTATACCTTTGTCTTGCTCATTCCATTTCATCTCCTCCAATGTCGATGCAACGCATGTACCAACACAATCAACAATTATATGATCCACTTCATATCATCACGTGATTATATTGGTTCATCGATCTTGACTTCACTTGCTCTTCACCGTTGCCTTCGTCCATCGGCGTCAGGTCTTGCTCAAGCTTCACCGCCACGCGGTCCATCGCTCCAAAGCCTTCGACTTGCCCTTCATTCTTACAACCGGTCAATCAAGCCAAGTCTTGTCTTAATCTTCTCCATCTAGATCACATGACTCAATGTCATGTCTCATGTACAATGAGCTCCTTCACCATCACATGTGTGAGCTTTGCAACATTTCTGAGCCATTTCCACCTTCATGGCATATGTTGCTCACACACATGTACTTGTGGACTAATCACATGTGTATCTCACATAAACACAATTAGTCCACCTAGGTTGTCACTCAATTTGAGAAAATCAGTGAATTTATTGGTTTTTTTTAAAATTATGGCGACCGGTCGATAGAGCCGATTAATTGTAACTTGTGTAAATTGAGTTACTGGATGAAATTTTATTAAGGTTCGGAAGGAAAGTTATGAATTTAATGAGATTAGTTCAGAGTACATGTGGCATATCATTTTGGATGGTTTATTGGAGTTCGCTGATAACACTGATAGAATTAAAACTGCACTCATATATATCAGGCAAAAAGGAGACGAGATTGAGAGATTGGTGGCAAATATGTAAAAGAAAAAGGTCCAAATTACTCCCCAGAGGTCGACCAAAACCCAGATAGCCCCTAAATTAACATTTGGCAACTACTCCAATTGTCAAATTTAACCTTTGATAAGATTTTTTTTCTCCATAAAATTATGTTTAAATCAAATCTTGTAAGGTGGTAGCCGACATCATAAATTTTCCATTATTATTTGTGTTTATGTGAGATACACGGGTTATATGCATCTGACTAAGGTCCGAGATATCAGTGAATTTGAGAAAATTGAAATAACTTATAATTTAAGATGGATGTAGTAGATAAGAAGTGGAAAGATCGAGAGAGAGAGAGAGAGTCGAGCTCACATGGCAAGGACAGTTACAACCTATAAACTACTCTATCTATCCTATAATATAGCACATACAAGCATTTAAAGTTTATACCTATAAGAGATTCTAAGAGATAAAAACAATTTTGTACTAAATAGCTGCATAAGTTTGGTAGTTATTATGTTAGTTGTCGTTTATCAAGCAATTACCATTAATCATATTGATGATAGTGTCTGGTTAGACAAGTATCTAGGAGTTTTATGTAAGTTTCATTTGCACTTGCCTCTCTGACACATCGGCAAATTTGATGACTTAGCAGGTTAATTATGAAGAGAGAGATAGAGAGAGTTTCATAGAGTTTCATCTGGATGAAACCTGTTGTTACAGTTATCAACACGAAAGCTAACGTGATAGCCTAGATAATTGTGCCATGAAACTCTCCATTCATAGTGGTCTTAGAAAATAATGTGAGGGCACATGCCACATGTGTTTTTTTTGTTCTTTCTTGAGCTATCCTAAAATTTCTAGAATGAACTATATTATAGGTCAGGGGGAGTATGAGCTAGTTTCTATACTTATCAGACATTAGATACTAAGAAACTATATTTCTACGGATAGTTTTTCAAAAAAATTTGTCCAATCACAAGTCTTATCTCTACATCATTTACCTATCATATTTCTTTATATCTTGGTTCCATTGGAGACATAATTTCTTATTTTCTCCACTATTTTCTTTAATTTTAATGTCACATCCTCACTTTACTAAACCCCATCATCCTGAATAAATTCCTAGAGTTGCCTAAAATCAAATATTTTTAAGTTTAACCGACTTTATAGAAAAGATGTCAAGATTTATGACACAAAATTAGTTTGTCTGATACATCATAAACTATATTTTCATAACATACTTACTCAATTGATTTCACAAATGTTTGTATTTTTTTTACAAATCTAGTCTAACATAAATAAAATTAACTTAGTATGAGATAATTTATTCAGGACAGAGAATAGTTATAACAAGTTCTCAGAATCTCAGCCGGTATCAGTGTACGGAGTTTGCGGGCTTTGGAAATGCTCACGTACCGCGGTCAGTCAGTCCAATCCAAGACCGTAGCCATGACCAGCCCAGCCCCAGACCCGAGCAAAATCGAGCCAGTGCTTTACGATTCGTGCATGACCATCCGGCAACCCCGATCGCCCGATTGCCCTACCCGGCTTGCCTGCTTCCCTGTCCCATAAAATCCGACGCGCCGACGCCTCGATTCGTCGCCTCCCCCGAGCCGAGCCCCCCATTCCTGCCACAAATCGCCACTAAAACCCTAGCCTTCCGCCATGGCCACCTCCCCAGCCGCTCCGACCGCCTCCGCCGCCGCTGCGGCCACGGACGGGCCGGTGCTCAGCGTAGTATCGAAGCGTCTCCGCGCGCTGCGGAAGAAGTACAACCGCATCACGCAGATGGAGGAGTCGCTCGCCGCCGGCAAGACGCTCAACCGAGAGCAGGAGGAGGTTCTCCGCTCCAAGCCCGTCGTCGCCGCTCTGATCGACGAGCTCGAGCGCCTCCGCCCCCCGCTCGCATCCGCCGTCGCGGAGGAGCTCTCCTCCCGCCCCGCCCCCGCCACTGCCCCCGCCGCCGACGCTTCCTCCTCCGACTCAGATTCGTCAGTCCAGGACCTCCTCGCGCTCGTCTACTTTGGCTCCCTCTTCGACGTCAAGCAGCAAAGCGACTTCGTCTCTTTGGTTTACGCGAGCGAGCTCGAGCGGAGCAGCTGCCTCACTTATGACTACGTCGGGGATGATCCAGAGGACAGTCTCGCGGAGACCGATCTGAACGCGGTTTCTGCCCTTGCCTCCCTCGCCGCGTCGCGCCCTCCAGCTGCAGCCGGAGTCTCGCACCGTGACGCCCTTCAGGCTTGTGCCCATCACGCCCGCCTCTGGCTCCGCCGTGCGGATGAACCCATCCACCCTGATTCCACCATCACATGTGGGTATTTCTACAGGGCGTGCGCTTGATTTTGTTTGGATGGTAGGATAGTCTGACTTAGACTTAATCTGTATTTCCTTTTGGCTGTAGATGCTGGGGTGAGGGCAAAGCTGGATAGGATCATGGCATCGGGCTACTACACAGCTCAGCTAGAAATGAGGCCACCATTGGATCTGGCTGCTGCAGTGGCAAGCTTTGGAGCTGGAAGTGTGCAGGTGCAGGAGAGTATGGTTGTGTCACCTCAGGCACTGGAAGCAGTTGAGGAGAACCTGGCTGTTGAAGGGCACAAGGTGAAATCATACTTGTTATTTTGCTTTCGTCCTTTCGTCAATGTTTGGTTGGCATTTCCAAATGATTGCTGATCCATTAACTTTGTCTTGCTGTGTATGTATGATTGATCTACTTTACTATACAATTATTTATGAGGCTGCTGCTTGTAGATTATATCTTTTCTAGTATGACTGTCCATACTCCAGATTAGTTATCTAATGTTGATTCATAGTATCTGGGTTTATGTTAACACCACAGGAAGATACATCTCTGGGCTCTTTTCTAAACAATATGTTACTTTGATGTTTTGTAAATAGTAATGCATTGAACAGAAAATTAGTTTCTTTGGTTGGAAAGAAACCTAGAAGATGATTTATAGGTTCATTTGTTTTTTTTCTCATGCCCTGAGTATTTAGCCTATAAGAAATGATTTCAGAACCAAACAATATGTTTGTTTTAAAGTATTCTAGACCTGTATTCTGTGGAGGAACTTAGGCCAGTCCTTTTTTTTTGGGGGGGGGGGGGGGTGGGATGGTTCAGTTTCATTAATAGGGTGCCACTATGTCAGTGCTTTTGTTTCCTGGATCTTAGTGCTGAACTACACTTGTAAAACTTGGATGCTACTTTTTTGTCTAGTTGCAATGCCAGGAAGCTAGTTTCTTTTACATTATATGTTTGTCACAGAACAAAACATATTATTACTTGTTTTGTTTAATACAATGGTTTAATGATTTTCAATGATCTTGCTGATAACGCTGGTTATTGTTGATTTTATCCTATTTGTTATACTATCTTAAGTTTTACAAAGAGCATACTTATATTACTAAATAAGCTTAAATAGATTCATCAGGAAATATAATTCTATTGTGGACCTATTTAGTGTCATAAATGTCAATAATCTTCCCTATAAACTTGGTCAATGTTAAAATAGTTTGACTTCGAACAAAACTAGAGTGTCATTGGCCTGGTGCAAGCGGTAGAGTCTTACCGCCTGTGACCGGAAGGTCCCGGGTTCGAGTCGCGGTCTTCTCGCATTGCACAGGCGAGGGTAAGTCTTGCCACTAACACCCTTCCCCAGACCCCGCACAGAGCGGGAGCTCTCTGCATTGGGTACGCCCTTTATACGTATGGGGATGTTAAAAAGCTACAACAGTCAAGTGTCGTAAATGATGATAGTTTTTTAGCTGAAAACGTGATGTAAGCTCTAGGGTTCATCAGGAAAATCAATATCACTTGTTTGTTTACATGTTGCAAATTTAGGTTACATCTTCGAAGTGACCATCTTTATTCTGGACATTAGTGTATTTGTGATAATTGACTTTCTTAATTTTGCTAACATTAGTTTCCATTGCCGCAGCAATTTTATGTCATGACAATGAAATTGTAGTGTCTGGTGCTTGTATCTCGTGTTGCTTTAGACATAGTTTTGGGTTCCCGTGACGACATAGCTAAACTATTTAATAAAGATTGGATTTTTTTTCGTTTTCATAAGCACCAGGGTTTCATACAACTGGAAACTTGGTGGTCCAAGAAGTCCTGAAATAAAACACCTTTTGTCTTTGTTCAATCAAATTACGAAATTTTTGGTTCACTGATCTCTCCTGTTCATTTCCTGACATTCATATTTGTCAGTCATGCCAACTCCCTAAACACCCATAGCTACTGCCTTCATAATATGTTTGGCATGTTGTTATCCCTAATATATGTATTTGCCTTTAGATAGCACCGATATTGAAGTGAGACAGACAGGTTCATAAAAAACACAATTTTTCCGTATATGGTACAGGATATTGGCTGATCAAATTTTCTGTCAGATGCCACCATCAGTCTTAACTAACTGGAAGTCATAAAATTTAGAGCTCATCTTAGTATGTATATGAAACACACTTACTGTCCCATTCATTGTAGATAGGAAAAAAGTTATTCCTTTTTCTGCCTGAAATGCATCTGCAATGACCATGCTATTTAATCCTCGTGATAGGTCTACAAATTAGATGAATAAAACCTGCGTGTAAACAATAAATAAAACAACTTATGTGTGGAATGAAACTTGATGGTAGGTATATAAGATCATTTCAGTAAGCCTTACATTTTATTTAGTTCTAAAACATATAGACAAGAAAATGTTTCCCATCTTCTGTTATCAACTTTCTTTACAGTAGACACACATCTATTCAGTTCTGAAATATGCAGCATTGTACCCATAGATGAAAATGTCGCAATCAGGCATCAGCTTTAGCCATCTAACTGGACGTTTGTATATAGAATAATGCTCATCAGTTTGTTCATGAAATTTAACTTAGCTTGATCATCACTCCCTATTACAGTAGGAAGAACCATTGTAGCTGTAACTTTTTGTAGAACATTTTTTAGCATGTGAATTCATTATTCTTCTTGTTAATCCCATACATTTGTACCTTAGAATGCTCAATGATGTATGATCATCACTCCCTGTTACAGTAGGAAGAACCATTGTAGCTGTAACTTTTTGTAGAACATTTTTTAGCATGTGAATTCATTATTATTCTTGTTAATTCCATTCATTTGTACCTTAGAACGCTCAATGTTGTATGTTTTGTTGTCAGAACAATCCCCGTTGCTTTTATTCCCTTGCTGGCTTGCTTATTTATAGTTTTAAACTTAGCTTATAAATTGTAGTCAGAGTGGATAGGGTGAAAGGCAGCTAGAATTTTTGTGGTGTTCAGTATACCAGATACTTAAGTAGGATTGAAACTGAGCTAGACAAATTTGGCCCTGATGGACCGGACAAGGTTATCCTATGGCTACGTAACAAGGCTAAAGTATACCCTTGTAACGACCTAGATAGGTGACACCCTAAGAACCATGGGGCTGGAAAATTTGTAGCACTAAATTCATTTGTAGTCTGTTTACCTCAATGCTAAATGTTAAACAGTTGGTGACCTACCATTTAACCATTATTTGTGTAAAATGGCTATTTTAGCGAGCTAAACAACCAATTAAACGGGGCAAACGGATGATTAAATGAAAACGGCATGCCACCATTTGGCGTTGAAACGACAATTTAGATGAACAATGTTTGTAAGTACTCAATACCTCATGAGTTAATTCTTTGTATTTAGTGATTAGTGGAATGTATCTGTTTGAGGATGTAGGAATGTTCTTTAGTTGCTATCTGGGACATGCATCAAACAATAACCAAAGTCCTATATTAATGAAATGACCCGCAGCTCTACCACGTCGTCCGAGAAAAAAGCAATAACCAAAGTGAAAAGAGTTTAAATTCATCCTTATTATTCTATACATGCTAGAATACGCTCATATCGAGCTTGTTATGACATTGGTGAAGTCACTACAAACAGGGGAAAAAATAGCTTGTAATTTGCCATCTGGATTGTTACTGTAGTTATGCTCCCTCTGTCTCTCAATATTTTAACAGTTACTCTAGAGTATTATTTGGAGAATATCTGTGCAATGAGAGAACAGGAGTGTTTTTTTAACAAAGAAACATCAGTGTTCAGTGGTGTTGGTTATTGTTCATGCTAATTTATTCGTTATTTATTTATTTATTGCTTGAATGACCTTCATAAAAGGTTGGTCTTAGATACTTGTGATGTTTGTTATTTGTTCATGCTAACTTAAAAGTTTTTTTGGTTTTTGCTTGAACGAGTATCATATAGGGTTGTATAGCAATGGTACCTTAATCCTCACATTACAAAGATCGATCATTTTAGAAACTAAACCAGTCTCGTATGTGTATAAAATGTAAACTATATAAAAAGTGGAATCTGTCTTATCTTCCTTGATATTGTGCATATTCTTTTGTGATGCTAAGATATTTATTGTGATGTTTGTACCTTATCCTTTTTTTTTTTTTATAAAGTGAACATTCTTATTTCTCTTTAGATATACATAATGAAAAGCGAAGATTATTTAAGTCGATGTCTTGTTTCAGTTAGGTCTTTTTGCCTGATTGTTTGTCCATGAAAGATTGGTGTCTGTTTTCTGTACTGTAGATTTGCCTGTCTCTTAATCATGAACGCATGGGTTTGTGCTCGAGTAGGGGCTGGTAACAAACAAAATGAGTTTTTATTTCTTGTTTTATGCTATTTTAGATTGTGTTGTCTTTGTGTTTGAGGGAAAATGTGTTCTCTAATTAGCTCTGCCTTTATATTTGTTAAGGATTTATAATCTTTTTTACTTGTGTCCATGCATCTTTGCTAACAACACACTTTTTTCCATTTTTTACCGGATATTTTCTCACTTTTCCACTGGTTAGCCCTTTAGATGATAAAAAAAATACTTGCACCTCGTCATGTACATTGTAAAGTTTTACTATGTTGTTTTCTGGATTTCATCTTTATTTTTTTTACTGATGTATGTGTTCATTAACAGGATGAGAAGGAAGATTCTCAGGCTACTGAAATCTACAGTGATCATCAGGCTCCTGTTGTTGACGTTGAACACGTGGTACTGCTTTTATGATAAATGATGTGATGGTGAACTCTCTCTGGTTTGAATGTTTCCTCTTTGTACTAACTATGTTGTTTCAGGAGGATGAAGGCCTGGTGAATCCAACTGATGAAGTTCCTTCAGCTGAGGCAGAGCAGGAGACATTTGATGCTGATGTGGAGGATCAGGAACAAAAAGACCAACAATTCACCCAGCGGCGGTCTTACCAGAACCAGCGTGGTGGTGGTGGTCGTGGCGGCGGCAGGAGGGGCTATCCTAATGGCCGTGGAGGGCGTGGTGGCCGAGGCGGTGGATACCAGAATGGCCGTGGGGGTGGTGGATACCAGAACGGCCGTGGCGGAGGCGGTGGGTACTACTATGAATCTGGATACTACCAGCCGAGGAACTACAACAACAGAGGCCGGGGCGGTCGCTCGGGCGGTGGCAACTCTTACTACAACAACCATGGTGGAGGTGCACAGGGAGGCGGCCATGGGCATCCTGGGAGGATTGAGCTGGGTGCAAACGCCTAGCTCGCTGACTGTTTTGTCTGAGGATGTGGAGCGAGGGAGGGGAGCCATTTTGTTATTATAGAACTAACTTAGCCTGTTATTACGCCACCGTTGGCCCCATCTGTGAGTTCTTTTTGCTACTCGAGTGACTGCACATGGTCGGTCGGTAATGTGGAAAAACTCTGGGATAGTAGCTTCAGGTCATATTCGTTCTCCTAAGTTGCGTCTTTTATGTGTTAATATGCCCTTATTTCTTCATTATATTATACTCTGTGCTGGAGGAGTGGAGGTGTCGATGTTGTCACCAGATTTTGTCGTTACATCAGGTTGCTGTGTTCTATCGGATCTTCGCAGCATTTAAAGGTGATTGATGACCCGTTGCTTGGCCTAGAAGTCTTTTGTTGCAAACGCTTATACCAAACCGAACCTCTGGCTGGTTATTAAGCGATGTAAGAAGGTAGACGGATGCTTGATGGCTCCAATAGAGATTGTCGCATTGTTGGCTCCATCCTAATCTGTCCGCTTTGTCCTATTGATGTAGCACTAGCTTGTCCATTGCTTGCACGCCTTGTTTGTCCTCTTTGTTTAAACAGTGGCAGTCCGGTGAGTTGTTCTGTTTTTAACTTTTTATATGACTCTAGTGCCCAGGTCACCTGCAACGGCTCGTAGTAGGTCGAGCTGAGGCTTGTATGTTTTCAAAGACGGCGACACGAAGCAATTGTATTATTTTTCTTTGGCTTGCGCGTGGTCGTGTCAATGTATCACTCCTGCCTAGCGTTTTGGTAGGATTTGATCAGACAGCTGACCTAGAGAAGCCAAAAGGAAAAAACCACAAGTTCCTTGTCTTCTCAGAAGAGAAGACGTAGCAGCAGGATCAACCGGACAGGAACGTGGTTGATTATTCCAGCTCTCTCACCTGACCATTTCTTACCCACCCATCCCTTAGCTGATTCTATACTACACTTCTTGAGTAAAACAACCTTGTTTTACTAGCCCTTTGGTTTGATGATGATGCACGAAAGGCTACTTTGTTGCTGTAAGAAAAAGAGGACACGGTAACGTAATTTTGTCTGGCTCGCTTTGGCATCGCAGGGCGCAGAATCATGATTAGCCGCTGCACGTCGCTTCATGCCGCTATCATGTTGTCTCCCATCCCTTTTGTGCTCTTGTTTGACTGACCACGGGGCACGGGCGCTGCTCGGTGCTCGCTTTGCCCGGTTGCCCCTCCCGCTGTGTAATCTCGACGGCTCGACGGCGCTGGCCTATAATAGTTGAGTTGTATGTAAGGCGCGGTCGCCTTTCCTTGAAGAGGACCATAGCGGAAAGGGTCGCAGCTCGCACGGTGCTCTGTGTAGTCTTTGCTTTCGCAGCCGACATCATTAGTCCAGCTACCAACGCAACGCCCGCCTTGTGGTCCTTGAACGAACAAGCATAGTATGTGCTCCTAACAAAGAGTGCTCGTATAATTAGTGCTGCTTCTTATATGAAATGAATGAATATATGTCCATCAGCTTGCGGTGCCTAATCCGTTCTTCGGTTGGTTGGTAGTGCAGCGATCAGGGGAGAAAAACTGAAATGAAATCGATAGATAGATGGTGATTGCCAAAAAAAGTGATTTTAAATCATCACCGTCAATTTTAGCTGCTTCAGGATCAGGTGGCAGAATAACCTACCTGTCCGGCCGGGAGACTGGAGCGACGCCGTGCGTGTCCCTGCGCTTGATGGCAACAGAACGACGCGGTCACGACTCACGAGCATGTGGTGTATAAGAAGGGAAGCATTGATTACCGGCGTTTTCCGAAGTTTGAACAGTACATGGCACTGCCATGTCATAGTCATGCTGTCATATGTACACCATCACACTACCCCGGGCAGTTTCCCTCCACAACTCTCGCGCCATAACGCCGGGTCGTTTTCTATTCAAACACCCTCCCCTCCCCTCCTGCCCGGCAGGCGCCAGGCCAAGCTGCTGCGGGCGGCGTACACGATGTCGTGGCAGGTCAGGGCTTCCCCTGGCACAGACCAACTCATTGGATCGCCCCCAGCCACGGTGATGGTGTCCGCGCCCAGAGCCCCAGGCGGCCGCCGCGCGCAGCAGCCCAGAAAGCCGCCGCGCCGTGCGTATGCGCTCCTTCGCTTCACTGCCGAACCGTACCCCGCGCCTTTTCGCGACCCGGCCATGATTCGTCCGTCTCCTCCAAACAACGTACGCGTGAAGCAAAGCCTCCCGGCCCTTTCCGGATCAATCGATCATCCATCTCCATATTCTATTGACATTTTTTTTTATGATTGAAAGCTGCATCTGCATATGCTGCTGCCTGCTGCTGCTGCTTCCCTGGCCCTTCCTCGCTCGTCCCTGTCGTCGTTGCGTACTTTGGATAGCTGGACTTCTTCCCTCCCGCGACCGCAACCACTTCTCGCTCCCGAGCTTACCTAGCTGCTACCTCAATAACTCAGGTCGCCTCGCTTCAACTGTTCAGACAATCGACACCACAGCAACCAAATCTTTTCTTTTCATATGTAGACAGTCACCCGCAGAGCTCGGAAGAGAGATATTTCCCTTCTCCATCCATGCACAAGCACAACCACTCCGGTAGACGAGAGAGAAGCAGCGCAGCAACCGCCGCAGGTACACATATAAGCTCGAGAGAGAGCAGCCTTGAGCTTCTACTAGCTAGCTAGCTAGCCGCCATGGGCAACGTGTGCTTCTGCGGCACCACCTCCACGTCCCCTGATCAGCCCGAACCCGACGCCACAGCCAGCAAAGCGCCGCCACATCCACAAAGTGGCCACAAGAGGCCGGCGACGCCTCCGAGCAGCCAGCAGGGCAGCAACAGCCAGGAGCCGAGCCCGGGGTCCAACAAGCCCAGACCGAAGGCGAGGCCCAAGGCGGCGGCTACTAAGCCCAACAACCCGTACGACCGGGCTCCGCCGCCGGCGCACGCTTCCCGCGGCGTCGGCGGGGCGTCGGCGTTGGCGTCGCGCGTGCTGGACGGCGTGGTGCCGCACCACCCGCGGCTACGCGTGACGGACAAGTACCACCTCGGGCGGGAGCTAGGGCGGGGCGAGTTCGGCGTCACGCGGCTCGCCACGGACCGCGCCACGCGGGAGCGCCTGGCGTGCAAGTCCATCCCGAAGCGGCGCCTGCGCACGGCGGTGGACGTCGCCGACGTGCGCCGGGAGGTGGCCATCATGGCGTCGCTGCCCGACCACCCGGCGCTCGTGCGCCTGCGGGCCGCCTACGAGGACGCCGACGCCGTGCACCTCGTCATGGAGCTCTGCGACGGCGGGGAGCTGTTCGACCGGATCGTGGCGCGCGGGAGGTACACGGAGCGCGCCGCGGCGGCCGCCGCCAGGACCGTGGCCGAGGTGGTGCGGGCGTGCCACGCGCACGGGTCATGCACCGGGACCTCAAGCCCGAGAACTTCCTGTACGCGGGCAAGAGCGACGACGCACAGCTCAAGGCCATCGATTTCGGACTCTCCGTCTTCTTCAAACCAGGTCAGCCTGCTTGCTGTCTTGCTGGTGGTGTACTTGTGCCTCTTTCCCCCTTGCATTCGCCTGTTATTTTTTTTAAATCCTATTTATTTTGTCCCATCTTTCCATTCTATTATTCGACATCTTGAGTTCCATAAAGTATATATCATTCATCACTCCTAATTCAAGTAGCACAAACGATCCTTGAAGATCGAATTGTTAGATTTTTTTTTGTCAAAATTTTAAGCTTCTAGGCCGGGTGATTATCATATTTCTCAGGGACAGAGAGCATTTTCTTTTCTTTTTCGTCTGTGTGGTTGTCAATTTTGGCCTCTACGATAATCTTAACCTATTTTGGGTTCTTTCACTCGTTCCTTTTGGGTTAGATACTTAGATGGTTGGCGAATGTTCTCTAGTATAGGAAAATGGTTATTTTTAAATCTTTTTTTTTTTGGATTACGCCGAAACATATTTTTCATTAAGCAGAAGTAGAGTTTAACATTACAAAGCTTGGCTATCGGTGAGTACCGAGCCAAACACCCCAAAGTTCACATGGTTGTGATTACAAAAGACCTACTTATCGCCCATAAAGAGAAACAAGCACGGTGGCAAACACCAAAAGCAGGCCCTGGACTAAGCGGCTATAGAGCGTCGTCCTCCAAGCCAGTGAGGTCCAGCTCTATGGCCACCGGATCCAAATTTGTCCCGAATAGCGCCTGAAGGGCCTCCTATTTGGAGGCCGACAACGGATCAACAAAGATGGTCTTGAATGTGTCCAAAGCCTCAGGGTCCGGACGCTGCGTCATGTATACAACTCCTAGCTTTTGCATCAGCACATTTTGTGCCTGGACAGTCGGGTTGAAGGCCTTGGACTTAGCAGTCAGCTTCCCACTCCGACGCACCGACATCACCGTTGAAGGTATCTTAGACCTCCTTAGCTTCGGCTTGCGGATTAGTGGGGTCTGAAGCAGGACGCATAGCCGCGCTTCCAACTGTGCAGCCAGGGACACATTGGCCAATGGAGGTTGACCGTTGTCACCTTCATCGTCTGTCAATGAACCGCGGTTGGGCCTCAACAGCTCAAACTCCGTAACCTCCCAATCCGATACAGGCATCTGCGACCGTTCCCTACATACCCTGGAGTGATCATCATATTTCTCAGGGACATACAACATTTTCCTTTTCTTTTACGTCCGTGTGGTTGTCAAATTTGGCCTCTACGATAATCTTAAGCTATCTTGGGTTCTTTCGCTCGTTCCTTTTGGGTTAAATTAAATACTTAGATGGTTGGCGAATGTTCTCCAGTATAGGAAAATGATTTTTTTTAATCTTGTCCAAACATATGCAAAAAAGGGCGCCTTTAATTCTGTCAGTCTTCAAAGAGCTAATACTCATTTAATTTTTTTAAATAAAACACGTGAAAGTGTGTGATACCGCTTGTTAGGTCGTGGAATTTTTCATTAATGATGACAGCGCTACACTTTGTTGCACCTACCTTTGCCACACTTCCTGTGAAAGCTTCAGAAAACTGTAGTCACGAAATTATGTGTGCATGAGGAAGACGCTGCAGTGAGGAACAGGTCCTGTCAAAACTGCGAGAAATCCCGTTTCATTTTGTCTTAAATCTGCCGTGCCTGACGTTTATTTCCGTGTGGAAGCGTCCGAGCGGCTGCAGCTAGCTAACGATCACGACAGTCGACAGTGATACGGATCCAGCTCGTGTATTCAGAAAGTTGACAGCGTCATCAGATTTTTTCTAAAACAAAAAAATAGTGACGAGAAAGTCTACTCTTTGGCTTTTGGGCAAAACGCTATTTTCACCAGATAATGAGGTAAAACACAAACACTAGTTCGTTCGTGCACGGTGATCACACCCGTACGTGTTCTGTACATGCATCATGTATGCATGGTACCACGCCGTGATCCATGACGTTTATCACTAAGTTTTGTGGATGCAATGCAATGCAATGGCAACAACAGGCGAGCGGTTCACGGAGATCGTGGGCAGCCCGTACTACATGGCGCCGGAGGTGCTGCGGCGGAGCTACGGGCCGGAGGTGGACATCTGGAGCGCCGGCGTGATCCTGTACATCCTCCTCTGCGGCGTGCCGCCCTTCTGGGCCGAGACGGAGCAGGGCGTGGCGCGCGCCATCCTCCGCGGCAACCTGGACCTGCAGCGGGAGCCGTGGCCGCGGATCTCCGAGGGCGCCAAGAGCCTCGTCCGCCAGATGCTGCAGATGGACCCCAAGAAGAGACCCACCGCGCAGCAAGTGCTCGGTACGTTGTTCATGCATGCTGTCCAAGATCTCGCCGTGCGCGCGGACGTGTGCGTGTCCCTCCCTGTTGCTTGTTCGTCCCCGCGTGAACGCTGATGCTTTGTTGGTGCGGCAGAGCACCCGTGGCTGCAGAACGCGCTGAAGGCGCCCAACGTGCCGCTGGGCGACGTCGTCCGGGCGCGCCTGCAGCAGTTCTCCGCCATGAACAAGTTCAAGAAGAAGGCCATGCGGGTGATCGCGGAGCACCTGTCCGTGGAGGAGGTGGAGGTGATCCGGGACATGTTCGCGCTCATGGACACCGACAAGGACGGCAGGGTGACGGTGGAGGAGCTCAAGGCCGGGCTCAGGAAGGTGGGGTCCAAGCTGGCCGAGCCCGAGATGGAGCTGCTCATGGAGGCCGTAAGCATCATCCTTAATTAGTACTCTCCTTGATCTCATGGTGCAATTAGACAGGCCTAGAACATTATAACCTTATAAAGTCCAGAACTGAAAAATCAATTCCAGGCCGACGTGAACGGCAACGGGTACCTGGACTACGGCGAGTTCGTGGCGATCACCATCCACCTGCAGCGGCTCTCCAACGACGCCCACCTCCGCAAGGCGTTCCTCTTCTTCGACAAGGACAGCAGCGGGTACATCGAGCGCGCCGAGCTGGCCGACGCGCTCGCCGACGATGCCGGGCACACCGACGAGGCCGCGCTCAACAACATCCTGCAAGAAGTCGACACCAACAAGGTACGTGTCTCGGTGTCTGTCACCTGCAGGCAGCTCGATCAGATCCTGCGATGCAATTGCAATCTGAGCTCGGACTATATGGTCGCAGGATGGGCGGATCAGCTTCGACGAGTTTGTGGCGATGATGAAGGCCGGCACGGACTGGAGGAAGGCGTCCCGGCAGTACTCGAGAGAGCGGTTCAAGACCCTGAGCAACAGCCTCATCAAGGATGGGTCGCTCGGCATGGCTCGATGACCACAATACGATGCATGTGCTTCAGAGAGGATCGATGCGATGAGATGCTTGGTTTTTGATGCATACATCACTTCATCAATGGATGAATGGATATATTTCTTTCTTCAGCTTGTTTGTATATTCGTTCTAGAAAGTCTGTGAACTTTGGATAGTAATATTTATTGTCAATTAACAAAAACTGATGGGGCTCTAGTCTTTCGAATCAGTGTCTATGAAGTGAACTTGTGTTGGTTGTAATTATACGTCCTAGGAACGAACAGTAAGTACTGAAAATGTTATTTGCCGTTGATGTTCCGTTTGGATATGGATTGGGTTGTGTGAACTGGGATTGTGGCAGGGTGCTTGATGCATGCAGCCACATGGACTAACACAACTACTCCCTCTATCTCTTTTTATCTGTCGCTATGGGAAGCGTGTTTGTCAAACTTTCAATTTGACTAGGTTTATAGTAAGTATTACCAACATTTGTATTTCCAAATGAGTTTATTCTGAAAAGAGATCCAACAATCTATAATGATACTAACAATATACTATAAATATTAATAATTTTTATATATTTGATCAAAATTAAAGTACATTTGATTTCTTGAAAGTGAGAACGACATACACAAAGAGACTGAGGGAGTACACTTACCTAGGGCAGGGGACCAACACCCACTTTGCCACATGACGTAGTCTTAACGACGCTCCGCTAGTGCTTCTACGCAGTCAAATGATCAGCATCGACTAATTATAATAGATAATCAGAGCTTCTACTACAAATAAGCATTGAAATGAGTTCATAAAGATCCAAACAGTTTCAAGCTAGGCACCATAAGATAGAGCATGATTTTAGAAAAAAATTGAAATAGTTTCATAATTTTTCGGGGTAAAACAATTTTTTTTATGAATTTTTAAGAATAAACCAAATTTTAGGATTTTTAATTGAATTATTTTCAAAGAAAAAATATTTGCATATTTTTTTTAAAATTTATTTTTATGATTCCTTGGATAGTTTTAAAATATTTCTAGTCCAATTTACCTCTCGTAACTTTTGACTTAGTCCAATTTATCCCTTTAATGTGGCACCACAGAAAACCACTCTCAAAATCATCGAGGTGCAAAAACAAACGGTTTTAGAAGGTGAGATAGGTAAAAAGAAGTGGTTTTATACTTCAGAGAGAAAATTTAGAGTACTCGAGAGAGCGGTTCAAGACCCTAAGCAACAGTCTCATCAAGGACGGGTCGTTCGGCATGGCGCAATGACCACAAGACGATGCATGTGCTTCAGAGACGATCGATGCGATGCTTAGTTTTTGATTCGTACATCACTTCATCAATGGATGGATATGGGTAGATTTCGTTGCAGAAAGAGTATCTGAACTTTGGATAGGAATATTTATTGTTAACAAAAGCTGCTGGGGTCGGATCAGTGTCTATGAAGTGAACTTGAGTTAGTTGTAATTATGTGTCGTAGGAAGGAACTATAGGTACTGAATGTTCTTTTAAAATTCTGATTTTCGCGGATGTTCTATTTGGATATGGATTGGGTTGTGTCCTACAATAGTTTTTCTCTTATGTTTCGATTGCAGTTCATGTGTTCGATGCCAGCACAAATCGTTGGACGACTCTATAGGAGGCCCACACGTCTGCACCCGTTCTTTTTATTAACGACGTGGCTCCTTCTCATCCACATGACTATGCATTTCTTCTTTCTTCTACTTTCCCATTCTCATCCGAGCTTGGAGCTCTGCACCACGATGTCCACACCTTCCTCGTGCTATCCGTCATCGATTGGCTATGATTGACAAAATAATCTCACAGGAGCTTCAGCAACACACGCCCCAGCCTCACGCATGTGGCAGCTGAGCCGGCCTCGCCCCGACCACATGGGCCCTACGCTGCGCCGTGCAACGGATGGCCAAGCCCCGACCAAGGCCGCGTCCCATCCCACACTCGAGCTTGCTGGCTACCGCATATCCTCAACAGGTAGGCCTTGGCCGCCAACGACGTCGTGTTTCAAGTGTTTCAGATGTTTCAGACTTTATGTTTCAAGTGTTTCGTCTAGACGTTGCAAAAGTAGATCTGTGATATTGCATATGTTGCAATAACAATATACGCATGTTGTAAGCCCATGTTTCAAGTGTTTCAGGTTTTTTAGACGTATGTTTCAAGTGTTTGATATGATTGTTGCATATGTTGCTATGGCTATACACGCATGTTTCAAGCGTATGTTCCAAGTGTTTTAAGATGTTTCAAACTTATGTTGCAAGTGTTTCATCTGAATGTTGTAAAAGTAGATCTGGATGTTGCCTATGTTGCTATGGCTATACTTGCATGTTTCAACACATGTTTCAAGTGTTTTATCTGTTTCAAACGTACGTTGCAAGTGTTTCATTTGGATCTTTCCAAAGTAGATCTTAGAGGACAGCAGCCGGCCACAGTTGCCTACTGGTGGTGCTAGTGCACCGTCGTGGGTCACCGTGCCATTGTGGGTCACTGCGCCGCTTGCTGGTGCTGCTGCGTGCATATGGGCACATGAAACGAAGCGGGCTCGGGTGATCCCCGTACATGCGTGGGTGAGCGAGCCATTGGCGGTGCAGCTTTTCCCCGTGGGCGCGTGTGATAGAGGAGGCACGGGAGTTGCCTTCGCACACGTGACGGAGGAGGCGCGGGAGCGGCTTCCGGACATGCCATCCGTCCGGACGTCTAGGCACTAGCCCTTTCGCTTATGTTTCGTATGACGTATGACGTATCAAGACATTGTAAAACTACTTCAATGTGTTGTAGTCACATATCTTTCTGTCGTGTCTAGCAGCACGATGCAAGGGAACTGGCGCGATGCAAGGGAACTGCCATGGGTCTATGAGGCTCATGCAAGTTGATGACACGAGAAGGTGTGTACTGGTCTACTGGAACATCGTAGAGGCAATAATTTACCCGGGGTCTACCGTCCATTTATCACCCCTCAAAACGGACATGAAGGACCGTGCGCGCGGTGTCAAGCGGGCGTCCGAATATCCGAGCGCTAGTAACTCCAATCCATCCATCAACATATTATTTTGTGTGGACTACAATTAGGTATTAGAGAAGTCCATGTTTGATATTTAAAAAAAAATACAGTTTATGTTGATATACAATAGCTTACGACTCTTTTTGTTAGGTTTATTTCATCTCATGCTTAAGTAAAAAAAACTGCTTTTATACTTTAGGGAGGAAAATTAGATGACCACGATAGTTGAGAGTTATAAATTAGACTTTTTCCTTTTAGAGGGATTCATGTTGGAAATGGAATCGACATTTGTTAATAAAATATAAAAAAATATAAATTAGTCCCTCTAAGTTTGACATATGTCCAGATAACCTCTGAATTAATATTTGGTTCAATTTACTCCCCCAACTATTTAAGTTGGTCCAGTTTACACCTTAATTTTTTTTGTCTCTCTATATACAAATTATGTTTTAGTTTCAAATTTTGTAGGTGATAGATGACGTCATATTTTGAGTTAGAAAAATACATTATGAATTTTTCGTCATTATGTTTTGTACGATATTGTATCTCTAAAGTTAATTTATTATTACATATCCTAAGCTATCAAAATAGTGACAAAAAAACTACGATGTATTCGTCTAACCTAACTTATGACGTACCTTGTCGCGTCACATAACTTGATATTAAAACTTAACTTATACGTGGAGAAATAAAAAAAAATCTATTAAGGGATAAACTAGATCAATATAAAATAGTTGGGAAAAGTAAATTGAACTAAATGTTAATTTAGGGGTTATCAAGAGCATGACCAAATTTGGAGGAAGTAGTTTGGACCTTTTCCAAATAGAAAAAAACCGCAGACAAAAGCCGCCGCCGTCACAGAGGAGCAGGGCGACGGCGAGCGCCGTCCCGTTCCGCCCCTTTCTTGTTGCAGGCGAGCGCCGTACCATCGCTTCACTTTCTTGCCGCTGCAGAGGAGCCGGCGACGGGGCGGAGCAACAGCTGGGGGTGATATCGGCCGCGGCGCGGAGTAGGAGCAGCCGCAGCCGGTGCCTAATCGGATTCCATCATATGTTTCCAATCGGGACAGAGAGTCCCTATTATTCCCTAATTTGCTCTCCCTCCTGCCGATGTGTAATCGGATTCTGATTCAACCATCCAATCCAAATCTAGCGCGCGAGGGAGGTGGGGCTACTACGATGATGGATAGCTAAAGTATACACAGATAAGATAGCACAGGAGAACGGAAACTCGGCGAGATTTCTCGGGGGAGGGTGGTGTACTTGCGTGTCGTCTTCCACTCGTAGCGTGGGGATTCAGAGCGAGACGCAGGAGCGTAAGCAAACCACCTTAGCCCGGAGTAGAAGCCTCAATCATCTGATTCGTTTGCTGTTTTCTTCTTTCATCTCATAAAAAAATGATTTTTATCTGTTCGTTAAGGATTCATTGTTTAGACAATAATGCCACACGGATAGCATTTTTAAAATTTTATTTGATATTGAATTTTCACAACCGTGTTTGTTGGCATGCAGATGGATCCGTTGCTACAGTGGACGAAATTAAGGACTCACCCTTTCAAGGACTTGGTTGATGGCAATTCTCAAGATGGGCAAACATTGGGATATTCGATCCCATGCCTTCCTGAGGTATGCCAACATAAAATTCTGAAGGGGGCTATTCTGTTGGTTTTGCTCAATATCTAAACATGCCCCTGTTAATGCTGTATCGTTGTTTCTTGATGAATATGCAAATAACCATATTAACCTAGGATCTCTCACTTGTGAGATTTTGACCTGATATTGCTCAATGAAACATCATCCCGTGCATTTTGATAGACACATTGTTTACTCTGTGTGCTCTTATGCAAGCAAGAACAGATAATTAGATATCATAGTAGTTAATCAGTGGTGCTGGCTATCAGTATGTGTATTTTTTTTCCCTTGTCTTTAAAGTTGAAAATTTATCCCATCACTGCGCATGCAGGATATCTGGCGTCATATACATTCTTTAATGCCATTGGATGCAGCTGCTCGTGCTGTGCCAGCAGCCCACACCTAGGAGGCCTAGAAGGGGAAAAAGACCCAAGAGAGCAAATGTCCGCCTGGCCGGAACGGAATGGGCCTGCGCTGCTTGCTCAGAGAAGTCAGCTATTGCTAGAGATAAATAGAGGAGTCGTAGTCGGAGTCTGTAAGCAAATTATGAATTAAACTCTACTGTAATATTCCCCAACCAGTCCTCTGCCGGTGGACGCATCTCTTCTTCCTCCTCCTCCACCTCCTCCTTCCCTTCGATCTCGTCGGATCTCTGCCGCAGCTGACAGAGGTCTAACACTGGTATCAAAGCTCCCGATCCGAAGCCTGCGTGCTGGATCAATCCGGCGACCATGAGCACTTCACCAGACTTCAGCATTCTCGCGGCGTCATGGATCCCACGGTGAAGTCCGCGTTCGAGGAGGTGCTACGGCGCTTCGACGCCTTCGACGCCAAGTGGGAGGCCAAGCTCTCCAGCGTCGAGGCCTCAAGCCAGGAGCGGGCCACGGAGGCGGATCGCCGCTTCACCGCTCTAGAGGGTTCCTGTTCCGTTCTCCCTACGCTAAAGACGCGCGTCTCCGCCCTGGAGGAATTCTGCTCCGACCAGTCGCTGCAGAACGTGGTGGCGGACAATCGGGGGCGGGCCATCGTCCGACGCGTTGGGGAGCTGGAGCAGCGGGCGGATGACCTCGAGCTGATCCTCATCACGGAGATTCGCAACGAGAGGGACGATCGAGCCGCCGCCCTAGAGAGTGTAGCCGAGGTGCTCGACTAATGGCGTCCGTGGGTTGAGGCTTCCATCCACGACGTGCGCCTAGAAGTGAGCCGTCTTGCCAAGGCTGGTTCTCACCCCGTGACGGAGCTGGCTTCCTCCCAGCCCAGCGTTGTCACCTTCATCGAGCTGACCTCCATGCGCCCATTTGCCGAAGCAAAGGTCGACTGGCCAGCGGACACTGCGAGAAGGGCTACGGGTTGGTCATGACCATAGCCCACCCTTCGATTCATGGTATGTCTCATCACCCTCCTCCCCCTGTTTCCCTCGCCTGAATCCAATTCCTCAGCCATTACAGTACCATTCATACCCCCATCACCTCCCACCCAATCCCCCAGATCCTCCTCCCACTTCCAATTACACCCAGCAATTTCATCCTCCACCCACTTCCAATTTCATTCCTGTGGGGGTATGACCCCCGATACCCACAGGGTTGTACATGGGCCGAGCCGCCAGGGGAGGTCCAACCCATAAGACTACGCCACGCGGAGCACAACATAGGTCAGCGTGCTTCGCAAGACTACGCGAAGATCATTAGCGATCAAGGATGATTTGTTCGGATATGCTAGATCCCCTAATATTTGTAACTTCTTGTCTTGTAAAACGATCAGGATAGAAACAACCGATCTGTAACCCTACCCCTAGGCTATATAAGGCGGGTGGGGACCCCCATCGTTTTCATCTGATCATACGCAATACAACCCACCGAAAGACACAGGACGTAGGGTATTATGCCAAGTCGGAGGCCTAAACCTGCCTAATCACTGTCTCTTACGTTCTGTGTCACTGTCCGGTTCTCTCACGCGCACCTCCATCGATTCATCTACTACCGTGGGCATACCCCTCGGTAGACTGCTGACTAG
This sequence comes from Miscanthus lutarioriparius, assembly GCA_904845875.1. NCBI lineage: Eukaryota > Viridiplantae > Streptophyta > Magnoliopsida > Poales > Poaceae > Miscanthus > Miscanthus lutarioriparius. The sequence goes on from CAJGYO010000002.1 coordinate 120,282,899, forward strand.
ATTTTGTCGACAGTGGCGCGCCAGGTAGGGGTTGTGCGTGCTGAATTCATGGCGAACCAGATGGTCACCTTTTCGAGCTCCATGGCCCTTCCCGAGTCAGGCTAGATCTTCACGGTCGGATCCATGACCTAGGTCACCGGCCCCGATGGCAACGGGGAGATCGTGGAGGTGGTGCAGGATCAACCTGCATCGATCGCGCCAACACCTGCAATGACATCTCCGATCATGGCGCCCCGCCGCTGGGTTAGGAGATCTATCATCAATGATGATCTAATCGCATCCATCGATCGGGTCACAGACCGCTCAGCAGAATGTCAGCTCCTAGTGGATTCGGTCTTAGATCAATCCAGAGCGAGCGAGCGACTTTCCTGCACTTCAAGATCACCGAGCCCCTGCGACTGAGCGACCTGCTCGGCCACACCGTTCAAGGTGGCTAGATTCCGATCTGGTGATCACGGCTACTTCAGAGGGGCGCACGGCGCGGCGTCGACCACTTCCCGCTACCGGCCTACGCTTGGCCGACTATGAGTCCTCGATGGAGAACCCGCCGAGGCCCTATCCCTTCGAGCTGGAGTGTGGCAGAACCGCCTAATCTAATGTCCTCCCAAGAGTGCTTGTCTTCCATTAGACACTAAGTACCTAAAAGAGTATACTAAATCGTGCTGTTCCGTCGAGCACACCCCAAGGGAGAACTCAAAAATCCATATTTTTCCATCAGGATCATAAATGAGAGAATAAAGCTTACAACATTCTTAACCATTTCTTACATCACTTTATTACAACATTAGAGTACTTAAACAAGTTGAATGCAAAAGCGAAATTAAGACAATTTTACATGTAAAAGAGTTTATACATTTTAGGTTTACATTTTTATCTTGCAGCGGAGAACCACATATGATCAAAATTACAGCGGAAATAAAGATAATGGTGAATCATAAAACTTTTCTTCTAAAAACTTTTAGTGAGGGTTATAAATAAACACTATGATCGTAGCATGAAAGGAATTCTTTCTAAGCCCACCCGGAGGTTTCCACACATAAAAGTCGTCTACCATCCATCAGTCACCTGCAACAGAGGGAATAAAACCCTGAGTACTCGATTGTACTCAGCAAGACTTACCCGCCAGGAGGAAAGTAAAAGACTCCAAGGATATGCAAGGCCTATTTGGCTTATTGGTTTATTGAATTTGCAGAAAGTATTACTAAAAGTGCATCCTTATATTCAAAGTTTTAGCAGTTATTTTTAGTTAATTAGCTAACCATTCTAGGTAAGCACCTATGTTACTTTCAAGCATGTGGTAAGCAATCAGAACAATTTTATCACCTTCCATGTTCCAGTTCTTACTACGGTGCTAGACCATAGCCAAGTCGGCACCGTGAAACACACGCCCCGTTTGTACCCCAGACACAAACGCGACCAACCCATTTCACTCCTATCGAGGGGTCTAGATTCCCGTTCAAACTTGGACTCTAAGCCTCCACACTTAAGACCCAGTCTTAGCATGGTGCTTAGACCTCCAGCTTTCCCCGCCTTCAATCAATCGGTCCGGAAAGAGCCGAAACCCACGACAAGAGCACAATGAGTCTTCCCACTCCCATAAGTAAGTCTGTGCTCAAGATAATAAGTCTATGACCTGACTATCATCCACAACAACGGACGGTCCTCAATCGACACAGACGGAACCAGTGCAATCGAGCCTTGCTCAAATGCCTAACCAAGTCCAGATCCAAAGTACCATTCCGCTCGGTCTCCAATTATCCTCCATATATATTACATGTGATAGTAATATAATAAGAACAATAATATCTTTCCTATCACTCGCGAGTGACAGGTAATCACTCGACTTCTACCGGATCCTATAGCATAGCAATCTACATGATCATGACATACCAGTAGGACTCATAGGATAAGGATATACCGGATCCTATTATTTTGCACTTTATTTTATGCTTGTGCATTAAGTTTTAAGGAGTTTAATAAATATATATGCAAGTGGTTTTATTAAACTACTTAAAACTTAATGCACAAGCATAAAATAAAGTGCAAAATAATAGGGGTTATGCATTAGGGCTTGCCTAGGTAAGATATAACCAAAAGTTAGTATTCTATCATGACGACACAATCATCAAGCACCATCTTTTTTGCTACTTTGGTCGACTCCATGCTCCTCATGTTTCCTATTATGAATACGTGGATGCAACGCAGAGACGTAAATAATCAACGACAACTGCAACTCTTATCACACGATTACGTCTCTCAAGCTAACGAGCCAGCTCTAATGACTAACGTACTAGGCCACGTATCCACGTTATCGAACAAGGCACTATTTTCCCGCAAGTGTTTTAGTTATAAAATCCCTAGGTGTTTATTTATTTTATTTTATTGATTTAATATATATTCGAACTAGGGCTCAATAGCTATTCCAGCAAACTAATTATTATAGAGCTACAAAAATTACAGTGAGCATCTAATAATATTAGGAATTTACTGTGAAATTTTTGGAGCCAACACTATCACCAATTTATTACAAAATTCCTACAAGTTTATATCCTATCAATATTAAGCATCTCAAATTAGTTAGCGAACTCCTAAAAATATTATGAAACTAGGTGAACAAGATATACTAGCAGATAGATTATGATTTTTAGATCCTAACTAAATTAGTTTTACAATTTTTGTTAACTACACAAATTTATATTGAATTTATAAGTTTACCTTAAAAACTAAATTAGAAAACGCTTTAGAAAAAGAAAAGGGCCGGTGGCAACTAATTCGGCCCAAAAGCCTAGCACGGGGTGCGACTGCGCGCGTGTTGTGACGGCCCAGCACGGCCCAAGGCCAGGAGGCCCGCGCGCGGTGATAGCTTTGCAGAAAGGCCCCGAGCTTTTAGATATTACTACAACTAATACGCGCACTATTCCTACCGACATCGGTTTTGCAAACAAGTCCCCGAACTCTCCCGTCTTCACAACGGGGTGGTCCCCGATGCCACCGCTGTGACGACGCGGCGACCGTCGACAAACCATGGTTACACCAGCCACCAGCAAGGATCTCCAGTGACCTATGATGGCCGAGCATCTAAGTTACGGTGACGCGCTCGTAGAGACGGCGGTTAGAGACCTAGAGAGGCACTGCAACATAGCCGACCATGGCGGCGGCTAGGTCAGTGCGTTTCGCGTCGGCGGCGAAGCCGTTCCGATGAACCTAATGACTCACAAGACGATAGAGGTTGCGGGGAAGCAGAAAGGGCTTACCATGAAGCCATCCGCGCCACCGGTTGAGATAGGGAAAGACCGATGAAGCCTGGCCATGTGCTCCTGCACCGCGCGGTGACGCTCCAAGGCGGACACCGATGTGACACTGCACCTCTGGCAAAAACCCAGGCCAATCTGACACGAGCACCAGCTGGAGGGGATCAAGACGAGTCGAGAAACACAACCAATTGAGTTTTTACCTTCGGGTCGTGGCTTACCCCCAAACCCCTAGTCGCGGCGGTGCTCATGGCCGACGGCGAGGAAAAACCTAAATTGGCCGTAGACAGACCATGGCTAGGCCCAACGGGAATGGGGCTTCTAGCTAACTTCCCATGCTACTCACTAGCACGAGGAATTGGGCTGAGAAGCCATGAGCGAGTGATTATGAAGGAAGAGGGAAGGGTGCATTGCCACTGCCACATTGCGGAGAGTGGCAACGGCTTAACCGGCCCGGCCAAGACCTGACAAGAGCACGACAGCGTAGGGACATGACCGCACGAGCGAGGGGCAGGAGGCGCGTCGGTTAGTGCTCGGATAGAGCCATGAAGGAAGCGGCCACGTGCAAGTAGCAACGTGACGTCGCGTCGCGGCAGGGCACGCAATGGCGTCGAGATCAGGGCATGGTAGGTGGGTTGAGAGGCGAAGGGCGAGTGCTACAACAGTTGAGGTGAATCAGAGGGCGGGGAAAATGCCACGATGATCGAGCGATGACAGCTGCAGCCTCGCCTTGGCCCTGCGCGTAACACAGTGGCTCAGCGCGGCTTGGACAGCAAGAGGGCAGGGTGAGGTGAGAGGCGCGTCACGGCGTCGTCCCGGCAGGTGGCTCTGGCCTATAGGGAAAGGCTGCGATCAGCCCTAGGCCGAGGCTAGTGAAAGCCGCGCACGCGCGCGAGGTGACTGTGCCTACGGGACCAAACGGACAAAACAGTGACATGCACGCTTATTAAAGTGGGCCAAAAACTACTTACTAACTCGATGAAGGCTCAACCAACTCCATGAACCCAAAGTCGATACTAACACCTAGCTAGCGAAGCAAACCTCACGTCTAGAGAGCGACCAGAGAGGGAGTTAGAGAGGTGCCAATGTGGGTTCGTCATGCTGAGCGCTGGTTCATGAACGGAGCGTCAACAGCATGGTCACAACGCGTTCTAAGGAAGTTTGGAAGATTTTTAAGAAAACACGTGCCACTCAACACCACTACAACCTATACCATGCCCAAGTACTCACTTAGAGGCAACCAACAGTACAAAAATATGAAGCTAGTGTTTAAACAATTTAGATAGAATTTGAATGCCAAAACGACATTGTCTCCTTCCTTTTAAGACTTAGAAGAGTCAATGATTCACTTTGAACTAAACAACCATTAGCACTTTTGTTGCAATTTTTTAATATGTCTAAACCTTATTAATTTCAACCAATGAATATTTCACTCAATAGCCCATACTACATACTAACCCATCGGAACAAAACATTTAAGCATATTTTAACTATTTTGCTCAATATAACTCATAAAAAATGACGTTCGTTAAGTTTAATTTCTTGTTGATTCAACGGAAAGTTCTAGTTTAAATTTTGGATTCGATTTTTGAGCTCTCAAGAACACTAGTCAACAACATTTGTTTTCAAAAATTAAAGTTGCATTTTCAACTACACCACTTGCTCATCATTTCTACTTAAGTACTACAAACAAGTTATATTTTATTTTGTTTATATAAATTGTTTTTTGTTGACCTTAACCTAGTTGCTAAGCAAGCTCATAACACTAGAGGTGTTACATGGAGGGTGCGGGATCTGTGTACCAAAACGCCGTCCACCACCTCTTCGTTGACCACATCGACCACGACCGCGTCATCAACCTCTACATGATCGACCCGACTGACTCTGGTCAGCCTGCGCCCATGGTCAACTTGGTGGCTATTTGCCAGCTCTCGGACGATTGTCCTCTTCCGACCGAATCTCTCCACAAAGTTCTGAATTGGAGCCCCGATGATTATTCCGAGGGCTCAACCAAGACCATATCAAACTACCCTACTTTCCCTCCGGGGTTCGAGGGCATTATTTCCCACGTTAGCCACGACAACGTCACCAAGGACGGCAAAACTGCTGAAGAGCGCGAAGCTCATCTAGCGAAGAACGCCGATCGCCAACGTCGCCGAGACACAGAAGCAGCCCAAGGGGCTGACGAGGATGGTCGTGGCCTGCCCCGCCATCAACGTAATCTGGAGGAGGCATTTGACATGGTGGACGACCAGCTAGGCTACTAGACTCCAAGTGCTAATCTAGCCGTCGCTTTCAATGAGCTCGACAAACTCCCTCACACTCTAGAGGTCGAGAAGGTCCGAGCACATATCATAGCCACGCAAGTCCAAGTCAACGAGTTCTAGAATGACTCCCCATCTTATTCCACCATGTCAGCTCATAGCCGCTGCTCTCATCATGATGGAGGAGGCCAGCATCATGGCGCCGAGGGCCCCCGACCTTAGGCTGGAGGTCCCTACCTCTACAGAGGATCCAGAGGCAACTATGAAGCTCATTCATGCCACAATGGCCGCCCTCAGCGCCCCCAGGGAGGTCGGGGCAGCAACCGCAACTAGGAGGTCAATCAACCCCACCCTCGCAACCTTCGTGACCACATCAACACTGACGTAGATGTCCGCGGCCGCATAAAAAACAGTAGGTCCGCACGCTACGAAGCAGAGATGGAGCGTTGCCGGCAATTCGATGCTAAACATGAGGGATTTGCTGCCCATCAAGCACCACTCCCTGCCGGTGCATCAGGACTTCACCCCTTCACGGAAAGGCTCTGAGCCATCCGGTGGCCTGTGGGTTTCAAGGTTATTGGTGTTAACACCTATTATGGAAAGGCCAATCCCGCCCAGTGGCTAAGTCTATACGAGATCGCCGTGAAAGCCATGGGCGGAGACAAAGACGTCATGGCGAACTATCTTCTTGTCATGCTTAACCAGTCTACAAACAACTAGCTCCTCAGCCTGTGGGAGAACTCCATCCGATCTTGGGATGACCTCAAGAATGTCTTCGCCAACAATTACATGGCAACGTGCGAGCAGCCTGGCACCAAGTATGACCAGGAGAAGCTTCACCAATCCTCCGGGGAGTCCCTGCATGACTTCACCAGGCGTTTCTCAGAGACAAGAAATTTTGTTCCCAACATCACTGATGTCGATGCCCTCACCGCTTTCACCAAAGGGCTCCGCAAGAGGCCCACAACCATCAGCGAACTGATACAAATAGCAAACGGATACGCCGATGCTGAAGAAGCCAAACGGGCTGCTCCCCTCACCACCAGCGCCGTGACGATGACCATCATGAAGACAGACGCTACAACGACCCACGACCGCCGCTATGACAATCAAGACAGCCACGAGGATCGCGACCACCACCAAGATGACCACGAGCCCCAGTGTGACGACCGCTCGAATAGCTCGACAGGCAGACAAGGCCACCGTCGCTGGCCTAATAACTCCATCAACACCATCAACGCCCGTGCCAGGCGTACCTACGACGCTGACTTCAGCAAGCTACTGGACGGCCATGCCCTATCCACAAGGATGCCAAGCACACCATGTGAGAGTGTAGAGGCCTAAAGACAGCGCTTGATGGTGAACCATTGAAGAAGCCACGGCATGACAACGATGAGACCAAAGGCGGTCAAGGCAGAGAACGAGGCAAGAACAAGGGCCCCACATACCAGGACCCCACCAAGACCGTCGCCAGCATCTTTGGTGGGAGAGCTATCTTCGAAGACAAGCGGGAGCATAAGCTTATAGCCCGACGCATCATGTCGGTCACTATATATGATGGCCCCGTCACTGACCCCAAGTACGTCGACTGATCGGAGCACCCAATCATCTTCTCTAGGGCCGATCAATGGTCGAACATCCCATACCCAGGGCATTTCCCACTCATCCTTGATCCCATAATCAAGGACGTGTGCTTCCAAAAGGGTCCTCATTGACAGAGTGAGCGCCCTGAACATCCTCTTCGCTAGATCTCTAGAGGAGCTAGGGCTCAAGAAAGAAGACCTCACACCCATAGACTCTCCGTTCTGGGAAGTTATTCCTGGGAAGGCGTCCCTACCCTTGGGATAGATTACTCTACCATTTTAGTTCGGCACCACCAAGCACTTTCGCGTTGATTACGTCAACTTCCTCGTCGCTGATTTCACCACGGCGTACCATGCCATCCTCGGCCGACCAGCTCTTGCCAAATTCATGGTCGTGCTACACTATACGTACCTGGTGCTGAAGATGTCGATGGAGTAGGGGGTCCTCTCCCTGCATGGCAACCTTGACGTCACCTACAACTGTGAGAAGGAAAGCTTCACGCTCGCCGAGGCAACTGACATCTCCATCCGCATGCAGGACTGCATTGCGACTTCATAGCAGATCTCTCCGGAGGACCTAGAGATCCCAACCATGGAGGCTGCTCAAGCGTCAACCAAGTCCAAGGAAGTGAAGGAAGTGGCCCTTGTCCTCGTTGACTAGTCTAAGACTGCTCGGATCGGGGCCGGCCTTGAAGCTAAATAGGAAGACGCGCTCGTCAGCTTCCTAAGGGAGCATGTCAACGTGTTCGCGTGGAAACCTGCGGACATACCCGGCGTGCCTTGGGAGGTGATCGAGAACTCCTTAAACGTCTCGGTGACCGCCAAGCCGATCAAGCAGAAGCTCCGATGATTCATGTTGGACAAAAAGGAGGCCATTAGGGTAGAAATAACCCGACTCTTAGCTGCCGGCTTTATTAAAGAGGTGTATCATCCGAAGTGGTTAGCCAACCCAGTTCTTGTAAGAAAAAAGAAAAAAGAATAGAGAATGTGCGTTGATTACACCGATCTCAACAAACATTGCCCTAAAGACCCCTTCGGCCTACCTCGCATTGACAAGGTCATAGATTCTACAGCCGGTTGCGAGCTCCTATGCTTTTTAGATTGCTACTCTGGTTATCACTAGTTTATGTTGAAGGAAGAAGTCCAGATCAAGACATCGTTCATTATGCCCTTCGGCACCTACTGCTACACGACCATGTCCTTCGGGCTCAAGAACGCGGGTGCGACTTATCAACGAGCCATCTAGCGCTGCCTCAAGGACCAAATCGGGAAGAATGTCGAGGCTTATGTTGATGACATGGTAGTTAAGTCTAAGACTGCCGACACTCTCATCACCAACCTCACCGAAGTTTTGAAAGCCTTGAAAGTATACTGATGGAAGCTGAATCCCACTAAGTGCATTTTCGGCATTCCATCCGGTATCCTGCTAGGCAACATCGTCAGTCGCCGCGGCATCAAAGCCAACCCAGAGAAGATAGCGACGGTGACCAACATGGAGCCATCGACCTACATCAGGGACTCCCCTTCTTCAAGCTACTCAAGGCTCAAGAGAAATTTGTTTGGTCGGAGGACACTGACAAGGCATTAGCTGAGCTCAAGCGGTTCCTCACCACACCTCCTATCATGACCACCCCCAAAAGGATGAAACCCTGCTAATCTACAACGCAACTTCCAACCGAGTAGTCAGCACCGCCATTGTTGCTGAACGAGAAGAGGCCAGACACGCATACAAGGTGTATCACCCAGTCTACTTCATCAGTGAGGTCCTAAATGAGTCTAAGACTCACTACCCCTAGGTCCAAAAGCTGTTGTATGCAATCCTAATCATATCTCGAAAGCTCCATAACAACTTTGATGCCTACCACGTAGCAGTAGTCACTAAGTACCCACTCGATGACATCCTCTACAACAAGGAAGCCAGCGACCGCATCATTAATTGGGCGGTCGAGCTCAGCACCTATACCATCAACTTCTGGCCTTGCCACACGATCAAGTCGTAGGCGCTCGCTGACTTCATCGTTGAGTGGACGGATATGCAGACTCCTATCCCGGTCAACCACCCCGAGCACTGGACCATATACTTTGATGGGTCTCTCAACCTTGATGGCGCCGGGGCAGGCGTATATTTCATCTCGCCATCGGGGGATAAGCTTCACTACGTCCTCCACCTACACTTCCGAGCATCCAATAATACCGTTGAATATGGGGCGACACTTCATGGTACCCATATAGCTATTGAGCTCAGCGTTAAACGCCTCCAGGTGTATGGCGACTCTGCATTCGTGATCAATCAGCTCAACAAAGATTGGAATTGCACCAATGAGAAGATGGACGCTTACTGCGCCGTGATAAGAAAGTTAGAAGATAAATTCTATGGCATCGAATACCACCACGTGGTTTGGGCCAATAATCAAGCAGTCGATGAGCTTTCAAAGATAGGATCAACCCGGGCTGAAGTTCCAGTTAGAGTATTCGTCTAGGACCTTGTGGCCCCTTCCATCAAGCAGGAACAAGAAGGCTTTGAAGAAAAACCACTTGCTGAGTAGATAGTCATAGCGGTCCCTAGGCCAAGCAGTGATTGGAGGGAACCTTTCATCAAATACCTCACCACTATAGACATCCCAGCTGACAACACAGAGAGAGAATGCCTTACCCGCCGCATTAAGCATTATGTCCTAGTTGAAGGGAAGTTGTACCGCAAAAACGCCAAAGAGGAGCTACTCCAGAAGTGCGTCTCTATGGAAGAAGGCGAGAAGATACTAAAGGAGATCCATGCTAGCACCTGCAGCAACCATGCGGCCTCTAGAACACTGGTCGAAAAGGCTTTTCGAGCTGGTTTCTATTGGTCCTCAGTCGTAGCCGATGCTGAAACACTTGTTCACCGATGTGAGAACTGCCAGTTTTTCGCTAAACAAATCCACATCCCGACTCAGGCCTTGCATATGATTCTTGCATCGTGGCCCATTGCATGTTGGGGACTGGAGATGATAGGGCCCTTCAAGCCCGCTCCAGTAGGTTTCCACTAGGTCTACGTCTGCATCGACAAATTCTCCAAGTGGATTGAACACAAACCCCTAGTCCAAGCTACAGCGAAGAAGGCAGCTGAGCTGCTTGATGACATCATTCACCGGTTCAGCCTACCAAACAGCATCATCACCGACCTAGAATCCACGTTCACTGGTAGCGACTTCTGGGATTTCTGCGACAAAAGATGCATCTTAGTCAAGTATGTCTCCGTGGCACACCCAAGGGCCAATGGCCAAGTCGAGAGCGCCAACGGTATGATCTTGGACGCGTTGAAGAAGCGGCTCTATGAGAAAGAATAGAAACACCCGAGCAAATGGCTCAAGGAACTACCAGCTGTGGCCTAGGGACTAAGGACCCAACCCAGTCGTAACACCGGTGTCTCCCCGTTGTTCATGGTTTTCGGCTCTGAGATCGTGTTGCCTATTGACGTCGCCTTCTGAGTACCCAGGGTGGAGAATTACAACGAGGAGAACTCTAACCAAGCTCGGCTCATTGAAGTGGATAGCTTAGAATTGGAACATTTGGTCACCTGTGTTTGGACGGCAAAATACCTCGACGGCTTACGAAGATACTACAACCGTAACATCAACAATCGATTCTTTATGGTCGGAGACTTAGTACTCTGTAGAAAATAGAAGACAGACGGGATGCACAAGCTCTCCTCACCTTGGGAGGGCCCCTTCATCGTCAAGGCGGTCACCCGACTAGGGTCCAACAGACTATGCGACATGGATGAAAGAGATGTCCCAAACTCTTGGCACATAGATCTTCTTAGACGTTTCTACCCTTGAAGCATACCTTTCATATTTGAGTATTCAATTAAGTTTTTTACCCTGATGTTTCTCCATATTGTTTTCTCCATGCTTTTTCGCTAAGCAATTCTGATTTTGCATACAACATCTTAAAGATGACACACCAACTATGCCTAAGGCAAAATACCTGAATAGACACATTGACGCTTGGATGCCTCCAGAGACAACCCTGTCTCTGACTTCTCCCTACATGTGCATGAGCGTCTGCCCTCTACGTCATGGGTGGTCGACAGCGTTTCCTTAGCGACGCCCTATTTTTCCCACACGCACATGGCCCTTGCGCCCCGCGTTACAGTTAGCAGGCTAGCTAGGGCTCGAGACTTAGCCATACACTATTGATCGAATGGTTTATATCAAATATAAACACAAACATACCATAACAACAAGTGTTCAACAAAAGTTGCTAAGCACTCAACATGAGTTTTTTCTAATCTACGGAGCGCTGCTCTCTCCTTCACCAAATAGCTCAACATCTTTGGCCAACCTCTTCGCTGGCTCCTCCGCATCGTCTTCTAGCCTGGCGATCTTCTCCGCATTCATGCCCTGCGCGCATCCGGTCGCCACCCATTGGAGATCCACCAAAGGGTAGTGTGACCTTAGCTGCATGAGTGCATGGACGACGGCTCCATGGGCGGCGCTGCGAGCGAACTCCTTGAAGTCTGCCCATGCTGTCCGGCAACGATCCACGACTGACCGGTACGACCTGTCGTCGGGCAGCCGTGCCCCCTCGGGTTGCTCAAGACTGACACAGTCCAGCACGGGCTGGATTCCCATGATCATCATCTCTAGCTTGTCATCATGCGCTTTCACTTGTTCCATGAGCACCTAGAACTACGCCTGGCCTGGTGCTAATGCTCTACAAACAAGATAGCTGTATGCTAAGCATGCGCCTAACGCCGCACAAATCAAAATAGCCTGAAAAACACTCACGTCGAAGATCTTCAGAGACTTTCTCGGCCCTCTTCTCTGCTTTCTCCTTCGCATCCTAAAGCTGGCCGAAGGCTTCATTGGAAAGTCTGAGCTCCATCTCCAGTGCTGCATATAACAGCTAGACGTCTCACAATGCTGAATAAAAGAAAAGCAAAATTCTGAGACATACCCTTCTGGCGATCAGTGCTATGGCTAAGCTGTTTGGCCATCAACTAGCCCTCCACCTCCATTTGCTAGTGCTCCTTCTCCAACCCCAGAACCTTCACCTCTAGGTCCTCCCTACGGTGGCGCTCTTGGAGCAGGTGCGCCTGGAGGTCATTCACCAACGCTTGCAGACTCTTGGAGCAGGCGCGCCTAGAGGAACTTAGCTGGCTCGATGCTGGGGACTGCTCGGCCGGGCATCAACACCCCTCAGCCAGTCAGCCGATGGCACCATCGAGAAGTACACCGCCCAGTCCTACCCACAAATCTTTAGGAACACGAATGACTATATTGCAACAAAAAGGGAATCAAGCAAAACCTGAAAGAAGACTCTTACCCATGGTGGGAGGGTCCCTACACTGAAGGCCCTCTACTGATCGTCGATCCTACAATGCTCCACGAGGTTAAACAACAATCCAATTCACCGCATGACTTTGTCCCGGTCAATTGGCTCGGGCACCTCACATGTCCCATTAGTATCCCCTCATAATTCATACCTAGGCTATGCCCTCTCCTTGCTGGGCTGGCATCGCCGAAAAGTGAAATTCGTCGCTACTATGACCCCATCCACCCTTCTCCGATTGATCAGTGCTAGGAGCTCCTTCACTTGCTCCATCCCATTGACACCAGGTCTCTCCAACCACCTGGCGTTGCTCATGGGAATTTGATCAATGTCGCATGCCACATAGTGTTCCCCCTATGGCATGTAGAACCATCGTTGCGCCCAATACTTCATATTTGTGTTCAACGGGGTGGCGATGTATTGGCCAACCATCCCGTCCCGAAGCTACAAGTATGCGTTGCCTACGATCCTAGATCCAGACCCCCCCGAGCTTTCAAACAGAAGAAGTGGCGGAAGAGATCAAAATGTGGAAGAATGCCAAGATAGGCTTCATAGAAATGGATGAAGATAGAGACATGAAGGGTGGAATTTGGGCCCAGGTTGCAAAGACTAATCCTGTAATAGTCAATCAACCCACGGAGGAACGGATGGATCATAACACCAAATCCGCGATAGAAATAATCTTCAAAAACTACTAATTCATCGCCATGAGGAGTCAGAAAGCTCTCACCGCAAGCCGAACGCCATCCCACCATCACACTATCGGGCAGCACGCCATCCATCACCAACCAGTTGAGCGCCACCTCGTTGCTAACGGACTCCACCCATTCCTCGGCGCGATTGAGCTCGCGATGCTCTACTCGAACCGCCGTGGTTTCTTTTGGGAGACATCTAGCAGATCCATGGCCTAGAGGAGATTACGCGCTTGCGGTTGCTCTAATGTCGGAGCAATTGCCAGGCACAATGGTGTGGGTGCGAGGAAGAAGATGAAGTGGCAGAGAGAAAGTGGGGAATGTGCGTCGGGGCCGTGACACTATTATAACGGACCCTCCGCCTTCCAGGGTTTTTGGGAACCCCCCCCCCGCACCGCACCGCATCCTCTCCCAAAGTCTCCGTGCGCCGCTGGGACGCTGAGTGGGCCTGGTGGGCCACCGCATCTAATCGTGCCAAACACGGACTGATGAAACAGAATTCAACGCTAAACGTTGCTATGACACGATATCTTCTTTCTCTAACCCTGCTACAAGATATCTTCATAATCTTCCAGCAGGCTCGGTGTTGGTGTTTCGAGTAAACACCAACGAGTAAATTTGTATTATTGCGCGTCTGGCTCGGATGGTATGCTAAGAAGACACAAGGCTTATACTGGTTTGGGCAGAATGTCCCTACGTGCAGTTCGTGGCTGCTGCTCGTGTTACTAGCACTAAAAAGTTTATAGTAGGGGTTACAAACATGCGAGAGAGGGACAGGTCCCAAGTCTCTGGTGAAAAGGTCGAATGGGTGTCGAGAGCTCGGTCGCTGCCCAACTATGTGTTTGAGGTTCGATGCTAGAAGTTTTTGTGTGATGGGGTACGATATGCCCTCTGCGATGCCCCTTAGTAGCACACCCTCCTTTCCCTTTTATAAGACAAGGGAAAGCATGGGTTACAATGGGAGAAAAAAGGAGAACCAAAGGCAGAGGAAGTCCTTCAGGGTCGTCGGGCCTTCCTTTTCCTCCGTTAAGGCCCCGCTAACATGGCAAGGGGTGACAGGGATAGCTCCACGCTGAGCGCCTGTCCACTGACAATGCCATGCCCTGGCATTGTTAGTGGGTCGTCATGTCCCACTCCTCCCCAGCGGGCGGCATCATGAACCAGTGTGCTGATCAGCGGCCGCACAGGGAGTAGGCAGCATAGTTACCACGCATCCGTCACTGTGGGCGATGTGAGTTCCCTGGAATGACATGTCATGGGGATGGGTCATGTTGATACGTGACCGCCCCTGCACAATGCCAGAAGTTTGACCTTGGGTTGTACTTTCTGGCCCGTAGAGGTTGGCAGCGGCGTGAGCTCCTGTTAGGAACCATGTCCGAGGGATCGGGTGAAGCGGAGCCAGCCCTCAGATGTCGGCCGAAGCGGAGCCAGCCCTTGGATGTTGGGTAAGGTGGAGCCAGCCCTCAGACGTCGGGCGAGGTGGAGCCAGCCCTCAGACATTAGGCGAGTTGGAGCCAACCCTCAGACATCGGGTGAAGCAGAGCCAGCCCTTAGACATCGGCCGAAGCGGAGCCAGCCCTCAAATGTCGGGCAAGGCGGAGCCAACCCTTAGAAGTCGGGTGAGGTGGAGCCAACCCTCAGACATCGGGCAAGGCAGAGCCAACCATCAGGGGTCAGGGGAGGTGGAGCCCACGGCCTCATCGTCCACTGATGCGGAGCCAACCCTCGAGGGTCGGACGAGGCGGAGCTCATGGCCTCGGTGGTCGGACGAGTCGGAGCCCAGCAAAAGGTGTAGTCGCGCTCTTGACCGCTCGGATGAATCAACGTTGATGGTTGTTAGCTCCTCCTATTTGGGTACCCTAGTATTGGTCCTCGACACTCGGGGACTACGTGTGTACACGTCATCTCGCGATGACTGTACTTATTTCAGTACTATTTTCCTCAGCTAAGCTGGGAAATGGTTCAGCACCTGAAGACTATTACTTTGGACTCTGGCACCACGAGACTACTTCACCTAGTGCCAGGTTTGGGGACTAAGTGGGCATACTTCACCTTGCGGTGAATGTGCTTATTTCTTTAACTCAGATTTCTTCAAAGCGGCTAAGTTCCACCAAGGTAACTAAGGCAACGACGCCACGCGACCGACTTCGACACCTGGAACCTAAGCGGGCACACTTCGTCCAAGATGAAGAGTTTAAATTTTTTTCACTTGAGCTCCTTACATCCTTCTGATAAACCTCGACTTCGCGTAAGTCTGAGCTCTGCTCCCGGTTGAATAGCTCGAACATCGATTCTAACAGCTCGGACGCTCGCTCCAATAGCCCGGACGCCTGACTAATTGCTCGGACATCTTCCTCAACAGCTTGGCTCCTAGTCAGATAGGTCGGAAGCCTGTTCCTAACAATTAGCGGCGTGTTGGTCAGCTCGAACAAGCTCAGGACGGTGTTGCTCAGAGGATGTAAGGTGCTCGGGGACTAGCTATGGGGGTATGACCCTCGATACCCATAGAGTTGTACATGGGCCGAGCCATCAGGGGAGGCCCAACCCACAAGACTACGCTGCATGAAGCACGGCACAAGTCAGCGTCCTTCGCAAAACTACGTGAAGATCCTTGACGATCAAGGATGATCTGTTTGGACATGCTAGATCCTGTAATATTTGTAACTTCCTATCTTATAAACCGATCAGGATAGAAACAACCGATCTGTAACCCTACCCTCCGAGCTATATAAGTCGGCGGCCTGAACATGCCTAATCGCTATCTCTTGCGCTCTAGGTCACTGTCCGGTTCCCTCACGTGCACATCCACCGATTTATCTACTACCATGGGCATACCCCTTAGTAGACTGCCGACTAGATTTCATCGACAGTCCCCCAATTTCATCCTTCATCCACTTTCAATTTCACCCCTCAATTTCTTCTTTCTTCTTCCCTTCCCCACCCAGTTCAGCCCACCACTTCCATCATCTCCTT
Organism: Miscanthus lutarioriparius; assembly: GCA_904845875.1. NCBI lineage: Eukaryota > Viridiplantae > Streptophyta > Magnoliopsida > Poales > Poaceae > Miscanthus > Miscanthus lutarioriparius. The sequence continues at coordinate 120,298,975 of CAJGYO010000002.1, forward strand.
TCCTCAACCTCGCCTACAGCATGATCCCACCAACAACCAACCCACCGTGCCTATTCCCACCTCCCAATTCAATCCCACACACTTGGGTCGCCTTCCCAAACTTGATTTCCCCAAATTCAATGGCGGCCATGCTCGGTTTTGGATCACTTGTGCCACCAACTACTTTGAAATGTACGTTGTAGAGCCTCCCATGTGGATTCGCGTGGCCAACATGCACTTCACTGGTGCTGCCAAGCGCTGGTTGCAATCCATAGAGCATCGTTTGTCCTCCATCGATTGGCCTACATTCTGTGCACTGATCCACAAGCGTTTTAGCCATGATCAACATGAACTGCTCCTGCGCCAGCTCTTCAACATACACCAAACCGGCTCTGTGTCTGAATATGTCGACAAATTCACATCACTCATCGACCAACTCAAGTCCTATAACCCTAATCCTGACCTCCTTTCCTATACCACGTGATTCATTGACGGTCTTCACGATGACATTCGTGCTGTTATTTTGGTCGCTCGACCTGCAAGTTTGGATGCTGCGTATACTCTTGCCCTGCTGCAGGAAGATGCTGGAGAATCCTCAAGGCGCAAGGACTATCGGAAGTCGGATACATCCTTCTTCCCCAAGCTGCCAGGTGGGCGAGGCACGCTACCTCTTCCTCCGCCCCCTGTTCGCCCGGCTGATGACAAGACTATGGCCGCCAAGCCTACGTTGAGTGACGACAAGTTCTCTACTCTGAAGTCCTTCAGGCATGCTCGCGGTCTCTACGTCTATTGTGGCAAGAAATGGGTACCACGCCACAAATGTGTAGCAACCCCGCAGCTACACGCTCTTCAGGAAGTTTGGGTGCTATGCCAGGATGATTTTGAAATACCTAAAGATGATCAACCCACTGAAACCACTGATAATGAAGCCCCAGCGCAGTTGTTTTTGGCTCTGTCCAGTGCAGCTCTTTCTGGCAGGCAGTCGTTTCTCACTATGTAGTTCACTGGTTCCATTGCCAGATGCAATGTGCAAATATTGGTTGACTCGGGCAGCAGTCATTCATTCATCAGTGCCGCTGTGGCCACTTCCTTGCCTGGGCTACGGTCGCTGCAATTCCCAATGGTGGTGCGTGTGGCTGATGGTAGTTACTTGACTTGTGATTCAGAGCTGCCTAATGTCGAATGGGAAGTTCAAGGCCATAGTTTCCACTCTACTCTATGGGTTATTCCGTTGGGCTCCTATGACATCAACTTGGGTATGGATTGGCTTGAAGCATTTTCACCTATGAAGGTTAACTGGAAAGATAAATGGATGCTTCTTCCTTATGGGCATGGTTTGATTCTGTTACAAGGGTTGCTGAAATTAGACTCAGAGTGTTCCTCATTACAGTTATTTCATATTGCCTCTGATGCTGTTGCAGATAGTAATGCAGCACCTTTGCCTCCATAGATTCAAGCTCTCCTTGACGAGTTCAGTGGTCTGTTTGCCGAGCCATCTTCACTTCCTCCGCACCGACCCTGTGATCACTCGATTCCATTAGTACCTGGGGGCACAGCCTATCGCCGTCCGTCAGTATCGATCAAAGTTTTAAATCTCCGGCTAAAGGGTTTAGCTGCACCGTTGCTGAACAGCTATAGCCGCTAATAGCCCACTACAATAGCCGCTAAGACACTTTCCTTGTTTTACCTTTTTTTGCCATTTTTGTTGTTATTTGCATATATAAACAATACCTTATTCCCTCCAGTTAAACTCGATCTTATCCATTCGGCCACCAGCACCCAGAAGTCTCTGCTGCCGCGTCGGTCTGTTCTGTGTGGGAACAGAGACTCGAAGTAGAGGCACGTTGGGCCTGCTGTCTTTTTGGGCCATCATTGTTTTAGCCGCTGCTGCCGCTAAAGGAAGTTGTATTTAGCGGATATCTCTGGATAAACACAGCTATTAGCGTCTAGGATTGCTTAGCGCTAAAATTTGGTTCTCCTAGCCTTTTCCTTCCGTAGCAGCTATCTCCGGCTATAGCGGCAGATATAGCCGGAGATTTAAAACTTTGGTATCGATACTCGCCCAAGCTCAAGTCAGAAAATGAGATGCAAGTCTCTGAGCTCCTCAAGAATGGCATGATTCAGCCAAGCACTAGTCCTTTCTCCTTGCCCGTGCTTCTGGTCAAGAAGAAAAATCACTCGTGGCAAATGTGCGTCGATTACTGTATGCTCAACGCGCTTACTATCAAGAGTAAATTCCCAATTCCAGTCATTGATGAACTGCTCGACGAGTTGTCTTCAGCCAGGTAGTTCTCTTGTTTGGATCTCCATGCCAGCTTTAACCAGATCCACCTTGCTCTAGGAGAGGAATATAAGACGGCATTTCAAACTCACTGGGGACATTTTGAGTATACAGTGATGTCATTTGGGCTGACGGGTGCTCCGAAGTCCGAATACATTTCAAGGCGCTATGAATACCACCCTCAAGCCATTGTTGTGCATTTGTGTGATCGTTTTCTTTGATGACATACTTGTCTACAGCCCAACTTTTGAGCAGCATATTCATGACCTCCGCAAAGTATTTGAGCTGCTCTCACGTGACCAATGGCTAGTTAAGCTCAGCAAGTGCCGCTTTGCCCAGGAATTGATAGCTTATCTCGGTCACATTGTGAGTGCTCAGGGTGTTGGCACCGACCCCACTAAGCTCGACTCCATTCAACAGTGGCCTCAACCAACTGATGTTAAACAACTTAGAAGCTTCCTTGGTCTCGCCGGCTACTACAGGAAGTCATTCGGCATTTTGCAGTGCTTGCTCGACCCTTGAATGATCTCCTAAAAAAGGGCTCGTTGTTTGTCTAGACAGCTGCTCACAGTTCTACTTTTGAGGCTCTGAAATCTACATTGTTGTCTGCCCCGGTACTCGCTCTTCCAGATTTCAACAAGCCCTTTCAACTTCAGACCGATGCAAGTGAATCTGGAGTCAGGGCTGTGCTACTGCAAGACAGTCACCCATTGGCCTTCGTGAGCAAGTCTCTCGGCCCCCGCACCAGAGGCTTATCAACTTATGACAAAGAATACCTCGCTATCCTAGTGGCAGTGGAGCACTGGCGTTCTTATTTGCAGCACAGCGAATTCACTATTTTCACTGATCAGAGAAGCCTCATTCATGTCACAGACCAACGCCTCCATACTCCATGGCAACTCAAGATGTACTCTAAACTTGCTGGGTTGCAGTACAGAGTCGTCTACAAACCGGGTACCACTAACTAGGTCGCGGATGCTATCTTGCAATCCCCCACCTTCACGCTTTGTCATCCAGCCTTACACTAGACGAGGTGACTATTGGCTATATACAAACCCGATGAAGCTTTTACAGGCTCGGCTCAATAACGCTCAACCCCTTACACTGATGAGCGGTGTGATCCGATAGGAATCGTTATTTGGCTCGCCCAATAATCACGACAAACAGCTTAGGGTTATAGCCACTTCACGCTTTTTCCAGTTACCCATAGCCGCATCAAAAAGCTCATTGCCTGGAAGGGTATGAAATCGGCAATCAAATCATATGTGGCATCCTGCTCTGTGTGCCTTCCAGCGAAGCCAGATCGTGTGAAGTACCTAGGTCTGCTGTCACCCCTGCCAGTCCCTACTGAATCATGGCAAATTGTAAGCATGGACTTCATTGACGGTCTACCTACATCTGGCAATGCAAATTGTATCAGGGTGGTGGTCGACAAATTTAGTAAGTATGCTCATTTTGTTCCTCTGCACCACCCATATACTGCTCAGAAGGTAGCCCAGATCTTCCTGGATTCTGTGTTTCGACTGCATGGTCTATCGACTCACGTCATATCAGATCGGGACCCAGTTTTCACAAGCTCTTCCTGGAAGGAACTGTTCCGGCTTGCTCAGGTTCAGCTCTGTATGAGCACGGCCTACCATCCGCAGTCTAATGGGCAAACCGAGAGGGTCAACCAATGCCTCGAGACCCACCTCAGATGTTTTGTGCATTCCTGTCCGCGATAGTGGCTTCACTGGATTTCTTTGGCCGAGTTTTGGTACAATTCAAGTCTACACTCGGCATTGGGGCGATCACCATTTGAGGTACTATAAGGACATCCACCTAGACATTTTGGTATTAGTGATGTTGTGGTCTCTCCTGTTCCCGATGTTGCTTCGATGCTGGACGAACGTGCCACTATGCTGTCTGCTGTGAGTCAGCACCTCCTTCGCGCTCAGCAGCGTATGAAGTCACAGGCCGACAAGCGCCGCTCCAACCGCACGTTCTCCATCGGCGACATGGTGTTGCTCCACCTTCAACCGTACGTGCAGTCATCTTTGGCGCCTCGCTCTCATCAGAAGCTCTGCTTCAAATACTTCGGCCCATTCAAGATCATTGACAAGATTGGGGCCGTCGCCTACAAGCTTGAGCTTCCTCCTTCGTCAACAATTCATCCCGTCTTCCATGTGTCGCTGCTCAAGCCCGCTCCTCCAACAAATGTTGTTGTCTCCACCGAGCTGCCCGAGCTGTCCGACGGCCACCAAGTCACAGAGCAAGTACTCCAGCGTCGTCTCCATCAACGCGGGGTACACTTTGTTCCTCAACTGCTCATCAAATGGTCTGGGCTTGACTCCGACTTGGCCACCTGGGAAGATGCGGACTCCATCAAGCTGCGGTTTCCAGCAGTGCTGGCATGGGGGCATGCCAGTTCCCAAGGAGGGGGGTTGTCAGCAGCCCACACCCAGGAGACCCAGAAGCTCTACCAAGGCCCAGAAGGGGAAGAAGGCCCAAGAGAGCAAATGTCAGCCTGACCGGAACGGAATGGGCCTGCGCTGCTTGCTCAGAGAAGTCAGCTATCGCTAGAGATAAATAGAGAAGTCGTAGTATTATGAACTAAACTCTCTACTGTAATATTCCCCAACCGGTACTCTGCCGGTGGACGCATCTCTTCTTTCTCTTCCTTCCCTTCGATCTCGTCGGATCTCTGCCGCAGCTGGCAGAGGTCTAACATGCTGCTTGCCTTTCTCACACCTTTCTAAGCTCCTGGAGATGTTATCCCAAACTAATTTTGAGTTCCCGAACCGTTAAGGCACATAGCGGAAGTTTAAGACGCAGAATCGACAGCATCCTGAGAAATCACTCAGGAATTGGCTTGATGATCTTGGGGCTTCATTTAAGTGATCAATATGATTGCTTTCCTTATCTCGACAGATGGCTCCATGATGCTGTTACACCAGGGATTGAAGAGCTCAGCCTTAGACCATATAAAAAGTACAGCTTCCCCTGCTCAGTTTTATCTGGGGGGTATCTTTACTCTTGTACCTTCCGTCCCACGGCTGAACTTGGCGCCTTGAGAAGCCTAACAAGTTTGCGTTTGCGTTCAGTGTGTATCACGGGGAATGAATTAGAGTGCCTTCTTTCCAACTCTCTTACTTTGGAGCGTTTGGAGCTTTAGTGATTGCAATGAGCTAATTTCCCTTAAGATACCTTCCATGATGCAACAGCTCACCTACATGTGGGTTGTTGTTTGCCGTGCTCTGCAAATCATAGAGAACAAAGCTCCAAATCTCTCCAATTTTACCCTTCTCAGAGGAGTTCCAAAGCTCTCGCTTGGAGAAGCATCGCAGATGATGAAGGTCTTGAGCTTGTTTCGTGCGAATGCCATCTGTTATGGCCGTGCTGAGCTTCCATCCATTATGCCAAATCTTGAGACTCTTTCTTTAGGTTCAAGCCATGAGGTATACTGCAGAGTATAGATACATCCATATGATCGACAGTAGTCATTATATATACCTTTTATGTGCAGGTGTATATATGATAAATCTGAACATGACATATTTGTTGTGCAGGTGGATATACCAATGCTGCCTACCAAATTCTTCAACCTCAAGCACCTGTGCATTCAAATTACTTCATCGACCTTGTCCCCATGCTATGATTATTTTTCTCTGATTTCTTTGTTGGACGCGTCTCCTTCCTTGGAGACTTGGCGGTTGGAGGTAAGGTGGTGTCCATCCTATATATCCATTCCAGCAAATTAATATATGTATGGTGACTCAGTAATTTGGGTGCATTCATTGATTCAATTTCTTGGTTTGACATTGTCTTAGGTTCCTGAGGCAGATATGGGGCATGAATTGGTAGGTTCTTCACCTTTGAGGCAGCTGCCTGAACGGCGCCACGACCACCTCAAGATTGTGGAGATGATAGCATTCAACTCTGCAAAGAGCCTAGTTGAGCTAACATGTTGCATTGTCAAGAGCGCAGTCTCACTCGAGCGCCTTACACTCGACACATTTCCTGGTGGTGATGGTAGGTCTCCATGTTGCTCGGATGGTTTGGGCGTTCGCTATAGTAAGTCTATGGTCGAGGAAGCGTGTAGAGCGGTGGCAGCTATAAGAAGGTACATTGAGGATAAAGTTGCACCTACAACTAAGCTGACTGTTTTGGAGCCTTGCGCACGGTGTCACGCCAACGCTTTTGACGATGCTTAGGCTTAGGCAGAGACCTTGCAAGTTGCATGCAGCCGGTGCTAGGATGGAGGCTCAAAGTTATCTTTGTTGTGCTGCCATGTGGAATAATTTTATTTTATTTTATCTTAGTGAACTGTGCTTGGTTTCTTTGATTGTTGGACAAGTTATCTTAATGAAAGCGCAATGCATTGCTGCTTTAATCAAGTTATTATTATAGATAATCGTGTTTTGTTTCTTGAGAATCATTGGACCAGTTAACCATTTATTTCTTGGAATATATTTTGTGTGTGTCACCAAAATATATTTTCAGAGCAATCAGTGTGATCCTGCCATCCTGAGAAATCACTCAGTAATCGCCGATTCAGTGTGATGGATTGGCAGGGATGATCCAGACCAAAATATTTTCGGCTGCTCGTTAGGAAATAAAATATAAGGATGAAATCCGTTGTTAGTGGACAGTGATTATAACCCGTACACAGACTCACCCATAGAGTGCAAGATCATGAAGGTTGACTTTCAGTAGAAGTAGAAGCTTTAAGGCATGTTTAGATACCTTCAGTTTTTAAGAATTTAGCTTTTGAAAACTAGGTGGGATCCAAACAGACCAGTTTTTGCCACATTCTAAAAAACCACGAAGCTGTTGATACCCAGCTTTTGTCAGTTTTATGTGACTCGTAATGAAGTCAGATTCTTAAAAACAAGGGATCCAAACACCCTCACTAATTTTTTATCAGAATTCAAATTTTACAAACTAGAGGCAAAAATTGTTTTTTTAAGAATCCGAAAATAATCCAAACATGGCCTAAGTCTCGATGCGCTTTGGAGGGCTCCAGGCGGCTCTCGCAAAGATGGTGCACATTGTGGCCTCTGGTGCCGCGCGCGAGTAGGGCCCAGTCACCGGCGAGGGTGAGCGGAGCTCGGCCACCGCGTGGTCGCCGGCCACCGGGCATGCCGAGTGCGACCCTCGCCGCCGCCCGCCGGTCGCCACCTTCGGCGTGAACTGCCTATGGGGGTTGGGGTGATCAAAACTCAAAAGTTGATTGGGCCTCCAGCCTACAGAGAAGGCCGGTTCATCTAACGTGACTTGGGCCAAAGGCCTGAGACCGGACCTTCCGTGATGAATTTCCTTCTTTCATTCAGACTCGAGATATCGCAGCGACTAGCCCATAAAATCAGGACCGATAGTATTTCACGGTGGGCTTGTCCTCTTGGACACAAGTTTTCGTCCCCACACAGTATACTTGCATCTATTAACCTTACGGTACGGACATCACTACAGATTCGGTGGTACTTTTCAGGCCGCAACATGACACTGCAGGAGGAAACGGGCAGGGAATCACTGGACCACCATGCATACATGTGATAGCAATGATGATACGATCGAGAATTATGGATAATAGTCCACTGCACATACATATATACTAGCACGTTCCGAGTTCCGACAATACGCGATCCAAATGAACGCAGCCACTGTTAGAAGGACTATAATGAGGCCAACCGGCCGTATTGCAAGATCCAAGAGGGCAAATATACATAATGTACATATGCAAAGAAGCCCTCCAAGTAGAGGGAAAACACATACACCTCCTATACATCTAACACCCCCCTTAAACTCATGGTGGATCTACAACACTGAGTTTGGAGAGTAGAAATCTATGATGAGCCCGGGTCTGTGCCTTGGTGAAGAAATCAGCTAACTGAACCTCTGAAGGCACATGGTGGAGCGTCACAACCAGATCATGCACCTACGATCTCATGTAGGAAGCATCAACGCTAATATGTTTGGTGAGCTCATTCTTGACTGGGTCTCGAGCAATATTGATCGCACCGGTGCTGTCAGAAGAGAGAGGAGTGGGTGCAGTGGCAGGCACACCAAAATCCTCAAGAAGCCATCATAGCCATGTCACCTCCGCAGTCACAGTCGCCATAGCACGTAGCAAAGCCTCAGCACTCGAGCGGGAAACTGCAGTCTGCTTCTTGGTTTTCCAGGCAATCAAGGAGGAGCCAAGGAAAACACAATAGGCAGAGAGAGAGTAGCGATCATAATGATCACTCGCCCAGGTCGCATCAGAATACGCCTGAAGCTGAAGAGAACTAGAACGAGGGAAGAAAAGGCGCCGAGAGATAGTTCCACGAAGGTATCGCAGAACACGAAGGAGGTGAGCATAGTGGAGCTAGGTAGGATCTGAGACAAACTGACTCAAGATATGCATAGAGTGAGAAATGTCAGGACGAGTGATCCCAAGGTAGACAAGACTCCCAACAAGCTGACGATAACGAGTAGGATCAGCAAGTGGTACACCATCAGTGGGTCGTAGGTGAACACCAAGCTCCATAGGAGTATCAACAGTGCGGTGATAAGTGAGAGCAGCACGGGAAAGAATGTCCTGAGTGTACTTCTCCTGAGAGAGAAAAATACCATCAGATGTGGAGGTGACTTCAAGACCAAGGAAGTAACAAAGGGGACCCAAATCAGACATAAGGAATGTCTCACTGAGACGCTGCTTTACAAAATCAATGTACTGGGAATCATCACCCGTGATGATCATGTCATCGACATAGAGAAGAAGAAGGGTGCGACCACGAGGGGAAGTGTGAACAAAAAGAGCAAGATCATGATCACTTGGCGTAAAACCAACATCGATGACAATAGAGGAGAAACGCTCAAACCAGGCCCGAGGAGCTTGCTTGAGGCCGTAGAGAGAATGGCGCAACCGACAAACCAGGCCATCAGGAACATAGTATCCTAGAGGTGGTTGCATATAGACTTCCTCTCGTAGCTCGCCATTGAGGAAGGCATTCTTGACATCCAACTGGGATATCGACCACTGATGAACAGAAGCAACTGCAAGAAGAGTGCAAACAGTAGTCATGTGCGCGATAGGAGCGAAGGTCTCCTCATAGTCACGACCTTGCTCCTGTTGGAAGCCACGCGCCACAAGGCAACCCTTGTAGTGCTCAAGAGAGCCATCCGAGCGGGTCTTTACCTTGTACACCCACTTGCAAGTGATAGGAGTGACGTGAGGTGGCAAAGGAACAAGATCCCAAGTGCCAGTACGTTCTAGGGCAGCAATCTCTTCAGCCATAGCATGTTGCCACTCCTGGTGAACGGTAGCTTCCCGATAGGTCGTGGGCTCAGCCAAGACGACAACAGTTAAGCCAAGGCGATCGGGAGGACGAAGGGTGCTGCGATCACGAAGAGAATAACAAGGAGCAAACTCGGGATGAGGTCCAAAGACGGATGGAGAAGAGTCAAGTGGTGGCGCAGGGTGCGGACGACGAGTGTAGTAGTGAGTGATCTCACGGGAAGGACGCAACGATGATGGTGGAGGAGAGACTGGTGGTGGAGAGGTAGGAGGAGGTGGTGAAGGTGGAGAGTAGGTGGTGGTGGTGGAGGCAGAGTAAAAGATACTTGAGGGGGTGAAGAGGATGGAGACGACAGCGGAAGATACCACTCAGGTAAAGTGAGGAATGAGAGGGACTCAGTGGTACTAGAAGAATCGGAAGGGGAATGAGGATAGTAAGGCCAGGACTCATCGAAGGTGACATCTCGAGAAATCCTCATTTGACGAGCAACAGGGTCATAGTAGCGATAACCCTTATGTTCCGTACTGTACCCAAGAAAAACACACTCAACAGACTGAGCAGTGAGTTTGGTGCGCTCACGAGGTGGAAGTAGGACGTAACAAACACACCCAAAACAATGAAGATGGCTATAGGAAGAAGGGGTGCCGAAAAGACGCTCATAGGGAGTGCAACCCCGAAGATAAGTAGAGGGTTGGCGATTTATAAGAAAAACAGCTGTAGAAACCGCCTTAGCCCAAAAATGAGGAGCAAGCATAGAAGAGATCAAGAGAGCACGAGCAATCTCAAGAGTGTGGCGATGCTTGCGCTCAGCAACACCATTTTGAGCATGAGCACCAGGACATGAAAATTGGGCAAGAGTACCCTGCTCAGCAAGGTAGGAACGATGAGCAGTGGAGATGTACTCACCAGCAGAATCCGCACGAAAAACTCGAATGAGAGAGTTGAACTGGGTACGGATAATGGTGGCAAATTGCTGGTAAATAGAAAAAAATTGACCACGAGAAGACATCAAATAAATCCAGGTAAATCTCGAATAGTCATCAATGAAAATAACATAATATGATTGACCCCCCTTTGAAACAAAAGGTGCATGACCCCATACATCAGAGTGAACAAGATCAAAAGGTTTCTGGGACTTAGACTCACTAGAAGGGTAGGGGAGTTGCAACTGTTTGCCAAGTTTACAACCCATACAATGAAGAGTAGTGTCACCAGAAACAGGACCTAACACACCACCACCAACAAGGGTAGACAATCTAGAACCAGAGAGGTGGCCAAGACGACGATGCCACCGCGCAAAAGAAGTGGTAGACGAAGCAGCTGACATGAATGCTGGAGAACTGGGTGATGTGGGAGCCAAAACGAGTGAAGGAAGACGCAACCAATCAAGCTCCTAGAGGCGTTGGGAGTCCCGACACCTAGGCCCAGTTCCCACCAAAAGGCCCGTACGGAGATCCTGAACACAACAAGAATCAGACTCAAGTATTATGCGACAGCCATGATAAGGGATTTGACCCGCAGACAAGAGTTGCATAGTGAGTTTAGGAACATGCGAAATAGTAGGAATATTAAACGAAGAGGTCAAAAGAACACCTCTCCCAACAACAGGAAGAGAAGTGCCATCTGTGGTGCGAACAGAAATAGGTGGATCGGGGGAAGATAGAGAGGACAAGTGTGTTGCATGAGGTGTCATATGAAAAGAGGCACCAGAGTCGAGGAACCATGGGGATGATATACTTGACGGAGGAGGAGCAGAACTAGAAGCCTGAGCTGTAGTCCCGTGACCGGAGACCTGAGCTACAGTAGTGAGGCGACGAAACAGGGCAAGAACCTCCTGCTCCGCTGCAGACACGGAACGAGTGCTCTGTGAAGTAGAGGAACCACCAGAGCCCTGAAAAGAGTGTCTGCCACAATGCCCTGATCGGTCGTGCTTCTTCTTGCGACAATCCTTCTCCTCATGACCATAGATCTTGCAGTAGCCACACTGAATACCAGAAGGTGCCCCCGTCACCACAGGAGAGGGCTGAGACAGAGGCGGAGAGACCTAGGGAGGTGTGGCTGCTAGGACGGAGGGCTGCGGTGGAACACGAGTCAGACCCCCAGCTCAAAGATGTGTCTCCTCAGCTCATAACTTAGGCATCGCCTCTGAGAGCGATGGGCGCGGATGATGAATCAACAACTGTGCTTGAACAGTCTCGAACTCGGGACAAAGGCGAGAGAGAAACTCGTGAAGGCGAAGAATGTCTCTCTGGTCCCGGTGACGGTCATAGCACCGGCAAGTGTAGGATCTATAGGAAGATAAAGGAGGCCTAGAGGGGGGGTGAATAGGCCTGTAAAAATTCAACTCAAAACTCTGTTAGAACAGAGGGCGGCACTGCTGGCCTTATAGGGCGGCACTGCCGCTCTACGAAAAATAATCTAACACAGTTGAGATTTAACAGATATGAACCTGACCCAACTAGCTGCTTAATCCTACAATATAAAGCCAAGATCCAGTTCGAAGACTGGATACCACAGAATCTTCACACAACAGTGAATCGAGCAAATAAACCCTAGCAACAGCTAGCAATACAGTAAACAACAAGTATAGTAAAGATGAAGCACGCAAGACACAAGATTTATCCCGTGGTTCAGCTCACCACTAAGGTTTGCCTAAGTCCACGTTGTTGAGAAAGCCACAAAAGGCTTGAGCTTGCCACTAAGGCTTGCCTTACCCTCGTTCTCAAATCAAGAGAGTGAACTCTTGAAGTGAGGGATGATTTCTTAGCTTTTGAATGAGGTTACAAACCTCCCAAGGCTACCACACAAGTTGGCAAGCACAAGGGCGACGCCTAGCCGGCTAGGAGCAAGCTCCAAGAGTAACAAACCCTAGAACCGCCGGCCAAACGTGAACCAAATGCTCTTAGACTTTGGGAATCAATGGATCTTCTCTCCAATCGAGTTTTGATGCCTTTTCTCTCAAGTTTTGATGGTTGGAATCAAGGATTAGCTTGAGGGATGGAGGAGTAACAATGGAGGAGAGAGGTGAGCTTTGGTTCTATCTGGTTTCGAGCAGAATGACTCAGTGAAGAAGATGACCGTTGTGGGCCGGCCTAAAGGGTATAAATACCCCTCGAGCCCAACGGTCGGTTAAGGGCGGCACTGCCGCTCTAGCCAAAATAGGTAATATGATATGAAATTTAGCTGGCTATTTTGACTAGGTGGGAGGATGTAGATCTATGAATTTGAGCATCTGGTTCAACAGTTAACCAACTGTCCTAAAATCCCTCTTAATAGTACGGCTTTCCCTAAACTCAATTTCAAAACATAAAGGAATTTAAACCTCCTTTGAGCTAGGTCCATCCACCTTTTGTAATTAGGACACCTGCAACCTGTACATCATCCTCATTCTTTGATTCCTAGCTTGTCATCTCGATAAATCTTATTAGTCCTCTAATTTGGTGATCATCAATACCAAAACCCACAATAGGGCTTGATTGCACTTACAACAAGTACCACCACCGCAGAACTCAGCGCCCAAACTGTCCAGGCGATGCCAGACAGCTGTCATCTGACGGTGGAAGCCCTCAACTGTGGAGTCAAGCTGACGAAGCGACTGAGCCTCCTCAACAACAGCAAGGTACATCGCTTCATTACGAATCTCGTAACTGTGACAGAGGTGGTCCCACATAAGGTGTGAAGTGGCAAGACCTCTAAGGGATAACTAGAGATCGACCTCCATGCTCGCAAGTGAGATGTTCTTAGCAGATTTTTCCTTGCACAGCCAAGTCTCATAGACACCAAGATGAGACTGGTAGCTCTCCATCTCAGCCTCAAATGCCTCAAGTAAATCATTCTTGGCATTATCATCAGCATCTGTCGGGTATGTGGGCGGTGTGGGAAGAAGAGGACGGGGAGGACAGATCCGCTCACCCGTGAGGTCGCCCCACAGCAGCTGCCCATCCATGTGGACCTCCATATGGAAAACAAAATCGCCCCAATTGGTGCCATTGAAAATGACGGGGCACCGAGGGACTAGGACAGTGTCGGGGCGTCCGGGGGACGCCATGGAGGAGAGAACGAGCCTCTCTGCTGCTTCTTCTTCTTCTTCTTCTTCTTTTAAGCAGAGAGGAGAGGAGGACCGGTCGGCTCACTAGGCACCAGATCGACACATGGGCGCGAGTGAGCGGCTCGCTATACAGGCGCGGAGCAGGGTCGGTGTCCGCGGCGGCGTGGGGACGGAGCCACAGGTGGTGGGGCGGAGCAGGGCCGGTGTCCGCGGCGAAGGGAGCCACGAGGCCACAAGGGGGGCGCGAGAGGGAGGCGTCCGGCGTGCAGGGCCACTCGGGAGGGCAGCGGGCGCAGAGGAAGGTGCGGTGGCGCGTAGGGCCGCGCGAGCGGCGGCGGGCCGACGCGCGATGGCGCGCGAGTGGTCGGCGGGCCGGCACGGGCGCGAGGCGGGTGCAGCTGGCGCAGGAGCCACGCGTGCGGGCGGAGGGCCGGGGCGGAGCAGCACGAGGGTGGGATGCGGAGGCCGGCGAGGTTGGGCAGAAATCGCCGGTGTCGCTCAGCAGCAGAAGGTAAGGATGGAAAGCCTAGCTCTGATACCATGTTAGAAGGACTAGAATGAGGCCAACCGGCCGTATTGCAAGGCCCAAGAGGGCAAGTATACACAATGTACATATACAAAGAAGCCCTCCAAGTAGAGAGAAAACACATACACCTCCTATACATCTAACAGCCACAACGACAATACGGAGTAGACGTCTTTATCAAAACTCAAAAGGCAGCATTATGCATGGAAGTAGCAACCATCAACATTCAGCAAGACAGCAACGGCCATGTATTTCGACAGGCGACAGTATATCCCCGTCGATCCGATTCGATGGACGAGGAATAATAAGGATCGTCACCAAATCCATCTCAATCCGCCGAGCTGAGCACCCTGCCAGCTGCCTGCGTCGAGGTGGGAGGGAGTTCTGAAAAGAAGAAGATGCATACCTGGAGACTGATATGGTGAGATACATGCATACCTGGAGGCTGGAGCAGACCTGCAGAGGTTATCCAGCTAGGAGGGCAGTGCACCAACCAAACGGTCTATGAATCTGCCATGTTATCTGCAACCGGGCAACACGAGTCAACGGCGATGCATGCACATGCACACGCAGCCACGCGCCCTGCATGTGGTTAGCTCTGCTCCCTCACGTCGCCGTCTGGCCTGTTGCACCATAGTTTGGCTGCCATTCACCATGTTCGCTTGATCGTATCAGTCATGCTTATCAGTCTTGATATAGTGTTTTTCTCTCACAACAAAACAGCATCAGCTGACTTACAAGGCCTGGTTTAGTTCCCAAAAAAAATTCACCCCAAACTATCACATCGAATCTTGCGGCACATGCATGGAGTATTAATATAGATGAAAAAAACTAATTGCACAGTTTGGTTGGAAATCGCGAGACGAATGTTTTAAGACTAATTAGTCCATGATTAGCCATACGTGCTACAGTACTAACATGCGCTAATGATGAATTAATTAGACTTAATAAATTCGTCTCACGGTTTTCAAACGAGCTATATAATTAATTTTTTTTATTAGTATCCGAAAATCCCTTCCAACAACCCTAAAATATTTGATGTGACATCAAAAATTTTCATTTCGCAAACTATACGCAGCCTAAACCACATAAACGATCAACCCAAGAGGGTTAAAGCTTCTGGGAGTAAGTAGTTCGCTGCTGTTTTCCGCAGTTTGATCAATAATGCCCGCGGCGTCGCTTTCTGTCCCTGCCGACCGACGGCGCCCACCGCTCCGTGTCGGGCGTATGACCGAGGTTGAGCGAGTCAGTGCACGAGCCCCGCTCAGTCAGGCATGCAGCCGGTGCTGGTAGGCTTTGGAGCTTGCAAGTTGGCCGCATGCACCAAATCGCTTTCTTAACTCATTAACAAACAGCTCTCTTAACAACAACTCAACGAGTCAGCTTCATTCATGACAAGTCTCGATCGCTGTCAGCGGATAAAGCCCAGCGTGTCAGCAAGGCCGAAATGAAATGGATCGACCACTGTCGTCGTTGTGTATTTATTGCTTTCCTTTTGTCGTCCTGGGCAGAGCTTTCGGAACTACTGTTAGGCTGTGATTAGTTGTAGGCTAGAGTGTTGACAGCGTAAAGAGTCGAGGCTTAGTTGGTGCCGAGGCCGAGCTATCGTGGGAGGCTCGGCGGGTGCGAATCCCGAGGCTACCGAGACCCTGAAGCTGATTGCCGAGGCTCGGAGGGAGCAGTTGGTCCTGTACACTGATTTCGAGGCTACAGGGACCCGGACCTGACTCTCCACGCCGCGCTGTCCTCGGAGCAGGAGTTAGGTAGCATAGTGCAGTACGGGCGTCAGCAGGGGGCACAGTACCGAGCACAGTGGCCGGTAACCCCTGCCCCGTCCTGTCCCGGACTGCATGGCGCCGATGTGACTCCCGTCCCGTCGGCCACTCCGCTGTACTGCGCCGGAGTGTGGCTGACGTTGCGGGAGTGGTCGGACGCATTGGTTGAGTGTGACGCTCTGTCAGGGTGGTCGGTCAAAGCTGCGGCGGGACTGATGTCAAGCCGGCCTCGAGCGAGACGGAGAATCGGTACCTCGCCCGAGGCCTTTCGGGTGGGGCCTCGGGCGAGGGGTCTCGGGCGAGGCGGAGAGTTGGTAGCTCGTCCGAGGCCTTGCGGCGTGGGCCTCGGGCGAACCGGAGAATCTGCCGAGGCCTTGCGGCGTGAGCCTCGGGCGAATCGGAGAATCGACCGAGGCCCGCGTGGTTGTCTCTTGGCTTTGGTTTTTACAAGGTCTAAGCAATTTTTTCAGTTCTTGCTTAGGGTACCCCATTCTATGGTATCCGACAAAACTATTGGCCGAATAGGAGTATTCGGGCCATGTCTATGTGTGCGTGAACCCATAGGGTCGCACGCTTAAGGGGCTGGAAGCCTAATTCGGACTGGACCCGAATTAGACAAGGTTTAGGGTTGCTAATGGGCCTCCAACTCGGGAGCTCATTAGGACGCCTATATAAGCAAGGGGAGGGCGGCAGGGCTAGGTCAATCCACGCCATTTGGCAGCCGCCGCCCTTCCCCACGCCCGCGCCTTCGTTCCTCACGGACCTAGCAGTCCGGAGGCGCGACGCTTTCTCCCTGTGCGTGTGGATGCCTCGGAGGTGCTGCATCTGGAGCACAAGGACGAACCGCACGAGAGGGACGGGCGGAAGGACGACCACACAACTGCACGGCACTGCTGCGACGTGCACGACTACACCAAGTCGCTTCCGCTGCACCTGCACGTTTGGTGGTAATCCCGTGATCCATAACTAACGGTAGTTCCTCGTTTATGGGGTTGAAATTTTTGTTTTTCGGGTAGCAGGAACCTCATAACCCTTCAGCATCATCATTACCCGTTTAATCATCATGATTACGAGTGTGCGCGCGAGAGCAGGAAGCAGAGCAAAGCGTAATGGACCGGATTCTGAGGCTACGCAGACACGCCGGGTCCACGGCAGACGACATGCATCATCTCGCCACTCACGGAGTCAGTCGAGTCAGACTAGGATCTCGGACTCACGGTGGCCGCCCATCCTTTTCACCTTTATACCCAGCACAGTGGTTGCTTCTGGCTAGTTGCCTGTTCGCCTGTTCGTCAGGGTCGGTCCCCAATCCCACCCATAGGCTGCAAAAGTGAGCTATTGTTTCTTTCCAAATCCAAGAAGAGATGCCAGTAAATTAATTAATTTGTTTAGGACTGAACATATGTTCCTGGCAAATTTACGGTTCTCGTTTGCATTTGGTTCGAGGACGAAGTTGGATAGGATACGACGATCCATGGATATTGGGATAAGTATATTCATGGTGCACATTTAGTTGGATGGATGGGATGGACCATTTTTCTGTTTGGTTGGATGGACGAAAGTGGATGGGACGAAAATAATTGACTAATTATATCTATCATTTAAAAATAATAACAACTAATTAGACACTAATAAATTTGCACTAATACTATTTTTTGTCATGATAATCACTAATTTAAAATAAAATATATTAATTAGCACCACTAATATCCTAATTAGCACATGAAACATGCACTAATCAACATATTAGCACTTATCAAAACTAATCCTACCATCATAATTATTAAGTAATAATGTAACATACTAATAATTCTTAAATTATTTACTAATGACAAAGATTAGAAGACATCCACGAAAAAAATAGCGCGCTATTTTGCCGCTATAGCGGCGCTATAGCGCCCCAGATAGCTTGCCGCGATGATATTGCTCTTTGTTGCGCTATTGCCGCTATTGCGCGCTATCGCGCCGCTATTGCCGCTATAGCGCCGTAGCCCGCTAAATAGCCGCTATTCGTGTTTCACTGGCTGACCCCAAAAAATCGGCCTGGTCAAATATAGCCCACTAAGGGCCCGATTCAGTGAAACAAACATGAGCCAAGTGCTGGAAGCCTGGAACCCTAGTCGTTCCTCACCAAACCACTCGACCCGACCTCCTGGTGACGGCGGCCGCTGGGCGACGGGCGTAGCCTGGGCGACGTCGGGGGCCAGGGCGACGGCGGCAGGCTGGGGCGGCGGCGGCTGCTGCACATCGTGATGACTGAGCCAAGCGAAACCTTTCAAAGTCTCGATGATGGCAGTGCGCCAACACTAGGTAATTTCTTCTCCCATGTTCTTGTTCCCTGTTCTTTGGTTATTGAGATGCATATGCTAGATCTAGATTAGATAGGATTATAGGAATCCAATCACCCGAATCAGGTTCTCTCCTGTTCTTCAAAACTTGCGGCTTGCTTGCTTGCACGGTTGCTTGCTTTTAGTACTTAGGTCCTGAAAACTTGCTTTTGGCACGTCGACGCGAGGCATGCCTACACTTGCTTGCTTGCACGGTTGCTTGCGGCATGAAAACCATCAGAGTAAAAATCATAACAAAGCCGGTTGCTTGCTTGCTTGCTTTTGGTACTTAGGTCCTTAGGTCCTGCTTGCTTCCAATTATTCTGCAATCATAAGTTAGGTACTTAGGTCCTGCTTGCTTGCTTTCTTGCTTGCATCTTAAATTCTTAATTCCAATTATTCATTTATTCTGATTCTGAATGATAGCATTTGGTTGCTTGCTTGCACGGTTTGCCAATGCCAGGTCTAATTAGATCTTAGGTTTTTTTATATATGAAATTATGATGATGTTAAAAACTGAAATTTGTTACTGTAAGTCTGTAACACTTGTTAGCTACTGAATTTTTGTTAGCTACTGAAACTGAATTTTTGTTAGCTACTGTACTTGTTAACAAACACTGTAACAAACACTTGTTAGCTACTAAATTTTTGCACCATACATTTTGCTACTGTATGTTTGCCATTCTCATATGGTTGTCCACTTTTGTAGGCTTATCTAGCACTACATCCACATGAAACCTATCTATATCTAATGAAGCATCTGACCCAGCTTGGAAGCACTGCACAATGCCAGATGTGAACAAGAAAGGTTCTCTCAAGTGCAACTACTGTGACAACATTTATCATGGTGGAATAACTAGAATCAAGTACCACCTTGCTAAAGTTCCTAAATGTGGTGTTGCAAAGTGTACAAAAGTTTCATCTGATGTGATAAAAGAAATGGTTAACTTGTTGACAAAGAAGACGGATAACAAGCAAAGGAAGGGTAAGGAGAAAGAAGAGGATAGAGCTATAGTTGATTTGAGCCATTCTGAAGGAGAGGAACACAGTGATGCAGAAGGCAATTCAGTTATTGTGTTGAAGAAGGTGAGTAGCAAAGGTGCTTCTTTAGGTCCTATTGATAAGTTCTGTAAACTAACACTAGAAGAAATAGTGGCTGCAAGGAAGGGCAACTCTGTTCTTGCTGAGAAGGTTCAATCCAAGTTGTCAACTGAAAAAAGGGAAGAGAAGAGGGATAGAGCATATGAGTACATCTGTCAGTTTTTTTATGAAGCTGGCATCCCACACAACACTATTACACTTCCTAGCTTTGATCTCATGCTTGAGGCTATTGGAGACTTTGGCAGGAACTTGAGAGGGCCAACTCCATATGAGATGAGTGGGAAATTCTTGCAAAAAAGGAAGAGGAAAGTGCAGGAGTTACTGAAGTCTCACCAAGAGTCTTGGGAGCTAAATGGATGCTCAGTTATGACAGATGCTTGGACAGATAAGAGAGGTAGAGGTGTGATGAACTTGGTAGTTCACAGTGCATATGGTGTTTGTTTTCTTGATTCAGTGGATTGCTCAGCTGTGAAGAAAGATGGCAGATACATTTTTGAGCTGGTTGATAAATGTATTGAGGAAATAGGGGTGCAAAATGTAGTTCAAGTTGTGACTGACAATGCAAGACCAAATGAGGCAGCAGCTAGTTTGTTGAAAGCAAAGTACCCCTCTATTTTCTAGAATGGTTGTGCAGCCCATACCATTGATCTAATGCTGGAAGATATAGGAAAGATGCCAAAAGTTGCAGCAACAATTAGCAAAGCAAAGTGCTTGACTGTTTTTCTGTATGCCCATACTAGAGTTTTGGACCTAATGAGGAAGTATCTTTCTAGAGATTTGGTGAGGTGTGGTGTTACGAGGTTTGCTACAGCTTATCTCAACTTGAAGAGCTTGCTAGAAAACAAGAAGCAATTGCAGAGGCTTTTTAGGGAAGATGAGCTCAATGAACTAGGCTACCTAAAGAGTGTCAAAGGGAAGAAAGCAAACAAGGTTGTCAAGTCTGAAACTTTCTGGAAAGATGTTGAGACTACTGTTAATTACTTTGAGCCATTAGCTACTGTCTTGAGGAGAATGGACAGTGATGTGCCAACAATGGGGTTCTTATATGGGTATCTACTAGAGGCTAAGAATGAAATCTCTAAGAGGTTCAACAATGACAGGAAAAAGTTTGAGGAAGTTTTTCACTTCATTGACAAAAGGTGGGACAGTAAGCTGAAGACACCTTTACATAGGGCTGGTTACTACCTGAACCCTTTCTACTATTATCAAAACAAGGTGGCTATAGAGGAGAATGAATCATTTAGAGATGGTGTAATAACTTGCATTACAAAGCTTGTTCCAAATGAAGACACTCAGGACAAGATTATTGAAGAGCTTCAAAAGTTTCAAGATGCTGAAGGATCCTTTGGGAAAGACATTACTAAAAGGCAGTGCAAAAATATTAATTTTGATCCAGGTATGAAAAATTGTCATCTAGCACAATCAGCTTTTCACTTTTTAGCTAAGTGGTGTCTCAATCATGTCCTCTATTTTTCACTTTTTTAGCTAAGTGGTGGCTCAATCATGGAAGTAGTGCACCAAACCTCAGGAAGTTAGCTGCTAGAATTCTAAGTTTGACTTGCAGTTCATCAGCTTGTGAGAGATGCTGGAGTTCCTTTGAACAAGTATGAATCTGATTTCATTACATTGTTTCTGCAATCCCTTCTTCAGTCCTCTTATTGAAATAATAAAAATATAAAATCAAACCTATGTAGGTCCACACAAAGAGACGCAACCGGCTGCTTCATGATAGAATGAGGGATCTTGTGTTTGTCAAGTTCAACTCAAAACTGAGGCAAAAGAAGGACAAAAAGGGCAGAGATCCCCTTGAGAAACCTGTTCTTGATGCTTTAGAAGATGAAGACAATGAGTGGATCACTGGCATTGAGCCAATAGAAGTAGATCCAGAGCAGGAAGGAGAAACTGCAACATCATCACATGGAGTTGCAGCTGCACCTCAAGGACAAGAAAGAAGGAAGGCAGGTACCCAGACCAGGAAGAGAAAGAGGTTGATCCCTACCACTATTGAGGATGATGACTTATCTGCTTCATCTTCTGATGGAGAGAATGCCAATGATGGCATTGATTCTAGTTCTGATTCTGAGACTTAATGAGCCGATGTGTTTTGTGAGTTGTGGCTTTTGTCTTTTAAAAACTGTGCGGATGTTAAGTACTTAAGTGTGCCGTTTGCTCTTATCTTATGACTTATCATGGGAATATGTTATCAATTTATCATGGATGTTATGACTTTATCACTTTGTGAGTTATTATTATTATGATTATGAATATGAACTTATGATTATCATGGAAATATGTTTAGTGTTTAGTTGTTTGCCTGTTTGGCTATTGTCTGAATGTATTTAAATAGCGCGCTATAGCGTGCTAAGCTATCTGGCGCTATGTCATATAGCTGCCGCTATAGCGTGGGTATAGCGGCGCAATAGGGGCGCATAGCGGCCAGGACAGGCTGCCGCTAATTTCTATAGCCCGCCATTTAAAACGTGGGAAGACATTGATAAGCTAGTCCACCTAATTTATTCGGACCATGAAATCCAACATCTAGGTGGAATATTTTCTATCCATGGATTTTTTTATCCAAGTGATCCACCAACCAAACACACCTTATCCATGAATGGTCCCATTCCATCCATAGATATCCAGACAACCAAACAAATGTACAGTACAGTCCATGCTTTCTCACATTTGTAGTTCTCCTCCTTCGTAGATTCGTATGCTTGTGCTTCGAGCTTTCCAAGGCTTAGGACAGCTGGTTGGCTATGGATGGGTTATTCTCAAGATAGCTTTAGACCTATTAATTAATCTACTCAGTCAGTCCAATTAGTTTTCAGCAGCATGTTTGTGAACGTCTGGACTTCTGCCCTCCCAGCCGTCTCCATCACAACCCTCTCCGTCTCCCTTCGAATTTTCCATTCAACTCTGTCTGTGATACAACAAACCAGCTTAGGCGTCCACAATGATGCTAGCTACATAGCTAGCTTTTGTGGAGGTGAGACAGAAAAAAAAAATTATTTTATATATTCTTATTTTTCTATATATTGTTGGACTCACATGTTCCTCCTTAAGACTCTTGGACTACGTGAAATATGTCAGCTATTTGTTCGTCACTGGTAACTACTCTCTCTTCTACTTTTTTCTTGTCCACGTCAGAATAGCCAGCTAAATAGCTAGCTCTTGGGATGCCCTTACGGTCGTTGATATAGTTTAAGCAACTACAGATTAATTAGCTGCTGTACTTTAAAATAAAGTGTATGAGATATATATAGTCTAACGTCACACTTTAGTCAGAATTATCAATTTCATCTCTGTCTCAGAGATTAGGATTGGACAATGCTACAAACAGTCAAATTAGATCTTTTGAGACCAGCTTACTATCTGGATAAAATTAAGCAAATCATTTGGTTATTTGGCAACTTGGCATGCATATAGACCAATGGCCTTTGTTGACTGTAACAGGTGGTGGTGGCGGCACATGTGCACGATTTGCTTTTGAGCACGGTTCTCGTGTTTGGATATGTATATAGCTAAGCACTCCACGTGGCTACACGTGATGTGTTTTTTGAGTATCATTAGTCGTGACCTCAGCTCCTTGCCGATAAAGTTTACGTATCTATAATCTATATATAAATCTCTATATAGTTTGTACCCACTAACTCTAAAGCTGAGCTCTTATACAACCACGTCTATCAGAAACAAAGTACTTTTCTCGCACCACACATTGGTCGACACATTGGTCGATAGTAACCGCAACGCCCACGACACATTGACCAAAAGTAACAGTAACACATACATTTGCGGGTATCTTAAGGGACCATACATGCGCGTCTTGCCTTTTTTATCTTGTGTGGTTTATCATATATATGCACTTACAGGTGGTCCACTACGGCCTCCACATCGTAGATGATATATAAGAAAGACAAGAAAAAAGATATCTATAATCTATCTATAATAATCTTTATTAGTTCATACCCACTAACTCCAAACCTGAGCTCTCATACAACCACATCATCAGAAAATAAAATGCTTTTCACCCACCACACATTGATCAAAAGTAACAGTAACGCCCATAATCGCCGGGTAGCCCGATTGGACCATGCATGCGCGGCTTGCCTTTTTATCTTCTGTGATTCATCATATATACACACTTGCAGGTGGTCCACACATAGTCGACGATAAGAAAGACAAGGAAAGAGATATCTATAATCTATAATCTCTATATAGCCACTAACTCTCTCTAAAGCTGAGCTCTCATACAGCCACACCATCAGAAATAAATTTTTTTTCTCCCACCACACATTGATCAAAAGTAACAGTAACACCTATAATTGTCGGCTATTCGAAGGGACCATGCATGCGCTACTTGCCTTTTTATCTTCCGTGATTCATCATATATATACGCACTTGCAGGTAGTCCACACATCATAGATGATAAGAAAGACAAGAAAAGAGATATCTATAATCTCTATATAGCCACTAACTCTCTAAAACTGAGCTCTCGTACAACCAACATTCGGTGACGGGTGCCTCCTCGTTGTAGTAGGTACCGTTGTTGGCATCGCGGCTACCTTGTGCTTCACTGTGGCATCAGCATGGTCGTTAGTATAATTTTCTTCTCCCCCGGCAAGTCGGATTTTCAGAGCAGCAGGGCCAGGGCCCCGGATTTCACAGGCGTCCGCCATCTGTACAGCCATGACCCTAGCTCAAATCCACCATGCATAACATGCTCTCCAACAAAATAAACTACATCATCAATAGTGAGCTTCATCGGCCATTCTTCAACCGAGAAGTTTCTATCAATTCCTGTGGTGACGCACGGAGATTTCAACTAATATAAATTGTTATACATGGCACATTAAAGTAGTCGGTAGCATAATGTTTCTTTATTCTTTTTTTTCTAAAAAACCCTGAAAGTACATGGTACTCCTATCTTTTAGGTCTTTAAGTAATAATAAGTATGTAAACTTAACTAGTAAGGTGAAAAGGACATTAAACCTCACGTGACAAAAACATAAAATAAGATAATTTATTGTTGCATATAGCACGTATTTAGCAATGCCTTCCCAAAATACTCTTACCGAGGTATGTTATGCATGGTTTTATATTTTCTTGTGGTTTCTTGACCAGTACAACAGGTTTCACCCCTTCAGCATTTCTTCTCGTATTGCTCCATATCAACCTATCATCGAGTACCGATAGAAAGCATCGTACCATGGCTTTCGTTCATACGAACAACCTCCTACTTATTTTATTTATCTAAGGATTTAAGATTCACGAAAAATGATACCCACTATGTAAAAAACGATTTTTAGCAACGGGACGAATTTTTTGTAGGGGCGGCTGGTGATGAAGCCGCCCCTACAGTGGCGTGCTCGGGAGCCCAGACACCAGCCGCACCTACAAATGGAACAGCAGGGACGACTGGTGATACGAGCCGCCCCTACAAATGGGTCTGATTTGTAGGGGCGGCTCACTCACCAGCCGCCCCCGGTGTTTCAATTTGTAGGGGCGGCTGGTGATTGAGCCGCCCCTACAAATGGCCGCGTATTATTACCTGCTATTTGTAGGGGCGGCTCAATCACCAGCCGCCCCTACAAATGACCCACATATAAAACAGCTGCAACACCTTCCTCCTCGGGTCACTCACTCCAACCCGTGAAAGAAAGGTCGGGAGGCATTGGGCACCTCCCAAAAACTGCTCTACTAAGGGGGGAAGATTTTTGTCTTAAATCCTTTGATGCAGAGGTTGTAGAAGGTAAAAAAATGCTATTTCACATTTTTTTTGAAGTTTTAATGGTTGCTTAGTGAGTAATTAAAGTTTTGTTTTTCTCTCTCTTCTATGGTGCTTGAGCTACTTATGAAACAAATTAGACTCAAGTTTTAAGTCTACTAGGATAAATTAGGGAGGGGAACAAGATCAAATCCTTATTTGGTCCATGTTTCTTGATTTTAGTGAACAATTAGTTAGTTTTATGCATGTTTCATGTGCATGTAGATCTAGATTTAGGGTTTGGTTTTTTTATTAATTTTATTTTTGTAAATTTATGTTTGATAAAATTAGACTAGGGTTTGTATGAAAGATATTGGGTAAAGTATAATTGTTGCTAATTGTTGTCTTTGAAATTGTTTATTGTAATCAATAAATATGTATTTTAATTATTTATGGATAAATGGACAATTAATTAATTTTCCTCTACCATGGTGTGTTTGTATGCTTCATGTAATTATATTAGATTTATATTCATATATATCTGAAGTATGTACAATTATTCTCAAGTAATTATTAATTTGATTCATTTTTATATATATCTGAATAAGTAGTCCATTAATCATTGTTTTGTTGTTGTTGTAGAAAATGGAGTACAGGAACTATTGGATGTATGATTCGTTAAGGTTCAAGGCATGTTTTCGTGAAGAGGTGGATACATTTATTGAAGCCGCAAAGAAGCATGCAACGACATTGAAAGAGAATAAGGATACAATTATTTGTCCCTGTAAAGATTGCAAGAACCGTATGGCATGAACAGATGTGACTATCATCAGATCACATTTGATTATGCGAGGATTTGTTGAGGATTACACAGTGTGGATTCATCATGGTAAAACGGTTATTGTTAACGATGAGGATGAGGAGGAATATGACGACGAAACCATAGAATTCATGTCCCAATATTCAGCAGAGCTTGATGCACGAATGGATTTCGAGTTTGACAATGAACAAGGTGATGATGCTGGTGGTTGGGATGGTAATGACGAAGGTGGTGCCAATAATGATGGTGGAGCACGTGTTGAAGATGAAGATGATTTGGAGGACATGATTCGAGCCCTTGGACCTAAGATTTTACTAAATAGCTCGAAATGTCTAGAAAATTTAGAAAGGGTGACAAAAAGCATCGAAGGAGACTGTGTATGGTGTTGAAAAGGGATGTCCAACACATTGGACATTGCTACGTTTTGTGCTTGAGCTGCTCATCCTGAAGGCTAAGTACGGCTGGTCAGACTGTAGTTTCAATGATCTATTGCATCTTCTCTCATGGGTGCTACCACAACCAAACTCAGTTCCCGCCAACACATACCAAGCGAAGAAGGTCATAAGTCCATTGACAATGGGGGTTGAAAAAATCCATGCATGCCCCAACCACTGTATACTTTTTCGTGGCGAAACGGTCAAGTCACTGGATAAATGTCCCCGGTGTGGGGCCAGCCGGTACAAGAACAATGATCTTTACGGTGGGGGCGAAGCCTCCACGGGGAAAAAAGAGAAATAAGAAGGGTACAAAAAAGGTGGTACAAGAATCTCAGCCCCCAGAGGACACTCCATTAGGTAACGATGCAAAGCAGAGAAGAATTCATGTCTTGGTAATGTGGTACCTGCCAGTGACCGACCGCTTGAGACGTATCTTCCTAAACCCTAAAGAAGCCGCACTCATGACATGGTGGGATGATGAGCGCAAGGTGGATGATGATAAGATTGCACACCCGGCTGATTGTAGTCAGTGGCAAAGGTTTGATGAGAAGCACAAAGAATTCAGCAATGACGCAAGGAATGTACGGTTTGGCTTGAGCACCGATGGAATGAATTCCTTCAATGAGAGGATGAGCGACCACAGCACATGGCCAGTGATCTTGACCATGTACAACATCCCAACTGGGTGATGTGGGAGCCAAAATGGGTGAAGGAAGACGCAACCAATCAAGCTCCTAGAGGCATTGGGAGTTCCGACACCTAGGCCCAGTTCCCACCAAAAGGCCCGCACGGAGATCCTAAACACAACAAAAATCAAACTCAAGGATTATGCGACAGCCATGATTAGGGATTTGACCCGCAGACAAGAGTTGCATAGTGAGTTTGGGAACATGCGAAACAGTAGGAATGTTAAACGAAGAGGTCGAAAGAACACCTCTCGCAACAACAGGAAGAGAAGTGCCATTTGCGGTGCGAATAGAAATAGGTGGATCGGGGGAAGATAGAGAGGACAAGTGTGTTGTATGAGGTGTCATATGAAAAGAGGCACTAGAGTCGAGGAACCATGGGGATGATATACCTGACGGAGGAGGAGTAGAACTAGAAGCCTGAGCTGTAGTCCCGTGACCAGAGGCCTGAGCTGCAGTAGTGAGGCGACGAAACAGGCCAAGAACCTCCTGCTCCGCTGCAGACACAGAACGAGTGCTCTGTGAAGTAGAGGAACCACCAGAGCCTTGAAAAGAGTGTCTGCCACAACGCCCTGATCGATCACGCTGCTTCTTGCGGCAATCCTTCTCCTCATGACCATAGATCTTGCAGTAGCCACACTGAATACCAGAAGGTGCCCCTGTCACCACATGAGAGGTCTGAGATGGAGGCGGAGAGACCTAGGGAGGTGTGGCTGCTAGGACGGAGGGCTACGGCGGAACACGAGTCAGACCCCTAGCTCAAAGACATGTCTCCTCAGCTCGTAACATAGGAATCGCCTCTAAGTGCGATGGGCGCGGACGACGAGTCAGCAACTGTGTTTGAACAGTCTCGAACTCGGGTCCAAGGCGAGAGAGAAACTCGTGAAGGCAAAGAATGTCTCTCTGGTCTCGGTGACGGTCACAGCACTGGCAAGTACCACCACCGCAGAACTCGGTGCCCAAACTGTCTAGGCGATGCCAGACGGCTGTCATCTGACGGTGGAAGCCCTCAACTGTGGAGTCAAACTGACGAAGCGACTGAGCCTCCTCAACAACAGCAAGGTACATCGCTTCGTTACGAATCTCGTAACTGCGACAGAGGTGATCCCACATAAGGTGTGAAGTGGCAAGACCTCTATGGAATAACGAGAGATCGACCTCCATGCTCGCAAGTAAGATGGCCTTAGCAGATTTTTCCTCGCGTAGCCAAGTCTCATAGACACCAAGATCAGACTGGTAGCTCTCCATCTCAGCCTCAAATGCCTCAAGTAAATCATTCTTGGCATCATCATCAGCATCTGGCGGGTATGTGGGCGGTGTGGGAAGAAGAGGACGGGGAGGACAGATCCGCTCACCCGTGAGGTAGCCCCACAGCAGTTGCCCATCCATGTGGACCTCCATATGGAAAACAAAATCGCCCCAATTGGTGCCATTGAAAATGACGGGGCACCGAGGGACCAGAATAGCGTCAGGGCGTCCGAGGGATGCCATGGAGGAGAGAACGAGCCTCTCTGCTGCTGCTGCTGCTGCTTCGTCTTCTTCTTCTTTTAAGTAGAGAGGAGAGGAGGACCGGCCGGCTCACTAGGCACCAGACCGACACACGGGCGCGAGTGAGCGGCTCGCTATACAGGCGCGGAGCAGGGTCGGTGTCCGCGGCGGCGTGGGGACGGAGCCGCAGGTGGTGGGGCAGAGCAGGGCCGGTGTCCGCGGCGAAGGGAGCTGCGAGGCCACAAGGGGCGCGCGGGTGGGAGGCGTCCGGCGCGCAGGGCTACTCGGGAGGGTAGCGGGTGCGGAGGGTGGTGCGGTGGCGCGGGAGGGCGGCGCGGTGGCGCGCGATGGCACGTGAGTGGTTGGCGGGCCAGCACGGGCGCGAGGCGCGTGCAGCTGGCGCAGGAGCCGCGCATGCGGGCGGATGGTCGGGGCGGAGCAGCGCGAGGGTGGGATGCGGAGGCCGGCGGGGTTGGGCAGAAATCGCCAGCGTCGCTTAGCAGCAGAATGTAAGGATGGAAACCCTAGCTCTGATACCATGTTAGAAGGACTAGAATGAGGCCAACCGGCCGTATTGCAAGGCCTAAGAGGGCAAGTATACACAATGTACATATACAAAGAAGCCCTCCAAGTAGAGAGAAAACACATACACCTCCTATACATCTAACAGCCACAACGACAATACGGAGTAGACGTCTTTATCAAAACTCAAAAGGCAGCATTATGCATGGAAGTAGCAACCATCAACATTCAGCAAGACAGCAACGGCCATGTATTTCGACAGGCGACAGTATATCCCCGTCGATCCGATTCGATGGACGAGGAATAATAAGGATCGTCACCAAATCCATCTCAATCCGCCGAGCTGAGCACCCTGCCAGCTGCCTGCGCCGAGGTGGGAGGGAGTTCTGAAAAGAAGAAGATGCATACCTGGAGACTGATATGGTGAGATACATGCATACCTGGAGGCTGGAGCAGACCTGCAGAGGTTATCCAGCTAGGAGGGCAGTGCACCAACCAAACGGTCTATGAATCTGCCATGTTATCTGCAACCGGGCAACACGAGTCAACGGCGATGCATGCACATGCACACGCAGCCACGCGCCCTGCATGTGGTTAGCTCTGCTCCCTCATGTCGCCGTCTGGCCTGTTCCACCATAGTTTGGCTGCTATTCATCCTATTTGCTTGATCGTATCAGTCATGCTTATCAGTTCTGATATAGTGTTTTTCTCTCACAACAAAACAATATCAGCTGGCTTATAAGGCCTGGTTTA
The DNA here is from genome assembly GCA_904845875.1 of Miscanthus lutarioriparius. NCBI lineage: Eukaryota > Viridiplantae > Streptophyta > Magnoliopsida > Poales > Poaceae > Miscanthus > Miscanthus lutarioriparius. The sequence continues at coordinate 120,328,681 of CAJGYO010000002.1, forward strand.
GTTCCCAAAAATTTTCACCCCAAACTATCACATCAAATCTTCGGCACATGCATGGAGTATTAAATATAGACGAAAAAAACTTAATTGCACAGTTTGGTTGGAAATCGCGAGACGAATGTTTTAAGAATAATTAGTCCATGATTAGCCATAAGTGCTATAGTAACCAGCATGCCCTAATAATGGATTAATTAGGCTTAATAAATTCGTCTCGCAGTTTTCAGATGAGCTATGTAATTATTATTTTTTTGTTAGTATCCGAAAACTCCTTCCGACATCCCAAAACATCCGATGTGACATCAAAAATTTTCATTTCGTGAACTAAACAAAGCCTAAACCACAGAAACGATCAACCCAAGAGGGTTAAAGCTTCTGGGAGTAAGTAGTTCGCTGCTGTTTTCCGCAGTTTGATCAATAATGCCCGCGGCGTCGCTTTCTGTCCCTGCCGACCGACGGCGCCCACCGCTCCGTGTCGGGCGTATGACCGAGGTTGAGCGAGTCAGTGCACGAGCCCCGCTCAGTCAGGCATGCAGCCGGTGCTGGTAGGCTTTGGAGCTTGCAAGTTGGCCGCATGCACCAAATCGCTTTCTTAACTCATTAACAAACAGCTCTCTTAACAACAACTCAACGAGTCAGCTTCATTCATGACAAGTCTCGATCGCTGTCAGCGGATAAAGCCCAGCGTGTCAGCAAGGCCGAAATGAAATGGATCGACCACTGTCGTCGTTGTGTATTTATTGCTTTCCTTTTGTCGTCCTGGGCAGAGCTTTCGGAACTACTGTTAGGCTGTGATCAGTTGTAATCTGTTGGTCAAGTTGTGATGTAAAAGAATGATTAGCTGTATTGTTTTCCTGCGGTAGATATAGCCACGTCGCCTATAGTAACGTACTGTATAAAATAATGATTAGCTGGAAATACAGAACAAACAATCAGCTAAAATATGTTTAGTTCTATCTAACCATCATCATAGTCGGTCAAAACATTGAGGATCAGTGAACCATGCATCATCATTACCCGTTTAATCATCATGATTACGAGTGTGCGCGCGAGAGCAGGAAGCAGAGCAAAGCGTAATGGACCGGATTCTGAGGCTACGCAGACACGCCGGGTCCACGGCAGACGACATCAACATGCCTGATCTCGCCACTCACGGAGTCAGTCGAGTCAGATTCTCGGATCTCGGACTCACGGTGGCCGCCCATCCTCTTCACCTTTATACCCAGCACAGTGGTTGCTTCTGGCTAGTTGCCTGTTCGCCTGTTCGTCAGGGTCGGTCCCCAATCTCACCCATAGGCTGCAAAAGTGAGCTATTGTTTCTTTCCAAATCCAAGAAGAGATGCCAGTAAATTAATTAATTTGTTTAGGACTGAACATATGTTCCTGGCAAATTTACGGTTCTCTCGTTTGCGTTTGGTTCGAGGACGAAGTTGAATAGGATATGACGATATATGGATGTTGAGATAAGTATATCCATGGTGCACGTTTAGTTGGATGGATGTGATAGACTATTTTTCTGTTTGGTTAGATGGACAAAAGTGGATGGGATGAGAACAGTTGATTAATTATATCTATCATTTAAAAATAATAACAACTAATTAGACACTAATAAATTTGCACTAATACTATTTTTTTCATGATAATCACTAATTTAAAATAAAATATGTTAATTAGCACCACTAATATCCTAATTAGCACATGAAACATGCACTAATCAACGTATTAGCACTTAACAAAACTAATCCTACCATCATAATTATTAAGTAATAATGTAACATATTAATAATCCTTAAATTATTTACTAATGACAAAGATTAGAAAACATTGATAAGCTAGTCCATCTGATTTATTCGGACCACGAAATTTAACGTCTATGTGAAATATTCCCTATCTATCGATTTTCTTATCCTAGTGATCCACCAACCAAACACCGTCCCATCCTATCCATAGTGATCCAAGCAACCAAACAAATGTACAGTACAGTCCATGCTTTCACACGTTTGTAGTTCTCGGCCTGTTTAGATTGCAAGTTTTTTCACTCTCTTTCCATCACATCAAATCTTTAGACACATGCATGGAGTATTAAATGTAGATAAAAAAATAACTAATTACACAGTTTGATTGTAAATTACGAGATGAATCTTTTGAGCCTAGTTAGGCCATGATTGAACAATAATTGTTAAATACAAATAAAAATGCTACAGCGTTAAATACTAATTTGTAATCCCAATTTAAACAAGACCCTCCATAGATTCATATGCTTGTGCTTCGAGCTTTCCAAGGCTTAGGACAGCTGGTTGGCTATGGATGGGTTATTCTCAAGATAGCTTTAGACCTATTAATTAATCTACTCAGTCAGTCCAATTAATTTTCAGCAGCACGTTTGTGAACGTCTGGACTTCTGCTCCCAGCCGTCTCCATCACAACCCTCTCCGTCTCTCTTCGAATTTTCCATTCAACTCTGTCTGTGATACCAACAAACGAGCTTAGGGCGTCCGCAATGATCTTTTGTGGGGGTGAGAGACAAAAATAAAGACTATTTTTTTTATATATTGTTGAACCCATATGTTCTTCTCTCAGACTCTTGGACTATGTGAAATAGATCAGTTATTTGTTCATCGCTAATGACTACTCGTTCTTCTATTTTTTTTCCTGTCCACGTCAGAATAGCTAGCCAAATAGCTAGCTCTTGGGAACGCCCTTACTGTCGTTCATATAGTTTAAGCAACTACAGATTAATTAGCTGCTGTACTTTAAAATAAAGTGTATGAGATATATATAGTCTAACGTCACACTTTAGTCAGAATTATCAATTTCATCTCTGTCTCAGAGATTAGGATTGAACAATGCTACAAACAGTCAAATTAGATCTTTTGAGACCAGCTTACTATCTGGATAGAATTAAGCAAATCATTTGGTTATTTGGCAACTTGGCATGCATATAGACCAATGGCCTTGTTGACCGTAACAGGTGGTGGTGGCGGCACATGTGCACGATTTGCTTTTGAACACGGTTCTCGTGTTTGGATATGTATATAGCTAAGGACTCCACGTGGCTACACGTGATGTGTTTTTTGAGTATCATTAGTCGTGACCTCAGCTCCTTGCCGATAAAGTATATATATATATATATATATATATATATATATATATATATATATATATATATATATATATATATATATATATATATATATATATATATATATATATATATATATATATATATATATATATATATATAGCATGTTCACTTGTTGGTTTTAGTCAGGGTTTATCTGCCATGATACGTTGTTTTTTCTCACAACAAACCAGCACCAGTCGAGCTTATCAGCCCAGAAACCAACCAGCGAACATACTGATAGTTTGCACCCACTAACTCTAAAGCTGAGCTCTTATACACCACGTCATCAAAAATAAAGTACTTTTCTCGCACCACACATTGGTCGATAGTAACCGCAACGCCCACGACACATTGACCAAAAGTAACAGTAACACCTACAATTGCCGGGTATCTGAAGGGACCATACATGCGCGGGCTTGCCTTTTTTTATCTTGTGTGGTTTATCATATATACGCACTTACAGGTGGTCCACTACGGCCTCCACATCGTAGATGATATATAAGAAAGACAAGAAAAAAGATATCTATAATCTATCTATAATAATCTTTATATAGTTCATACCCACTAACTCCAAACCTGGGCTCTCATACAGCCACAACATCAGAAATAAAATACTTTTCACCCACCACACATTGATCAAAAGTATCAGTAACGCCTATAATTGCTGGGTAGCCCGATTGGACCATGCATGCGCGGCTTGCCTTTTTATCTTCTGTGATTCATCATATACACACACTTGAAGGTGGTCCACACATAGTAGATGATAAGAAGGAAAGAGATATCTATAATCTATAATCTCTATATAGCCACTAACTCTAAAGCTGAGCTCTGATACAGCCACACCATCAGAAATAAAACACTTTTCTCCCGCCACACATTGATCAAAAGTAACAGTAACACCTATAATTGTCGGCTATTCGAAGGGACCATGCATGCGCTACTTGCCTTTTTATCTTCCGTGATTCATCATATATATACGCACTTGCAGGTAGTCCACACATAGTAGATGATAAGAAAGACGAGGAAAGAGATATCTATAATCTCTATATAGCCACTAACTCTCTAAAACTGAGCTCTCGTACAACCACATCATCAGAAATAAAATACTTTTCTCTCACCACACATTGGTTGGCAGTAACTGTGAAAGGTCCTTGTTTGGTTTTGGTAATTGAGTGACAACCTAGGTAGACTAATTGTGTTTATGTGAGATACACAGGTGATTAGTCCACAGGTACATGTGTGTGAGCAACATATGCCATGAAGGTGACAATGGCTTGGAGATGTTGCAAAACTCACACATGTGATGATGAAGGAGCTTATTGCAAATGAGACATGACATTGAGTCATGTGATCAAGGTGGAGAAGATCAAGACAAGACTTGGCTTGATGGACCGGTTGCAAGCGTGAAGAGCAAGTCGGAGGCTTTGGAGTGATGAACCGCGTGGCGGTGAAGCTTAAGCAAGACTTGGGGCCGATGGACGATGGCAACAGTGAAGAGCAAGTGAAGTCAAGATCGATGAACCAATATGATCATGTGATGATATGAAGTGGATCATATCATTGTTGATCGTGTTGGTGCATGTGTTGCATCGACGTTGGAGGAGATGGAATGGAATGCGCAAGGCAAAGGTATAACCTAGGGCATTTCATTTCACCGGTCATAGGTGTGTAGAGAAGTTTATGACCGGATTTAGGATAGATGGCCGTATTATCAAGAGGGGCAAACTTGTTTGCATATCGGTCATCTAGTGCCACTCGAGTGATCTAACTTTGCATCGTTGCAAGGATCGAGTGGCGTGGCAAGTTGAGTGGCTAATCCTTTGGAAAATGATTGTAAAAATGCTAACACAAATACACATGGTGGTGTACACTTGGTGGGGTTGGCACATTTACAAAGGAGATGAAGTTGGAGTTGATGTGGATCAACTCGGGGAAGAAATGGAGGCGAAAGGAGAAACTCCACCGGCGGAGTGTCCGCCCGTAGAGTGCGGACAGTTCGACGGTGCCACCGGCGCCCTAGACAGAAAAGACAGGGTCTCACAGAGTGGACCGGACGCTGGTCACGTAGTGACCGGACGCTGGGGTCCTGCGTCCGTTCAGAGCTGACGTATGGTGACGCAGGCAGAGCAGAAAAGCTGAGATTGACCGGACGCTGGTGCTGCGTCCGATCGCATCCGACCGGACACGTCCGGTCATGTCCGGTACCTTACTGGAAACGACCAGACGCTGGGGTTGTTGCGTCCGGTCAGTTAATGCTGGAGCGTCCGGTCAACAGATGACCGTTGAGATCTAGTGAACAGCGTTTGAAGGAGAGGACACGTGGCGTGCATCGCATGACCGGACGCTGAGGTCCAGCGTCCGGTCGGTCGGACCGGAGCGTCCGGTCATCCCGACATTTGCCCAATGAAGAGGTAACGGCTAGTGTAGCCCTTGGGGCTATAAATAGAAGTGGCCCTCGGCCATGGCTGGCGCTGAGCACCTAAGGGGACTTAGTGTCCATGCTTGTGAGTGCTTGGGAGCCCTCCATCACATATATACTTGATAGTGATCATTCGATTGTGTGAGTGAGCGATTCTAGTGTGATTGCATCGTGAGGTTGCATCGAGTGGCACTAGGTGATCGAGTTGCAAGCCGGTGGTGCTTGTTACTCTTGGAGGTTGCCACCTCCTAGACGGCTTGGTGGTGGTCTCCGTCGAAGCCCGCAAGAAGCTTGTGCGGCGCTTCGGAGAAGTGCTTGTGAGGGGCATTGTGCTCGCCCCGCGGGAGCCATGAAGAACAACTCTAGTAAAGCATGTCATTGAGCTACCCTCACTCAAGGGGTAGGTTCTTGCGGCACCCAACGTGCGGGCTTAGCAGGTGATGCTAATTAGCCGCCGAACCATCAAGTGAGTTGTCGACACAACGGGGACTAGCGTGTTGGCAAACACGTGAACCTCGGGAGAAAAATCATCGTGTCAACCTTGTTCTTCCCATTGGTTTGCATCCCCATACACAAGCTTACAATTACTTTTATACATATTAAGCTTGTATAGTTGCTCTTGTAATTAGATAGCTTGTGTAGCTTGCTAATTACCTTCTTGCTTGTGTAGCATAGAAGTAGCTTCCTTGCGTGGCTAATTTGGTTTTAGTAAGCTTGTTAGTCACATTGCTCAGTTTGTGTAGCTAAGTACTTGTGCTCTCTAATTAGGCATTGGTTGCCTTGTTATTGAGCATTGCTGGTGGGCATAGTTAGCTTTGTGCTTTTGCTTACTAGCATGTGTAGGAGCTCTCTTGTTGCTTAAAATACTAGTGGCATAGGTTTGTGTAACCTTGCTCTTAGAATTGTTTAGGAGAGCTCTAGCTAGCCCGGCACCTTTGTTGCATAATTGGTATCTTAGCAAGGTGTTAGTGAACATATATAGAGGGGTGTAGTCTTGGCTAGACCGATTGTTTTAATTCCGCATTTATATCGGTTAGCCGACGCGATTAATTTTAGAAAAGACTATTCACCCCCCTCTAGTCCGCCATCTCGACCCTTTCAAACTGCAACGCCCACCACTCATTGATCAGAAGTAACCCAGCCGGGGCAGAGATCTTGGACGAAGTGGTCGTGATCTGTCGGAGGACCGCCTCAGTGCAGTCACCGAGCACCATCCGTTGGACTAGGACCTCTTTGCCTGTGACCTAACCGGCTAGCCGGCGTCGAGACCTTGCTCAACTACCAACATTCGGTGACGGGTGCCTCCTCGGAGCAGTAGGTACCGTTGTTGGCATCGCGGCTACCTTGTGCTTCACTGTGGCATCAACATGGCCGTTAGTATAATTTTCTTCTCCCCCAGCAAGTCGGATTTTCAGAGCAGCAGGGCCAAGGCCCAGATTTCACAGGCGTCCATCTGTACAGCCATGACCCTAGCTCAAATCCACCATGCATAACATGCTCTCCAACAAAATAAACTACATCATCAATAGTGAGCTTCATCGGCCATTCTTCAATCGAGAAGTTTCTATCAATTTCTGTGGTGACGCCGGGAGATTTCAACTAATATAAATTGTTATACATGGCACATTAAAGTAGTCGGTAGCATAATGTTTTTTATTCTTTTTTTTCTAAAACAAAAACCTGAAAGTACATGGTACTCCTATCTTTTACGTCTTTAAGTTTTAAGTGATAATAAGTATGTAAACTTAACTAGTAAGGTGAAAAGGACATTAAACCTCGAGTGACAAAAACATAAAATAAGATAATTTATTGTTGCATATAGCACGTATTTAGCAATGCCTTCCCAAAATACTCTTACCGAGGTATGTTACGCATGGTTTTATATTTTCTTGTGGACCCCTTCAGCATTTCTTCTCGTATTGTTCCATATCAACCTATCGAGTACCGATAGAAAGCATCATACCATGGCTTTCGTTCATACAAACAACCTCCGACTTATTTTATTTATCTAAGCATTTAAGATTCAGGAAAAATGATACCTGCACACGAATTTTATATAACTAATGTATGTCCTAGATAGAACAAATGGCCACTAGGTCCCTGCATGGATTACTTAATCCACTCAATCGATCCATCCAAAACTCAATTCATCCCGTGACAAGGTGTGATATATACATGGTCTCTGAAGAGGACCGTGACGCCTAAGAGGGGGGGGTGAATTAGGCAACTTAAAATTCCGATTCCAAACTATGGCCTCTTTTTCTACCCTTAGCAAAACCTATGCAAAAGATAAACTATCTAAATGTGCAACTACGATTTTGCTAGTGTGTTGCTATCTCTACCGCAAAAAGGAGTAATGTAAACAATGTAAATGCGGAAGCTAAAGAGCAAGGTAGAGATATGCAAACTCCCGTCGATGACTCTGGTATTTTTACCGATGTATCGAGAAGCGCGCAAGCTTTCTCCTAGTCCTCGTTGGAGCCCCTCGTAAGGAATCCCTCGCAAGGGCCAAGCTCCCGATCGGGTAACTCCGTGGATAGCCTTGGGCCTTCCCCACGTGCAAGTGGGTCTCCGACGTGTCTTCCGGTAAGCCTCTTCCGGATGCTCCCCGCCATCTTCACTATCAAGCTTCCGATCGAAACGCCGCGGGACTTGTTCCCTCCGGTACACGGTGGCGGCCACACTACAAACGCGGTTGGTGTGATCTCGCAAGACTACAAGCCCCTCCTATATACAACAATGGTGCGCGCAAGCACCGAGTGGTAAGAGGTATGCAAACCTTACTAAACACTAGGCCTAAACCTAGAGCAAGCGCATAAGCAGTGGTTTAATCAATCTAACCACTTCGCAAAGCACCTACGCTAATCACCTAATGAATCACTAAGCACTATGCATATGGAGATCACTAAAATAGTGTATCAACACCCTTGGTATATTTCCTTAGCTCCACACATGCCATTTGGCCGGTTGAGGGGTCTATTTATAAGCCCCACTGAGAAAGTAGCCATTGGGAACGAAATCCTGCTTTTCTGCTACTGACCGGACGCTCAAGTCATCCTGATCGGACGCGTCCGGTCGTCCAGACCGTTAGAGCCACAATCAACTGATTGGATGCTGCCAGCGTTAGGTCACATGCCACCAGACGCGTCCGGTCGTACTTTTGCCACTCTGGAACCTTTCTGTATTAGATCGGACGCTGCAGTCCTACGTCCGGTCGATTTGCCGCCAGCATCCGGTAAATACTGAATGTGTTGCTGGGATGATGAACAGTGCCATCGGTGCGTCTGGTCACTTTACTATTCAACGTTCGGTCGCTGCTGCTGACGCCTGCTGTAGCCGAGTCACTGATCGAAGCGTCCGGTCGATCACCTTCCAGTGTCCGGTCGATCACCTTCCAGCGTCCGGTCACCTCTGTGAGCTCATTTCTTCATGATCTTACGCCCGGCTTGGTTCATATCTTCGTGCTTGGACTTTGCTTGATATCTTGGGTCTTCTCTTGTGCTCCTAGGGTCTTGCTTATGGTGTTGATCGTCGGATCATCACGTTGCCTTCGTCTAAGTCATGTTTTACACCCTATTGGACTACAAAACAATCACTTGCAAATTCTTTAGTCCAATTTGGTTGTGTTGGTCATCAAACACCAAAATCTTAAGTAAATGGGCCTAGGGTCCATTTTCCTTACAATCTCTCCCGTTTTGGTGATTTATGACAACACGACCAAAACAAGCTAATAATAAAATTTTGGAATTTAAAAACTATCTACTTGCTAGGATGCAATGCAAAAGGGCAAGGTTATATAATGCTAAAAGATGCCACTTGTAAGACTAAAAGATACCACTTGAAACCTTATCTTGCCCTTGCAAGTGTCCCCATGTGGTATTATGGATTTGAGCCTTGCTTTTGATCCTACAAATTCTTCCTATTATATAGACTAATCCATAATCCACAATCCTCCCTTTCTCGGACCATTACCACTTGTAGACCATTATCACTTGTAAATTATTATGATCTTGCTTTTGCTCCTATAAATTAATGCTCGCTTTTGGTCCTCTGAGTTCTCCCCCTTTGGAATCAAACACTAAAAAGGAAGACATTAGTAGCATAAGGGAGGGTCAAACTTTGTGATCCTTTATGTGTGGAGTGGAATAGGTCATAAAATTTGACTCTCACATTACATAGACTAAGCTCCCCCTAAATGTATGTATACATATGGTAGAGAATGTAGTTTATGCATAATTGACAAATTAATGCTCAAGGGAGTTTAATCTATATAATGCATGGAGAAAGCATATAAATACCAAAGTGAAATCAATCATGATGATATCGGTTTAGAAATACCACATGTGGAAACCAATTTGATTTCTACCACTTGCAATAGGTGGTGGATATTTAAAGTATGATGCTTAACTCCGGGGACTCCAATTTTCTTGCAATGAGACTACTACACATATGATAAGCTTGAAAGGATGTTAGTCTCAAAGCATCTAACTTATAGAGTAACCTCCCCCTAAATTTATGCACACAAGTATGGATTACTTGTGGGATGCATGCACATTGATTTTAGAATCAATAATATCACTTGAAAGATGACATCACATGTATGTGAGAATCATTTTCGAAAGTGATATTCAGGAGAAATTATCTACAATTTGGACTTTGGCACATATTAGATGAACAATTGTAAAACAAGCTATGTGTCGTGCTCCTAAACAATTAAAAGCATGTAGGTTTGCTTCAAGGGTCAAGAGTCAAACAGAGCAAGCCTACCATATGATTTACCTAGTGTATGCATGACAAAAGATTAAAGATGCAAATGCAAACCTAAGCATGAAAAGTAACTAGATGCTTAAAGATACCACTTGTAGAAAATTTAAATCTAGTTACCTAACATGGGAAGGGGAATTTGGGTCCATAGTATTCACTAACCCACTTGGCAATGACTTTGTCCACAATGATGCACCCCATGAAACGCACCCATACTTTGCCAAGTCTCTAAATTCCCCGAAGTCCATTGGACTTCTCGCTTCTCTTTCGGGATCCAAACCTTCTTGGTGCTCTTCATGTTGGAAATGATCTCCTTTGGCACCCAAAAGCGTTTGACCCCATTGTTGGCTTGCTTGTTCACCTTGATAGCCACCACCTTGTCATTTTTCTTCTTCTTCAAGAGATAAGATGTGGAGGCATTTTTGTCTACCTTGTTGGTGTAGGTGTTGGAGAGCTTGCTTGTTTGCTTTTTCTCTTTCTTCTTTGCTCCTCCCCCATTCTTCACCTTGCACTCATAGGACTTGTGACCTTCTATGTGGCACACATAGCAAACCATGGTTTGTCCTTCATCAAGCTTCTTCACTCCCTTGACGATGTTATCTTGATGAAGTTGAGCTTGCTTCGCCTTGCCTTTCACTTGAGTCAAGTCCTTGGTGAGGCGAGCTGCTTCTTGCTTGAGTTGCTCATTTTCCTTTGCAACCTCTTGTGTATATGTATCTACAACAACTTTCTCAACACAAACTTGGTTACACAAGGGTGAGTCTAAACATAAATCATTACAAGAAGTAAAGGCATCCTTTTTAGACATGTTAAAGATAGAACTTTTCTTTTTAGATGCCCTGGTGGGGGTTGTACCAACGGCTTCAAGATTAGTAACTTTATTAGTTAGCTCATCACAATGTTTGCACTTGGTTTCTATTTTAGCAAGCAAACTTTTATAAGCATCTTGTGAGCTAGCTAACTTTTCTTATAATTTTTTATTTTTCTTTACAAGTTGCTCATCATTGATTGTGCATGCATTTGTTGTTGCACTAGCCTCAACTTGCTCAATTTTAGTAGATAGTTCAATATTGTGATTAGCAAATGTCTCATATTGTTCAAGCAAAGTTTTATATGCTTCTTATGAACTATCTAGCTTTTCTTTTAATTTTTTGAGCTTCTTTTGTTGACTAGTGCAAACTTTAGCATAATTAAGATTTTGTTGCATAATTTCATCATAAGAAGGCATTTCATCATCACTATCACTCTCACTAGAGGATGAGCTTTCGTTACCTCGTGCCATAAGGCACACACGAGAAGAGCTTGATGATGAGTGCTTGCGGCCTCGCCTCTTGTGATGGTGTTCTTCTTCACTTGAAGAATCATCCCATGATCTTATTGATGTGAGGGTTTGGTTCTTGCACGCCTTCTTTTTTGTCTTGGGTGTGTGCTTATTTGGACAAACTTCCACAAAGTGCCCCAACTCGTCGCATCCATAGCATCCTCTCTTTCTTTCTTTGCTCATTTCTTTGATTGCTGAAGATGATATCTTGAATTTGGATGTGCACACCCTTGACATTGAGTCTTTGGATCATCTTCTCCACCTTGTTGATAAGTTTGATTGATTCTTCATCAAGGTCGGAGGAGGAGGAGGAGGAAGATTGATCATCATCACTTGAATCATCATCATCATCTTCCTCTTCATCTTCACTTGAGGGGCTTGAGCTTGAGCTTGTCTCAACTTACTTGTCCTTCATCTTTTTTTTTCTCGCTAAATGTGAGAGCTTTGCCTTTGCTTGATGAAGAGGCTTTTTCTTGACCCATCTTGCGTGACATTTCAAATGCCACTATCCTGCCAATGACTATGGCCGGGGTCATGGTGCTCAAGTCCTCTATGTTGTGAAGGATGGTGATGATGCTTGCATATTTCTTTTGTGGTAGCATGAAGATGATCTTTCTCACGATGTCCGCATCATCTAGCTTTATTAATCCTATTGAATGGAGCTCATTGATAATTAGATTCAAACGAGAATACATATCCTGAACAAGCTCTTTATTATTCATTGTAAAGGAACCATAATTTTGTTTAGCTATACAATATTTTTGCTCACGGACATTAGATGTGCCGTCATAGAGCTCTTGAAGTTTTAACCAAATTTTACGTGCTATATTTAATGTGAACACTTGGTTAAACACATCCATGCTAAATAATTCAAACAAGCAATTTTTAGCTCTACCATTAAAATGAATTTTATTTTCTTCACTTTTCGTGGGTTTATCTAGATTCTTAATGGGTTTCATCCCATCATGAGTGACTCTCCAAATACCCAAATTAACCGCCTCAAGGTGGCAAGCCATTCTAGCTTTATACTAAGGGAAGTTAGTGCTATCAAAGTGCGGAGGCCTAGAGGAATGCGTCCCAACAACTCTTAATAGCGTCGGCTCAACGACAGTTAAGCCAAAGATCCAAATTGAGCCAACCGGCTCTGATACCACTTGAAGAGGACCGTGACGCCTAAGGGAGGGGTGAATTAGGCAACTTAAAATTCTGATTCCAAACTATGGCCTCTTTTTCTACCCATAGCAAAACCTATGCAAAAGATAAATTATCTAAATACGCAACTATAGTTTTGCTAGTGTGTTGCTATCTCTACTGTAAAAAGGAGTAATGTAAACAATGTAAATGCGAAAGCTAAAGAGCAAGGTAGAGATATGCAAACTTCCGTCGACGACTCTAGTATTTTTACCGATGCATCGAGAAGCGCGCAAGCTTTCCCCTAGTCCTTGTTGGAGCCCCTCGCAAGGAATCCCTCGTAAGGGCCAAGCTCCCGGTCGGATAACTCCATGGATAGCCTTGGGCCTTCCCCACGTGTAAGTGGGTCTCCGACGTACCTTCCGACAAGCCTCTCCTGGATGCTTCCCGTCATCTTCACTATCAAGCTTCTGACCGAAACGTCGCGGGCCTTGTTTCCTCCGGTACACGGTGGCGGCCACACCACAAACGCAATTGGTGTGATCTCGCAAGACTATAAGCCCCTCTGATGTACAACAATGGTGCGCGCAAGTATCGAGTGGTAAGAGGTTTGCAAACCTTACTAAACACTAGGCCTAAACCTAAAGCAAGCGCATAAGCGGTGGTCTAATCAACCTAAGCACTTTGCAAAGTATCTACGCTAATCACCTAATGAATCACTAGGCACTATGCATGTAGAGATCACTAAAATGGTGTATCAACACCCTTGATATGTTTTCTCAGCTCCACACATGCCATTTGGCCGGTTGGGGTTTATTTATAAGCCCCACTGAGAAAGTAGGCATTGGGGATGAAATCTTGCCTTTATGCTACTAACCGGACGCTCAGGTCATCCTGATTGAACGTGTCCGGTCGTCCCGACCATTAGAGCCACGATCAACTAATCGGACGCTGTCAGCGTCCGGTCACATGCCACCGGACACGTCCGGTCGCAATTTCAACGCTCTGGAACCTTTCTGTACTCGATCGGATGCTGAAGTCCTGCGTTCGGTCGATTTGCCGCCAGCGTTCGGTCAATACTGAACGTGTTGCCGAGATGATGAACAATGCAATTGGTGCGTCCGGTCACTTTACTGTTCAGCGTCCGATCGCTGCTGCTGACGCTTGCTGTAACACCTCTAGTGTTACGAGCTTGCTTAGCACTGAGATTATGGCCTGAGAAATAGATCTATAAGTATAGTGAGTTAGTTTAATCAAATGCGATAATGAAAAACCTAATCCCTAGTTATATGGATAAGTTAATAGGTTGACTTAAAAAGTGATTTTTATAAAGCAATAAAAATATAGAACATGTGTTTAGGGTTTTAATAAAAATTGAAGTACAAGTCGAGCAGATGAAAACGCAACTTGGGTTTTGGAAAACAAATGTTGTTGACTAGGGTTTTTGCCAGCCCAAAAATCAAATTGGAAATTAAAATTAGCCCTTTTCGTTGAATCGGCAAAAACTTGAAGTTGTGCTGAAGTACACTTTTTGGCAATTTTTAAAATGCAAAATAGTTAAATAACGCCCTGATGTTTTGGTTCTATTGTTTGGTATAAAGTGTGTGCTATGTCGTGAAATGGTTGTTGGAGAAGTTTGGTAAAGTTTTGACCGTTTAAAAATTCAACCAAAAGTGCTAGGGAGTGTTAGTTCTAACTAGAACTTTGAATTCCTTTTTAGTTTGAAAAGAGGACGGACGATGCTACTTAGACATTTGAATATCCACAAAATTTCCTAAACACCAACTCCATGTTTTTGCACCGTTAGTTGCGTCAAATTGAGCACTTGAGAATGGTGTAGGTCGGGGTGACAATGGGTGTCACGGCACTCTCGTAGAAATTGCCTAACTTTGTTAGAACACGCTACGAATTCAATCTGGTGCTCGTTCATGAACCAGCGTGCCATCGTGAGCCATTTATTTCACCTACCACGACCTGCTCTGTCCTTGCATCCACTGCCGAGGGGAGCACATGGCTCTGCTCCTGCCCACGTCCTTGCCATGTTGCCTATCTGCTGCCTCGTGCGCCATTTAGCCAAGACCGAGCTGCTATCCTGAAAGGTCCTTGTGTAGTTTTGGTAATTGAGTGACAACCTAGGTGGACTAATTGTGTTTATGTAAGATACACAGGTGATTAGTCCACATATACATGTGTGTGAACAACATATGTCATGAAGGTGAAAATGGCTCAGAGATGTTGCAAAGCTCACACATGTGATGATGAAGGAGCTCATTGAACATGAGACATGACATTGAGTCGTGTGATCAAGGTGGAGAAGATCAAGACACGACTTGGCTTGATGGACCGGTTGCAAGCGTGAAGGGCAAGTCGGAGGCTTTGGAGCGATGGACCATGTGGTGGTGAAGCTTAAGCAAGACTTGGAGCCGATGGACGAAGGCAACGGTAATAAGTAAGTGAAGTCAAGATCGATGAACCAATATGATCACGTGATGATATGAAGTGGATCATATCATTGTTGATCGTGTTGGTGCATGTGTTGCATCGACATTGGAGGAGATGGAATTGAATGCACAAGGCAAAGGTATAACCTAGGACATTTCATTTCATCGGTCATAGGTGTGTGGAGAAGTTTATGACCGGGTTTAGGATAGATGGCCGTACTATCAAGAGGGGCAAACTTGTTTGCATATCGGTCATCTAGTGCCACTCGAGTGATCTAACTTTGCATCATCGCTAGGATGGAGTGGCGTGGCAAGTTGAGTGGCTAATCCTTTGGAAAATAATTGTGAAAATGCTAACACACATACACATGGTGGTGTACACTTGGTGGTGTTGGCACATTTACAAAGGAGATGAAGTTGGAGTTGATGTGGATCAACTCGGCGATGGAACGAAGGCGAAAAAGGTTCGAAACTCCACTGGCAGAGTGTCCGCCCGTAGAGTGCGGACAGTCCGACGGTGCCACCGGCGCCCTGTATAGAAAAGATAGGGTTTCACATAGTGCACCGGACATTGGTCACGCAGTGACTGGACGCTGGGGTCCTACGTCCGGTCAGTGGCAGCAAAGAAGGCGCAGGCGTTGGTCTTCGACTGGACGCTGGCATTGAAAGTGACCGGACGCTGGCTGAGTGCATCCGGTCACGCTGGTGTGGCGACGCTCAGAGGAGATAGTGAGTGATCGGACGCTGGGTGAGTCCGGTTGGGCATGACCGGATGCGTTCGGTCACGAGTGGAACCTTACTAGAAGTGACCGAACACTGGGGTCCTGCGTCCGGTCATACACTATGCTACGTCCGGTCGCAACTTAACCGTTGAGACCGGACGCTCGGTATTTGAAGCCAAGGATGATGTGGCAGCCATCCATTGATCGAACGCTGGCAGGGTGTGTCCGGTCGATACGACCAGAGCGTCCGGTCGTCCCGAAATTTGCCCAGTGAAGGTGGTCTCAACCATGGCTTGGGTGGAGCACCTCGGGGGACTTTGTGTCCATGCTTGAGAGCGCTTGGGAGCCCTCCATCTCACATATGCTTGATAGTGATCATCCGATTGTGTGAGAGAACGATTTTAGTACGATTACATCATGAGGTTGCATCGAGTGGCACTAGGTGATCGAGTTGCAACCCGGTGGTGCTTGTTACTCTTGGAGGTTGCCACCTCCTAGATGGCTTGGTGGTGGTCTCCGTCGAAGCCCGCAAGAAGCTTGTGCGATGCTTCGGAGAAGAGCTTTGTGAGGGGCATTGTGCTCTTCCCGTGGGAGCCGCAAAAAGCAACTCTAGTTGAGCGTGTCATTGAGCTACCCTCAGGATAGGTTCTTGCGGCGCCCGACGTGCGGGCTTGGCAGGTGATGCCAATTAGCTGCCGAACCACCAAGTGAGCGGTCGACACAACGGGGACGTTGTGTGTTGGCATGCACGTGAACCTCAGGAGAAAATCACCGTGTCAACCTTGTTCTTCCCGTTGGTTTGCAATCCCCTTACACAAGCTTGTGATTACTTTTATATATGTTGTGCTTTTGTAGTTGCTCTCATAATTAGTTAGCTTGTGTAGCTCACTAGTTACCTTCTTGCTTGTGTAGCATAGAAGTAGCTCCCTTGAGTGGCTAATTTGGTTTGTGTAAACTTGTTAGTCACATTGCTTAGTTTGTGTAGCTAAGTATTTGTGCTCTCTAATTTGGCATTGGTTGCCTTGTTATTGAGCATTGCTAGTGAGCTTAGTTGGCTTTGTGCTTTTGCTTACTAGCATGTGTAGGAGCTCCCTCTTTGCTTGAAGTATTAGTGGCATAGGTTTGTGTGATCTTGCTCCTAGAATTAGTTAGGTGAGCTCTAGCTAGCCCGGCACCTTTGTTGCTTAATTAGGATCTTTGCAAGGTACTAGAGAACATAGTTAGAGGGGTGTAGTCTTGGCTAGACCAATAATTTTAATTCTGCACTTGTTTCGGATAGCCGACGTGATTAAGTTTTAGAAACGACAATTCACCCCCCTCTAGTCGCCATCTCGACCCTACATATCCTCGCCTCTGCTCTCTCTCACTCTCTCGGCCTCTGCCTCTGCTTGTCTCTGCCTGCCTCTATCGAGCCAAGCACCCACCGTGGCTGTGCCCGCCGTCGCTCGGCCCTTCACGTGTGCGCGAGAGCCCCCAAGGCCCACGATAGACCGCAGCCCCACAGCGCTGCCCCTCCCAAGCGCCTCAACCGCCCCCCTGCCGTGTATCGTGCCGTCGCAATGTGCGCGTGTGGCCGAACCATGCCCCTTTGGAGCCGTGCGAGTTCGGTGATGCTTCGGCGCCTCTCATCGGCCCGTGCCATCGCCAGCATCTCTACTACCACCAGTCGGTTCGTCCGTGCCCCGCCGTGGCCGGCCATCTTTCCTGGCCGGGTCCGGCACGCCGCCTCCCTGGCCATGGCCGCGTGTGGCCGCCGTACTGTGCCCTACCTCGGTCTGCGCTGTGGATAGGCTCGGGTCTGGTCATGGTCCGCGCACCTCCCCGCACTGCTCCATCTCCTCTATCGCTTCCGCAGAGCCCTGTTGTGCCCATGCCATCGTCACTGAAGCGGCTGCCCATGTGGGTGCGTGGCCAGGGTGACTTGGGCCACCCCTGGCCATGCCGCCAACACCCATGGGAGTGGCAGGCACCCCCGCTGCCCCTACGCACCGTCTTCGTCATCGCCGGCCACCCACCGTGCCAAATCGGCCGCCGGTCGGTGAAAGCTCTAGTTTGGTTTTGGTGAATTGATGAAACCCTAAGTGGTAACCTAGTTTATCAAGTGATCATGAGATAGGTAGCACACTCCAAGTGGTGAAGAAAATGAAGATCATTGCATGATGAAGATGATGCCATGGTGATGATCAAGTGCTCGGACTTGGAAAGAAGAAAGAGAAACAAAAAGCTCAAGGCAAAGGTATAAACCATAGAGCTATTTTATTTTGGTGATCAAGACACTTAGAGAGTGTGATCACATTTAGGTTTGATAGTCATACTATTAAGAGGGGTGAAACTCGTATCGGAATGCGGTTATCAAAGTGCCACTAGATGCTCTAACTCATTGCATATGCATTTAGGATCTAGTGGAATGCTAACACCCTAGAAAATGTTTGTGAAAATATGCTAACACATGTGCACAAGATGATACACTTGGTGGTTGTCACATTTGAGCAAGGGTGAAGAAGGTAGAAGTGAAAAGGAGTAAGCGTCGCTGGTTATACAGTGACCGGACGCTGGCCTCTAGGGGACCAGCGCGTCCGGTCATGTGTAGCAGTGAAGACTCCAGCATCGGTTCCTGACCGGACACTGGGTCACTCAGCGACCGGACGCTGGAAGGATGCGTCCGGTTGTTTTGTTAGATAGCACAGACAGAAGCCAGCATCTAACTAGACGCTGGCAGGGTCCGGTCAAGCATGACCAAATGCGTCCGATCGGCAAAATACGTTTCTGGAGCCTTACTGGAAACGATCGGACACTGGAGGCTCAGTCCGGTCAGTTGTAGCAGAGCGTCCGGATAAATAGATGACCAATGAGATCAGATGACTCCTATTGAACGTAGTGTGACACGTGGCTGACATCGGGTGACCGGACGCTGAGTTCAGCGTCCGGTCAGTATGACCGGAGCGCCCGATCAGTGCCCAGTAAAGGGGTACAACGGCTCTATTTCGTGGGGGCTTCTATTTAAGCCCCATGGCCGGTTCAAGCTCATACTCTTGGCCATTTGCATTGACATAGCAACCTTGTGAGCTTAGCCAAAGCCCTCCCACTCATCTCCATCATTGATTCATCATCTTTGTGAGATTGGGAGAGAATTCAAGTGTATTGCTTGAGTGTTTGCATCTAGTGGCACTTGGTGTTCGTGTTTTGCTACGGGATTTGCTTGTTACTCTTGGTGGTTGCCGTCACCTAGATGGCTTGGAGTAGCGAGGATCGTCGAGCGGAGGGTGGTGATTGTCTCTGGCTCCGATTATGGTGATTGCGAGGTGTTCTTGACCTTTCCTCGGCGGAGCGCCAAAAGGTACTCTAGTGGATTGCTCGTGGCTTGTGTGATCCTCATCTTGTGTTGGTTGTGCGGCACCCTATTGAGGGTTTGGCGTGTGAAGGCAATTAGCACGTGAATCTCCAAGTGAGTGAATCGCCACAACGAGGACTAGCTTGCCGGCAAGCAAGTGAACATCAGTAAAAAATCATTGTGTTCATCATTGATTCCGAGGTGATTGGTCTTCATTGTTATTTATCCTTGTGATTGATTGGTTCCTTCATCTACACGGCTGTATAACTTTCTTAATCACTCTCTTTACATTACCGCAAACTAGTTGTCAAGCTCTTTAGTGTAGCCTAGTTGTGAGAGCTTGCTTGCTTGGTTGGTGTGGCTCTTTAGTTAGCTTTTGAGAGCACACTAACATAGAGTAGTATTATAGCTATTGTGTGAATAGACACTATCTAAACTAAAATTGTGGTAGGTAGCTTGCATTTTGAGTAGGCTAGCGCAACACTTGCTTCGCCTCATAATTGTCTAACCATTTTGTTAATTGTTGTTGTAGAAATTTTATTAGGCTATTCACTCCCCCTCTAGCCATTAGGACCTTTCAGTCGATTCCCCTTCCATGCTCTGTTTGTGAGGAGGAAGAGAAGGACCGTGGGGTAAGAATAGAATTTTTCCAGGGTCCCCAATGTGAATCTCTTGACTCAAGTAAATAGTGTTGAATAGTGTCTTTAAACTGCGAAGGGAAATAGTAAGAAGTACAGGGGCCTCGCCGCAAATTGGTGCCGCCATCGCTGGGCTCCCCACCATGGGCCGGCTTGCTGGGCCTCCGCCTGCCCCACGTTGGGCCGCGCTCGCCGCGCCATGGGCCACGGCCTGTGGTCGCGCGCGTGCCCCGCTCACGCGCTGGGCCGGCCTGCCGCCGTCGCGCTTGCGCCGCGCGTGGGCCGAGCTGGGCCAGAATTGGCCCAAGCGGTCCTCTTCCTTTTTCTGAGTCTTTTTCTTTTTCTACCAAAATAGGGATCTTACAAAATTCATAGTAAATCGTAGAAAAATCACAAAATGTCAAACCAATTTTGTTAGGCTTCTAAAATCATGATCTATCTATTAGCGTATTTGGTTCATCTAGTTTTAAAATGTTTCCAGGGTTGCTCTAATTATTTTAAAATGTTTAATATCGTTAAAACATGAACTTGTGGCAATTTTTGTGAGAAAATGGTGATAGTATTGACTCTAAAAATTTTACAGTAAATTTCTAATATTATTAGCTGCTCACTGTAATTTTTGTAGCTCTAGAATAATTAGTTGCTAGGTCGATAATGATGCCCTATTTCGAATAAAGATTAAATCGATAGAATAGAATAAAAAAATAACTTGGATTTGTATAACTAAAACACATGACACATTTCTCGACGATGTTGATACGTAGGTTAGTACGTTAGTCATTAGAGCTAGCTTGTTAGTTCATAGTATGTACTCTGTTTTAAGAATTGTTGTTGCCTTGTTAATTAACTGTGC
Source organism: Miscanthus lutarioriparius (assembly GCA_904845875.1). Classification (NCBI taxonomy): domain Eukaryota; kingdom Viridiplantae; phylum Streptophyta; class Magnoliopsida; order Poales; family Poaceae; genus Miscanthus; species Miscanthus lutarioriparius. The sequence goes on from CAJGYO010000002.1 coordinate 120,349,419, forward strand.
ATCATCTCTGCATCGCATTGCATATCATAATAGGAACGTCGATGGATCGCGGAGTCATCGAGAGTTGCTGGTGAGATGGTACTTTTGGAGATCATGTCACCAAGATGAAATACTAACTTTTGGTTATATGTTACCTAGGCAAGCCCTGGTGCATAACCTATATTATTCTGCACTTTAATTTATGCTTGTCATTAAGTTTAAGGAGTTGAATGAAACCCACTTGCATATATATATATATATATATATATATATATTTCCTATGAGTCCTACTAGTATGACATGATCGTGTAGATTGCTATGCTACAGGACTCCAGTAGAAGTCGAGTGATTGTCTATTACTCACGAGAGATAGGAAAGCTATTATTATTGCTATTATATTATTATCACCTGGAAAATATATATGAATGATAATTGGAGACCGGGCGGAATGGTACTTTAGATCTGGACTTGGTTGGGCATTCGAGCGAGACTCGGATTGTATTTGTTCCGCCTGTGTCGGTTAAGGACCGGTCGTTGTATTAGATTTTAGGCAGGTCACAGACTTATTATCCTGAACACATACTTCTGTATAGGCACGGGAAGACTCATTGCTCTCTTGTCATGTGTTTCAGCTCTTTCTGGATCGACTGATTTGAGGCAGGAATGGTGGAGGTCTTAGCACCGCACTGAGTCCGGGACTCAGGAGTGAGGGCTTAGAGTCCAAGTTTGGACGGGGACCTAGACCCCGTGACAGGAGGGTAGTGGATTGGTCTTGCTTGTGCATAGGGTACAAACGGGACGTGTGTTTCAGGGTACCTAGCTGGGTACATTGATTCGTGAATCCACCAGTGATCTGGTACGACTTATCTACAACCTAGCACCGTAGTAAGAACTGAAAGATGAAAGCTGGTAAAATAATTCTGATTGCTTACCACCTGCTTGAAAGTAGCACAGGTGCTTACATAGAATGGTTAGTTAAGGAACCAATGTTGACTGCTAATAAAATTGAATATAAGGACACACTTTTAGTAATGCTCCTACAGATACTTTAAATCCACAAGCCAGATAGCCTTGCATAGCCTTGGAAGTCTTTTTTTTCTCTCCTGTCGGGTAAGTCTTACTGAGTACAATTGAGTACTCAGGGTTTTATTTTCCCTTATTGCAGGTAATAGGTGGATGCTAGAGCTAACTCTTGTATGTGGATACGTCCTGGTGGGCTCAGAGATGATTCCTTTACGCTGCGATCATAGTTTTATTTATAACTCTCACTAAATGTTTTTATAAATATAAGTTTTATAATCTGTTATCATAGTTTATATATCAATGCTTCATTATGTCATGAATAGATATTTATTTTCGCTGTAACTCTGATCACATATTTATATTCCGCTGTTAACTCATTGCTCATAACTCTGATGTTGTATTTAAAGTGATGTAAGAAATGGCTTAAGATTGTCGTAAGCTTTATTCTCTCATTTGTGATCCTGATGGAAAAATGTGGATCTTCGGGTTCCCCCTTGTGGTGTACTCGACGGAATTGCGTAATTTAGTATCATTCCTTGAGTACTTAGTGTCTAATGGAAGACAAGTACTCCCAGAAGGTATTAGATTAGACGATTCTGCCACACCTACTGTAGCCGAGTCACTGATCGGAGCGTCCGGTCGATCAACTTTAAGCATCCGGTCACCTATGTGAGCTCATTTCTTCACGATCTTACGTCCGGCTTGGTTTTTATCTTCGTGTTTGGACTTTGTTTGATATCTTGGGTCTTCTCTTGTGCTCCTAGGGTCTTGCTTATGGTGTTGATCGTTGGATCATCACGTTACCTTCGTCTAAATCACGTTTTGCACCCTATTGGACTATAAAATAATCACTTGCAAATTTATTAGTCCAATTTGGTTATGTTGGTCATCAAACACTGAAATCCTAAGTAAATAGGCCTATGGTCCATTTTTCTTATAGTCTCTACAAGTAGAGCGGCGTGGTAGATAAAACATATGCAACGTACATCTGAAACGCATGAAACATACGGTTGCAATATGTGCTCATCTACTTGTTGCCGTCCAATGTAGGTAGTTGACGAGGCAGACAACGCGAGGCACGGGCAAGGTGTGCGGCACGAGGCACAAGGCGCGGGGTGGGTCTGGTGTGACCGTGCGAGGCACGAGGTGTAGGGGCGCATGACGCGAGGCAGGAGGCGCAGGGGCGCGTGGCGCACGCGGTGGGTCCCTTGCGACCGTGCGAGGCATGAGGTTTTATTTTTGAGTAAAGTGCGAGGCACGAGGAGCCGGGCGCGCGGCGCGAGGTAGGTCCGTCCCATCCGGACGGACGTCCTGATAGGAGCATACTTGTACAAGTGGCCACTTATACTGCCCCCCCCCACACCCCCCCTCCCCCCCCCCCACACAAGGATTAATTCGAGATCCACGTTCAGGAAAAAGCAATATCCCACTAATATATACCCCTTATTGACAACATAAATACCACAATAATCACTTGTACACAAATGTACTCATGCGACCTCGCAGCCACGAAAAGGGTGTGACTCATGCATGTTCCATCTAGCTTGTAAAAAAAGGGGTCCACCACATTACCGTATATCGAGGTGTAAGGAAGACACTCTTTTTTAACCTTTTGAATTTGGACATATCTAGGAAATCATGGCTGATTCACGAGTAGACTGAAGGAAAATTTCCACGCGCGTTTCCTAATCGAGCAATACATGAATACTTGACCTGTCCTGAAATATGTATGCGAGCATTTAAATTTGTCACATATTATTAATATCTCTGGCCAACTCAAATATGGTAATCAACAAGAATTATATGCGTCATTTGTTTTACCACATAATATGTCATAAAAATGTTTAGATATCTTATATTTTAGGATAAAAGGAGTACACATCATTAGATGTTTCCCTTTGCAGTAATCACAAATCCACAAACTAGAAGGAACATGCTAAAACTATTAAAGTTGTTTTGTGAGGAAAGACAAAATAGAAGTGGATAACCTATGCACATGACATAATGCTAACGGGCATGCTGGCTTGAGCTCTTGGTAGGACTTTTTGCCAACAAAATGCCCTAGGACAATATGGGAATACCAAGGCTGAAAACAGTCGAAAACGATTTTCGATTGCTAAGCTCACCAGATTTTTAATTTAATTATAATATAAAATAGTACTAAAGAATTTTAAAACATCAAAATTTTAATTGTTAAAATAGTGAAAATGAACATTTGTCATTCATTTCTTATGA